>JAZDUA010000212.1:0-1200000 GCA_038098605.1 Gryllus longicercus
CCTTTCATTTTAAAATCTAATATTAAAATATACTTATAGGCGCTTGTACAGCTTCAAGTTTTATATCCTTTGGTATGGTAGTGGAAACTTTTCTCTTTGCTCTAGTTTATTTGTTTACCCTTCTAAGTATATGAATATGATCTTTACCTTCCTGTATCCCTTGACCCTACTTTTGTTTCTGAGAAGACTACAATTTCCACATCCTAGTTTCTAAGTCTTTTGAACACTTCTTCACTTTTCAAATTCAGCATTACACTCTAACACAGCAGTACACCGGTACATTCTATCTTCCTATATTCATATGAACCGTTTCCGTTTGATTTGTCGTTTCTTTGAACTCGCATGACTTCGATTTTGTTCAGATCGATCGGGGAATATCAATTTCGGAGAAAATCGTCTGCATGGTTTAAGCGGTAACTATGACCACAGGCAGTCGGGCAGACCTGTTTTGCCGTCAATTGATTTTTTGGTATGATGGAGCCACAAAACATGGGCTATGATTATAGAACGTGGTAGAGAAAATAATTTACTACATATTATAAATAAATCAAGAAACGAAATAAAAACTACGAGAAATAATAAAAATATATGAACAATAACAATAAAATAAAAACTAATGTAGAGCCTTACAGGGCTAATCAATTAAGATGTCAAAGTGTCATATTGTTATTTTAATGCGATTTTTGATGCGTGCTTAACGCTTCACATATTCAGGTCCTGCAATAAACATACAAGACCCTGTATTATATAACGTTTTCAGAGACATATCAACGAAATATTCCAGAGAATACAGAGGGTGCATATCAGAGACAGGGTAACAGTAATATTTCTGTTTTTGAGATTATATAATACTGGGACCGTTATGTGATGCACGTTCCATTACTTCAAAAGGCGGGATCGTAAATACCCACTAAACGTCGTATTAAAATAACTAAATGTCCACGCGTCTTAATTGAATACCCTTCGGAAACCCACATTGATCATTTTCATATCAATCAAGAGACTACAACATAATTCACAAATAATAATAATAATAATAATAATAATAATAATAATAATAATAATAATAATAATAATAATAATAATAATAATAATAATAATATTATTAATAATAATAATAATAATAATAATAATAATAATAATAATAATAATAATAATAATAATAATAATAATAATAATGGTAATGTCTCCTAAAGTCCAGCCCTACGTCCAAGCAATTGAGAACTTAACCACGTGGGAGACGGGGAACGTCAGAACTTTGACGGCAAACAGGGCGATGGCACACACCTGTACATAGATATGGAGACACGGAATATGCGCCGTAAGGTCTCCGAAAAGCAGACCTGCTTTGGGAGCGCCAGGGTACCTTCGAAGCCACCGCTGGAAATGACAGCATGCGAGCCGGTGGTGATCAGGGGCTGAACAGGCGGGCCTGATCGGGGATCACCCGAATATGCTACAGCCGAAGGTAGCAGCACCCATCCATCTCCACTTAAAGCTGCCACTTCCAAGAGAAGCAATCTATTGCTTCCAGAGACCACTGCGGCAGGCAGACAACGCACAAGGATGAAGTGGACTACAGAAATAAATACCTTCATCATGCGTGAATACTACACCTCTACCAAAATGGAGACTGACACTACGGCCTACCGACAAACATTACATCAAAGATTCTGAACAGTTTCCCTGATTCTGAAGTTAGTGAGCAAACAATAGCGGACCAGCGTCGAGTAATTGATCAGAAAATCTCCTCTTGCACCAGTTTTGGAAGCAATCAAGGAAGAAGTGACCAAAACGCTTAACTCCACAGAACCTAGTAATCTGAGGGCAGTGGAGATATCAGCTGTGCAAACACAGCATGTCAATGGGACAAGCATTAGGAAAGTATTGATGATAAGAGTAGTGAAGAGGTGAGAATTCGCAATAAATTTGCAGCCCCACTTGCGGAATTTGAAGGAACTCACCCACTGAACCGTTATCTCATTCCCAGACAAATTGCTCGAAGAAATGGCCAGAGCTATCAGCGTCTTAAATGACACAGTACCGCAACATCTGTAACAAAGACCATCATTCGAAGAAGAACACACAGCAATTTATTGTGCTGTGGTTGTGGCTTCAAGATGTAATTGTTCCAAGCTCTTCAGCGGCGGAGCAACTGCCCACAATGATCGAAGTGTAAAAAGAATGCCACCTTGGAAAGACGGCTGGTGAATTGTATAGAACTCTCTAGGAGAGATATTGGGAGACTCACACAATTTAAAAAAGGAAATACCTCAGAAAAACTGAAAAGAAATGTGACTAACATCCTTATCAATACAAAAATACATACGAAGCACGAGCCCTTGAATTCAACAATAACAGAACATCTTGACATCCTACAACAAAAGCTTTCGGCGTTAACACAACGCTTTCGACGCTACAGGAAATGCACTTTGAGAAAGAAACAGAATACTCTTTTTAACAAGAATCAGAAAGCATTCTACAGGAATCTTTCAAAGCGCAAAGGGCTTGTAAGTGAAATATGATAGCGTCAAAGCTTCCCTCAAAGGCACAGATAGAGGACTTTTGGAAACCTATCTGGTCATCTGCTGTGTCCCACAACCCAGATATGACGTGGATTGAAATGGAATATGACAGACACCGAGATATCCCCCTAATGGGTGAACCAATCATCGCCGTGGAAGTTGGCCAAGCAGCTTTGAACAAAGTATATAACTGGAAGGAACCGTGCACTGATGGCCTGCACAATTATTGGTTCAAAAAATTTACCAGCACTCACCATCATATAGCTAACATAATTCAACTTTCTTCCCAACCCAGAATATCTTCCTTACTTCCTCACTGAAGGTAGAACTTTCTTGTTTCCAAAGGAGGGTGACACGAAAGACCCCTCGAAGTACAGGTATATAACCTGCCTTCAAACTTTCTACAAACTCATAACATCATGTGTTACACAAATGATGATGACACAAATTGAGGAACAGAACATCTTAGCGAATGAACAGGAAGGATGTAGACCTGGATTTCAGAGATGCAAGGAGCAACTTATTATAGACTCTGTAATTATGGGGCAAGTGCTTGAAAAACAAAGAAACTTGTTCGCATGCTACATAGATTATGCTAAACATTCGACACCGTGCCCCATTCTTGCCTCCTTGAATGTTTGGATGTATACAAGGTCCACCCGTTTATCCAAACGTCCTGAAAACCGCGATGAGTCGATGGAATACAAAACTGTATCTCTCTAATGAAAAACAATCCGTTCACACAGATACTATACACATCCGCCGAGGGATTTTCCAGGGTGACTCTTTAAGCCCTTTATTGTTCTGCTTAGCCTTGAATGCCCTGTCCACTCTACTAAATGCATCTAATTATGGCATCGCTCTTAAAGAAGGGAACGCAACTCTTCTTTGTGTCTCGCATCTTCTTTACATGGATGACCTGAAGCTCTATGCTGACACTGACAGTCATACGCGGCAACTAGTAAGTGTGACAGAGAAGTTCACTGACAACATCAAGATGAAATTCGGTTTGGATAAGTGCAGGAGAGTGAACATCATTCGGGGTCATATGCATGTTATAAATTTGGAAAATGATAATGAACCAAATATTACCTTCATGGAACCCCACGAAACTTACAAATACTTGTGTTTCCAACAGTCACACCAAATCAAACACACCGTTGCTCAGAACACACTAACAACTGAAGTGTGTAAACGAGTCTTAAAAACTCAACTCTCTGCTAGAAAATTTGTGCAGGCAATCAATTAATTTGTTATTCTAGTGGTGACATACTCCTTTGGCGTTATTAAATGGAGCAATACCGTCCTCGACAACATCCAGAGGACAATTGGAACGCTCAACACCGAAAACATCATCCCCATTCAAGCGTTTTGCCCTTCCAAGATCATAAGGAGGGCGAGTTGTTGTAGATCTCATAAATCTACACAGCTCTCAAGTTGCATCACGCACAAGAAACTTCCTGGAACATTGTGAGAGAGTTCAGCAAGCAGTGAGCGCAGTTGATAATCACAAAAGTCCTATGAACTTGAAAAAGCTTGATCCGCTTGTTCAGCCAATCACTGAAACGAAAGAGAACATAACCTCATGGAAAGCGAAAGCACTGCACGGAAAGGTACCCCCAGGAGCTGAGTAAACCAGAAATCGACATCTCTGTGTCGCACGCATGGCTCCAGCACGGGGATCTCTTTCCGGAGACAGAAGTCTTCATGACAGCTATCCAGGACCAAGTGGAGCCAACTTTGAATTACAGAAAACACATTCTGGAAGATTCTACCATCCATTCCGACTCGTGTAGAAGATATGAGGCCGCAAGCGAAACTATCCAACACGTGACAAGTGGATGTAGCGATCACGCACAGTTGGAATACAAAAATAGGCATGAAGTGGCGAAGCAGGTCCATCAATTATTGGCAACGAAAACGCGCTTACTCGCCACTCCGTGCCGTATTATAAAAATGTGCTTCAGAACGTGCTTGAAAGTAGTGAGCACACTCTCTACTGGGATCGCTCCACTATCACTGACTGTCACGTCGGCGGCAATAGACCCGATATAACTTACATTGATAGAAACCATCAACAGGTTTTCCTCATTGATATATCAATATTCTACACTCACAACATACGGGGAAAATATCAAGAGAAGATCTAGAAGTATACCGATCTCCCCCATGAAGTCGCAACTCAGTGGAACTTCAGTAAAGTGACAACTGTGCCTATAATAATATCAGCCACAGGAGTGATCCCGAAAATGACACTTCGAGCACTAGAGTGTCTTCATTTGGATGCCAGGAATATATACAATTTGCAGAAGTCAGTCATCTCGAATACTTGCCGTATTGTTAGAAGCCACCCGAATCAATAATGGAACCGCACACCTGGTCATCATTCCTGTGAGTGGTTGACATACTGACCAGTAAATACTGTGAATAATAATAATAATAATAATAATAATAATAATAAAATCCTCCTTATTGATACTCAAGGCCAACGACCTTGTCTTAACGAAGAGTTGTTGCCGAAAGGAGGCTCCATAATTCCACACGTTTATGTCTCTCGGACAGAATACAACTGGGCCTCGGAGAGAGATGTATTGTGTGGCCAGTAGGGGCCCTACTGACACTTAATAATATTAGTAATAATAATAATAATAATAATAATAATAATAATAATAATAATAATAATAATAATAATAAGAAGAAGAAGAAGAAGAAGAAGAAGAAGAAGAAGAAGGAGAAGAAGAAAAAGAAGAAGATGAAGAAGGAGAAGAGAGAGAAGAAGGAGAAGAGGGAGAAGAAGGAGAAGAAGAAGAAAATATTAATTTTCTACCGATTACAAATTTTTTCTTTTAATTTTCAAAAAGCGCAATATTAAAATTCACCTCTCTATTTCCTAAAGTCCTACACTCATCTTCTAAGTGATGCAATGACACTTAAAACAATAGCTTCATCACAGATAATTGTTCATCTAAGCATGCATGAACTTCCGCTGAAAACCCCAGATCATTTCCACAAATGATACACGACCATCAATAGCAACGGAGCTTGTTCCTAAATTGGCGTGAAGTGTGCGAAAAAGTTCCCAGGCAACAGTTCCATTCGGCCGCAGCGGGCT
This sequence comes from Gryllus longicercus, assembly GCA_038098605.1. NCBI lineage: Eukaryota > Metazoa > Arthropoda > Insecta > Orthoptera > Gryllidae > Gryllus > Gryllus longicercus. The sequence continues at coordinate 5,638 of JAZDUA010000212.1, forward strand.
GGAATGGCTGCGCGGGGAGCGCTAAGCAGCGAAGGGGAAGTGTATGGGTGTCACGACGAAGTGGCGCTGGCGAGTGAAGTGGGCAGCGTGGGCGGGAGCGGATGGGCAACCGCCGACGCAGAGTGGAGCAGACCCCCCGGGGCGAGGGGGCGTCCCTCGGCCCCTCTGCGCTGCCCTTCACCGATAGCTCGTAATCGCTTTGGGCACTGTGCCGCCGCGCACCGGGGCACCGGCCTTTAGAGCGCCAGGACTCCGGGCCTCCAGCTGCCTTCGCCGCTTCCGCCTCTCCGCTCCTTGCCTATTAGACCGTTCGTCTCTCGGCCCTCTCCCTCTGCCCCTCCCCCACCCTCCCCTCCCCTCCCCCTCCCCTTCCCTCCCCCTCCCCTTCCCTCCCCCTCCCCTCCTCCTCCCCTCCCCCCTCCCCCTCCTCCTCCCCTCCCCCTCCCCACCCCGAAAATTCCATATGACGGTCATTTTGAGATCTAAAAGTTATGTCAATAACGTCAAAAGCTTTAGAAAGATATAAAAATAATGCAATAGGTGCTTCATTTTGAATCATTGATGAACGTTGTTAAGAAAAGAAACGAAAGCAATTTTCGTAGATTTTGATTTTCTAAATCAATGTTGAGAAGCTAAAAATCCTTCTTTTATCGTGAGAAACTTTTCCATTTGAAAAGCCAATCTATTATTTTTGAGAAAATTGCAAAAAAGAATATAAATATAATAAAATGCAAAAGATAATTTTCAAAGTCATTTTTCTTGGCTTTTTGAAAAAGTGGCTTAATGTTTGCTGATTTGAAAATATTTGGAAATATTCATGTGCTTATACAAGCATGAGTATGTGAGTTGACGGGAGTACAAAGGCAGGTGTTTAATTATTGTTTTTAATAAACAATACAGAAATTCTTCTAAATCAGGCGCATTCTATGTATTTTACAAGAAGTTTCGAAACAAACGTCGTGTCGAGTCTTTTCGGAAACTTCTATTGTTGAATTTTCTGGTTTTAGTTCGTTCGTGAGATCAACTGCAATTCTCGAAAAGTGTTGATTGTACAGAGTTGCAGCTTTAATGGTTTGCATATTTCTGTATGATTTACCCTTAAGACATCATTCTCTGCAAAGTATTGAATTAAAGTGGTAGTGTTGGCTATGATATTTCACATGGTTTTAGATTGGTTTGTTTGAACGGAGAGAGAAAGAAAGACGGATAGAGAGCGAAAGAGAAAGGGAAAGAAGACGGATAGAGAGCGAAAGAGAAAGAGAAAGAAAGACGGATAGAGAGCGAAAAAAGACGGATAGAGAGCGAAAAAAAGACGGATACAGATCGAAAAAAAGACGGATACAGAGCGAAAAAAAGACGGATACAGAGCGAAAAAAAGACGGATACAGAGCGAAAAAAAGACGGATACAGAGCGAAAAAAAGACGGATACAGAGCGAAAAAAAGACGGATACAGAGCGAAAAAAAGACGGATACAGAGCGAAAAAAAGACGGATACAGAGCGAAAAAAAGACGGATAGAGAGCGAAAAAAAAAGACGGATAGAGAGCGCGAAAAAAGACGGATAGAGAGCGCGAAAAAAAGACGGATAGAGAGCGCGAAAAAAAGACGGATAGAGAGCGCGAAAAAAAGACGGATAGAGAGCGCGAAAAAAAGACGGATAGAGAGCGCGAAAAAAAGACGGATAGAGAGCGCGAAAAAAAGACGGATAGAGAGCGCGAAAAAAAGACGGATAGAGAGCGCGAAAAAAAGACGGATAGAGAGCGCGAAAAAAAGACGGATAGAGAGCGCGAAAAAAAGACGGATAGAGAGCGCGAAAAAAAGACGGATAGAGAGCGCGAAAAAAAGACGGATAGAGAGCGCGAAAAAAAGACGGATAGAGAGCGCGAAAAAAAGACGGATAGAGAGCGCGAAAAAAAGACGGATAGAGAGCGCGAAAAAAAGACGGATAGAGAGCGCGAAAAAAAGACGGATAGAGAGCGCGAAAAAAAGACGGATAGAGAGCGCGAAAAAAATACGGATAGAGAGCGCGAAAAAAAGACGGATAGAGAGCGCGAAAAAAAGACGGATAGAGAGCGCGAAAAAAAGACGGAGAGAGAGAGTGAAAAAAAGACGGAGAGAGAGAGTGAAAAAAAGACGGAGAGAGAGAGTGAAAAAAAGACGGAGAGAGAGAGTGAAAAAAAGACGGAGAGAGAGCGAAAAAAAGACGGAGAGAGAGAGCGAAAAAAAGACGGAGAGAGAGCGAAAAAAAGACGGAGAGAGAGAGAAAAAAAGACGGAGAGAGAGAGCGAGAAAAAGACGGAGAGAGAGAGCGAGAAAAAGACGGAGAGAGAGAGCGAAAAAAAGACGGAGAGAGAGAGCGAAAAAAAGACGGAGAGAGAGAGCGAAAAAAAGACGGAGAGAGAGAGCGAAAAAAAGACGGAGAGAGAGCGAAAAAAAGACGGAGAGAGAGCGAAAAAAAGACGGAGAGAGAGAGCGAAAAAAAGACGGAGAGAGAGAGCGAAAAAAAGACGGAGAGAGAGCGAAAAAAAGACGGAGAGAGAGAGCGAAAAAAAGACGGAGAGAGAGAGCGAAAAAAAGACGGAGAGAGAGAGCGAAAAAAAGACGGGGAGAGAGAGCGAAAAAAGACGGAGAGAGAGCGAAAAAAAGACGGAGAGAGAGAGCGAAAAAAGACGGAGAGAGAGCGAAAAAAAGACGGAGAGAGAGAGCGAAAAAAAGACGGAGAGAGAGAGCGAAAAAAAGACGGAGAGAGAGAGCGAAAAAAAGACGGAGAGAGAGAGCGAAAAAAAGACGGAGAGAGAGAGAGCGAAAAAAAGACGGAGAGAGAGCGAAAAAAAGACGGAGAGAGAGCGAAAAAAAGACGGAGAGAGAGCGAAAAAAAGACGGAGAGAGAGCGAAAAAAAGACGGAGAGAGAGCGAAAAAAAGACGGAGAGAGAGCGAAAAAAAGACGGAGAGAGAGCGAAAAAAGACGGAGAGAGAGCGAAAAAAAGACGGAGAGAGAGAGAAAAAAAGACGGAGAGAGAGAGAAAAAAAGACGGAGAGAGAGAGAAAAAAAGACGGAGAGAGAGAAAAAAAGACGGAGAGAGAGAAAAAAAGACGGAGAGAGAGAGAAAAAAAGACGGAGAAAAAAAGACGGAGAAAAAAAGACGGAGAAAAAAAGACGGAGAAAAAAAGACGGAGAAAAAAAGACGGAGAAAAAAAGACGGAGAAAAAAAGACGGAGAAAAAAAGACGGAGAAAAAAAGACGGAGAAAAAAAGACGGAGAAAAAAAGACGGAGAAAAAAAGACGGAGAAAAAAAGACGGAGAAAAAAAGACGGAGAAAAAAAGACGGAGAACAAAAGACGGAGAACAAAAGACGGAGAAAAAAAGACGGAGAAAAAAAGACGGAGAAAAAAGACGGAGAAAAAAAGACGGAGAAAAAAAGACGGAGAAAAAAAGACGGAGAAAAAAGACGGAGAAAAAAAGACGCAGAAAAAAAGACGCAGAAAAGAAGACGCAGAAAAAAAGACGCAGAAAAAAAGACGCAGAAAAAAAGACGCAGAAAAAAAGACGCAGAAAAAAAGACGCAGAAAAAAAGACGGAGAAAAAAAGACGCAGAAAAAAAGACGCAGAAAAAAGACGGAGATAGAATGACGGAGGGAGAGACGGAGAGGGAGATGGAGAGAGAGACGGAGAGGGAGATGGAGAGAGAGACGGAGAGGGAGATGGAGAGAGAGACGGAGAGGGAGATGGAGAGAGAGACGGAGAGGGAGATGGAGAGAGAGACGGAGAGGGAGATGGAGAGAGAGACGGAGAGGGAGATGGAGAGGGAGATGGAGAGAGAGACGGAGAGGGAGATGGGGAGAGAGACGGAGAGGGAGATGGAGAGAGAGACGGAGAGGGAGATGGATAGAGAAACGGAGAGAGAGATGTATAGAGAGACAGTGAAATTTGGACGGTGAGAGAGAGACGGTGAGAGGGAGACGGTGAGAGGGAGACGGTGAGAGGGAGACGGTGAGAGGGAGACGGTGAGAGGGAGACGGTGAGAGGGAGACGGTGAGAGGGAGACGGTGAGAGGGAGACGGTGAGAGGGAGACGGTGAGAGGGAGACGGTGAGAGGGAGACGGTGAGAGGGAGACGGTGAGAGGGAGACGGTGAGAGGGAGACGGTGAGAGGGAGACGGTGAGAGGGAGACGGTGAGAGGGAGACGGTGAGAGGGAGACGGTGAGAGGGAGACGGTGAGAGGGAGACGGTGAGAGGGAGACGGTGAGAGGGAGACGGTGAGAGGGAGACGGTGAGAGGGAGACGGTGAGAGGGAGACGGTGAGAGGGAGACGGTGAGAGGGAGACGGTGAGAGGGAGACGGTGAGAGGGAGACGGTGAGAGGGAGACGGTGAGAGGGAGACGGTGAGAGGGAGACGGTGAGAGGGAGACGGTGAGAGGGAGACGGTGAGAGGGAGACGGTGAGAGGGAGACGGTGAGAGGGAGACGGTGAGAGGGAGACGGTGAGAGGGAGACGGTGAGAGGGAGACGGTGAGAGGGAGACGGTGAGAGGGAGACGGTGAGAGGGAGACGGTGAGAGGGAGACGGTGAGAGGGAGACGGTGAGAGGGAGACGGTGAGAGGGAGACGGTGAGAGGGAGACGGTGAGAGGGAGACGGTGAGAGGGAGACGGTGAGAGGGAGACGGTGAGAGGGAGACGGTGAGAGGGAGACGGTGAGAGGGAGACGGTGAGAGGGAGACGGTGAGAGGGAGACGGTGAGAGGGAGACGGTGAGAGGGAGACGGTGAGAGGGAGACGGTGAGAGGGAAACGGTGAGAGGGAGACGGTGAGAGGGAGACGGTGAGAGGGAGACGGTGAGAGGGAGACGGTGAGAGGGAGACGGTGAGAGGGAGACGGTGAGAGGGAGACGGTGAGAGGGAGACGGTGAGAGGGAGACGGTGAGAGGGAGACGGTGAGAGGGAGACGGTGAGAGGGAGACGGTGAGAGGGAGACGGTGAGAGGGAGACGGTGAGAGGGAGACGGTGAGAGGGAGACGGTGAGAGGGAGACGGTGAGAGGGAGACGGTGAGAGGGAGACGACGAGAGAGGTACGCTGAGAGATCTACGCTGAGGGAGATACGCTGAGAGAGACGGGGAGAGAAAGGAAGGGCCAATGAGAAAGAGGGAGATGAAGGGCAGAACAATGTCTGCGGGGTTCCGCTATTCTCATACTTTGTGTACTTCTCTTTTTATTCCCTTTTCCTTGTGAGAATTTTCACATTTATTACATAAAATGATTTATTGCTGAGATTTCAACATTTTATTATTAGGTTCTTTTTACATGAATTTCATTTAGCCAATGAAGTGGATATATGTTTTTTCATCTGAAACTCATCGCCATAACACTATTCACAAAAATTGTTAGAGCAGTGTTAGAGAGTCAATTAGGGTAGAGTTAGACTAAATTGCCCAATTTTGCTTTTTAACTGTTCACATTTGTTTTATTAAGTTAGCTAAACTTCTATTTCATAATAATATTAAGTCATATGAAAGGATCGATAATAAAAAAAAATAGCCGTAAAGAAAAAATTTTGAATGCAGAATTGGGGTTTTGAAAACAAAGGTGCACCTAAACTTAGTATGAGGATTGTCGGACATGAAAGGAGTCAAATTTTATCAACCGCTGATCGATAGTTTTGTAAGAAGTCATTACTGACTTATTTTTCAAATATTTATTGTTCTTTGTAGTATAAACCTGCAAAGTATAAACCTGGCTCGTCAGTAGTTCTAAACAATATTCTCTTTAGCATAAAAGTTGCAAATAAATGAGGTTACTTACTCAATGTTAAGAACTTATTTTTTTAACTACCGGGAATGTTAATGTTAACAATAAGAGGCTGTTTTGCAAAATGAAAAGGGGATAAATTTGTTTACATTCAGGAATAAAAATACCTGAATGAAGCCTATTTTTGTAGTTTTCATAGAAAATCCCACATGTCATAACTCTACAAGAGATGTGTAAAAAATTGAAAACTACAAACTAGTTCCCATTAGCAACGGACTCACCTATTACTAAAAAAGTACATCACTTAAAAAACAGAACAGATCACATTAAAATACTAATTATTAGTGGCCTGTTTCTCACTTTTAATTATCGAGTATTGTTAGAAAATGTTCAATGGTCACACTTTCTGTCAACCCTTCGACCAGTGAGGGTTAAATTAAAATGTAGAGTCTCTTTTGTCCAATATGAAGAAAAGGAGACCAAGGAGAGACAATATCATAATCCAGACTTCAATGCATCTTCTCGACTTAACTCATAATCCTGTTGTATGTCATTCTGAAGGGGGACAGATCTATATTGATATTCTCGTAGGAATCTTACGGAATAGAAAAAATAAAACCGAAAAATAGAATTTAGCATAAGACCCAAGCTTCTTGTAAATCCCTGCGTTATATCTCTCGCTCAGTGCGAAGATCATTAGATCTATTTTCTACGGATCTTAGCTTTTTACGTGTGTTTAGGGCCATCCCTAAATTTATATTCCTCCGGCATTCTCCTACCTTTTCAAAGAACGTCTTTCAAGTCCTTGATATCCTAATATACAAACTGCAATTATAATAAAACGTTTTTCAAAAAATTATTAAAAGTTTTAAAAGGAAAGAAAAATGACATTCAGCTGAACATAAGTTAATTTTTTCCGATTAGAGTTTTTGAGGGCAATTCATGCCCCTCGTGTGGCCCCTGGGTGGGTCCGTGTGTTACACCCCACCGTCGACCGTGAAATCTTTCATCCTCCCCGTGACCTCTCCGCTCGCACCTCTTGCGTCCACCGCCCGGGGCACGGCCGCTGCTTCATCTCGGGCGGCCTCGCCTGGCCTGGCCTGGCCTGGCCGTGCTCCGCGTGGTCTCCTCGCGTCTCGTCTGGGCTCGGGCTCGATCTGCGAAATCCCGCCGTGTGGACCCGGCCCCCGCGCCCCGCTTCGCTCTCTCCCGCACTCCGGCCCTCTCGGCCCTCCGGCCTCTCCGGCCCTCGCCACCACCACCGCGTGCCTCCTACTCCCCGCTTTCGGCCTGCCCACCCCCCACCGACCTCTAGACCCCGTCTCGCCAATGGCCCTAATCCATCCCGCCGCTTTCTTCTCCCCGGCCCTCCCGGCCCGTTTAGCCCCCTGGTTGCTGTTCTCCCCTCGTCCCACTCCCGCTCTCCCTCCATTCTCGCCCCTCCTCTCGGGGCTCCAGTCCCAGCCTCCCGCTCCCGCCTCGGCCGCTCCGCAGAGCCCCGAGCCACTGCCTGCGAACTTCCGTCCCGCGGAAGTTCCTCGATGGCCTCACCTGCCAGCTTTAACTACTTCGCAGCCAGTCCGAGTTCGCTTCGGCGAAGCGTCCTTCGAAATAAACTTGGCGAGCGGGAAGCGGGGAGGGACGGGGGGACAGTCGGGGGCCGGCGGGGGCGGACAGCAGCGCCGGGAGGGGAGAGCTGCAATTGAAAGGAACGGCCCGAAAGACGTGCCTTTTTTTGTTGTTGTTGTTCTTATTTGTTTCGGCCTCGGACCCCGTATTCTCGTGAACGCAACCCGGCAAATCTCCGCCGATTGTGTGACGGAGTGGTGCGCGATGCAAACAGGCAGTATCAGTCTGATCATGCAGCTCGGCACCCCGGACCCGGCGCTTCGGACGAGTCTATCGGGCGAATGGCACAAGTAGCGTGCCGGCCATCTCTTCATATCGAGATGAGTGCTGGCTTGCCAACAGCGCCGGTTTGGCGTGAAAGCCACGGGGAGAGCGAACGAGCGAGAGGGGGGGAGGGGAAAAGAGACGGAGAGACCGAGCTTTAAGCGAGCGGTTAGAGCGACCAGTGAGGAGTGAAATAGTGCCATTACTTAACGACGGGGCATTTTCCGCCACTGAATTCAGAGAATTTAGTATTAAATGTTGCACGAAATTTTATATTCGAGAATGACGGACAGTGGAGAATAAAATTGGATTTCTGTCGCGTGTTCAATTGCGCGTTAAAGATGCCAGTTGAAAGTGCGAGAATGCACACTCCAGAATTACTTTTATAATGAGGAGAGAGGATACAGGGTGAAATTCAAAATACAATATGTCAAAATACAAAATAGAATTTTGTTACGTCTTTCTTGACAATAGAGTATTAGGTGTCATTATTACACGTCAAAACGTTAATTAGACATTTAAGACAATGAAAAAGTAAGAATGTATAATATATTCAACTTCTCTTGTATTAGCACATTGTTTAATTTAAAGGAAATATAGTTGAGATTTCAATTTAAATTTTCCAGGATGAGTTTCATATGGTAGTTTTGCAACCTATTTCGAATTAAATTTAATTTATGTATTTGCTTAAGACTTTCGCCCTATTGAATACGCTGATACTTTCAAATCTTGCAAAAAATGAGATACGTCACACCAGGATTTTCCTAATGATTATCTACATTTGTGAGTAGTCAGATAATCCTTTTCGTTGCTAGGTAATAGGTAAGAGTATTTACAAACATCATACACATTTCAAAAAATCACAAAACCTTAACAACGTAAGTTGTCTGATTATTCGGGCCATAACAATGATGTACGATTATTTATTAACATAAATAAGGTCAAGTTTGTTTATGAAGAGCTTATGAAATATTATCACAATTGGAGTTTGAAGTTTAATAAAACAAAATTCCTCAACATTTTGTTTATAAAATAATTGATTGCTTAAATAATTCTCAATAACGAGTGATTTTTATTGTCTTGCACAATTTTTATATGTAGTCTAGCATTATAAGCGACTTTTTGTCAGAAGAAATCGTCCATCGTCCATTGTTGACATCTTGTGGCCACAGATTTGCCGTTTTTGCCGTTAATGGCGTGAATAATTTCATCATCACACTTTCAGATAATCGAAGTGGGAGCATTAGGGGGGAGGGGGGTAAACCGGACAGCCGACCACCGTTTTCCGCACTGACGTCATACCCCCGTGACGTCACAATAAATGTTTTTCCAAAAAATATCTTTGATTCTCTTATAAATTTATAATATTGTTATACAAAACAATCATGTGAACACAAATTATTAATATATTAATGTATTCGTACAAATTTGAAAATTCTCTTCTCATGTTATTAGTTTTCAAAATATGTACTCATACTATAAAGAATAACATTATAAGCTATTTGCATAATATTCTATTAAAGGCTTAATCTGTACATTTATGATAAATATGAAGCGGTATTGACAAAATATATTTCCTTAAAAGTAGTTATATCCTGTTTTAATGCCATTCTTACAAATCATTAAATCATTGTTCGTTAAATTAAAAACCATTTACATATTTCTTTGCTTTTCAACTTTTTATTTGTTATACACGTCTAAGAATATTTTTCGAAATTATATTACGCACTAGCGAAGCGGAAATAGAGACAACAGTGTGAAAGCTGTCATTTCTCCAAAATCATGACAACTCTTCTCGGATATTGTTCTGGACATACAACAATATCGCATCGCATTTGACATTTGTCGGGATGTTACGCAGAGGCAATTTATTTTCAGATCTCTCCCTATGTTAATGAATGGGAAACGAGGAGTATCGAATCAGTTACAGCAAAGATCAAATCAGCTTCCCCGTGATGGAAGGACAGACGGGGGTTGGAAGGCCCCCATTAATTTTGTGGGCGCCCCTGATTTGGCCGATGACGTTGCGTGCGAGCATTTGTACTATTATCGTAAGTGCGCATATTTACAGCCAACTATGTCGCCTGATGGCATTGCACGTCCAATTTTGCCCCATCTCTGGTAGATGTCACTTCCGATTACTCTTTCCAAACATTATGCTTCATGGGGCTGTAGTAATATAAGTTAATCCGAATACGATTGTTTTAAGAGATGAAGGCGCCACGTCTCTGAGATTGGACTAAAACTACCGAAAGTTTCAAGATAATATCTGTTTTGTCTGACCGTTATTTTCCGATCTTTTATTTTACTTTTTCTTTGCAAGATTTTTCACGGAAAATCAAAATCAAATGAGATTGTCGATAGAACACACTAAATTCAGTTTCTTTTTTGAAAAGTTGTTTTGTTCGAAAGTTTGAAAATTACATGAAATATATACCTTTATTTATATATAGTAAATGTAACTTCATTTTGCGCACTTTGTGTTGAGCTTTCTTTTACTAGTTGCAGGTGAATTTGGGACGAGATGGAAAAATGTTTTGTTAGCAATACAAATGGTACACAGTGGTCCACCATTGAAATTTCACTCGTAAAATAAGAAAATCTACTTAAACCAATTCCATGCAATGCTGCCAATATAACCGTATCATTGAATCCAGTATGGCCGTTTGGGTTCGAATTGAAGACATGCTGCTGGTCTTGTTTTTTAATGTAATCTGTAATGTAAATGTCTTGTCTCAATTTTTAATGTAAACAAAAGTAACTATTTAGATATATAAACACAGTTGTTAACTGTGGTTTAAAGTGGTAATATTTCGTGTGGTGGGTGAATAATTAAATAATAAAATGTGCAAAGTACACAGAGAGACAACAAGCAGTTCGACTGCAGTACACAGTGGGACTGTCCCACTATGTATTGCAGGATTCATAACCAATGATATCACATTAAATGTTTCATTAAGAGTCCTGTGTGACAATCATTAATGAAATTATTTTTTTTATGTAACGAAAGTTGAAAGTGCGCAAAATAGCCAAATTTAAAGACATTAAACTGCCAATTGCCTTTGTATTAGAAGGTGGATCTCTTAGAAGAGCAACATGGCGTTTCGGTGTTTCAAAATCACCCTTTCAGCGTTATGTTACAAAAAAGGAGTATGAAGGAAAAAGAACTGACATAAAGATGAAACCTAACTATGCAGTTCATAGAGGTTTTACAAATGAAGAAAAAAGGAACTCATATATATATTGTAACTTGCCCAGGAATGGTCTATGGACTCCGCACAAGGATGGTAAAGAAGTTTGCGTTTGAATTAGCTACGGCAAATGAAAAAAGTGTCTAGAGTCGTGGATAAGGTTGAAAGCAGCTGGTGATGATTGCATTCGTACTTTTCTTAAAAGAAACAATCTTTCTATTCGACAACCAGAAGGCTTTAGTTCTCGTGTGACATCATTCAATACCCACAATGGTGTAGTGTTTTTTGAAAACGTGAAAAACGTATTGAAAGAAAATCTTAAGCTGACTGACCCATACAGAATCTTTAACCTAGATGAAACTGGTACAATTGTCCAGACTTCCTGAAAAGTTGTTGCATTCCTGAAAGAAACAAGTAATCTCCTGCTCAAGTGGAGAACGAGGCATCTTGGTAACGACTTGTGCAAGCATTACAGAAATTGTCGTCCCACTAGCAATGATTTTTTCCCGGAAGTACTTTAAGCAACACATGTTAACACGAGCCCCACCTGGGACAATAGGCTTCGTCAACACTTTGGATTGGATCATTGCAAAACTATTCCCTACAATAAAGCAGCATTTCATTAATCATTCACACAGCAAGAAAGAAAACCCATCGCTCCTGATATTTGATAATCAGGAAGCTCACGTTTCTATCAAAGAAGTGACAGCGGATCGTGCAAAAGGGGTTACAACTGTGACTTTACCACCTCACTGCTGTCATCACATCAATCGTTTGACAAGAAAGTCCTCTCCCTTCGAAACAGCGTACGGTGCAGCTAATGATATGTGGTTACTGACTCATCCTGACATGCCTATCACAATTTACATTAGTGAATTAGTCAACATTGCCTTTGATAAATCGTTTACACCGAAAAATATCAAATTTGAATTTACTAGAACATGGATGTATCACTTCAATGAAAGCTTGTTTTATTGATGCGGAATTTATTGCATCAGTGAAAACAGACGTTTACCTACCACACCAGACGTGCCACTCCCAACAGTAAATGGTGGGCTCCGTCCATAACTGTGACTGAGAACTCATTCACAGAGGTTTCGCTCGTCTTACCAAGCGAATTACATTCAAATCCATTAGGCGAGGGCCATTCATCTTTCAGGATTGCCACTCCTGAAGAGCTTCATGGATACCCGAAAGTTCCTTCACGAAAAGTGCAACAGAAAACTACTCGCAAATGTAAATCATCAATCACTACTAGAACTCCTGAAAAATAAAATGTAAAAAGGAAGTATAAGAATAAATAACAATGAATTGTTAAATCAAACATTTTTTGCAAAGTTTTTCTTTGTATATTCACAGAAGTAGGTTTTCTTCTTTCTGTCCCACTTTGACGTAATGGTGTACCATTGTATACTAACAGCTAACACTCGTGAGGTATCTCTAAAAATACTTAAATACATTGAATTGGCAAACTTAGGGCCGGTTTCACCAACAGCCGAGTAAAGTTGAGAGTAGTTACCCGAGGGTAACCATTTACTCCAAGATAGTAACTCTCGAGTTAGAATATGAGCGTTTCACCATGCTTCTAGAGGGTTATTTTACTCTAGAGTACATACTCTCCGATTTACTCCGCAAATCAGTTGAACACACAATATTTGAGAGCGATTCAAGAGGCTGTGAACGAGAATGACGCTGGGAACCAATGCGGACCAACGTAAACCTTTGATTAATTCCTTATATTCTATCATTCATTTCAGTTTCGGAGTTCTTGGCGTTATAATCTGGTGTGGTGTTATGGTGGTTTGAGTTAGCATAGTTTATTTCCTAGTTTCTGTATCTTTATTTCTTAATAAATATTCATTCTTCTTATCTGGAGACGAGTTACTGTTTTGTTAGCAATGCAGAAAAATCTAATTTGCAGTTCGTTTACCGATGTCGGTGCAAATGAATTTTCTATAACTAGGGAACGAAAATGTTTAGTTTTTCAAATGTTGCTGATCTCGTGTTTTTCTAAATTTTATTATTCTATGTTGTTTTATTTTTTAAACTTTTATTCATCTTTCAACTATTTGTAGTTAAAATGTTGGAAAGGGATTCTGGAACTCAAGAAAACGTGCGCTAATGATCTCCCCCATACGTCACATACAGTTTTTACTGAATAAATAAATTAATATTTCTTAGTACTTGTAGTTCCTGTAGTTATTATTTTTCCTTTTGTTGTCGTATTCGGTACCTACTACCTTTATTTCGTATCCACATGGGACAAAAAGAACTTTAGAAGTTCTCTACAGTTTACAACGTATCTGATGAAGTTAAACAGCTGATTTGGTCAAACATAACCTCATGACAAAATCTCGATCGTCATAATTAAAACCAACCCATTCTCTCTCGCACCCTTTGTCTTCGCACTAGTGGATAATATTCCGAATCATTGCTGGAATCGTCTTCAAATACTATCATTCGTAATCGTCGAACCGTAACAACACTTCGGAGGTACATGCACGTTGAAAACTGAATTTACTCCGTACTTTACCCGACGGATTTTCGCGGTGTAAAGTTACTCTCGAAAATTCTCTCGTGTAAGCGATTTACACTCGAGTAAAGTGTTGGTGAATCGCTCCAAGAAGTTACTCTCGAGTAAACATGATTTACTCCAGAGTAAACTCTTACTCTTTGTTTGGTGAAACCGGCCCTTATAGGCAACTTAATTTTTTGCACGGTGTCTAAATAAATTCTTTATACTTTAAAAGTAAAACCATCCAGCATTTATTAAAATTGAACCCGAAAAAATTCCAATTTTTTTCCCGTCTCACTGTGTACTACCTTCACCTACCATAAAAAGTAGTGTACGAATAGATTGGCATTGTTTACAGGCTCTTCTCCAGGATTATCGAAGTGTTCTTCTTAAATGTGGTAAAGATTAATACAACACAAATGCGGAAAATACATAATTAAAGATGCAGGTAGATACACCACGATCATTATTTTCCACATATCACTAAGAGCAGATTGGTTGCTAACACATTCGGCCGGAGACCAGTAACGGTGCAGCAGAACTGATACATAATAGTTCGTTAGAGGCCAGTAGCAGTGCGTAAGATAAATTTTTTAATCTAATAGCAATGTACTGTAAAATAAAATTATAATAGATAACGAAAATTGTAATACTTTATTAAAAGTTTAGCCAATTACATTAAAAATAATCATCTTAAACACCGTAGTTTATGTAAAATTGATGTTTTTTTCCCTATTTCACAAGAACTAGATATGAAGAAATCTTATACGCGGGCAACGCGGGATATTTTGCTAGAAACACATTGAAGAGGAAATATTTCCCGCACAAAAAACAATATTTCACTAAAGGCTCATTTCACGAATGAAGTGGCTTTAAAACACCATTTGGTTTTATTATTAAACATAGGATTACGTGGCCTTTAATAATAAAGAAAATCACAAGTGAACATGAAATATTTATCCATTGAATTTTTCAATTCCGAACTCACTGAAAAATATGTGTTTTACTGAGCTTTATATTTTTTTAATATTGAGCGTGAAAGTATACGGCTGTCAAAGAAACATTTTCTAAAATTATTTTCCCTATTCGCGTATCGTGTACATTAAAGCAAGAAATGTGTTTAAAACTATTAAAAAAAGTCGAACAATTTCTTGCATGCAAAAGGCATTCTGTATTTTCGTGTAACGTCGAAAATTCGTGCCGATAATTTAAAAGCATTATTAACGATAATGTTTCGACGCACACTGATTTCAGAAACCGCAGAAACCACAGAAACAACTTCCATTGTATTTCATTCGAAATTTCGTCGCAACGAATTACACGAGCGTATTCACCAACTGCATGCTGAAGTGGTCTCCTACACGGTCTTCGATTAAAGACGATGTCTCACGGCAAAGGACCTCATAACACATGTGTACTTTACTGACCGTGTGAAAGGCTATTCCACGTTGTAAAGACAGTATCTGGCGCCAATGCAATATACCGATGGCTTGCACAAGAGTGATACTTCCTCTCAGGATTTTAATACCTTGTTGACCGCCAGTGCAATATGTTCACCATGCGAGAGCATGTAGTTGCATGGTGCATTCTGAGCCATTGATCTAGCGCTGTGAGTTGCATGAATTGAAATTCTAGAAACGCGCTTGAGGTTTAGAGCCAGGCTAGGGCTCTCTCGCCGCAGGATAGTGAGCTCTAGGTATCATGGCAGTATTGCTCTTTAGGCCTATTCCCCATACGCTTTCAACACGAAATCAAATATATGTGCCAGGCTCGTTTCAATTTTCACGCAAAAGAATACGAAATAAGCTTCGTTGTTAGAAATTTTATGGAAAGAAACATCATTTTCCTTCGATTATTTTGATCAATTTTTTGTTTATCGTAAAGATATTAATTAAACTACAATATTTCACATTGTATATTTAGAAATTTAACAGGTATGAGTCCACTATTCATTCTGAACATACAAATGCTTAGCCAAAATTTATTGCTCGTCATTAAATTACTCATTTTTAATTTCACTGCAATATCGTCTTTAAGGTGTCAAAGCTTCACAAAGAGCAAAGCCGGTTGTGCGAGTTAATTTTTCCTGCTAATTATTTTGTTGGCTATCCTTACAAACCGTCAGTATTCAATGATCGACTCGATGCGTACAGGGAGATTGATTTCGTGTTGGAAGCGTATGGGGTAGAGCAACACTGCCATAACACCTAGAGCGTTCGTACAGTTTCTAAATCGCAGAACCAGCCTCCAACAATGCAGTCCGCAGCTCTCGTGAAGAGCGAGACGGGCCGGCGGGAGTCGGATCCGCCCGCGGAGCAGAGCGAGTCCCCTCGCAAACAGAAACTCCGCGCGTTCGCTCCCTGCGATTGTTTGGGAGCGTGACAGCTGCGTCAACGATATTTTCAGTTTACTTTTCTCATTTACTCCAACTCGGATGCGAAAATGTTCCAGGAAATTTTACTAATTTAGTATCTCATAACTTTTATTGAACATCGATCCGTTTGAGAGATAACCCAGGACACCGTTCGCGAATTTCTTGGAAGTATATCAAAATGAGTAAATTATAGGAGGCGAGGAGGGAGAGCGGAATGATTCGGAAGGAAACTCGTGCAAATGACATTGGTTTTCCTCCACCACCTTCTCTGCAAAGGCGCGAGCGTTGCTAACGGGATTTGGTGAAATCGGAAGATCGGCGCTATGGGGGAAATATAGAGGATTCCTGTTGATGCTGTATAGTTGCTATATATAGTTTTAAGAAAATGGAAAGCAGCACTCCAGTTTGAATATGATGAATAAAAAGAATATGATTGGGCAATTCTAGATGAAACAAAATTGTAAAACGTTAAACATGTTTACTTTCTTATTTATATCATATTAAATTATGTTATCATGCCAAATAATTATTTTGATATTTTCATACGTTATGTGGGTCCCAAATACGGAAGCAGTATTTTTTCGAAAAGTGTGCCTGTCAGTCCGTCTGATGATAAGTAGCGTCTAAACTATACATAGAATTTTCATCAAAATTTATGTTCTCGGTTCGATGAATATAATGCCGCGAATCCCTGAAATTTGAGACGAATCTTTTTTTTAGTGGTACTAAGAAATCCCCTAAATCTTCATCAAATTTTATTAAAACTGACATTATTCTTTAATTTTTTCTTCAATAGAGCAAAGTAGTTTTAAAATTGCCGTAGATCTGATATTTAGTAGGACTTCTGAATTTTAAAAAAATGCAAAAGTTCGATTTCTATAACTAAATTATTCTTCTATATTATTCTTCTACATTATTCTTCTTCTATAACTACATTATTAAAGATCGAGATCATCTTCATAAAAGCTGTTCTTCAAAATTATACTTAAGAAAATTCTATTTATAGGAAGTTTTGAAAGTATGAATCGTTCTGGAATTTTGAGTGAAAACGTTATATAAAAAACACAATTTCCCCAAAACTGCTCCAGCTTTTTTTTGCGTTTTCCACTCGAATATAGTAATATTTGCTTAATAAAACAGAAAAAGACATTTTTATTAAAACCTCTGGAATTTTGAAACTAATGTTTTTTGCAACATGCCCTTTACTTTCAATTATGGATTCCCCCAAAAAGTTTCTTCGTAATGTAAAATATTCCTCTATTATATATCATTGATCAATTTCTTAAACATCTTTGAAAATTAGTCATTTTCGAGCAATTTTGAGGTAAATTGTATTTACTACTCAGGATTTTGAGGGTCAACACACACTCGCGACTTTGTTAGGGCTTCAATCACTAAATAGTATCAGATGGTAGAGCTGCGTAAGCCAAATGCTGGCCTGTAATTATTAACTCTTCGGACTCATAAGACTAAATTATTCAGTTGAAATCTTTGCTGAAGTAAATAATTTTGTTTCTTTACACGTTTTGTAAAGACAGAAAAGAAAATACTGAATTCAATGGCAGCAAGGATTTCAATTGAAACGTACAAATGTTCTACAAATTACAGATATGTAATTCGAGCTTTGCTTATTTAGGAGTATTTCAATTGATATGTGAAGTATAATTAGGATAAAAGTGTCATTGATATAACATTATGCCATTATCAATATCACGAGAAATTCTTATTTGTTATTATACTGCTTATTATATTGAGTTATTATATTATTTTTGCAGAGTAGCTTTGCTTTCATTAATAATTGAGCTTGAAGAACTAGAAAACATTTTTTTAACATGAGTAAAATAAATTGTAAATATTCTAAGCAATATTAATTTTAGTTATTTTTAACCTTTTATAATTGTTAAACTTGATTGTTGCTTTTATATTTTAATTAATGAACGTATGTACAATGTCAAAAATAGTTAAGTAACATACGTACAAGGAAAATGCAAAATAAAAAAACTATATTTTATTTATTTTATATTACATTATATATCATATAAAATTATAAATATTCATAAAATTGCATATTAAACTAACTTGAAAAGTATTTGAATTTGAATTGATAAGTATCTCTTGATGTCGTGATAGCTTCAGCATCATGACTTGACCAGGAAATAATGATTATTTAGAAATTATTATGTAGGCGAGAAAGCAGTGGGGGAGGAGATGTTTTTATTTGAGTGAAACTATCACAGTGCTCTGTAGATTTTGGCTGAGATACAACATTCGAAATATTAGTTAAAGAATGAAAAATAAGCGATGCAAATCATACGTGGGAAATAAGTATAAGAATAAGAAACCTAATGAAGATGTAGGAGCATTTGAAAAACTTCGCTGACGTATCACGTTTAGAAAAACACACAAATAAACATTTAACAATTGACTTAAATCTTCCTTGCGTGGCTTGGAAAGGTGACGTGCCCCAAGAGTCACAGTGTGCGCAGAGTATTGTCCGGTCTGGAACAATGGATTCGACAGGCAGCGGGATCGCGGGCGAGGGATGGGGCACTATTGGACGTTTTCCTTCACCGCCCTCAAGAAGCCAATATAGACTGCAAGGTACTGCAGTGGAATTGTGACCACAATGGTGTATTATCAAAGGTTAAATGGGCGGGCCCAAACGACACTAAAACAGCAAATAGAAAAATCAACATTTATAGTAAAAAAGAGGGTTTTTTAAATAGAAATAATTACTAAAATTTGGCAAATCGAAGTAGGTCTGTGGAAGACACAGGGTAACATTAAGTATTACTGATGGAAGGGTTAGTGCGCGTCGTGACATACAAATGATTGAGAATTAACTCAGAACCAGAATGCAATAACAACGTAAGAGAATTTAAAATTCAGCTCAGAAGAGCTTACAGTAAAAGAAAGAAGAGTGTCAGAAATATACAATATTTCCGAAAACTATCAAAAATTTTAAGAGAAAAATACCGGCACAAAATGCATACCTACGTACTTTTCTCACATATGATCAGAGAATTCCATTAGCTTCCACGAATACGTAAGGAAACGTAAGGGCAAAACATATTGCATTATTTGTATTAAAAAAGCTCTAAGCAATAGAATGTGAACGAACTTTTCTAAGCACAGTTATTTCACAAATTCGCGTCAGTATTTCTCAAACGAAAAAAATACCTCATAGGCTGTTGAGTGTTTTTATTGATTGACAATTTCGGGCACGTCAAGTGCTATGCCCATTTGTCGCGTAAGTGTAGCGCATGTTATTATCGCGGAGGTGGCGGAGATCTTCTCTCGCTGGATGGTGAGATCCGGCCCCGAATTTCAAGGATTTCCCCCAACCAGGTACATGCCATCAGTGTGGTTCTGCCCTTGCCGGGACAAACTCTCACTCGATTGGTCTCCCGACAAGTGTGGTAGTGTAGTGCATATGCGTGTGTGTGTAAGGTGTGAGGATAGGACAAGGATGAGGAAAGAATGGTCGCGCGCGGCCTGTGGCCCGTTTGTTAGGGTACTGCTCCGGATCGCGTGGTGTTGATCGGAGAAACCGTGGAAAACCATCGATCAGAGAAGCCGGCCGATTTCCCCTCCAGACAGTGGTTGAAACCTACCAAGCTAGTGTTGAAAATACAACGAACCGTCGGGATTCGAACTCTAGGACCTCCTGATTAGAGACCTTGCAGTGATATCGGGTGATGTTTTGAGCCACCTTTGCCGATCCGACCTCTGGAGATCTTATGGATATTAATGAGAAAGATATCCGAAATAGACTAGACAGATTAGGTGAACATATACCGATGGATCCTTGCAGCTTTTCTGACAACTTCTTCAAATTAAGTGGTGAAGTCATCATTTCTTATCTATTTGAAATTTTTCAAAAACTAAATAATGGATATATATATATATATATATATATATATATATATATATATATATATATATATATATATATATATATATATATATATATTTCAGACGGCTAGAAAAGCAAAATAGTGGTGCCTACGAGCTCTTATTTTTAAAGGGAGAAGTCGTCTAAACGTCTCTAGTCGTCTAAATCGGCTCGCATGGATTTTCTCCTACCAGGTATCTCCCACCAGAGTGCCACTACCCGAGCCGGAACAAGCTCTAAGCTCACGATTGGTCTCCCGACAAATGTGGAACGTGGTACCTCAGTGCATGTGTGTGTGTGTGTGTAACAATGGTGAGGGAAGAGCAACGAAGAGAAAGCAAAGCGCGGTCCGTGGTCTGTTAGCTAGGGTAATGCTCCGTTATTTGCTTAGTGTTGATCGGAGAAATAACGGATCGATGGATCTAAACTACCAATCACAGCAGCCGACCACTAGAATTCTCCTTCAGACAGCGGATGAAGTCGACCTACCTGTTTAGCTAGTATTGAAAATCCTGAGATCATCGGGATTCGAATCCTGAGACCTGAATCCAAATCCCGGTCAGAGGCACTACAATGACACCAGTTGAGGCCCTGAGCCACCTTTTCCGTTCTTGTTTAAGTTATAGCTCAATAGTATTGTATTAATTTATTATTGAGTTATATTACATATAAGAGTATACTATAGTGTATAGCAATTTTATGTACTTACGAAGGAGGTGCCACCACCAGGATTTTCACCAAAGATGTAAATACATTATTATTATTATTATTATTATTATTATTATTATTATTATTATTATTATTATTATTCCTCTACATCACGACTAAGATGTTATGAGTCGGCTGAATATAAAATCTAACCAGTTTGCAACCAGTTACCTAAGGAGCAGATCCTATGACTGTCGGTGCCTCTACAATACGTTGGGCAAAATGTGGCCTGTTCCAAATAAAACACTTTCTTGCACTTCCCAGTCTTTTGAATGACCTGTGTGTTTAGCCAAGTTCTTACACAAATTTACACAACTCCCAGAGACTTGATGACTATCGGTACGATCTGTGCTTTTACTCCCCACATTCTGATGATTTCGCTTTACAAACATTTGTATTTAAGATGTTTCTCTGCCTCCTTCGTTACGACCTTTTGATTGCAAGGCACAGCAAAATATTGAAGTAGACACGTATAGAGTTCAACAGATGTCACCGGCTTAGGTGAGTGTTCGTACCACCTAGGGCATGTGTTTGGAAATTCGAAGGCAGTACAGATCTGCCAGTGTAGGTAACTACAGATCTTGCCGTGTCGCTTCACGTATTCGGTCTTTGCTAGAATTGGACAAGCTGAGACGATATGATCAATGATTTCTACTTGTTCCTGTCCGATGCGGTATTTATCATCTTGGGAAATTTCGAGAACCGCTTTATCATAATGTCGTGTTCTCAACGCCTGATCCTGAGCAGCTACTAGAACTGCCTCCGATTATTGATTAATTCTTACTCTTTTAAGACACATAAATTATTGATATTAATTGATCTGCACCTTGTTCATTCTTTTTAGAAATTGTTCATAGGGTGGTTTGTCCCTCAACGATTTCTTTAACATTTTTTTGTCTCACATTTCGTGTTTAGTAGCATCAGAAGTTCAGTGTCTGTGTTATTCTGCAAGTCTTGCAAAGTTTTCTTTGCAATGCCTCTTCCTACCCTAAGAATGTCTCTGTTTCCCATTCTTCGGTCAGATTTCACGATCTGCCGCATAAGAGGGCCATTTTCATGACTGACTTCATATTTTCTAATACAGACTATTGCATTGTGCCAGGAGGCATCAATTTGTCTGAGGCCTCTTCCTCCTTCCTTTCATGACACATTAAGTCTATGTGCATCAGCTCGAGCGTGGGCGACATGATGCATTTTTATTAGTTCTGGTTCTTCGATCCATGATTATAATTTCTTGCACAGTCCAGTCCACGAGTCCGAAACTATTCGACAACAAGTACCGCCAAACTATCAATTGCACACATTTTATTCCTGAAGATCAGGGCAGACTGTAGGACGAGTCTCACTTTTCTGTAATACTCCCTACGGATTCTCTCTTTCATTGTGTCGTTCGAGATGGTCTCACATTCATCAATGTCCAGATATTTGTAAGTTTTAACTGGCTACAAATCTTGAATCACAGTGTGAATATCAACGTCAATGCACTTCAGATGAATTTTCACAACCGACGTATGTTTTATCGGAAAGATATGCACCGTCAACAGGACCATCGTTTTCAAGTTCTACATGTTCGTCATGTGAGTAGTTCGATTGAAGAACATACTCTCTGAATGCCAGCAAGTTGTTCTGCTGTGAATTTTTCACTGCGGAGTAGGTATCGTCGCTGACTGGTAACGTTCTTTGAATCTAGGGTAGGTCTCATATTTGGGTTCCGCTCTCTCCATTCCTTAAAAACTATTTCCAAGCCTTCATTTTTCGTTTTTTCATAGTAAAAGCACCATATCACCTCCTTCAATTCATCATTTGTCCAACTATGACGATGGATTTGAGCTACTGCCATCGACAGAGAGACTAGAGACATCGACAAGGAGACATTAGCAAGGTTACTCAGCAAGTATGGGACATTGGCAGAACGCGGCACGTTAAGATTCTTTACAATCCTTGTTCTATCCATTTTTCTCATTGGTTTTAAGTGAAGATTCGCAGAAAGCAAGTTCGTGTTCACAGATCACACTTAACACAAGGGTTATTTCCTGTCATCTATTACTGCGATTCACAGTGGCCTTGGGACATCCCCCCGCAGGGCCTCGCAAAGAGTTCCTCCGATCGCCAGTCAGCATTACTAAAGCCTATGGACTTTCCACTGACTGCTGAACTGCAGCCGCCTTTGCTGGCTAATGCAAGGTTCGGGCCTCCACTCTAATCAGTGGCCTGGTGGGCCAACCAAGTTTCTCTCCTGTACCCTCTATGGGCCGATAACAGGAGTTCCTGAGATTCATGGCCCTTCCCTCTCTGCTTACTTCACACTCTCATCTGGAGCACTTCTTTTATTGACCCCTGACCTTCAACCTATTCAGCAAGAGAGGCCCTACCTGTAGCTAGGTTACCACTGACAGCTTTCAGGCTCATGGGGGTACTCAAGGGGGTACCCTTATCAATCCTCGAGGAGAGAAGGGTCGCTTTGAGGCCAAATTCATATCTTCTGTGGACTGTCTCTTCTGCGGATCCTCATCTGCTGTTGTAGAAGTTGTCTTCTGGAGTACTTCTTCGTCTGACCCCTCCCCATCGCCCTGTCCGGCAAGGGAGGCCCTACCAGTAGCTACGCTAACGCCGGCATAGCTCTCAGGGTCATTGGAATACTCAAGCCCCACCACCCACGTCAATGCCATGTACTCTGGAGGTAGAGTTATTATTATTATTATTATTATTATTATTATTATTATTATCATCAGATGTGTTTGGTTTTATGCAAATAAGGCAACAATATTTTTCAAAACGTTAGTCTGTTTTTGTCGATAATTACAAGAATGGTTTAAAATAAGCATTTTACATGAAATTTGAATTCAAACAAATAACATTCATGAATTTTCCTGCAGAAAAAAATGCAGCAGCGTGATCTCGACAGTTGCAAACCTTTTTTGTAATAATTTTCTTAGATGCAAACGTTAAATGAAGAATCACTATTTTCAGAACACCTTTCCACAAATATTTCCAAAAAGCATTTAGAGACCACAGTAAATTAACAATACGCAATTGGTTCACCAGTCCATTGAAATTTTTTCATCCAAAAATGAAACATGCGTATCATCACAATATTGTGATCAACACAAAATTAAGCAGATTTTATTACTCATTTATTTATTCAAGTGTATGAATCTTTCATGGGAAAAATGTTACATTTGCTTTTCAAAAATAAACCAAGGAGCCATTCGAGGGTTTCTTCAATGAATCGAAGAACATTAAAAATAAATACCTGATCGATGTGGAACCATTAAATCAATTACAATAATTGTTGCAGACATACACAAATTTTAGAAGAACACAATTTTAAATTTAACCTGGATATTAATTTTATCATACAATAGATATTTTCGGAATTGGTTCTCCATAAAAACAGTAAGACATAGATATGCTAGTGATCACTGGTAAGGGGGGGTAGAGGATGCTGAATTAATGACTTCCCTTGTATGAAAATAATTCCGTTCCAAAAATTTTGGTTGAAAAGAGGATTGGTACAGGTAAAAATGAAGTCGCGAAGAGGGATTTGAATATATTTTAAACGAAAAAGCGGTATTTGCAAAGCTTTTTCTATGCTAGCAAACTAAAATCAGGAATTATAGGAGGAATAAGCAATTAAACAATTTATATGAGATAGTACACAAAAGATAGTACATCATGTTATTTTCAACTGCCGATATAAATTTGCCACTTTTTTCATTATTTGGGATACTGCTCATCTATTAATTGGATGATATTCAGGCTATCCTAGTTAGGAAGTCTCCCTTACGAAAGATCATCCCTTTAACTTCTAAATGGGTAGCATATCGGAATGCAGTTTCCGCCTGATGATTCTTAGCTGAATGATTGATTAGAGATTTCGGGCGCGCCAACTGCTAATATCATTAGTCCCGTAAGTATAATGCATATTTATTGGTCGATAGGCGGCTGTGTTCTTTCCCCAGTGGATGGGGATATCCGGTGCCGACCTACCTGTCGGCTAACGATGTTTTCTCCAAACAGGTATCTGCGGCCAGCGGGGAACCGCTCCAGCTGGGACAAGCTGTAAGCTCCAGATCGGTTTCCCGGCATGTGTTGTAGTGAAGTGCATGTTAGTGTAAGTGTGTACTGAAAGTAAGGGATGCGGATAGAATAAGGAAGAGGGAGGGAGGTTCGCATGTCCGTGGCCGGCATGTTAGTGTAGCGCTTCGGCATTCGCTGATCAGATCGGAAAATTTCTGATCAGAGCCGCCGGCTATTACAATTCTCCCTAGACAGCGACTGAATTCGACCTTCCTATCTAGCTAGTTTCGAAAATCCTGACACCGTCGGGACACGAGCCTAGGACATCTCACTCACAGGCACAGGCACTACCGTGACATCATTTGATGCCCTGAGCCACCCCTCGCGGTGCCCCAGCAATTCTGCATTATGAAGCAAGTAATGCAAATTCCGTAAAGCCGTTGTTCGTATTGTTTTTATTTTGAGGGAATTGAACCATGTTATATTTTTTAAAAGAAACTGTTTTTTTTCACCTTCAATGGATAGATAATGAAAAGAGATATTCTACCTTGTATTTCAACGGTATATTTTAAACGTATCTGTATTTTAAAATACATTATATTACCGCAGATGTTCATGATTGAAAAAATAGATTTGCTCTGTTTGATCTGGACGTACACCATGGAATATTTTCAAAAGTATTAATTTGTTGTCTGAAACTAATATTTTAATCTATAATCTTTTTAATTTGAAAACACATCAACATCCACAATTCATTGCTAACAATGTATTGCTACGAAAACAGTTATTTTGTTGAAAATGTAATTGACATTGCTAAAATATAGACTTTTGGTTTTCAGGCGTTTAATGAAGAAATGAAAACTTTGGTATTGCAGTTTTGTATATATATTTAAACTTAGGTGTTTATTTCTATTAGACCTTATTAATTGAACCTTCTAAATATAAACCTCTTTTGGTTTTAGACTCTCGGTCGCGTAAACCTTATGATGCATTAGATCTGGTTCGCAATAGACGTCCTGTTTATTAGACCTAAAGAGCCACCTTTTGTCCGTGGATCTAACGACCTGAAACCTTCATTTGTATTGTGCACTGTTTTTCAGTATACTCACTCAGTATACTTCAATTGCTACAGTTTGTTCTGTTGAAAATATCTGTTCGTGATTCTTTCAATTTTATTTTGATGTTTTTTCTGGTCATCGCGTTTACATTTGTCTGTTGCTGACCTATTTAGTGCCGACTGGATGAGAGTAAAACCCACAGACCATTATTTAAAGTTTTAGATAATAAAATCATCAAAATGCAATCTACAACTTTGAACTTACAACTAAAAATGTTCAATAATATTTCTCTAATAAGACCTCTTTCAGTTATTATATTATGTCTATATTAAATATATTTTTATAAATTGTTAATGATAATTTCACAGTGAGTGAAAGGAATTAAGATAAAGATGTTTCCTGATGGTTGCTTCACTGACGGCCAAGTACAAGAATTTAATATGAAATAAATGGGCCAGGCAATAATTATTGCATGGATTGTCTGCCTTATTTACAGAAATCATTTTGTAAATTTTGTAAATTATTTACGTTTGCCTTGTAATGAATTACAGCATTTTAGGAGACACACCCAACACATTTATTAAATGCAGTTTTCTTTACTCTGCATTTTTAAAAAATGTATATCCTCATATAATGTAAAATGATTTCCGTTTGCAATATATTCATTATTCAGAAAATAGTGTAGCTTACTATTGTGTTCATGCGACAGATGAAAAAGTTTAAATATCATCTACATAGAATGCATAGTTCACAATCAAATAAATCGGAATACACGTATTAAGTAGGTATTTTCACGTATTATCTGCACGTTCATCTGACAAAGTAGCTATTTTGAGTTCCGATGGAGGCAGGAAGCAGAAGGGAGGCAAATTTGCCTCGCGCGGAAATTACGTCCAGTATTGTCGCCATTGAATACGCAGAGCATGGGAATCGCGGGAGCTGCATGGAATACTGCAAAATACCTCCGTGTCCACAGAAAATCCTGTGTCAAGTATTTATTCCGACAGTGACGCATGGGATGCTAATAAGCATTTCCATCACATGATGATTAGACATTTAGTAATTACAGTTTTAAATTAATTTTTGTGGGAGAAAACCTTGCTTCAGGGAAACGTTCTTCCAGAACGGAACAAAAATAAGCATCTCGTAAGGATTTTGAGAATCATGGGTCGTTGATATCACATCAGTCACAAGTTAAGAAGCAGGAGTTGGAATGTTAAAATTCTGCGAAAAGAGAAGAGACTTTATTTTATGATTTCCCTTACGCGGAATAAAGAAGACAACAACTGTTGAAAGTCTAAGCAAAATCAATAAAAAAGACAATAAGAGGACTTTCATCTCCCTGTTATGCAACGAATATTAATTCCTGAACTCTCTCGAAACCCTTTTAATGCTCTGACGAAGTTTTTATGAAGCCATATTGCTGATTTGTCTGCATTGTAAGGAGTTTCACAATATTACACCGGGAAAACCTTTCACCCTTGCTATCAAAATACAAAAAAGTAAACTCTCTCCGTTTTCTCAGATATTACCAAAATTTGAAGTGCAATTAAAACAATAAATGAAAAATTATTAGTTATTACATTGTTAATGACTTCACATACATTATGATACTTCATTACTTTGAAGACAATATAAATATAAAGAAAAATAATAAAATATCGGAATAAATTAAGGGTAAACTAGCATTGGAGTGCATTAGTTAATGTTTCTTTAATGACTTTGACATAGTTTTAGTTGGTATACAGGAAAGGTAGATGTTAGTTGATGCATGATTTTATATATGATTCCAAATATGGAAAAATACCAAAAACCATGAATCAGTAATATTCGGCTATCTTTATAAAAATTATAATATATAAGTGATAGAACGTCAAATTTGAAACTACATTAAAAAGACTAAGGATGAAAAATCCATATCAAGGATTTACATTACACTTGCTACACGTAATAGAATTCATTGAGAAGATGATGACTAGAGACACATAGTGCGTTGAAACACACAACACAGACCTTATTGCAGATGGTTAAATATTGGGTGAAGAAAAAAGGACACAGTTACTTCCTATGTGGTAAAGTGCAGACAGATTATTCAGAAGACAGATTTGGCGAGTACCGGCAGTTGTCTAGAGCACAATATCATGTATCTCTTAGACAAACGTTTGAGAGTGAGAGCAAACTCAGAATTTAGAATTCGTTGAAGACCATATTCAGAATTTTGAATCTGAAAGAACTGTCGCTTATACTAAAATCTGCCTCAGCGAAGTATCTTCATGCTTGTAAATTTGGTGTAATTAATTTTGAATCTCAGAGTAAAGGCCTACACAACACAGTAGTTACATACACTTTGATAAGTAACTGTGCTGTAGATAATTATATTGATGATATTCTCGAAAACATTTGGCCAATATTAACATATTTTGGAAGATACAATGCTGAAATGAAGCAATGCAGTAATAAATATGTTGTTTGCACCAATTAAAAAATCAAATGCGACTATTACGGGAACAGTATTTTTACTGAAGAGCCAAAAAACTGGTACAGCTATGCGTATTGAAATAAAGGGATCTGGAACCAATCAGAATACGGCGCTGTAGGTGGCAACGATTATATAAGACAACCAGAATCTGACACAGTTGTTACAACGGCAGGATATCACGATTTAAGTTAATTTGAACACGATGTAGTCGGCACAAGGGATATGGGAGTAGCATCTCCGAAGTCGCGATGAACTTTGGATTGTCCCTTACGACCATTTCACGAATGTACCGTAAATATTGGGAATCCGGTAAAACATCAAACCTCCGGCATCGCTGCGGCCGCAAAAAGATCGTCCAAGAACGGGGCGGACGACGACTGAAGACAATCATGACACATGACAGAAGTGAAACCTTTCCGCAAAATGCTGCAGATTTCAATGCTAGGCCATCAAAAAGTGTCAGCGTGCGAAACGTTGAAACATTCATTCAGACATTATCGATATGGGGTTTCAGAGCCGAAGGCCCTCTCGTGTACCCTTGATGACTGCGCGATACAAATCTTTACGCCTCGCCTAGGCCCGTCAACACCGACATTGGACTGTTGATGACTGGAAGCACGTTGCCTGGTCTGACGAGTCTTGTTTCACATTGCTTCGAGCGGATGGACGTGGTCGAGTGAAATGAATAGACCCTGCATGTCGACACGGGACTGTTCAAGATGATGGAGGCTTTGAATTGGTATGGAGTGTTAATGCAATTGGAGCGATATGGGACCCCTGACGCGTCTAGATACGATTCTGATAGGTATCGGGAAGGACAGGGTTCGTAAGCATCCTGTCTTATCGCTTGCAACCATTAATGTTCATTGTGCATCTCGTCGGACTTGGGCAATTCCAGCAGAACAATGCGACAGCCCACGTCCAGATTGCTACAGAGTGGCTCGAGGAACATTCTTCTAAACTTGAACACTTCCACTGGCCACCAAAATCCCCAGAAATGGACATTCTTGAGCATACCTGGGATGTCTTGAAACGTACTGTTCAGAAGAGATCTCCACCACCTCGTACTATTACGAGCTTATGAATAACCCTGCAGGATACATGGTGTCCATTACCACCAGCACTACTACAGACATTAGACGAGTCCATGCCTCGTCGTGTTGCTTCCCTACTGCGGACTCGTGGAGGCCCTATAGGATATTAGGCAGGTGTACCTGTTTATTTGGCTCCTCAGTGTAATTGCAGAAAAGTGATATATATAGTGACGATATACTGAATACTTCGAATGATGGATGTGGTCAGTTTCACTCCCATAAAGATACTGTTTATTGTAATAATATTTGTAAATGAGTGTGCAAAATTAATTTAAAAAAACAGACAATAACTTTTTGAAGGTAACGAATCATAATAATGTAATAGTTTCTTCAAGTGAATATTTCTGTCTCCTATTTCAAGAACATAACTATGTTTACCATATGTTAAAGACTCATTTCAAAAGAGAGTGTGTGTAGTTGTCAACTTACCTTCTATTAATTACTTAACTGATATGCTGAAACCCAAAACTGTGACAGAAAGTAAAATACGCAAACTGTAATAAGATACGTATGTGCTTATTTTTGAACATTTGATTTACCCGTATGACAAATTTTGTATTAACTAAAAACAGAAAGCATTCTAACTTTTTATAGGGCTTTTATCGAGCAGAGAGTCTGTTACCTTTTACGTCCCGACGGGACGCATATTCGACCATACACTAGACACCAACACAGTTGCAGGCTTTCTAATCTGGGATCAGCAGAGCGCGAGGCCCTCCGCGAGAAAACATACACGAGAGACAAGGGACAAACAATCATGCTTAAAGTGAGACACGAACACGCGACTGTGCGTACCAAAGCGCTGAGTGGGTTAAAGTTCTTAGCCACCACAGCGATCCAGGTCGGCAAGAATTATAAATACTCTGGGGAAACATTAAAATATCTTAGTGTGGCGCGACTGCAGAAGGAACTTTGCGTCCAGGAGGCCCGTGATGTTCGGCCTTGCTGTGTGACGCCACGAAAGGTTCAGATGTTTTCTAATCCAGGCGGTGCATCGGTAATGGAGAGATTGTTACCCGCTGATATAGCAGTTTTATGTAGTATTATAATATTGTATAGCCGGTTCAAATATTACGAGAATGTATATGCTGTTGAAGCATCTTTATGTTAACTTGTCTGTCGTTTTCGCGTAATTTTGAGTAATAATTTGTTACCATCATCGCAATTTTCATTCTCATGTAACGTCTGAAAATATAAAGAAAGGGAAAATATGCAATAATCTATCATTTGTTAGAGATACATGTAAAGGTACAGAAAGCGTATGCATTAATCATTCAATGTAAGCATATGCGTCATATGTTTGTTGCAATGACAGAATAAAATATTTTAATACAAGAAAGTGCAAAAGCACGCAACTTTAAGAATATTCCATATAGCATCGGTAATGCAGAGATTGTTAGCCGCACATACAGAATTGCGGTCAGCCTCTTAGATTCACATCCGTTCCGCTCAAACCCATATTGGGTATTTTTTTTTTGGTTTTTGTTGTTAAACTCTGTTTGAGAATATGACTCAATACACTGAATTCAATGGCAAAAAAGAATTGACATTTCAAATTTTGCATTTTCAAACAAATTAAAGGTAGATTTGTATTTTATTGAGTCTCTAGAGCTTGGTTTCCCATTGGAAGACGTTTAATATTACGTAATTTTGGCCGATAATAGGGAAAAATATGAAGTGTTGTAGCACGAGTAGTTCGATTATATAAAGTAATCTCATATTTTCTTAGAACACAAGAGCATTCACTTGTAATTGATAATACTACGCAAGAATTTTGACACCTTTGCCATGAACGCACCGTCACCCGGACAGCCAATTAAATATTGACTCCGGCCGCGGAAGCCTACGCTCTCACTACGCAAGAAATTATATTGAAATATCGAACGTTTTCTATTCCCGCCCAGTAACTTCTGTTGTTTCTTGTGCGACCTCGCCCTCCGACCTCGCCCCTGTCCTTGCCGTGCGTCCTCGCCCTCCGTCCTAGCCCTTCCTCCCCTCCGTCCTCGCCCTCATCGGCGATCGCCTTGAACGCGATTGTCCCAGCGGGCCGTCACCCTCGGCGCGCCTACACCCTGTCAGAGCCGGTTAGGCCAATACTAATGTTGCTTCAAAACTTCCGGTAACACCCGCGGCGCCGAGCCAGCCATATCGCGGAACGTAATGCTGCCATTTTTCAGCCCCCCTTCAGTGCCTAAGTTCTCCTTTGTCTGTCGTGTTGCGTGATAAATGGATGGCCCAACGGAGACGCTGCCAGGCACGTACACTGCCCGCTGCCGTCCAAGGGCGATGCCCGCCCGTGCTTCACCCCCGCGTCGCCCCGCTTCGTCCCCGCTTCCCACGCTCTCGCTCCCGCTCTCGCTCCCGCTCCCGCTCCCGCTCCCGCTCCCGCTCCCGTCGCCACCCTTCACCCACCCTCTACTAGCGCAGCCCGGTCAGGTCTGGTTACGGTGTATTTTGGGTGACGTCTCTTTTGAAGTTGGGGTGTGTTTTATTTAAAAAAGATGATAACTGGCATTCATTAAAACGATTAATTGTTATTCGAAACTTAACAGGAGTGGTAAAAAAGTTGGTTCGAGAAACGTAACTTTTTAATCGCGGCATGTTTAACTTTTTTTTGTAGATGTTTATGCTGGAATCTGTTCAAATGTTCATAATATTAGAAGTTATAACCTTGTAGAGATATGTTTCCTCGTTGGCATTAGTGTTGCTTTAATTTGTAAATCAGTGGGTCAGTGTCGTCTTCAGTACCGTACTCGTACGTGGTTGACGACTGGAGACGTTAGTTATGTAGATTCTGCAACACACCTCAATGACACATTGTTGTCGAGCAGAAACATCAAAGAAAATGTAAATATGTTTATATCATAATGAAAAATAATTTTAAATTAATACATCGAAAAAATGTTAGCTTCCACCACAAAGTTAAAAGCGTAAGAAAACTTGAGAAACAAAGTTTTTACTTTCTTGCCAGAGAACGTACTTAAAGAGCAAAAATAAATGATTGTAATTCTGCAGCGGAAAGTTGCAATTTCTTGCTAGCAACTCCCGTATTGTGGGGCCGTGATTTCCAAGAAGTCTGCTAGCAATCGGCTCATAGCGTACGGGTTTTTAAGTAAACCTAGAAGAGCCTGAATACGATACTGGTAAGCTATGTATTTACAGCTGCACGCTTGTTCGCAGACGATGCAGCTTTTACAGACTCGTTATCGTCTCGATGAGGGCTGCTCGAGCAGAGCGATTCGGCGGCGCGGAGCCGTGCTGGCTACCGACAGCGCGACAGCGGAGCCTGAGCGTTCCGCGTCTTGCCATAACCTCGGCCACTGTCTCCCGATACCTCCAGCCGCAGAAACATGGTTGTCGATGCCCGCACTTCGCAAACCTAAGCATCCACAGCGAACATTTTCAATGCGGCTTACGAAGAAAAGTATCTTTTGGCAGATTACGGCAGACGTGATAAATTTTTAGTTTGCAAAAAAGTACTGAATCACATGGAGTTTAATTTGCAACGACATTTTACGGTTAATATGCTGCTGAATGTGACAAGAACTCTGAAGAAAAACGTAAGGAACTTTGCAGTGCTACGATAAACAATGCTTCTCAAGAAGTAAGTTTCCGAAATATTATGACGTTCCTACGTTGTTGTAACAAAAAATAACACAATATAAAATATATTTATTTTATTTATTTTAATACTGTCTCTTTGGGGTAGAAGAACCTCTCATTCTTGTCAAAATTAGCGTCATCCATTTAAGAAACATTGAATTTTGGAGAGTATATAGATGTATTGAGAATTCCGTTCGGAATTTAAAACCCGATATAAGCATTGGTTTGATTTACAATTAGAATTTAATACATTTGCTACACCTTTCTCTCTTGATGCCGGCTTTGATTCTTGTGAATTTCCATTAGAAATGAGATTTGCTGTGTGACACTAAAGGGAAAAATTTCAAACAAAAACAACAACAAACATTTATTAGAATTTTATGAGAAGTCTCTTTTTCAAATCTGCATCGTAATGCAACTCGAATGTTAAGTTCGTTTAGATCAACGTACAATTGTGAGCGATTTTATCTTTGAAAATTTGTAAAGCACCATTACAGATCGCAATGTGAATGCATTAAGGAAAATAATTGATTTCGGAATTAGCTTAAATTTTTTTAATTTTTCGGTAATCTTTTAAATAGTTTTTATAATCAGCAGCATGATATACTGTGTAATGTTGCTGCAATTAAATTTCTTCATGTGACTGAGCACTCTTTTGCAACTACAAAGTTAGCATAGCTGGTGCAATATGCAAGAAGAAATTTTTCTTTCCATGATGCATTGTAAATTGTCTTTTTTAAAAACAAAAATATATTTATAACTAATAAATGTTACAAAAATATTTTACTGTTTTTCTATCGTAATATCCTTTACTAGATCAGTGAGACGTTTTCAGTATGTGCAATGGAAAATACCCCGAAGATACAAGACGTGACCTACTGTGCGGCTTGCTATCGATCGATAAAAGATGACGTAATCTGCTCCCTCTGCCTAGAAAGAGCACGGAGAATCGGCGGCTTCCCCTCAGAGCAGTTGGCTGAGCGGCCCTGATCTGAATCTTCTGAATGCTCCATTGGGCTGCGAGAAGTTTAAAACTCTTCCATACGCACTATCAAAATAACTTCTACTTTTTAAGTATTCAACATCTCTAATCCTAAATTTATAAATAATTTTTTTTAATGTAACTGACATATTTCTATTTAAAAGCTTTTTTTTTTTTTTTTTTTTTTTCGTTGATCGGCCAACTAGGACCACGCAGGCAAGCACTCTGCCTTTTACCGTGGCCCAGTTTTTATTCATTCTCACGGAGGCAGGTGCTTGCGACAATTCTTTGGGGGGACCAGCATTTAAGCTGGATCCGGTTTTTAACCCCAAGGTTGTTAGCCCTGGGGGTATGGGAGATGAAATTATGATATGATGATAATGGGGGTGAAAGGACAACACATATAGACATACACAAACACACAAATACACCCATGCCCGAGGCGGGATTCGAACCCGCGATCTTCTGGTCCGAGACCACTCCGGCACTACTGCCTTAGCGATCTCGGCCATCTGATCGGCTTATTTAAAAGCTTTAATTTAACAAAAATTGTACATAATAAGATAGAACCACATTAAACCCCTACATCTTATTACCAGCGACTGACCTTCAAACACTACCCCCTGCGCGTATTGCAGAGCGTATTGGTGGTGGTGGTGGTGCACACTCTTAGGCATCACCAGAAGTAGATTGTAACCGAAAAAACTACTACTCACTAAAATAAAGTTAATCCCACTTAAGTCCTTACTCATCAACAAAAGCAAACTTTTATTAAGCAATGCAAAATAACAAGCAAGCCGCTTACGCTCTATGTGTGCCCGATATAGATCAATGCCTCGCAAACTAACATGAACCGATTTCAAGAGGTGCAAAACAAATTCCTCCGAAAATAGCAACAAATGTTCCGTTTTTCATATTAAACAGATAACTCCATAAAAACCTATACCTACCACCTATCTCCTACCACATAGCCCACCTCTCTAAAAACTTCCATTCAAATGTAAACTCAATAACCCAAGACGCCCACTATCATCTACAATCAATCAACTATTTCCCAACCCGTATTAAAAACAGATATCCATTAGAAGCATTCCTAAATATTTTGTCACACAATAACTAAAATAGTAGGTGCTCTATGACTTCTCTACATCAATTTGCAGTAAGTATAGTTAAATGTTAAGTTAGAATAAGAATAGTTATAAGTGTTCTATACAGCCAGAAATATTATCTCATAACAATGAGAAGAAAATATCTCAATTTCAAACAGCTGTGAAGCTGCGTTGCTATTTTTGTATTTCGACCTGATAGAAACTAAGCTTCGGTCACAATAACGAGAAAACTACTAATAAACATAATTTTAAAAATGGTGCAACAGCTTATTCTTTGTCATTTCATCTGTAATAGATACGTTACGTAATATTCACACATGTAGTCGGGATGGTTTAAATCGTTAAGGCAGTAGTGCCATAGCGAACTCAGATTGAAGAATCGCGGTTTCGAGACCCGCCTCGGGCATGGTTGTATTTGTGTTCGTCCATTCATCCCTCACCATCATCTTATCACATCATACTGTTAACCATATCGTTAATCTATATTGGTCGCTAATGACCTAGCTGGTAATGCGACCTTCAATTAAAAAAAAATTCATACCATTTGTATTGGAAAATTGTAAATTAACTTATTTAAAGATCCATCTTTGAAGAATAGATTACATTAAGTAAAATCTCTATATTATTCAAAATCAATATTATTGGAAATTAAAATTCTCAATATTATTCAAATTCTTGAATATTGTACTTGTAACATGATCGAGGCTTCATAAAAAGTACCCCTAAATATCCGTGTAAAACATTGAAGACGCTGCGACATCAACCGAATCGACGAATATCAGTTTTGGTGAAAATACTCACTACGGTTTAGCCGCTAGCCTTCCTCACAGACAAATGAACGGACGGATGGACTAACAAACGGATGGACGGACTGACAGAAGGATAGACATTTTGCCGTAAACCAATTATTATGTATCAAGAACCGATAAAACGTGACTTCGGACCACATAACCTCTTTGAGAAAGGAATGTATCACGCACACGAACAGGATTTATCCACTATTTTGATATCAGAGCCCCATAATACTAGTTTTTCTGTCGAAAAGTCGCCGTTTCTGCAGCAGCAATACAGTACTTTCTCTATACTACGTAAGTAGAATGCGAGAGAGTAAAAAGTGTAGGCAATTCAATACTTTGTTGAACCATAGTACATACTATAATTTCTATTTAACTAAAGCATTTCAATTTCTAGATTACTCAGATAATGTGGTTAAAAGATATCCTGTGACTTCTTTATCCAGATATCGAGATACCCCAAGCACTCGCTCCAAACGCGCCCACTTTCTTCGCTCTTCCACCTCCAAAAGCCGCAAAGCTTTCGCTAAACAGAATTCGTTTCCCGCACAAAAGATTCGTTTAAGCTGTCTTTAACATTGGTAAACAGGATAAAGAGAACTCAACCACGCACCTTCCACAGCTGAAAAACGCACTTTCTCCCTTGCTCCTCCCCCTCTCCCTCCTCCTCTAATCAGTAATTACAAAAGGACCAACTGGCCGGATGAAAAGAAAAGGTTCTAGAGATCGTCTGGGACTAATTCATTGTACAAAAGAACATAATTCCTTTAAATGTTTTCGAATTCTGTGATTGTGTACAGATAAAATTCATCGAAAAGAACTTTTAAAAAATGACATTTTCCTCTCCCGCGAATTAACTATTTCAGTTTTTTATGTATTTCTGATACAATTGCAAATACATGGCTGGAACATTGTAACACAAAATGTCTTAACATGTAAATTAACACCAAAAAAATAAATGAGTTCCTATTATGAAGACGAAGTAACAGTTTTCAACTTAAATACTATCACCAAAGAGTTTGAGCATTACCCACAAATTCTCTGAAATGGACAATTTGATATTCTTCATAATAAAATACCAAACGCGCTACTGGACGTAAACAGAATCCTATTAATTTGGGCGGTCACTTCACACCTGACCAACAACTTCAAAAATTGCGCGTTTCGAACCAACAGACGAACATTACTCTTAACTCGGGATTTATTGTGTTCTCGAAGAACAAAATTAGCACTCAAAGACTTAAGGCTACTTCTTTGACTAGAATTTTTAAAATATAATTTAATCTCGATGAAACATTTTTCTCGGAATGGTCCATACTTGATACTTATAGGAACTAGTGGGGGCGACAACAGCATCAACTTCCTCGTATTATTTCAAAGGTTTGCAATTTTC
The DNA here is from genome assembly GCA_038098605.1 of Gryllus longicercus. Lineage (NCBI taxonomy): Eukaryota > Metazoa > Arthropoda > Insecta > Orthoptera > Gryllidae > Gryllus > Gryllus longicercus. Next base: position 42,488 of record JAZDUA010000212.1, read on the forward strand.
GACGTTAAGAGAGTGCGAAGAAAATAATACTTGCGTCATTTTTAACTGTTGTGTTATTGTTGTGTAGCCACTTTGCCACAGGCAGTGCAGTATGAACAGGTGCTCGATCATGTTGAAAGATGCAATCGCCATCCCCAAATTGCTCTTCAACAGTGGGAAGCCTAACAGAAGGAAGCAAGAAGTTGTTTAAAACATCAATGCCGTGATAGTGCCACACAAGACAACAAGGAGTGAAAGCCCCCACACGACCACACCATAACACCATTTTGGACGTGTCCGGATACTTTTGATCACATAGTGTATCTAGACAAAATATACATGGAGATCTTCATTTACAATTGTGAGAGGCAGCTACAAGAAGAGTCTTCTCGACTACAATCCTTGATCTTATTTTTGACTGTAAGCCTACTTGAAAAAAAAAAAACAACACATTAACGATCTCATCACAGGTATCAAAATAAGAACAAATTTAAAATGCATGAACTATAACAACTGGGGCGCAGACAGCATACCTTGCTCCTCACTTACAAAGATATCATCTGGTACAAACTCGACTATGGCTGTATAATATATAACAAAGCCAAGAACACACTACTTAAAGAAATTGGATCTTGTACATAATAGAGTGCTTAGGATATGTATTGGATGTTTCCACACAACGCCAACAGGTTGCATCTTTATCGAAATGTCGGAACCAAATCTGAAATTTTGAAGGGATTATCTTATAATGAAATATCTAAACAAATATAGATGTTGTGGGGATTGGCATTGGTGGTTGGCATTTCTAATGAAATAATTATATGCGCATATAATCATTTCTTTATCTAAACAAAGCTTCCTCGTCCAACTATAATATTATACTTAACGATAGTAACGCATCAATGAAATCTGCTCCCCATCACTTACAATCATATCTAAAAACCTTTTACGAAAACACAAAAGACATTATCAGGGGCTATAACCTTCCATTCATATCAATGGGAAGATATAGAACACCAAAATACCACCCCTGGATCAGACCTATATTTCATATTCAATAAATGGGCAAAAAATTGGAGAATTAAAATAAATCCAGATAAAACACAGGCGAAAATTTTTACCCTAAGACATTCCCTCACCCCTCCGCAGTTAATTTTGAACAACGAAAATATTCCCTGGGCCGCAAATAATACAGCAGCGAAATATCTAGGAATGCAACTTGATACAAAATTAAACTGGAAAACACACATTTACACTACACGAACAAAAACACAAGCAAAACTTTCCCAACTTTACGCACTAATTAACAAAAAATCCTCCCTTAAAATAGAGACCGGAATGTTAATTTACAAGTCAATAATTCGATCAACTATGACTTATGCATGCCCAATATGGGGAAATGCAGCAAAAACTAATTTAAACCTGTTGCAAACTATACAAAATAAAGCGCTAAGAACTATAATTAAAGCCCCATGGTTTATTTTGAACAAGCAAATCCACCACGAACTGCAAATTCCGACAATAAAAGAACACATTACCAAATTGTCCGAAGACTTTTTCACATCACTCCCCTCATCTCCCAGCACCTCCATTTTCAACCTTGGACGCACAGCAGAACCGAACTTACGAATCAACTCACGCTTCCCTAAAGACAGATTCAGACCACCATAAAATAGCAGAAAATGGGCCTCAAATAATATAACCTTCATCGAACAATCTCATCAACGATCATTCTCTGTACTCTCAATCTACTGCCGCAATAATTTAAATTAATAATAATAATAACAACCAAAAACATTTAACGCATCCGTCTAGGGCGCCCACAGTTAGGAAATAAACCAAAAGTTATATATGATTGTATTCACATCCCTGAAAAACAAGTATGTTGAACAGGTAGACAATAAATTAAAAAAAAGACCTATATTTACTATCGATCCCTTTCCCAAGAATCTCTCCAATTCTGACTTGAGCGATTCCGCCGCTGACCTCGTCAGCCATATCATGGAGAATAACCTAACCCGGTATGTTTCTCTTGCAAATTGCCCGCTGAACATTAATCACATCATCAAGGAATGACCCCAAAGTCCATCAGATCTCAATTTTTTGTCGCAGAAAGTTTTAATTCTATTCTAAGCGATGATACATACTTAAGCAGTGTAATAAAATTTTGTATCGAAATAGGTGATTTCGACAATATTTAACTGTATTAAAATAATGTAATATCTTACTCCTTACTGTAATAATTATCAATGATGTAATTTTAAAGTTTATGTTGTATGTCTTTGCATTCATAATCATCGTTGTAATGGAACCACAATATTGTAAAACTTAATATTTTTAATGAAATATGTAAAATATAGTATTTATTTAGTCGCTAAAGACCTAGTCGATGATGCGACTTAAAATAAATTTAACAAAAAAAAGAAAAAGAAAAAGAAAAGAAAAGTCAGATCATCACAGCAAAATTTTGGTGTGGAAATAGGATATTAGGAAACCTCTTCTGAAAGATAGCAAAATCTATAGAAATCTGCTGGAAAGAAGAAGAAGAAACAATGGTTCATTAATTGAGTGTGTGCAAGAAGGGACAATAACCCATAAGAAGATAGAGCAAATACCAGATGAAGGAGGAGAGGGAGAGCCCATTTTGAGACACTGAAGAAAGAAGAAACCAGGAAGAAGAAAGTGTACAAAAAATATCTATATGCACTTCATTAATGTTAAAATGTCTAAATGTGTTTATATTAAAATGTACTTAACTTTGTATTTCAAGACCGACAGGCGTGAAACAAACTACCACTACTGTTACTGAACCGCATCTAGCCTATTTGGCCTGCTTGAGCTTTCTTTCGTTACACAACTATAGAAACTGCGGGGATTGTAATGGAATGCTACAGCTCTATTTTTGCATCGACCGGGAGTCGATCCCATCTTATCAACATCCCACTGGTAATAAATAATTCAGAATTCAAAAATACGGTCGAGAAATGCAGCATATAAAAAAAGCTTTTATGCTGACATTGTAAAAATTTTAAAATGTTGATTGCGCTCTTTTTTATCTCCCTTATTGTATTATTATTACGATTAGAAACCCGCTGTTTTAATATAATAATGAGAAAAGAACAAAATAAAAATATAATAAACGCCGAAAATAGACATAAAAGTATACTCAGCAACAAAAAATTAATATAATAACATACAATTCTATATTATATTTTGTGCGAGAGTTTTTTTAGTTTAATTTTTGTTAGTAGTCTACAAGTGGCCCTATTATGTAAAGCATGCGCTAACCTATAAGGCACACAAGCTCTCTAAGAGAGTTGCGAGTAGTATTATTCTGCATCAGAAAATTACGTGTTACACATGCAGTAAAACGACGTTTTCCTAAATTCATTGTATCATAGCGTGCATGCAGGAATATATTTTGTCTACTGCCACACTGTCGTTTGTGAAGGGTGCAATGAATCTTCGCGTGAAGCAACTTTAGATAGTCGTAAAGAGAAAGGCTTATTCAATTCGTATTTCATGTCACGTTCATAAACAAGACGCGAGCAGTTACTCGTAGAGGAAGACATAACATGAAGCCCTGGAGCGTGCTGCCGTCGGGCCGGCAAGAAACGTGCGTAAGCATGGTCGTATACGATGTTTTGCTTTGCCACTATTTCATACAAATTCCCGCTTGAGAATGTTCAAGAGAAGGATTCTGTAGAGCTGAACGGTATTACTTCGCGCACTTGCGGATGTAATAATTTAACATCGTGGAACATGAAGCATTTTGGGAGATTTGTTGATTAAAGAAGTTAGTTGCGGCAAATAAGCAGATTTATGCTTACTCAACCTTGTAAATGAGAAACTGCCATGTGCTGCTTCTTCGCTCATGGTCTTTACTTTCATTGTCGTACGTAAATGAGGATCATCATTCAGTATTTAGGAATCAACCATAATCAACCATGTCTATGATTTCATTCGGCCTAATTTGAATGTACTACGGGCTTCAGAAAAGAACCCGTGGTCATCGCAAATGTTATAATTATGTAAGTGAAGATAATGTTACGAAAATTCAACACGCATTAACATGCTGAAAATACCCAGGATGACTTTTCTGAACTTCCTACAAATAGAGCGGAGAATGAATTGCAAATGAACATAGACGACTTAACATGTGAGTTAGCAGTATTTTGTCGGATATGTATGATCTCGATTGCATGTTAAATTAACTTAAAGTACCAAGTAATCAATAGTCGGAGGTCAAATAGGACGTTTATTTGCATACCACAATAGGAATCTTGAGAGCGTAGGCTTCCGCGGCCGGAGTCAGTATTTACTAGGCTGTCCGGGTGACGCCGCGTCCATGGCGAAGGTGCCGACGTTTCGGTCGCCATTCTGCGACCTTCCTCAGAGCGTATTGCCCTGAGGAAGCATTACGCCCTGAGGAAGGTTGCAGAATGGCGACCGAAACGTCGGCACCTTCGCCATGGACGTGGCGTTACCCGAACAGCCTAGTAAATACAATATGAATCTTATCTTCTACCACTTGTCGTTTGAGTGTACAAGTCCATTGTATTGAGCAGCTGGCACTATGCATGATTTCTGACGTACAAGAGAGACAAATGATACAGTGCAAAATTTTGAAGTAATTCATGTGACTATCACTTTATTATTTGTCACATCATCGAGTCATTTAGATGCAGTTTTTGGTGGATCTGTATATTTTTTGGAGAATATAAACGCAATACCTAAAATAGGGTTTCATTTGCAATGAGCTATTACTCATATATGAATAAGATTTTCTGGGGATTATCGATTGTTTACTATAAAATTATTCTCGACAGAAAACATTCAAAATGACAGTAGCTTAAACATTTAATTGAATTAAAAAAGTTTTGTGAGACAATTTTGCAACTTTCCTACTTAATGTGTGAAAAGCCAATGCACTCCGTTACCTAATATTGATTATTATTGCAATTACTATTCACTAATAGCTATAACATTTATATATTATTTCATTCTTTATTATTTTATACATTCTATGTTCGGTTTCAAATGAGATATTTCCAAACCGTACAATCAAGCTCTTTGTGTCACTGCGTTTGTTCAGTTTTCCTTATATTACTCCTCATATCTCAAGTTCTCATACTTGATGGTGCTGACGCTACGCTACGAGAAAAAATCAAGCATCAATATTATTAACGTGCGTCACTTCAGTATAGCACCGTTTTGCTCCATAACCCTATTTTCCACACTCTTCAGCAAAAATTTTTGCTGCTGCTGGCCACTAGTGCATTATACTGAAGACCAAGGGGCGTAGAACGTTGCGCCGGAGTCGTTACCGAATTGCTTAACAAATCTCCGTGAAGTCACAGAATTTAAGCAACTCAAAACACCACGGATACCTGGATAGGTGACCATTTGGGAACCCGTTACTAACAGCCCTGAGCCCCTGGCGCAAGTGATTAAAGGCATTGACTGACTGCGACGTAACGAGACAAAGGACAATAGCTTAACGAAGGATTTCTCTAGAAATATAATTGTTAGAACTCGCTGCACAATCAGCTGAGTTTTGCACACTTAGCTGGAGTTGAGCCACAATTTACATTTTGTATGGATGAATTAACTCTCTCGACGGCCACTGGGGGTCGCCACCTCTAAGCCGCTCAGCTCTGTCACGACGTCGCGCCTCTCAGGCGCTCGCTTGGCTGCGGCTGACCGTGGGGAAACTCGCCCATCGAGGTTCGGTCTCACCGAGCCCACCACCCCCCGGTCCGCTTGCTGCCGCCAAACAGTGTAGCAAAATCATTTGTTCCCAGGCTGCCTGCCTGCTCGGCCATGCTCTGTGTCGCCCTCAAACACGCGTTGCAAGTTTCTTCACAAAATTCACTAAACCACAGTTATGTGTCTACAGTGAATTTCATATATATAACGCTGTACTGTAATATGCGTCACGCTCAGTTCATGTTTAATCATAACCACGTGCGTGATCGCGTCATACGGAAGCAGCCACTTGGATATGTCGCTTCTACACATGCAATTGTGCATTATCCCACAGCTCTGCAACAAAGCAGTTAATGTGGTCATGATAAACACTTTGTGTCACAATATATTGTAACGCACATCACGCTGAACGCTCATGTAAGTGCATGCTCCATGCATAAATTGTTCCATGTTAACATGGGCTGCACGTGATCATATAAGCAGATACAATCGTATGTCTGTTTTGCTACGGTGTCCGCTTCTGCAGCATTAAAGTAATTTCCTACCTTTGCCAGTAATTCACGGAATTCCTAGTGTGCTAGTTGCCAACAATGCTTGCAACCGTCGCCCCATCTCCCCTGAAGGCGGTTCACAACACTCGCCTGCGCAAGTGTGCGATCTTCAAAACTATGTTGCTATGTTGCATAATCATGATTCTGTTTGTATTCAATGTACCATGTTCTCATTTCAGCATTAGTGTGTTATGCTCTGTTGCATATCTGAACTCACATTAAGTGCTAACTGCAACCAACAGTCTTGAACTGTAAATGCTCACGGCTATTGCAATCTTTCAATGTAATTGTAACCAACTGAAACAGTCTTTAACTGCATACGCCTACAGCAATTGCAATGACTTAAATGCTTTTCACTTAATTGTAATCATAATTGTGATCAGTGTATTTTTCTTAGTTTTAATTACATGTTTTTCTCATCAATGAGTACATGCCTGCTGAAATCTCCCAAAGTAATACTGATCTCCTCTGTAGATGTTAACACTTACAGGGAATGCATCCGCGTCGCATTACACGCAGTGGTCCTCCGAGTTGATAACAAAGCTGATAGGATCAAGCTGCTAGCTCAGCCGAGACATATCAACAGCCCACTGCCTCCTCAGTCAGCTCCCAACAATAATATACTAGCGGAACCCCGAAGATGTTCTGCTCTTCAACTCCCTCTCCCTCCGCCTGTCTCCCTCCCTCTTTGTCTCACACATACACACGCACACACACACACACACACCGTTTCTCTCTCTCTCTCTCTCACACACACACACACACACACAGCGTCTCTCTCTCTCTCATAGACCGTCTCTCTCTCACACAGACCGTCTCTCTCTCACACAGACCGTCTCTCTCTCACACAGACCGTCTCTCTCTCTCTCTCTCACACACACCGTCTTTCTCCGCCCGCCTCCGCCCGCCCGCCTCCGCCCGCCCGCCTCCGCCCGCCCGCCCGCCTCCGCCCGCCCGCCTCCGCCCGCCCGCCTCCGCCCGCCCGCCTCCGCCCGCCCGCCTCCGCCCGCCCGCCTCCGCCCGCCCGCCTCCGCCCGCCCGCCTCCGCCCGCCCGCCTCCGCCCGCCCGCCTCCGCCCGTCCGCCTCCGCCCGTCCGCCTCCGCCCGTCCGCCTCCGCCCGCCCGCCTCCGCCCGCCTCCGCCCGCCTCCGCCCGCCTCCGCCCGCCTCCGCCCGCCTCCGCCCGCCTCCGCCCGCCTCCGCCCGCCTCCGCCCGCATCACCTCAGTTTGAATAGAAATTGAATTACAATGAAGCGCAATTTTGTTCTGCAGCACCGTCTAGTGGAGTTACATCAAAATTAACAGCACATACACTTTTTGGGTAAAAAACACGTAGATGTGCCAACTTTAATGGAGATCGGTCACACGGTGTAATAACATATTACAGTAAACATTAACAATTTAGGTTAACTGTGTCAAACGTTTTGTTTCCTTTAAATTTCAGTTTGTCACTCACGTTATGCCTTCCACGGCTCACTCAGTGTGCTACACCCGCCTTGGGATGAGCGCGAGTTCAGCCGTGACCCTTCAAGCAGGGCCCTGGTTCCGCGCGGCCGTGACGTTCTCGGCAGGGAATTCTGCCCAGCAGCGCGCTTCCTCCGGAGACCCACAGTGCCTGGCAGTCACTTCAACGTGTCTCGTAGCGTTGGCCCGCTGTCCGCACTCAACCAATTCCGGAAGCAAAATGAGAGTTCTCGTGTACGCACTCTCCGCCCGGAGAATCGTCACTCGTTTGTTCTTGAAAACGGCAAAGAGCCCAGGGGGCGCTGCTGTTGACACCTCTATGCGGCAATTGCGCGGGCATTCGAATCCCCTTGCCTCTGGCCGCGCGTGTACGTGTCAATGTGATATGTTACATGACCTTAGAGCTGAATTAAATAATTCAGTGAGAGGTGCCATTGATCTTTGATTCAATTCTTCTAGTATATTGTTGGCGATGTTATCGTAACCTTCTGTTTTCTTCGTTTAAGTTTGTTTTGTATTTTTTGAAACTTCTGCTGGGGAAATGAATGCTATCCCTGAAGGTGCCATGTACATAGTTTGTTGATGTTGGTTTATTATTTGGTTCAATGAATGTAAGTTGGTAATTGGATTTGGTGAAAAGGTGTTTTTAAAATGCGCTGCGAGAGTTTCGGCTTTGTTTGTGCCTGCGAGTTGTTTTAGTCCGTGTTGCTATAAAGTTTATATGCGATTTTTCTTGCATAATTTTTTGATTGTGGTTCATAAGTGTGCTGTTTGGATGCATTTTTCATTACTTTTTGAAATTCTTGGAACTTATGTCATTTTTGTTTAATTTCGTGGGATATTTTATTTAGCTTGGTTATGATGTCGTTTCTTCTTGATATTTGCGACAGGCATCTTAAGTTGTGTTTAGTTTTAATTAAGTAAATAATTCTAATAGGAATAGAGATGTTATTTTTTGAAAGTATTGTTTTGAATGGAGCAGTTGCTTGTGTTATTGATTTTCGAATTGCTTTAGTAAATGTGAGAACTTGTTTATCCAAGTGTATTGTTGTTTTCATGTTTTTGGGAAAGAATAATATTGATGCCTATTTGATCTTCGAATTTATTTCAGTTTACATTCTCGATACGAGTATACTTGATGTCTGGTGAGATGTTAATAAGTTGTGTGTTTGATGATTGAAGTATTAAGATGATGGGGTTATGATCAGAGTCGAGTTCTGGAAACGCTGTTTAGTTGTCTGGTTGAATTTTTTTGTTATTTCAATGTCAAGCTTGTCAGGTATTGTGTCGCTGTTTTAAAAGTATTGTGTTGGTTTCCAAAGAGAGATTATTTGATGTGGCGCATTGAAGTAGATCGTTTGCTTGTGCGGTCGATAAGTTACAGCCCCATGGAGGGAGTGTACTGGTTAGATCTATTAATAGGATTGGATCGTCACTTTTAGACTTAAATATTTCTTGATAAGATTTACATGAGAAAGGTTTGTTTGGGCGTTTGTATGCACTGATAATGTGGTGTGTTTTGTTAAAAATATTTGCTTTTTTGACTATCGTTTCCAGATCTTGCTTGACACATTTTGCTTGCATTTGACAGTTAGCCTGAGAGTGATTATACCTTTACCAATTTTAACATTGTATCGGGACTTTTGGTTTGATTCTGGGTTGCACTTGCACAATGTAGTGCAAGAATATTTAAGTTATATTGTTTTCGGTTCATTTAAATTTGGATTGCTAATGTCATTATATTAAATACACATGTTTGGAGGAGGTCTACAGTTTTGTTATAAAGCCTAGAAACTTTGAACACTGGGCACATTAAGAGACATAGTAGTATTTCATTTTCACTTAAAGTTTCAGGTATTCTTTTGCATACAACTGAGAAGGATTTAATTGTAGTTTACGTGTAGTATTCTGTTATTTCACTACCACATATTTTTTATAACTTCTAATGTCTTCTATAGTAATGAATAATATTTTGGTTTCGCTTTTGACACATTTTCTGAAAAGTTATTATTTACCTTCGAAACACTTTCTATTATTTGAGGATATTCTTTACCAGTTGCATGTATTGGGGGCATATTAATTGTCTAATTTAATGTATTTTCTTCATCTGTGTGTTTTTCATTGCTTAATGTGTGAAAGCGAGAAGATACTTCCATATTATATGCATAGTCAAAGTCTGTTGATTGAAGCTGTCTCTTAGTTCTACCCATTTTTAGGTTGGGCTGGGTAATGAGTTTGATGAGTTGTGGTGTTTTGCACTGTTGATGTTGAAGTATTGTAATGTAGCGCAATTAAGGTTTCTGGTAGATTGACGGCTAAGGGTTGACCTTCCAAATTGCTATTGGTAGTTCCGTTGTGTTGGGTTGGGGTGGAGTGGTCCCGCTAGCTGCGTTTGGTGGGTGTAGCAGCACCAGCTGCATCAGCTGGTGTTGACGAAGCTGTTGTGGGTGTAGGTGGTACTGCATTAGTTGAAGAAGTAGTTGTTGTTGTGCGATTTAATATGGTTGGATGAAGTTAGTTGATTGTAGTTTCATTTATTCGCTCATACTTTTTTTTAACTTCCCGCTGGTTGTTGAATATTATTAGCTATTAAATACCATTATTGATGCCCTGACCTAGGCCAGCTCAAGAACTGTCTAAACTCATACTGATTGTGTACACTATATGAGGATGTACGATTCCCTATCACTTAAATTTTGACTGGTAACGGCTGAAGCATTAACTAATGAGAGCTGCATCCAGAGCGACGCTTTCACCTCGCAGGTCAAAGCTGCTCTCATTTATCCACTTTTGCGGTACCGGGTCACGGAAATAAGGGGTTTTCTGTCAAAATTTGGCCATTTTCCGGCGCCAGGTTACAATACTTTCTCTTCTTAGTAAGTAAGGACGAGAAAGTACACATCAAACTATCAACTGAGCCACTAATCTGTCCCCCTCGGTAATGTCAGTATTAATGTGTCACATGATACTTCTCCCAATATATTAGTTTTTAGATAACTTTTTTACGTGTTTAGATAGATAACATTTTAGGTAGTTCTTAGATTCGTAATGGTAAATGAAATAAATATACAGAATTACTTCTTTTTACTGAATCTATTTTCTATGAATGTGTTGTCCTATTGTTCCCTCCCTATCGTTTCAAGTAAATCAATATATAAAATATATTATTTTGATTGTGTTATAAATAATTTTCTTTAACGACTAGGTGGGAAAAGGGCATTTAAAAACGCAATATACATTAACATTCTGATATCTGTGAATTAAATAATGTGATTTCATGATTTGTGAAAGTTTTCTTGAGCAGAGTGACACATGAGGAATAATCATTCAAATCAAGAATCATATTCCTTCAAATAATCATTTAATAGGTTATCGCGAGAATACCTCGCGAAAACTGTTTCACGATGGACACGATAAAGGATAAGATTCATAACATATAGCTGATTTGCTGTTGCAAATAATTTTTATTACGCGGGAAGGAACATTATCTCATCATCAAACCTTGTCAAATACGCTCGTATTCATAATTCAACTTGACGTTTATTTGAGTTAGAACACAAAATCCCAGAGCTCATAAACAGTGCACTTCTCCCCCATCACTCATCTTTTAGCTGTTTCGTGAAGTTATATTGACTGATGTCTTGGACTGGAATGGCCATTAGACCCATCAGTACAGAAAATATTTTATCCCAGGAGTTGACGGTTCCCCGCTAGATGGAGAAACCTGGCGGCGACCTACACGCTTGCTGGAGATTTCTCCACTCCATATATTTTCGCCCAGCGAGGCATCAATCCAGCCGGGACAAGCTCTAAACTCCCGACAAGTGAGGTAGTGTAGGGCATGTAAATTGTGTATATGAGTAAAGGGTGAGGAGAGAACAAGGAAGAGAAAGGAAAGATCACGCGCAGTCCATGGCCCGTTCGTTAGGGTACTACTCGGGAATACACCTGGCGTTGATCAGAGAAACCACGGATAACTACCGATCAGATCAGCTGGTCTCTACAATGCTCGCCCAGGGAGCGACTGAATTCGACCTAACTATCTAGGTAGTATCCAGAATTCGCAACTGTGTGAATACCACCCTTAGAACCTAACCGTCAGAATAGCTGCAAAGACAGCGACAATGTTGGCTCTGAGCTAACCAAGCCTAATTTCTTCACGTTAAATAAGTAATTAAAGAACTAAATGCAGAATGAATGTGTATTAATGATATTTTACAACTTACGTGCTCTATCAATTAATTCCCACATCCGTATTCATATCAACATATTCAATTTTATCGAATACAACGGGTTTCAGTGCCGAAGAAACCTTGCTGTGTCAACACCGCCACCCCCGCCTTTGAATAATCCAGGCGGCGCGGCGCGGCCTGTTTGTCCGCGCGCGTACTGCTCTGGCAAAACCACTCGGCCAATCTCTCCCGGGCCGCGCGCTCCGTCTCTCTCCCTCCCGCGCCCAGACGGTTGTCTGAAGCGGCCCGGCGTCGTGCGCGATCTCGGAGAGCGCTCCCTTGCCCATTCCCCTCCCCGCTCTCCGCCCCGCGCCGCCCTCGGATGGCCAGTCCAAACGGCGCCCCACCCACCCTCCCTGCTGCCCTCTCCCGGAGCCAGAGCTCCGACCGTCTCTTAGACACGTCTGCCTCCGCCATCTCCACCGACTCCCTCTCTTGTCTCCCATTTCAATCCTCCTCTTTTTACTTCTATACTCCGTCTTTAACTTCGCTTTACTGTCCTCCAACTTCTACTTCATATTTTTTGCCTGGTACTCGTGTTTTCTCTCCTTCCCCTCCGCCACTTCCTTACCTCCATTACGTCCCGCGTTTAGATTCCCCGCTTTCGTCCGCTGTACTTCATTTCTTTGAATCTATTTTAGCCTTTACCTCTCTCCACCACCTCAACGTCTTCGCCGCCATACACTCCAACATACTTTTTCCCGCTCACTCTTCAACGCTCACAACGGGAGTGGGTGGGAGGGCGGGCAGAGGCGCTCGAGGTGTGGGGTACGGTGAGGCGCAAAGAGTTTAAATGCTCTAAGGTGTGATGGTGCAATTAAGGTGGTTCTCGGACGATGAAATCGGAAGCAGTGAAACCGGTGGGAAGAAAACCTTCCAGGCATGAGAAAATAAATTAAGTAAGTATATAAAATTACGGAAGGAAAATAAATTGATAAAAACGAAAATCACGTGAAAAAGTAAGTGATAAGAAAGTAAGGTATTACACAAATGAGGAAAAATAAAAATGTAGAGGATGCATTAATAGAATAGCAATCCAGTCAGAGCATTTATTTAAAATAACTGTAGTATAGCAGCGCACCATTCCCTATTTATACTAAGAAAACAAAACGAAAACTTGGAGGTATATACGATATAGATATGGCTACGATCAATAGGAGATAGAAAAAGCCGTAGAGCAGAAGAGAACTGGAAGAAATCGATGAGATGAAAAGAGTCACCAGATTGAAGTATCTAAGGTAGTAAAATAGGAAGCACTAATGACCACAAACATGTAAAATGGTCGCAGTAAAGAAGGTAAATGTTTATGGAGTCACAGCAACATTCGACAAGAAGGGAAAATGAAAACCAGAAAACATAAAAGAACATAAAAAGAAAAAAATGATCGAAGGAGATAGGAAATGATCGGGAGATGAAGAAAAGTACATCCGGGGAGGGGACCTTGCAAACTGGAAATGAAGACATCGCAAGAAGAGAAAACAAAGAAGGCTGGTAAACACGCCGTCCCAAAAGCGAAACAAGAAAACGGGTAAAAGGCTCGGCCTTCGAGGAGGGGGGCAGGGGGCAGAGCCGCCCGCAGAGACGGCGTCGCGACCGGCGCGCATTCGCCGAGCGTTAATGAAGGCCGCGTGGGAGCCCCAGGTCTTCAGGAGCGTCGCCGCGCGCCCGACAAAGAAGCGGCCGAGACGTTTGGGAGCGGACGCCATCTCCCCACAAGCGCCCCCTCCTCCATCGCCGCTCCTTCCGCCTTCGCCATCGGAACTTCATTTGTTTCCTCCATTGCCGCTGCATCCGTCAGGGACAGCGCCGCTTCATTCGCATCCACTTTCGCCGCTACATCTGCCATACATCTTCATTTGCCTTCCCTATCGCTACATTCGCCTCCACCTTTGCTACTACATTCGCGCCCGCCATTGCCGCTACATCTACTTCTGCCGTCGCGGCTACATTCGCCTTTTCCATTGCCGCTACATTCGCCTCCGTCTTTGCCGCTACATCCGGGCCCGCCATTGCCGCTACATTCAAGTCCACTATCGCAGCAACATTGCCTCCTCCATCGCAACTAAATTCGCGTCCGTTATTGCTGCTACAATCGCCTCCGCCATCACCACTACATTCTCGTCTTCCAACGCCGCTACGTTCGTATCCGCTATCGCTGCTACATTCGCCTTCGCCATTTCGGTTTCCGCTATCGCTGCCGACGCTATATTCGCCTCCACCACATCCGCTTCTGCCACCTCCACCGCCGCCTTCGCCTCTGCCGACTTCTCTTCCGCCATTTTCTCCTCCATCTCCTCCTCTGGCGTCTTCGCCTCCACCCCTTTAGCATCCACCGCCTTCGCCAACGCCGTCTTCGCCTAAACCGCCCGCGTTTCAGCCGCCACCACAGCTGTAGTCATCACCCTCGCCTCCGCTTCCGTAGCTACCGCCCCCGCTGCCTCCGGCGTCGCGGCGCGCCGTCCGCGCCTTAACGTCTTCTTGCCCGCGCTAACGCTGTTGTATTTTAAGGGCGCGCATAAAACAGCCGTTAATGGCAAATGTACTTCATCCGAAATTACCTTCCCGCCAAGATGGCTGATGTTACTGGAGTCGGGATGGAGTAAAAAGGCCTGGCATAACAAGCGTACTCTGGGCTCCGCGCATAATGAAAAGCCCGTAAAGGATGCGGACACGCCGGTCGCCCCAGCGACTGCGGGGGCGGCAGCGCCGGATCGAGCCCCGAGGGAGGGGGTGGGGGAAGGGGGGCGCGAACAACCCTGAGCGGCGCGAGGACGTCCGGACGCGGCGGGTCGAGTTCGAACCCCAATCCCGGCGCCGGGCCCTGGGGTACTATGCACGCGAGCTCGTTTTATTTCCTTTCTTCCGAACATGGAGGAAGTGAGCTGCTAATTTAATTATTCAACCCCCGCTGAAGAGAAAGTTATGCAACCCGCAGAACGTGCGCGTTAGCAATCGCGGCAGACGAGCGCGTGGGAAAAATTGATTTCTCCGCCGGGGAGCGGCCCCAAAGAGGAACGGCCGGGAGGTCGAGGGAGCAGGCGCGGGCGCGGGCAGGGTGCGGGCGCTGGGGAAAGGGTTGAGAGCTGACGGCCGAGGACTGAGGGCTAAGGACGCGCCAGGGACGACCGCGGTGCCTGGGAAAGGCGACAGTTAAAAATTCAAGAGTAAGCAAAAGTGAAATAAGCCCCCGGCAAACAGGAGGGTGGAGGTCCTCCGATAAAAATAATCAAGGGAACACGTCGGCGGACGTTTGACGAACGACGTCAGAAAATACTCCGACGCAGCCACTCGTAGCGCCAGCGAGGACCGCCGCCCCTCGCTCCGCCCCCCTCCCCCGCGCCTATCCGCCCCGCTTCGCCCCGTCACTCCCCATCCCGCGCCGCCCTAGCTCCGGCCGAAGTTGCTCCGCCGGGAACTTGGGGAGCACCACTTTGTGAGAGCCGTACAAAC
Source organism: Gryllus longicercus (assembly GCA_038098605.1). Taxonomy (NCBI): domain Eukaryota; kingdom Metazoa; phylum Arthropoda; class Insecta; order Orthoptera; family Gryllidae; genus Gryllus; species Gryllus longicercus. The sequence goes on from JAZDUA010000212.1 coordinate 57,873, forward strand.
AACAGGAAACAACATGAGTTCTGTGGAGACGACGCGGGCCGGCCGGCATCCCGCTGGACTGCACGGCGGAGGCAGGGGTGGTATCGGATTAGGCATGTCGGGACGGCGCATGACCGCCTGACGAAGGAATACGTGAAGCGGGTCTGAAGGGTGGAAAGGTCTGGATGCGCTAGGTTGAGACGCGCAGAAGAGAGGTAGTGTAAAAATGAGAATATGAGAAGCGTGATTTGGGAATTGTGTGGGCCAGGAAAGCAACAAGAAAAATCGGGTTGGGGTGGACAAAATGGTGGCGAAAGCTCAGGGTGTGGAGAGGGAGCGCGAGCGGCAAGGAAACTTAGCGGTAGGGGAAGAGGGTAAACGAGGGGGCGAAAACGATTCTCCTGCCGACACCCCACGCAATGTGCGTCTCCAAAGGAACGGTTCTTCTGTCAAGAGACGCGGGCTTAAGAGGCGGGGGAGCAATCGAAACAGCGTTCCATTGCAGGCTGAAAAGTGGATGTCGTAATATTAATGCCATTATAAAACTTTATTGCTGCATACAGACGACAGCGGCGGGATATCGCGTTGCGGAGGGGTGACCCGTGAGCCTGTGTAGTAAAACTAAGACTCGCCTCATTCCTATGGAGGAGCCTAACAAGGCCACGCAGCGATCTTGCGATGAACTGGTTCCCAGCGCCCCGACATTCCGAAGGAACAGGAGCCGCGGTTGGGAGGAGCTGCGAAGACTTGTTTGTTCTTCACGCGGGGCGCGAGAAGCGTTCATTAGGTGATGCAAAAACTACGTCCCGCCAAGACTGCATGCACGTTGTGAGCGATTTTTTTGAGTAAATAATGCAACTAGTTATATTTAAACAGCACATTCTTTCTCGAAATATTTCGAACGGTCACGTAATGTTATAAAATTGCGAATGCCATCTGCGAATACTCCTTCAAGACCTGTCTTCACTAAAGAAAGAAGGGGAGATACGAAAAAATATCAAGTTTTAATATTTATAAATCGCAAAATTGAATTAAATTGACAGTTATTTCATTGAAATCATTATAGTATGCCTTAAATCCAACAATTATTGATGGTGATTATAATCGCATTGAGAAACATTTGCATGCGTTAATGGATTGAATCAAAGGAATTTTTGCGGCTATTTTTACGGTTGTGTTCTCTTAAAAAAATGAAATAAAGTATGAAAAAGATTTATCCATGAACATCTAACACTTAAGTAAATATCCTTGTAGTGTCAAGAGTAAATCACAATGACAGAAAGGATATAATGAAGTAAAGTGAAAGCGGACAATATAAATCTTTGACGCACTCTTCCACTTCCAATGAACCGTATTTTTGCAGACGAAACGCTGGATAAAGAGTTTAACTGAGGGAAGTAGTTGAATTTGTTCTCTGTAAAACTTTTTATTACTCTTTTATTACACATCTCGGCAGTAATAAAAAACAACAGTTGCTCACTGTCTAGAGAAATTCACATAAACTGTGTATGTGTACTTCTTTATTTAATTCTTTTAAAACTTCAAAGGATGTACAGCATCGTAATAGTTGTGTCCGCAAGAAGTGGACAAGAAACCTCAATTTACTCAAAATGTCAAGACACGTTGGCAAGATTATTTATACAGTGATAAGGATTTTAATTCTTCCGTCCACAGATTCATTCTGCATTGCAGAACATGTACAAAAATTCGACATCCTTTTGTAGTCATATATTTTTGGTTAGGAATTTGGGGTCGAGGCCTGATTCCCAAGAAATTACTTAAAAACTATGCAATGAGAATAGCGTCACCAGAACATGTCAGTACATACCAGTGCATACATATCCATTACGCTTCCAATTTCTCCGCGATCGAGGGCGGGGCTTCGGTCCCACATATACAAGCCCTGGCAGGGAAAGGAAGCTCCCGTCCCGGTGCCCATGTTCTCAGCTTGACTCACATCGTGAGCGCAAGCCAAGGTGAGCGCAGTGGCGAGACGGATGCAGGCTCTGTGCTCCCCGGGTCTAATTAGTGAGTAGCCCCCTGTATTTGTCGTGACAGTTAGCCCCATTCAGGGTAAACTGAAGAGGGACTTGGCCCAGGCATATGAATAGCGTAAGACTCCGACCAATCTGGAAACCTGGCAAGGTTTGAGCTGGCGAAGCGACCTCGACCAGATTAACGGGTAGATATAGAGCATTACGTTCTTGCGTACACAAAGGCCAGCTTGACGGGGCGCCTTGGCGCACCTGGAGGGGTTAAGAATGCGGCAAAAGGTAGGTGACCTTCTTGGTTTCCCGGTACTCAGTAAGGGTTAAGTAGTCTGTTTGACACTGTATACAATACAAACTCAGTGTTGAGCGACCCGTGATGTGGCGGTGAGACCGGCCGCTTTCCCCTGCTGGGCCTGGAGCTCGAATACCGGCCGGCTGATCCCAGCAGAATTTGTTGGGAAAAAGCAAGTTAACTCGGGTTGCCCCGATTCTCTAATTAATAATATCTAACACACCCACCTTTCACACAACTGGTACCTTCGCAACAGCAGCATGAACCTTGAAGGGGGTTGATGAGATATTATGCTCGTGAAGCGAGCTTAAAATCTCGGGAGCAGGATCTTCAGGGTACGAGAAAGGTTTGAACCCTTGACACAATAAAAATCACACAAATTGCACATAAACGAGCGTATAATTTACACAAAACTCTGTGGCATAAGTTAATGACAAAGAAAAAAAATCAAGAATAGAATCACACTTTACAAAATAATCAAAAAAACACAAATAGAAACCTTTACAGCCCATTAAATGAATGAACACTTGATTTTCTTCAAAACTAATTCTCTGAAACAATTTCTCTAACCTACACTGGGAATTCCCTTTGAAAATTAACTATGTCTAAATTTAAGCTATCCTAGTTACATTTGCACATGAAACCAAATTCAGTTTACAATCTCTTGCTTTTTTAAAAAAAAAAAATTACATGCAAAGAACAAAATGTGGGCAAGTGCATTACTCTCAATTATAATTTAACTGTAACTGCTAACAGCAGAATAATAAATGCTCCAAATCTAATGTTTAAGGCAGGCAATAATGCATCAAAAATCTCCTCCTGCAATGCTACAATTCGTTATCACCCGTGTCCTCGATTTCCTGCACTTTCCTATACTAGTCCTTTTCCCTGCCGACGCGAACTTGACCTACTTTCGATGGATTTGAGTGTTACCTCGAAAACTGCCGTTTCCTGCCTGGAAGGTCACACGCTGGCTTCTGCACCGAGGTTGCAGGATTCCAGCGTCTGCGTCGTACGCCGTCTTCTTGCGCCCTCTTCCGTTCTTGTGGTCGGCCTCTTCTTCTCCCTCGGCTTCTTCTTCTCCTTTCGCTTTTCCTAATCGGCCTCTTCTTCTCCCTCGGCTGCTACCGGCGCCTCTGACTACGCCCTCGTTGTGGAAAAATGTCTCTTGCACTTCCGTGAATACTAGTGCAAGTTTCTCGCTCGTTGCTACTTTTACTTTGTTAAATAATAACTTTCAATGTTTTTCGCACAACGGTTAACTTTACTTCCCGTGATGCTAATTGAGGAAACACTTTCCTAAATGTTAAAATCTCGCGGACGACTAACTAGCACGTCTGTTCGACGCCGAAAACTCCTATCTAGCAGTCGTTGCGGCGGCAAACAATATCTAAGCTGCCGTTGACGAGCGGTGATGCAAATGCTGCTTACCCGACGAACGGCGACAATCAGAAGAGCTGCTTACTCGACGCGTGGTGGCAAGAAAAGAGAGCTTCCGCTTGCGCGTCAGCCTATTTATTGTAAGATGCCTGGGGAAATTCTCCGTGGCGGGGGCATTTCTCCTCTTTCAACCCTTCACCAGGAAAAACGTTGCTTGCTAGTTCGTCTTTGATTAGTACGGGCAACGGATACCAGGCTGCGCGTTTAGGTACTCTTGATTTACGCCTGCTCTCCTCGCTGCCTGTGGGTGTTCATGCAGACGAAACGGTGGTGTTATGGGGTCGCACAATCCCATAACGCCACAATATTATATAATAATATTTAATATACCATATTGAATAATAATAATAATAATAATAATAATAATAATAATAATAATACCGTGGACCGTGACAGACCGTGGACGGGCTCAGGCCCACCGGTGACGTCCCTGCCTCGCGGCCATGGGTTAATGGGGTACGTGTAACCACACGTAGCACGTAGACACCCCACGCCGTATCACGGTCTTCTCAACCTGAGAAGTGAATTTTCTCATCGACACAGCAACATATACTGGCTCTTTGCAAGGAAAACGCAAACTATAGTCTCGGCACGACCGGGAATCGAACCCGGGACGGCGTAGTAGAAAGTAAGCATAGAGCTGACCAAGAGCTAGACCAGAGCCAATAATAATAATAATAATAATAATAATAATAATAATAATAATAATAATAACTAGGTGGCGGATTTGAATGAAATATCATTTTTTTTCTATTCACTTTAGAACGATACCGTTTAGTAAAGAAATTTATTTTATGTTATGATCAAAGGAAATGACCCATTTTTATTCGTCATTTCTTTGTATTTTTCATCGATTTAGACAAATAAGTCATTTTTTACATTTTCCCATCATTTTTAATGCAATTCTCCTTGACATCATCCGTTTTAGTATCAATTAAATGGTACTTGCTCCAAACACTATTTACGAGATGCAACAATTGTTCTCCACATAATTCCTGAGTACATGTACCTGACAGCCTATTGGATTTCTTCGGTCAGAAGTTGAAATATAAGCCATTGTTAATATGTAATCTAAGGTTCCTAAAACACCTGTCAGCGCCATTGGCAGTTCCTCCGATTTCGGGATAAGTGAAGACAGATTTTGTGGCAAAGAACAGTCCGAACCAAAAGTTTGAAAGATGTGTTCACTTGAACGTAGAAGCCTCGATTACATCAGTAAGGTATCCAACAGCTTGAATTGTTCATCCGAACTGGTTTTGATAACATTTTGTACGTCATTTTTCTTTGCTTTTAGGATATTTTTGAATCATTTTCAGGGAATTTTCTTCATAATTTTTGGCGATGTTTTTGGTCATTAAAATCCACCCCTAATTATTACTACTATTGTTTTTATTACTATTATCATTATTATTATTATTATTATTATTATTATTATTATTATTATTATGCACTTCTGAAATAAACCTTTAAAATGAGCAAGAGTGTGCAAGTAACTTGCTTAGAAGGGAGAGAGCTTTCATACACCATTCGTTCTTGACATGTAACAAATAAAAGAGATCCACTAGGACATTTCACAGTACATGACATACATTAATTTGCATATCTGTTCTTGTAATTGTCAAAGTTTAGTGTTATGTACTTTTTCATTTTGTTGCTACATCACTTTTAATGGTGAACACTTTAGAACAATGACTAATAGTACGTAATAAATTACATTGTCTGACATCTGTATTCGAAATCTACGTTTTGTGTCTGCGCAATACAGAAACATTGGTTGACGGCACCACCGGCATAAGTTGGACATGACCCGAGGGAGATACAGGGCATACCCCTCGGAGGCGTACCCCATTCCTTGTTGGAGAAGCGTATAGAAACGGAATGTAAGGGGAAGAGGAAGGGGGGATTTCGCGCGGATCGCGGTGCGCTGTTGAGGGGAGGTTGCTGCAAGGTGTTCTATTCACTCGCTCGCGCTCGCTCGTGCGTCGCACCCTCGAGCGCCGAGAGAACAAACACACTGCGCTCGCACGCGATGGACTGATTCGCAAGGGAAGGCGATGGCTCTGACGGAAACATTTCGCTTCTTTACGAAGGAATAGGTGATAGGTCATTTACGATATCGTTGACAATTAAGTAAGCCATATTCATGACACCTTTCAGAAAAATTTCCCATGTCTTATAGCTACTACTATTTACTACATATAAGCCAAATGAATATGAGTAATTTGTTTATTTATTAATGTTAGATATCTTTTGACACTTTGCATCATAATAATGACATTTTTCTTTCAGAATTCATCTCTTCGCTTTACTACTTACTAATGTGGTAAAGAGAAAGTATTGTAAAGCTGCGGCAGAAAACGGCGATTGTTCTTCAGAAAAAATCGTACTATGGACTCGTCGAGTCGAAAAGTGGATAGATCTTATTCCTACACGTAATAAATTACATTGTCAACACCTGTATTCGAAATCTACGTTTTGTGGCTACTCAATACAGAAAAATTGGTTGGCGGCAAAACTTCCGTCTGTGAGGTCACAGCTAAAGCATAAACCGTTCAGACCATTTTCACCAAAACTGATATTCTCCGATCGATCGTGAAGATATTTAGGTCTTGTGAGTTAGAAATGAATATTTTGACTTTTGGAAGTACTTTACATGAAGATTCAACATTTCAAAATTTTCTCAAAAATGACGCCGTTTTACTTTTTCGCACTTTCGTCGTAAGAAGATAAAGTTATGTAATTGTAATGTGATAAATATATTTTTAAACAATTGTTTTATCCAAACCTACTCAACATTTTGGTTTCCTTATCGGAGACCGTATTAAACGCTGAAAATTTGTCCAAAACCCATTTTCTGCTAATCTTTGCTAATCTTAAGTGTTTTCAAAAATTGCCAACTATTAACATTGTCAAAGTTTTTGATGGAGATTTTTATTAATGAAATGTGTAGTATAAGCTGGACCTCCAAATATGGTCTTGTACAATTTAAAAGAACAACAAACAAACAAAAAATTACTAAGTTTCGTATAATTTTAAAATAAAGGATTTTCGATACTAGCCAGATAGCTAGGTGAGGTCTGGAGAAACATTCTAGCGTCCGGCTGCTGTGATCAGTAGTTTTCATTGGTTTCTCCGATCAATACCTGACGAATGTCGGAGCAGTAGTCTACCAAAAGAACCGCGCGAGCTTTCCTTTCCATTTCCTGTACTATCCGCACACCTTACATACACGCTAACATACATTACACTGCCACCCAGATGGTTTGGTCTCGTAAATACCACCTCGTTCTTCTCAAACCTGATAATCAAAAGCAATCACAAGAAGTTGTTTTCATTATAAATATTATTTCCATAATCATTCTTAAAACGATTATTATTATTATTATTATTATTATTATTATTATTATTATTATTATTATTATTATTATTATTATTATGGTTTATAGTATTTTCAAAGGGTTTTGTCAATGCTGTAAGATTAGTGCATAATATATTACATTATTTTTAGAGTTTTAATTTAGTGTTACATAGCAATTTTTCCAGTTTTACAATGGTTTCGTTTGCAGCAGAAAATTTCAAAATTATTTTAAAATATGAATTTGCTGAATTATAACGAATGCTGAAGAAAAAATATTTTCTAGTCCAATCAAAAGTAAACAATATGTTGTTCATATCCAAAAATAGGTTTTACTGAAGAACGTCAAATGATTTCTTCTCATTTCCAAAATGACGCACTTTGTTTAAACAAACGTGGAACACCGAAATTTCAAATTCATTCACGTGAGCGAACTGTCACAACCGAGAATTTAAGTAACGAAGTCATCTTTTCTATATGAAATGTTGTAGTCCGACGTCTTGGTGAAAGCTCTTCAAAAGCAGTAGAAAGCTTCTCGTCGAGTAAAACCTTTTCGGCTTATCTGAATCCCAACAAAAGCGAGCGACGTCTGCAAATGCAGAGCCACCCAGCACAACGGCGGCAACGGTGACGGCGGCGGCGACGGCGGAGGCGGCGAAGGCGGCGGCGAAGGCGGCGGCGAAGGCGGCGGCGACGACAGACGGGTGACCGCGCGGAGCAACAGATAATCTCGGATAGAAGCTGTGATCGTCCGCACGAGAAAATGGAACGTTTCTTCCCTGTCTTTTTTGCTTCTCTTTTTTGTCTCAGCGAACATTCCCGGAAATAGCACTAATCCTGAATGTGCGCTGTAGTGGTACATTTTTCTTTTTGGTCTCAGATGAATCATTTCTCAGGTCGGATAACATCTGTGCACTTGGTGCGTTCCGGACGAAAAAAGAGTCACATTGAATTAATATACATCATAACTGCGATCATTGCCATCAGCATTTTCAGAATCAACACCGTTATCTCCCCAAATAGCCATGCGTGTGAGAGAGTGAGTGTGAGAGAGAATATGAGTGAGAGAAAGAGAAAGACAGAAAGAAAGAAAGAAAGAAAGAAAGAAAGTAAGAAAGTAAGAAAGTAAGAAAGTAAGAAAGAAAGGGAAATTAGAAATACTTGCCATAGTCACACATCCATAAAGGTCGAGTTAAAAGTCACGTTGCCGAAATTACGTATCACTACATTACTTGACGTATCACGTAGCGTACGAAATTGCAACGGCTAACTATGCAATGTTGTCAATTAGTTTGTATCTACTTTCTCACTCTTGCAGGAGTTCGTATGCCGTGGGTCCAGTTGGCGTGCAGAGTTCTTGAGATTTCTAGCGATTCATTTATCTAGCGGTGCCTTTGTGAGTGAGGGGTGAAAAATCTTCAAGAATATCTCCATGTTAGATCACTCTCTGTTAAGTTTTTTTTTCTTCTGCGGTGTCGACTCGTGGTGTGCCATGAGTTAAATTGTTATCAAATAGTTTTCACGATAATAATGAATGTCATTAAAGTGACCATTAGAAAAATATATTGGATTTGCGAGGCAGTTTAAACTTTCCAGACCCCTATAATTCAAAGAATAGTTTCCAAATTGGAAATGTCTAGGGAAACCTTTAACGTCATTCATTGCAGATATACAGTGTAAATATTGTTTCCAATTTCGAAACGAAGAAGCATGTGAAGAAAACAACATTTATTTCATCGCAAACACTTAGTTTCTTCCTGTGTACAATAACGTGTGACGCAGACATTTTTACTATTGTCGTGCTACTGTCAAAGCGCAATGCTAGTGAATGTCTTTCACCACGCGCAACGTTTGGCAACTCCAAGAACAATTGCGCACCACCAGTCATCCGTTCATTTCTGTATCTCCGTAAATAAATACGTATTGTTTGCTACGATGGGAAAATTTGTTTTCGGCATCAAGGTTGTTCATCAATCAAATTATTTGCGTGGGAACACCTCAGTAAACAACATATCTTCTGTTAGCCGCTTGTTGAAAAGAAAAACAACTGACCAAGCACGCACTGCGTTAATTAATTGTAAATATGGTAAGGGTTGATTGGTTGTTAGTGATTTCGGGCCCGTCAACGGTTTTCATTAGTCCCGTAAGTGTAGTTCATTTTTTATCGGGAGGTAGCGGTGATCTTCCATCGCTAGGAGATATCCGGCGCCGACCTTACCATCAGCTAGGTTTTTCCCTAAACCAGGTACCTCCCACCAGCGTGGCTCCGCCCCAGCCGAAAGAAGCTCTAGGCTCCCGACCGGTATCCCCGCATGTGTGGTAGTGTAGTGCATATTAGTTCAAGTGTGTGTAAATAAGGTGTGAGGAAAGGACAAGGAAGAGGAAGGAAAGATCGAGTACGGTCCTTGGCCCGTTTGTTAGAGTACTACGCCTGTATTCAGTTTTGATCGGAGAAACCACGGAAAACTACAGATCAGAACAGCCAACCGCTATAATTCTCCTCCAGATAGCGTTCGACCCAGCTGACAAGCTAGTGTCGGTAAAACTGCCACCGTCGGGACTCGAACCCAGGACCTCCCAGTCAGAGGCACTGTAGTGACAACAGTTGATGCCCAGAGTGTCTGGTAATAAACCCTTTGCCAAAAGGGAAACAAATATAAAACAAAAAAGTGCTCAGTTTTGGTTAAAATAGATTGTATGATAGTAATTATTACATACTAAGTTACACATTTCTTGTTATTTATTAATCTACATGAATATTGTTAAATAAATTAATATACTGCAATGTAACCGGCATCGTGGGGAGTTTTCGTCGTCCCTTACAAAATGTTTTGCTGTGTGTGGCCAACAAAGGAAGCAAGAATAATGAATTTCGCCAAAGGAGGTTGATTTATGGCGACGAAATACGCGAGGGGTTTGCCACCACACCCGTGAACAATATCGTCCGACTATGCCTGTTCGCCAAACGTTCGGGTGAATGATTCGAAATTACGATTATGATTAAATAATTTACGAAAATTCGAAAAAAAACTCAATGATTCGAAAAGGGGCTATTTGTCAACTTGAAAACGACAGAATGCGATTGACGGACTGCTATCCCCACTTTGTCTCAAAACACTATAAACTATCAGACGTGACTTCAGAGCCCAGAGAGCGGCTGAGAACAGTGCACCAATAATTAATGCACCAATAATTAATGTGCAGATGGAGGCACAAACCAAGCGCAGATTCCGAGCGAGAAAATTTATGAATCGCTCTCCAAATTGGCATTACAGTAATGCAACGTTTACTGCAAAAAACCACCTCGCTGATCTGCCCTTGGCTCAGAACTCATGCCGTTCGAGATCGTGAAAGGCTCCAGCTGCGTGAGCAGGAGGAGATGCATTATCGTCTAAGGTCACCAGAGGACAATACCCCGGGGATCTGCTGCCACTACAGCATACGTGCACGCCATGAACGCGTGATGTACACGCACTCCGTCGGTGAGAGAGATACAGCTACCCCGACTCCTCCACCAACAACGTTGCCCTTGATGGAACGGCGCCTACATAACCGGTCGTAAACAAATTTCCTGTGAGGATAGTTTTTAATTCCGAGCATGTGTAAATATTGTATTCGCTCCACTCCTTCATCTTCATCCATTCCCATTCTGTCATTTAATTTTATGATTAATTACATGGTAAATGTCAATTAACTGCCTTCTTACGCATGATAACTCCACAAATTGCGAGGAGTCGGGCACAACTGCAGAACGAGGCAGTGGTAAATCAGGTAGGTTGCATCAGCGAAGTGCACCCGCCCAATGTGGACCATTACATTGGGTGCGAATAGGCGTTGGTTATTACAATAAACCTCAAATTGTTTCGGGACTTAACGCAACCAGAAATGATATTGAAAAGAAAAGGTATTAAAAACATTCGATATAATATCCTGAGGAGGAAAAAAGAGAGATAGCAAACGGATGATTCACAACATCCCCGAAGATATTCACCTCAATTTTTTAAATAAATTCCCAACGACTTATATGATGTACAAAGTGCATGATGTAACATTCGAGGTACTTTCTCATTGTTAAATCATCTCAGAGTTTTTTACAGTTTGGAGATGTAAAATTTATAAATAAGTAGATTAAAGTATGAACGCCAAAAATCTTTAATTTTTAGTAGAACGATGTATATTTATTAACTTCTTCTAAACGTTTTAATTACTATCTATTTCAAAGATTGGAAGAACTTCGAATCGGTATCAAACAAGTGTGACAGAATGTTCGATCTATGGGTCATAAAGAATTTTCTAATTGATTTATTAATAATCTAATATGTAATCATTAATTCGCAATTCCGTCTCCCACTCCGTCTCTCTCTCTGTCTGTGTATGTCTCTCTCTTTCTGTTTGTTTCTCTCTCTGTGTTTATGTCTGACTCTGTCTCTCTCTGTACCTGTCTCTCCCTAGCGTTGGTTGCCTTCTACCTAGCCTTGCTCTCCCTATCGTTATTTTACAATCGCAGGGGCAGACACTCTTAATACTTCAGGCTGCTGCGGGTTTCGTAAAGCGCCGTTGCGTAGAGAGCCTGAATAGGGGCGCTTGGGTCAGCATAAAATATCATCAACACGCGTCAACGTGTGCTGGCAAATGCACATTCCCGTAGTACTATGCCTATATTCTTCCTGCAAGTGCAAGCGATACGTTGACAAAGTTTTATCACAATAGGATGAACGGTATGGCAGCGCATTAAGTACGAACCAACCAATCTACAAACAAACATTGTTTTTTGTATTTAAGATTTATCTCCCGTTTTCATAATCTTTTTGGTATAATTACTCAGCAAAGTATTCCAGGTACTACATGTACAATGCCTTAAATTATAAGTGTTCCAGTTTGGCAATACAGCTCTTTGCCATATTAGGAATGGTACCAATTTAACGCTCATTCGGGCAGCATTAAACTACTTTCAAGGATTAACTCTAATAAGATGCTGCTAGCATTAATTGTATTTTGTATTTTTAATATTGAATTTGTTTTAATCCTTATTGTATTCTATATTGTGTATATTCAAATATTTCAGTCATAAAAACTGCCTATATAGTCTACCCCGGCACTAATTGGTTGGTTGCCATTGAAAACCATGATTTCAATTGAGCCTTATTATTAAAACCCGTCAAAGTTTATATTAAATCATAATCTAAATAATTTCTATATCTTATTCTTAGACTTAAAAGAGTATTACTTATTGACTGTGTTTTTTAAATCGAGTTTGTTTTTGAAATATAATCGGTGGAACACGGATTAGCGGGAGTACGAAGACAGGGAGCGTTTCCTGGATCGCACGGACACGATGCTCGTTCACTTTGGTAAAAGTCATGGTGGAGTTAACATTTCCGCCATGTTTACGTTATTTTCACTTTGGTGTAGCTCATGACTGAGTGAACATCTCCGTCATGTTAAAGTTTATTTAGTCACTTGGTGCAAAATCTTGGTGGAGAAAGGTTCTCCGGCATGTTAGATTATTTCCTTTTTGCATCCAATGATGCTTTTTAATGTCATGTACACGTAGGCTTCCGCGGCTCGAGTCCATTACTTCAATGCTGTCCGGGTGACGCCGCGTCGTTGGCAGATCCTCTGTCTCCGGATTAGAGTGGAGGCCATCTTCGTTGTTGCAAACTTCGGAAACCCCGTGCCCTATGGAGTGGCTCGTGACACAGGCGAGCGCTCGCTTGATAGCAGATCGGGCGTAACCGTTAGCACTAAAGGTGTGTTCAAGCTTCTCGAGTTCCTCAGGGAGAGAGCGCTCGTCGCACACCTTCAGAGCTCTTGTGAACAGTGTCTTCAACACCCCTATTTTTGTAGCCGGATGGTGATGCGAATCCGCATGGAGGTATCTATCCGTGTGGGTTGGTTTACGGTAGACAGTGTGTCCCAAGGTGCCATCTTCCCGTTTGCTGACGAGGACGTCCAAGAAAGGTAGACAGTTGTCCATTTCAGTCTCCATTGTGAACTTGATGTTGTGGTGGATGCTGTTCAGGTACAGTAGGAATTCGTCAAGTAGTTCCGGTCCGTGTGGCCAGATTACAAATGTGTCGTCCACATACCGAATCCAGAGGGACGGTTTATATTGAGCGTTCCGTAGAGCTTCAGTCTCAAATGCTTCCATAAACATATTGGCAGCGATGGGTGATAGGGGAGACCCCATCGCCGCTCCCTCCACTTGTGCGTAGAACCGGCCTTGGTATTGAAAAAAAGTGGAGTTTAGGCAGAAAGCAGCGAGATCCGCCCATTCAGTCGGCTGGCTCCGTTCCTGTAGTTTTTGTCGGATCACTTCCACGGCCTCGTTCACTGGAACTTTGGTGAACAGCGAAGTCACGTCGAAGCTGACTAACAGGTCACCACTGTTGAGCCTTTGTTGTTGAATGATCTCTACGAAGTGTGACGAGTTCCTCACAGCAGAGCGCATGTCTTTAGCTAGTGGTGCGAGGTGGTGGGCCACGAGCTTCGCCAGAGCGTGAGTCGGAGAATTGATGGCGCTGACGATGGGGCGTAGGGGCACGTCCGTCTTGTGCACTTTCGGTAGGCCGTAAAATCTGGGCGTCGACGAGTTGTTGCGACACAACGCCAGCTTTTTAGTAGCCTCTATGCATTCTGAGTTACGGATCCGCGAGGCGGTCTCCTTTTTCACCTTATTCACCGGGTTGTGTTCTAGTAACGTGTACGTAGAGTCATCAGCAAGCATACAAGCCACCTTGTCATGGTAATCTGCAGCTTTCATGATCACCGTGGCATTACCTTTGTCAGCGGGTACAATGACCAAATCACGTCTCCCTCGCAATGTCTTCAAGGCCAACCGCTCCTCCTTAACTAAGTTGTGGCGAGGGGTCCGTGAGTGTTTGACTATCCTGGCGGTATTTCTTCGGATGTCCTCAGCTTGTTCTTCCGGTATTCCCACAAGCGCACATTCTATGCCCGCGACAATATCCGCAATGGGAATTTCCTTAGGTGCAGCCGCGAAATTGAGCCTTTTGGCAAGGACAGACTCTGTGGCGTTATCCAAAGATTCCTCGCTCAAGTTGACAATGACCTTCGGCAAGGTACCGAGCCGTTGTTTCGGTCGTTGTTTTGAGGCCAATCTATCGAATTTCTTAGATTGTCTGGTCTTGGTCTCCTCCTGTCGCTGAGCAGCCCGTTTTGAGGACACTTTATCCAGAGTGTTCCAGTCTTCACCTTTAAGTATGTAGGCGAGACGCAGATGCAGATGGTATAATGTACGTTCCGTGTGTGCTAGTTCCGTTCTTGTGTGGTGAATCCGTTCTCGTACTAAGGCCGAACCAGCCCTCCGCAAAATGCGAGTGGCAGCCGGAGATTGTACGTGGTGCTTAATGTTGACGAATTCCGGGATAACGTCTTCATCCCTACACCTCAGTAAGAAGGCAAGTTGGCACAGGAGGCGTGCTCTTTTGTCTCGAAAATCTGTAAATTTCCTGGTGTCTTGAAAAATATTCTCCCCGTAGAGATTTAATAAATGTACACGTAGGCTTCCGCGGCTCGAGTCCATTACTTCAATGCTGTCCGGGTGACGCCGTGTCGTTGGCAGATCCTCTGTCTCTTAGAGAGAAGATGGCCTCCACTCTAATCCGGAGACAGAGGATCTGCCAACGACGCGGCGTCACCCGGACAGCATTGAAGTAATTTTAATGTCATGTCAGTTACAATGCAAGTCTACATTTACTTATAATAATGGTTTGAAATTGAGTATTTCAACCTTGGAGGTCATTCATACTGTTTGCATTACAATTTTTTAAATTAACATATTTTTTATGCATGACCGTGTGGCAAGAATTTTCCAAGTTATATCTTTACCTGTAATGATTTAAGTTGCAAATCAGATTTCATTACTGCAAACTTATTAATTGAATGGATTACTTACTAATTTTAACGAGATTAGTCATACTTTGCAATGTTTCATTTAGAATGTAGTAGTATTGCTCTCCTCATGTAATTACTTACATAATTTATAGTATGTTTTATGTCTAATAACGATTATCACTTAAGTGTTTGTAATTCAGTAAAATATAGTTTTAGCCAACAACACTAATTTCCTTTGGGATCATACAAAAGTTTAATTGTACCCTAAATACAATGTCAATGTACCAAACACGAAGTAAAATGTATATTTTAAAACACATTATGGCATTCTGACTTCCAGTATTAAGAAACAATCTGTTCGCTTATTATGGCATTTCAATTTTTTTAGGTATTTGTGATGTATTTGTCAAATTAGTATTTTGGATACAACTCTACTAAAGGCATAACTAATATATCACACTCCGGACCATGGAATTAGCTTATTGTAGAAAATAATGAAAGTGTGTAGACATTTCGTAATATATATTGTTATTTTCACGCATATGAAATGGAATGGACACGAAAAACATAAACAACATGGTTAACACTGTTTAGAATATAAAACACTGAAAACCTTATACAAATAATATTATTTACATACTATAACAAAATATAAAATCTCACTTAACAAATTCTTATACCATTAACCCATCTCCAATATTTCGAATTCCGCCTAAGGCGTGGATGTTAAGTGTTACGGCATGGTGGGACAAACCCAATTATCATTTATGACTTCTAAACACATTTCTTACTCATTCCTGACATAGATACCTTCGATCCTTTTGTTGAGATAGAACTACGGGGTTGAGTGCTTCGTGATGCCTTGGCAATACTACCAATTAGAAATTGACGCAGACAGGTCAACGCCCACCTCTGACAGACAAAGAGGAGGATTGTCACATCCACTATATTTCAATAGGGGATTAGAAGGGTATAAGACTTGGGATTAGAAGACCTGTAGTAAACCATCCTCAGTGAGGTTTACACATCCACCGATTTCTTAAATAAAGAACAGGTGATCAACATAGAAAACAGTTTGATTACATTAAAAGATACTACTACATACATTATTGTATTGTACTACACTATTTTACCTGTGTGTCGAAAAAGGCTAGTGAAGCAGCAAAAAACGGACTGTTTTGCAATTGCACACGTAAAAGTGAAGTTTCTTTCTTGCTCATTGCATGACGTTAGTTGTGTTGTAAACAATGTCTCACTGAGAATGAAACATTTTCTCGTAATTTTACGTACGAGAAATTAATCTAGTCTTTTTTCGTCTTCCTGAATATGTATCAAAACCACTGCCATCCCTCACATGGCCAGAAGTTGCATAGATTTACAATTTAGGAATATTATTGAAAATCAGTAATATAGATTTTTGTATTTTTACGGGTTAGTAGGTGTCTTAGAAAACCATGGACGCCCCTAAAATGGCCAGACGCTGCTAAGTTTTTCGTCAATTAATGCCCATCTTCCAGATTATTAATATACATCGCGTCATAATGAAACTAGTAACAAATTAATTTACTCTATATAGTTATACTTAAGTTATCCGGATCGATGAACTAAAGTAAGTGGAGAAAGAAATATGAATGTTTTGGTTGAAAAGATCTTTATATGAATAATGAACTCAAATAGAGAATATGTCAGTAACAGGTTCACTGTCAATGCCATTTACAGTTATATGTATGTATTACTTTAATTTTGTGCGCTCATTTACTAAACTTCACTCCAAGTGATGCTTTTCAGACGTTCATTAAAATAAAATACGATTCACACAACTTTTTTTATTCAATTTGTAGGTCCGCGAGTTGTTCCTTGATATATTTAAATAGATTTAGAAAAATATTCCAAAAGCACACTTCGGGGAAGGAGAATTCGAAGAATAAATTAGAGAGAAAAATAAAATACAAGTTCCAGGAAAACAGTGATTGACATTTCCTCAAATGCCATCTTTTAGATTATAAATTTTACTTTCTGTCTAAAATCATATTAGCAAAGACTAAGTGCATATCTGTTCGTACTAGAGAGGAAATTTTATTGATTTAAAGTCTCGAGCAGAAAAGGTTCATGTTGATTAAAAGTGATATTTCTCAGACAATACAGGGGCATGAGGAAATCGAAGGTATGTCATTCAATCTTAAATGAAAACCATGAAACACACGTAAGGCAGTAATAATAAGAATTTTCCTGTACAATTCTTTATCTCTTTTCCGTCTGGAAAGTGTAATATTCTTAATTTACTCTCCAACGTCACAGCGTATCAAGTTAATATTGTGCTCATTTATTAAACGTATTATGTGCAGTACTCAGTGTATACACTTTATTTAAATGCACTATTTTTATACATAATTCCCTGACATGATCAATATTGATTGTATACTCTTTATGGCATTGTCACTATCCTAATGATAAATAATGAATGATCGCCAGTACCTAAAATATTTACGTGTTGGACAACGTAACGGACGGAGTCTTTCGATATTATTGACTACTTAATTATAGTGAAACGCCTTTATTGACAACACTCAAACGTAAGTCTCAGATTCTACAGAATATTCGGAAATTAAGAATGACATCTCGGGTGTGCCCAAAATGGCATATCGGGTAATATGATACTGAGCTTTCTCACGAAATATTAAATATCCTACGTGCAAACAACCGATTCCATTTCATTGCAACGGATTGGCAGCACTGCTCCAATGCAAATAGTTCGAGGCACCACAGTTTGATTGGAAACTAATACATGGGTGCATACTTAATTATTTATTAATTGGCGATTTACTTTGTGGTACGTGTACGGCAAAATTGATTTTGCCGTACGAGTAACGCAGAGGTCATAGTCATATATAACAATTGAGCACTACAAAGTATACAAAATACTGGGGCGACATGAATGAACATGGCTATTTCTTGCATATTGAGAGTGTTTCCAAGAATATTTTCCTTCTAATTTTCCATGAATTCGTGCTAAAAAATTACGTTTGGAACTCTTACGGAGGTGTCTCTGGCGTAAACATTTCAAAGACCCGGAATATGTTTCTATCCGCCAGGACCGTCACATTTTATTCGCGCGCCGAAGACTTTCTGCCATAATTAGGTAAATAACCATTTTATCTCGATCCTCAAGGGATTTCTTAAGAGCTTTAAGTCATTATGATACAAATTAAAGTTAAACGACATAATTGTAATGACGTTGAAATAATTTAGTAGGTCGTTTTGACGTTTCCCTAATTGTTTTGTAAAGACTTATTGAGTTTTAATATGTATCTTGCTGGTTAAATTTACTGCTTAAATGAATTATATTGTAGAATATTATGAAGAAGAATCTTTCACCTGAAATAAATCGTCTTTAGCTGTTAGTTCTGAACTAATTTGCGATTTACTTCTTTGTAGAGCTGTGGCCTCTAAAAGGAGTCCCGTGAGAAATAATATTATCGTTCTCACGTTTAATTACAACATTTTACTGATTTCTTTGTTCGTCGTCTTTTATATCATATTAAACACTACATTAAGCAAATTGGTCTTGTGTTGAGCATTCTCATATCCAATTTATCCGCTCACAAGAAAGCGAATATGTAGGAAATTATTGAACGACGAGTGGGCCATAAACATACTAAATGATTGACAATCTCATGTTCCCAAAGGTTTTACGGTCTGCATTGATAAGACAGTGTGCCTTAAGAAACCGTGTCTTAAGAAAAGTTGTCATTTTTTAGAACGTGACAGGCGTGAGATGTTACTGACACACAAGATGTAATGAAATTTTGATACTTAAAATGATCTATGAACGTATGACTCAAGAGCTAAATTTGAAAATTTCTAATACCCCCTAAAATCGTATAGCTCACCATTTCATTTCAAAACTGCCAAGAGCACTTACAATATTCAGAAGTTATTCCTTACTGTGCACATTGGGAAAAAATCGAGTCACGATTGCGAGAAAACGGAGAACGGCAACGCAAACGAGCTGCAAACGAACTCGTATGATTTATTCACGCTCCTGTTAAAGTTTTGCTACAAATTTGCAAGTTGGTAGTGAGGTTCTCATCTTGGGCCATGCCGATTAAAATAAAACAGCTGAGTCTAGCCGACAGTAGTATAACATCCAACATGCGCATTTTTTGCCAAAATATTTTGCCAGTCTGTTAAAAACATTCTTAATGGCTCTCGCAAATAGTCCTTCTTCACAGAAACATATACTATGCAAATTCTTTACATCTGAACTAATATTGATCGTATGGCTATTCCCTAGCGTTTCTTCTTTGAGCACAATATTTTATTGTATTGAAAAGTTTTAAACTTCTTTCTACGCTGAAACAAACTTTGCACAGACGCAAGAATGTTAAAAGTGCTATTATCACAAAATTAAACACGCACTACCCAAGTGCAACTTGAAACATTAAAATTAGGATTCCCGCAAGTTCCCTTCAGTCGTTCTTTGCTTGCGTTCTCCGCAATGTCGGGAGCCGATTTATGGACTGTAAGGATAAGGCTCCAATAGTAAATGGTCAAACAATGCAGTACAAGAACAATATCGCACGATAATACATTCTGTGACCTGGTATGACTTTCAATCTGACATAAAATGCATAGAAAATTATTTGAGCCCCGAAAGTATAAAAACTGGGGTCTTTCCCCTTAACATCCTTCCTGCAAACGATTCAAATCCGTACCCCACGAGCAGCCCAGTGAATCAAGCCGATTGATACCAATACAAGGGGTCAGAACAAAATAGCACGACAATACATTTTGTGACACAGTATGACCTTCATTCTAGCATAAAATGCACAGGAATGAATGCATCACGCGGACGCAACATTGCGTTATGGTAATTATGTAGGCTGAAGGACGGAATCACGTCGCTAACTTGGACATGCGTAGCACAGCGTTAACTGGAACCTAGAAGTATTAGCGTAACGTTATGGTAATTAGTTCAGAAGATTCCAATTCGTTTTATTTGAGTCGATTCTTCCACATGAGATATGATAAGAGATAAGGACAAAAATTTCTATTCTATTCTATTATTCCGTAGTTGCCACCTCAACAGATATTTTCGTGTCACAAGAGACTCACAAGTGGTTGCTGATTTCTGGATATCCCACACTTGCCGGAGGATTTTTCAATCAACCAGGAATAAGCCGTTTGAGTATTGGGTATCAGTATTCGGGGTCATTCGCCGATGGCTGGGGATGAGAATGGGATGGGGAAGGAACACTTACGCTTCGTGGCCAGTTGACTAAGGGTTTACTCTTGCGCGGCACCCCTGAGGAATTGATCGGAGGAAATCCCGAAAAAAGACCGATTAGAACTCGAGCCTAAGGCCTCAGTAGGGGACTTAAGGGACTAGATATAAATGAATGTTTTCCAGCTCAATACAACTTTGTATCTATCATCACCTTCAAAGTCAACTGTATAATACTTAGAGTGTAGATATAGATGTTGATAGAGTGTAGAATATATGTATCGTTCTTGGAGTGTGAATTTTCATCAAACTTTAATATAGTATTTTTTGGTGTTTTTTCTGATAGGCTTACTTAACAACAATTGACATATTTGGTAGAAAATGTCATTCAATGAAATGAAATTCATCAAATAATTAAACTCAGCTTTCAAAAATTACATTATGTACTTTAATTTTTTTAGTTAGCATCTGGCTACTGAGAAATTAAAATTAAGTAATTTTTGAAGGAATTGGTTCGTTACTAGATACACGTGATTTATTTCTACCAAATTAGTAAACTTTTTTATTTTGTGACCCATCTACAAAAATAGTTAATTAATGATTTTTATTGTACTTACAATTGTATTTAATAGCACTAGAATTACTTGATTCAAGAGTTCAAAAACAATGAATCGTTTTGTGTACCGTTTCACATTTTCTTGGAGGAAGAAATATTGTCTACTAAATAACGTTTTTACAACTCGTCCCTTTTATGAAGGATATAAACAGGGTTTGATAATTAGAAAGAGAGTTCATACTGATTTTCGTCTTAGGCAGTGAAGTTTTGTACAAGAAAATTATTTAGTCAAGTTGAGCTAGATGCTTTGAGCAGTTAAGAACACAGTGATTAATTTCACGAAGATGCATGTAATATGGTTCTGTAGTGAAACTGCACCGCTAGGGGTATGTTGGTTTACAACTTACTGAAGTTTCTTGCTAATTAAGTTAAGTGGAAGAGCGAAGTTACGCCGTAAGTTTCAGTGAAAGATCTGAACCGTTTATGTATTCCAAAGATTTCAATTGTGCTGTGAAGATAAATTGACCAATTTGATGAAATGAAACTAAGAAGATTGTTATTTTAAGAATGGATACACTAATCTTCGATTTTAACAATTTTATCTGTCTCTCAGTCTTAAATTCTCTCTTCTCAAGGATTGCTTTTTAAAGAAATACTGTGAGTCATTTAATGACTTACTGATCTTAAACACAACATAATATAAAATATTTACGTAATCTCCGAATTTTTGAAAAACTGTTAATGTTACAACATACACAAAGTTTACAGGGTGCATCTAATGCTTTATATTGGATTCATGGAATATGTCATCACATTTGACATAACTTAAAAATTTCAAATGAAACATAAGGTAAAGATAATTCCCACTTCTCTTGTGATTTTGCATCTCCTTCCACCAAATATTCCCTCATCGATCTGAACGAACTCGAGGCCGTGCAAGTTTTGGTTTTTTGTGGGTACATTACATGAAGCCTTAACAGCATTCTCTCAAAACTGACTCTAAACTTTTGATTAAACTTTCTCGTCGGCCAGAGAAAAGGACGCTAGAAGAACGCGTTGTATCATTTTCGTTAAACTCTGAATTGTCAAAAATTGCAAAATTTGAAATTGTTTTCAGGATCTTCCTAAAAATACAATATTGAAGATAGATATTTTTTCTCTATTGAAAACTGTTCGTTAAACACACATAATAAAATTTCATCACGTATATTTTTAGAAAATTTGAGTAGTATTTGAATAATTTTATATTACATGTGGGCAAATTTTAAACAATTGTGTTCTCATAAAAGGATCGAATGTTTAAAAAAATTGATTTTCCAGATGGAGTAAAGGACGCTGAAAAGCAAAAATTATTTATGGACTACTTGCTGCAGGTATCATGAGATCCAGTCCATAACGCTGTTGATACAAACGAAAATTATAATTTATTTTTAAGGTAACCTTTTACTTTCACGTACACTTTCATCTTAAAAAGAGAACAATAAAAATTTCACAGAAAACCAATAGTAGGAAAACACAAAGAATTACAACATCGCATAAAAGAAATGCACTCTTTACTTTATTTCTAAGCATCATAATGTAACATCTGGTTTGCATGTCAACTTCCGAAAATACAAGAGGATTTGAAGGAAAGTAATAAATCAGGCAAAAACAAACCCAAATGGCAATGAAATATTATAAGAATATTTTGAACGCTAGTAGCCATATTCAAAATATGTAGAATATTAAAACAAATACTACCATATTATTACAACACTTTGTAGGAAATGTTTTAAAGGTTAATATAAATATTTATAAGCAATCCGCTAAAATTTGTAATTCTGTTCAACCAACACCTTTCGAGAACTGCGGTTTGCGAAGGGTCTAAAACCACAAAATTCAAAATCACACATTAAAAAAATTTGCCACGATGTTTGTTTCCGAAACTTCTTCCACTGATATCCTCAGAATAGTTCAAAACTAAAAAATAAATATTCGACAGGATTAGATGAACTTCCGAATTGCTTATTAGAAACGTGTGCATCTACACCCTTAAACCCACATTTTTATGCTTCTTTATGCACAGTTATTTTCAAAAGAACAACAATTAAGCAATCTGTTTTTTTAAAAAGATGACAAAATTTAAATTCAAAGACATCGACCAATTTCTCTTTTGACAGAGAAAAGCGAGAGAGGTAAGGCGTATTCAGAACCTCACACTGGATTTACAAAATAAAAACCAACAAAAAAGTTGCAATATTTTATTTTTTCAACTGTTAGATTTAGAGCTATTTCGTAAAAAAGCAGGAAAAACTGTTTGACATATGGGGGAGAAGATAATCTGCGCACGATTTCTTGAGTCCAGAATCTCTTCTCATAATTTTAACTATAAATAGTTGAAAGATGAGTAAAAATTAAAGACATAAATAAATAAATAAAACTAAACTTTTAAAAAGCGCGAGATTAGCAACATTTGAAAAACTAGATTTTTATTCCCGAGTTATAGAACACTTATTTACAACGGTAAACGAAATGCAGTTAATTTTTCTGCATTGCTAACAAAATAGTAACTCGCCCTTACCTCTCTTTACTCTTACAAGAAAAAGGAGAGTTCAACAAAATGTGCGCATAGTGAAACTACATTTACGTCCAGAAGCAATACAAGGGTCCATCTCAGCATTTGCTCATTGTACCGGAAACTAGACAAAAATCTGATCGAGATGGGGTTTATGGAAGCTGATGTACATTTTTTGTTACATACATATTAGGTCTTTTAAAAAAATATAAAATACAAATGTAAACTAATTCATAATATATCACATTTGTTGAAATAAACATTATTTTTCTTTTTAATAATCAGTATAGTCTCTAATTGTACAGAAACAGTTATGCATCAGAAAAGGTTTTACTCTAAACGAAAATTTGTGTACCGACTTCAATTGTTTATGTCATCTTGCAATGCGTTGTAAAGTAACGTACATGTATTGTATGTGGATTTCTGGGCATGAGCGCTTGATACTGACTTTTGATGAATGTGATTTCTACGATGTTTGTTGTAATTTTAAATTTAAGTATTGCATGAAAATATGTTCCCGCCGTTAAGTAAGTCAGCTTTGACAAATATTACAGAAATATACAATATTTCTGTATAAATAGGTAAGGCAATGATAAGATTCCAAGCTCAATGAAGAGAGGCTTGCAGGAATCAGGCGGATAATATTTTTCATTTTTCGAATACATTTCTTTTGCAATCTAAACGTCTGGGTAGTACATAATGAGTCGCTTCAGAATATTATGCCATATCTCAGGCGGAAATGCACATTTTCAAAATACACGCAACGAGCTGCATGAATGCTGACAGAATTTGAAATAATTCTGAATGAGTAACATAATGAACTTAATTTAGTGTTCAATTCATTGAAGTCGACGTTCCATTTAAGGTATGCCTGAATTGCGAGACCAAGAAATTTTGTAACTTTAACAGCAGCTAATTGCATATTGTTCATTTTCAATGGAGCATGGGAATGCTGATTTTAAAGAAAAGATACCACATCACCTAAAAAAATGGACATTATGTATTTTCCAATCCAAAAATTTCTTCTGCTCTCAAACATTTTCAACAATTATTAGTAGAAATTTGTATACATATACTGTATGTATGGATTATATGAAGTTTATGATTCCATTACCTTCATAACTCGATCGATTTTTGCAAATCAAGTGGTGTATTTTTAGGATTATATTGCAGATTACAATTTTGAGGAAGGTGATGCGGTTTTTTTAGCACTACTGTAAATCTGAGGAGAAGGATAGCGCAAAGGGGGGAAAAGCTGAGGTGAATGGAAGATGTTGCTTAATTATTGGACAAAAACGAAGCATTTATTTGAATAGTTTGAGATCTTTTGAATGATTTTGATCTCATTGACGTTAGATTTAATTTGTCATATTATATGTTCTTGAACAAAAGATATTTACTACTGGAAATCGGGTCAGAGCGAACATATTTTCCTGACAGAATAATTGAATAAATCTTTTTGTTTGAAAAATATTTCTCGACGTTGGCTGCCTCCGTTAAATCATTATTGTGAATGCCGAAATGGATATTCATAACAATGACTTTCATTATTTAAATATTAGTAGGTGTTCAAATAAATTAAAATATAATTTCAAAATTTCATAAACTGCGTAATATTTGATTACCTTTTAATGCGTCATATATATCGATAAGGATCGATGTATATATATATATATATATATATATATATATATATATATATATATATATATATATATATATATATCGATCCTTTATATTAGTGTAGAAATCATAATAACACTTCTGTTTTCCGCATGGAAACTGTTGATAATTTACGCATTGCAGGTTTTTTTTCATTTCTTTCTTTCGAATGTAATTACATTATCGTGTTGATTAAACTGCTTCGTACTCTTTCTGGGAATCAGACTCACATGGCTGACTGGTAGAGACTAGAGCTCTTGCTGCGGATGACGCAAAGGTGTTTTCCAGTTTTAGACTCCGCGTGACTCAATTATTGTAGGCAGTGATGCGTCCATTATTTGCTGTGGCGCTTTATTAATGTCAGCACATCACATGTCAATGCATATGTACCGGTAAACAACAGTCAGCAAAGCGAGCGCGGGCCAACGGGCCAGAGGCCGGCGAGGGCACATGATGCGCGCGCGGCATGAAAAAGCACTTTCCGGGGGACATTCGTCCGGCTAAGCGCCGGCGCAGGAGCTATGGTTTCCCGCCACCTTCCGAAACGTCACCTACCACAAATCAACTTTAGCCGCGCGAACAGAACCGGGAGGGGGAGGGGGAGGAGGCATCAATAACGACCCGCTTGATTCACGAAGTGCGCCTCGCTACAACCCGACTTCCTCGATTTCCCGCGTGTGCACATTCGCCTGCCAGCGCACAATGCTCGCCGCTTGTCTGGGCGATTTCACACACATTTTCCCTTTTATTAATTGTGTAGCCTCCGCTCCGTTTTCTTCATTTACGGTCAACATGCGACAACACGATTTAAAATGCACAGAGGGAAGTCTGCGGCCGACGTATCTTTGTAACAGAACACGGCCCGTTACGCCTATAGACACCACTTACAGAAGCAAAGCCGCTTTTCCTGTTACATCTTTATCTCCTTCTCCTCTTTCAGGCAACGAGAGGGAGCACGAATGAATATGTACATAGAACACTTTCATCGATATTCCAAGTCTTTGTAACGAAACATTCTCTGTAATGGACTTTGCAGTAATAGCCAGCGATCGAGGTTGAATCTTCTCACGAGAACATTAAAGCCTCTTAAAAGGGATTCGGAAAAAGGACAAAAACGCTCGGATGAGTGCGTAACGAACAGAGATGCGATTGCCATCATTACAAAATAATAGAAGCAAAGGTAGAGCACACCGTGCTCTAAAAGGTCGCGTCGTGTCGTCACGGTACAAAGGTGACACCATCAGGTAATTCTCCACTTTTGCCAACATAATAGTGCAATTTTCCAACATGTGATGTTCACGAGACAGGAATTCTAGATTCTAAACGGTTACAATTGAAATTCGTTTCAGTCATTTAATGTTTTAGTTCACCCTATAGTTCAACTTCATACGGACAACGAGAGAAACATTTCCCAGAATAAATGTGAAAACAGAACTACATGTTGTATGAAGTATAGTGCACAAGTATAAAACACAAGATTGATCTCTTAGATGTAGAAGTATAGTGCACAAGTATAAAACACAAGATTGATCTCTAAATGTAGTTATATTTTTCACTAAGAAGTAAAATCATCGTATTCATTAAAGATTTAATAGAAGAATATTGAGATTATTTATGTTCAACGTCGCGGCAAATAAGGCACGAATTAGAAACTTACATTAATTCTTAAATTATCAGAATATTTATTATATTTTCATTACTGTAAAAACTGAAAGCCCAGGCAATTTTAATGTATATCCAATTTTATGGCTATGTTAACTAAAATCTGCATAAGTGCTTATTTTGCGTTAGTGAAATCCAATTCTAAGAGTTAAAGTTGATATACACATCTCATTGATATTATGCATATGTATGTTATAGCGTTTACTAATTTCCAATACACGCGGAAATTGAAAGGAAACTAGGCAGCCTGCGACCATTTGAGATGTCTCTATGATTGCCTTGTCATGTATGTTGTACATGGTGATCATTTCTGTAAAATTGTTTTTAAAAAAATTTCATAAAACCTAACTTTTATAAAATGTAGCTTTCACACGAAAAATTCGGATTTTTATAATAAATGGTAAAATAGAACATGTTCAATTTTAATCAAATAATTTTATGCAGCAATCAATCAGCATTTGCCAATGCCGTTGAGGGCAACGCAACTGGTGAAGCAACTGCCAAGTACAAATATTAAGAAATCGGACACACGTTAGGATAGTCGAAAGAGAAAAGACTACATGAGCATCGAAATGAAAAGTGTTGACTGTGAGTGGTCGGGGGAAACGCGCTTCCACGTGAATACCAGACATTCACTTACTTATATATTGTCAACGACTATATTATTATCGTAATGCAAGACGAGAGGCCGAAACAGTAATTTTAGTACACACTATTCTCTTCAAGGGACGGGCGAAACAATTTTGTGAAAAATTTGACACTGTTCAACCCACTTGTTTCATGAAACATTTTATGTTCGGTTCATAAAACTTGTTTTGTAAAGTATCTAGCCGTGCACAGCAGGCATTAGATACCTCGCAACGCGGGAAAATCCAAAAACATCTAAAACGTTTCGATATTGACTCAAAAAAGCAAATATTTCATCAATATGTATTCCGACTGTTCTCATTCTGAACAACCCATAATACAGTCTGACCTCTCGTACACTCAATGAGTCTCTCCTTACGACAGAGCTGACGTCATGCGACAGCAAGGTTGGGAGGTATTCACCATAATGTCATGGTGCGGATTGGGGAGATAATGGGAACGGCAGCAAAGAGAAAATCGTGCATGATACGTGACCCATTGTAACGAGATCTACTCTGGCATTTGCATTGAAGTAATCGGGAAAACCACGGAAACCGTCGCTCAGAACAGGTTACCCACAAACTTGATTCCGGCATGTATCACAAACCTATTGATAATCAACCCATAAAGGAAATGAAATGGTCTTGCTCGAAATAAATGAGCTCGGTTGAAATGATTTGATCTTTACCCCTTGAAACCCACCTTTATTGATGCCAGTAATATTGATTTGTATTTTGAAATTAGTATGTAGTGTACGATAGCAGAGGCTCAGTTATCAATGACAAGAGTAATATGACGGTAAAACATTCACTGAAAAGTAAGCTGAAGTTCTTTCGACGCTGGCCTACGTGATGAACTGATTACTATTCATTCCGATGAATGTTGTTTTTCCTTTTTTCTCCAAAGACACATTTCTCCAGATATATTAGGGAGGTATACTTCTAATTTTCTGAAAAGTAATTCCAATATGAAGATGAATGACAAAACTAATATTTTCGAATATTATACTAGACAAATATTGTCAACAGATTTATTATTTATTACTATTCGTTTAGATGTACGATGATTTAGTTTTAGTTTATCTTTCTAATGCCATTATATTGAGCAAACGTGCAATTATAAAAAACGTCTGCATGGACTGCGCGAAAATATAACTTTTATCCATTTCTAACCAATAAAAAACAGATTTAGGCTTATGAACTATTTTTAAAGAAATAAAAAAGTAGTGATTCATTATTATAAAATTCCTGCTGTCAGATAAAATTCTTTTGAATTACGATTACGTCCACATTTATACGACTAACTTTTCTTGCATGGTCAGTATTATCCAGATCAATTCCTCGACCACTTCTCTTCGACATTTTTGCTCCTTAATCAATAGTACTACAACACCACACTACCGACTTCGGCGATGAGAACAAGTGTTTGTATTGTTTGTACCACATCAAACTCTTAGCAAGATTAAATCTAAATAATCAAGGGCAGAAATAAATATTAAACCAACATTATTTGTTACTCTTGCATTGGCCAGCCTTGTGAAAATATTACTTACGTCCTAGCATTTTCCGAAGTAGCTTTTGATTTTATTTTACTTATTCTTCTTTTTATTATTATATTGATAACTATTGTAATGCCGCGTATTATTGTTAGCTAATCGTTAAATGTATTTCTATTCAATGTGTGCAGTTGAGCTTGCCTTCCAGTCGTCCCGTCGCGATAGGCGTCGTCTCTTTGTGCAGGAGGGCGCGCCGTGTGTCCGCACTGCGATTGAAGTTTACGAGCCGCACTTGCGCCCGTTAGCAGGTGATTCGCTTCACGGAGAGCCGGGGCGTTAATAAAAGATATCTGTTACGCGCGCAGCGAACTACGTGGCCGCGCCGCATAGCGCACTGCGAAGAGAAACTACTTTCACTAAATGGCTCTTTGTGGTCGCAATCGATGGTGTTCGTATTTACTTCAATCCCGCCCGGCCGGCCGGTATTTGCTTTGGAAATACCAGTAAGTCAAGTGGAATTATTCAGATTTACGATGCACGGATACTATACTTGAAATGGCCTCTAGAATTTCAGGGGAAAGTTTCTGTAGTAAGAATCAGGCACATGAATATCGGCACTACTACGATGACACTGACGTGTTTCACACACACACACACACACACACACACACACACGCGAATCAAGCCTTTTGAGACTTTTTTTCAAATTGATCAAAACATTCTTTCACATATTAATCGCATCACATTCCAAAAGTGTGTTTCCATTTTGGACGAGCGATCATCATGTTTAAAAAAGTAACTTTTCTCAAAAATATTGATTGGGGAGGATTCGAACAGTATTTGGTGCGCTACTAAAATATTTTCTGTATGTTCCCCTGTTACATAATGATTTCTTTTGCATTATTCTTATCAGTACAAATTACAACCTTACGATCACCGGAGTAGATCAACAATTGTCCAAAATTTGTCGTTATCGTCACACCGTTAAGTACAGAAAAATGTGTACGTACAAGTTTATCCTCCGTATCAGTCACAATATTAACATAAAAAATTTTACTATGAAAAAATTAAGAAACACAAATAAAACCACCTTACTATTTTTTAAATTAAATAAGAAGTACAAATAAATATGTAAATATGTAAATAATACATTTCTTTGCTTGCTATCTTCATAACTAATCACAGGCTGCTGTTGTGACTGGAAGTCGAAACTATCAGCGCTGGCAGGCAATACATGTATCATTATTCGCCTTCATATACAGCACGTGCATACATTGAATATGAACTCAGCGTGCTACTGTTCTACGTTCAATGCCAGTCTTAGAATATGGGGCAAAGTCAGGCAACCTCTATACCTGCATACCCAGAGGGTCGATGCAGAAAGAGAGGAAACGAATCTAAAAATATAGCTCGTGCCACATAAACATATTCATTTTATATTTTCAAATGAAATGTGTGTACTTTTTGGATCAGGACGCTCTAGACATCCCGGAAACCTCAGCGATCCGTCTATCCCTTCGCAACACAATTGTCTCATTACTCTATTTCCTTTGCCTCTATATTTCGGGATGGGATCCTCCTCCTCAGCTGTCGGAGTTGGCCCATACTCAGAGGCATGTCTACGGTATGACAGACATGGAACGCACCACTCACAAGGGCCGCTATTTAGCGTCTACCCACAAAAACAAATAACAACCCTAATTTTAAGCATTCGTTATTTGACTAATGTGCTTCAGATAGCCATCAGGTGAAAAAGATATTTTATAATTTGTCTTCTCCTGTAGATCAATGATTAATGTGAATGGTGTGGATTTGCTGATCGGGTTTCTGGCATCTATTTCGCTAGTAATGTGGATGAGCGTTATCTCAATACATGCATCAGTGGTCTCTTTGCAGACTTCAAGGCGTTTGGTGTGGATTAACGGCATATGATAATTGGGATAAGAATGGATTTCTTGATACTGTTGGATTTAGCAAGGTTAATCTTGTGCAGAGTGAACACCCCTTAATGTAAAAATTGGTAAAGTTTACATTTAAGAAACTTTTTTCTAGTAAATTCAGAATTTCAAAATCATCCTAATGTGTTTCAGTGCGTTAAGCATGGTACGGCCTGATATCACGCATAGTTCCATTCCCCCCTCCCCCGTTTCAGAGCCAGCTAAACTGCCGAGGTGCACAATGCGGGGTCACGTTTCTATCGAATATGATATGAAAAATGAATAATGATATTCTCTGCCAGAAAGAATGATTTGAAATTAATTGCAACGCCACCAGATGCTTATTCAGTGTTTTTTCTATTTTTATAACATCACTGTTAATTAATAAAATTCGTTGAATAATTAAATTTAAAATTTGTTTGTTGCAGACATATTATGTCCGGATTAATATTGTTGCACAGTAATTGTAGATTTTCTAGATGGCAGTGATATCCATTGAGATTGCATTAAAAAATTCATAATTTTAGGTGCAATTTATTGGTAAAGATATAATCAGTAGTTATTGTCTAATATAGATTTTGTACTAAGATTATTACGTGCTAGATTCACTCTCAGACAAGTCTGATTCAGGTAACTGTTTTTGCAGCATCTTCATAAGTCTAGTAAGTCTGCCTTTGAGGGTTCTGTCTGTTAATACCGAGTAAGTTTCTTTGAGCATATTCATAATTTCTGTAATGTCAATAGAATAATCTTTAATTATAGCAAGGGGATCAGCTGAGCCTAAAGCATTATCCGGTAATAATTGAAATTGTTTGAATGTTAAGGAATACATTTGAATTGTTGTCAATGAGAGCTTTTGTTGGATTGAGAATATCTTCCACATTTTTTCCGGAATTGTTGTCTTGTTTGTCTGATTCAACTATTTTTGTTTTTCTTCTTTTTCTTCTTTGATTGTTTCAAATTGTTTCCTTAATTTTTATTAACAGCATCAGAGAGATTAGTTTCAGATAAGGAAGAAGAATCAGTTGGTAAGCTTCTTTTATGAGGAGGGATGCTCATGGGGTCAGTTGAGTGGAGGACCATGGGAAGTATTTTTTAAAATTTGATCTACAGTTTGTATATTTATCCAAAGGGGGCTCAGAACTGGGCGATGAAGGTAATAATCAGCATATCTTTTTCAAGGGAGGGAAGCTATCACAATCAATAATATATAAGTAAGAAGTTGGAAGTATTGAATGATCCAAGGAGCAATTTTCTTTTGAAGTAGTCATTACCTTCAGAATCGTTATTTGTAATTGGAGTAGACTTGTCCTCTTTGTTTGGACATTGACTAGCAATATGGCCTTCAGATTTACATTTAAAGCAAGAGATGTTATCAGCAGAAAAATATAATCTATAAGATGTATCTGATATTGAATTAACATAGATGGAGGTAATTTATGAATTTCATCAGTGTGAATCTGCCTTCTAAAACTAAAAAATATGAGACAAACTAGGATCAGTCATCCCAGCTCTTATAGAAAGTTAAATTTGGTGATGTTTCAAATTCACGTTGATTAAGAGCTTTTTTGATATCTTCATGTGGGATAACAGGACAATCATTGGATATTATAACTCTGATGTGTTTAGTAAATAAGGGTCTCACACTTCGATGACATTAATAGTGAGATACTTGTGTTTATATGTAATATAATAAGCAAGTTTCATTGAGCTTAAGAATACACAGATCCTGTTATTGGCAATACGTGACACAAAACTAATACCACTTCCTTGTATAATGTAAGTTAGTTTACTTACATAGTCATTCAGTGTTAATCCTGCATCGCCTCGATGACTTGATTCTTGGTTGGGAAGATTTCAGTAGTGGCAGTTCCAGCGTAAGATTTCGTTTGTGCATTATGAGCAGTTGAGGTTAAGTTCACGTTGTTGTTTACTGTGGTCATGGTTTCAGCTAGTTACACACGCAAAAACAGCAGCCACACCAAGCCAAAGTTTTATGAGATGTCACTTAAAACGATATTTTGTATGTAAGTTATATAGTCACTAGAAGAAATAAGTACTTAACAAGACACAAGCGAGTAGAGCGGACGATGTTGTCGGTACTACGCTCAGCTGTCGAATGTGAAATCTGTCGTACAATCACAGATCTTCAAACAGCACACGTACGGTTTTTAAAAAATATGATTTTTTGCGTGATTTTTAGAAAAAATATAAGGTTTCGTAAAGCTTATCTCTCAACATGGGCCCCAACATGTTTTTCTTATTCTTTCCAATGTATTAAAAGACGATAAAAATGGTATTGCTCTCATTTTCGGCAAACTCTCTGTATTTTCGAAATGTTAACTTTACAAAAGTACAATATTGATGATAGAGATTTTTGCCTTCAATAATTTTTTTAATCAGATATTTAAAAAAGGTCACGTACAGTTTTTTGAATAAACGAGTAGGGTTTGCATAATTTCTGCTTGAAATAAATGCAATTAATAAAACAACAAAGACGCTCAAATGGTACAGATCTCATCTTTGTTGAACTCTGATTTTTCAACAATTTCAAAAGATCGAAATACTGCGAGAAAGTGTGTACTGTTGCAGCAATGCTAATTTAAATGAAAAATGTTATGTGAATATTTGTAAATCGAAGTTTTTGAAACCAACTTGAGATCATATCGATGTATTTAACCAACAATAGCCGTACTTAAAGTACATGTACTTGAATTACAGGTTTTAGTTTCTTGAAAGTCGAAGAGCCAAGAAGTGTTTTTGTGGAAAAGGATCCCAGTGCCCAGTGCCCAGGCGTCCAGTGAACAATCTGCTGGTGACAGACTCTAAGTTCTCTCTCAGAATTTACTGCTCCTGCTATGGCTGGCGATAAACCATAGAACCTTCTTGAACTTATTGATTTAAGCGCGTAGATCCATTTAAAATTACCAGCTGAGATGTCACAATTTTGCCACACATCCCTTTATAACACTAAACTCTTCAATTATAAATCCGGTCTTGCGGCTGATTCAGAGTCACTTCCCTTTAAGCATCAAAAACAGACTTGCAGCACAAATGCCTTACCTTTTGAATAACTATTAAAAATTCGCCAAAGAAATGCATTGCTCTCTTGTGAGGACACCAGATACTGAAAGCACTCGTTCTTCAATTTTTCTCCACTTTTATGATTCTAAACCAATGCAATGAAACAAATTACGGAACCATCCCCTTCCTCAGCAACGTACACCTCCCGCAGAATATTGACTTAATCCAAACAGCCCATCCCAATCGCACCACTAAGCCGCAAAGCAAGCATTTAGCCTACATATTCTGAGCCGCTAACATCGGGCGCAGAACAAAACCACGCTCCTGAGAACATAACCTCAGAGCGCCTCGGTGGGACTGCATGGCACTAGCACGTGGGTTGATCTCGCGGTTGGAGCCGCTCCACCCCCATCCCCCACCCCAACCGTCGATACCTTCCCCTTCATCGGAGAAAGCCCGGCGGCCGCCCCTCCCGCGGACCTCGAACTCCACGCACCGCACCCCGCGTCCTCGCACCGCGAGCAGAATGTTTGGGGAGTTGCGGACTGCTGCTTTGTGGAGCGCACGCGGTCTGGGCGGGTACACTCCGGTCCAGGGTGGAGGGGGTATGCGGGGAAGCGGGGACGAGACGGGGAGGAAGAGGCCGCCCAACCCCCGTCCGGCCCCGTCCCGCTGACTTCGGCTCCATGCCGGCAGATTCCCGGAAGCCAGACGAAGAACAAGTAAACGCCGCGTGCCGGCCGCTTGTGTATATTTTATGCGACGCCTCGTTAAGCGGTGCTGGCCGCCCTTCGCTAGGGGGAAGGCGGGGGTAATGCGGAGGCGAGGAGGGGAAGATGTGGTGGGCGGGGCGGAGAGTGGCGGGTAGGTCGGCCGGGACGGAGCCAGAAAGGCATGTCAGAGCGTAACGGGGTGGCGTGAGGAGTAGAACGAAGTGTGGCAGGGGCGTGTCACAGCAGTGTGAAGCAAATTGAGAGAGCCGCACTTTGAAAGACGGTATGAAACAGTGAAAAAAAGAGAGAGTGCGAGGGGGAATGAGTGAGGGAGGTGGCCCCAGTAAGAGGGAACGCATGCCAGCAGTAAAGTCAGAAAGACGAATGGTCAGTTGAAGAGGTGTGGAGAAGTAATGTAGAAATAAAGAAAAGAGACGAACTCAATTGTGAATATTAGAGTTGGAAATACCAAGCAAAATGGATCGAAATGACTATATAAACAATACATCGCCAGTTGACAAATAATGCGACTTGCTGTCTCTAGAAGTCAAAGAAAGCTATAAGAAACAATGAGAGTGATAAAACATGGCGAGATCTGTCTGTCGAAGGACATGATACAATGGACGTGAGACGACGTCCAAATATAGAAGAGAACGCGAAAAAGTGAGTAATGCAGAGGGAACTCATCTCTCTGTAAATTTTAAGAAAAAGTACTGTTCAGAGGACGCACTTGTTCAGCGGGGCACAACCCCAGCCGGAACGAGCACTCAACTCTCGATATGTGTAGTAGTGTAGTGCATGTGTTTGAAAGGAAGGTGTAAGAATAGGACAAGAAAGAGAAAGGAAAGATTGCGCGCGGTACTTGGCCCATTTTTAGGGTACTGCTCCGACTTTCCCCTGGTATTGATTTGGAGAAAAACGAAAAACTACCGATTAGAGCAGTCGGACGCCGTAAGTTTATCCCCAAACAGTGGCTTAATTTGATTGATTAGTTCGTGATACCGCACACATCAACTGCTACGGCTATTGGTCCCATAATTGAAGTGCATGTTTTCATTGCAAATGGTAGCGGTGATCTTCCTCCGCTGGAGGACGAAATCCACCGCCAATTTTCGTCGGTTTGCAGAGATTTCCTCCGACCATTTCCACCAACGGGGCGCCGCCCCAGCCAGGAAAAGCTCTAGGCTCCTGAATTGCGTCCCGACAAGTGAGGCAGTGTAGAGTATGTGAGTATAAATCGGTGTACGTAGGTGTTGAGGATAGGGCGAGGAAGAGGAAGGAAAAATCGCGCATGGTTCATGTCCCGTATGTGATGGTACTGCTCCGGAATGCAGTGTTGATGGGACAAACCACGCAAAACTATCGATCAGAGCAGCTAGCCGCTAGAATTCTCCTCTAGAGAGCGGTTGAATTCGACTAGCTCTCTAGCTACTGTCGAAATTCCTCCCACCGTCGGGAGACAAATCCTGGGACCCTGTCAGTCACTGCAGTGATACCAATTGGTGCCCTGAGCCACCTCAGTCGGTAAAAAAGGAAACACGTTGGACATTTAGTGTAAAACCTAGTGTGACGATGGAGCCAAGAAAAATGTAGTTGTCGGAAATGGAGTTGCAAGCAGGCATGCCGCGGTCACATTTGGAAGAAAACACGTGCACATCGCAAGAAAGAAAACGCAAAGCGGGTAATGGTCCAAGAATTGAGGCAGAGATTAATGGGGTAGAACAAGAGTGGACATGAAGCACCAATATGAGAAGATGAGCGGACAGGAGAAGAGTCAATGCGGAAGGGCAATAGGAGGAGGATAAAGAAGGTGGTGGTTGAAGCCGGGTTTGTGTGCCCAGGCGTATTGCAGGTCATTGAAGAAGGGAGGTCCTAGGATTTGTCTCTCGACGGTGGTAGCACTTCCCATACTGGCTAGAGAGCTAGGTTGAATTCAGCAGCCTAACAAACGGGCCACGGACTGCAGCAACGTTTTTTCTTTCGAGGGCTTCCTCCAGCTTCAGGGAATGCCTAATCCAGCTGCCCGCGCCGGGTACCCACATGTCCCTCATGGGTACACATATTAACCTTTTTAGATTAGACATTGACACACTTGCGGGCTCCTAGGCCTCTGGCCAGCAGACTCACAAGACCTTCCACGACAACACACATACACGAGAGACAAGGGACAAACATCCATGTCCGTTGTGGGACTCGAACCCGCGTCCCTTTCAACCAAGGCCCTTAGTCGGCACACGCTCTAGCCACCTCCGCCATCCAGGTCGGCATTGACGTGGCAACATAAGAAGGGGAAAGCACGTGCGGAGCGGAAGAGGAGCGAAGGCGGAGTTGGTGCGGTGCGGGGGCGGGGAGGGGCGGCCTGTATGTACGGAGGCGCGCTGCGGGCGGTTTGGCGGAGGGCGCGGGCGCGGGCGAGGGCATAGGCGTGGGCGAGGCGCGTGAGCGAGACGCGTGGGCGGCTGACCAACCGCACACGGGCGCCCCGTGCCGTGCGCTGCCGTGCCGCTTTAAAATGCATAAGCAAGCCTTTGTTATTAAGTCTCCCCCGAGACGCAGGGACTTGCTGGCTTAATTGAAAACTTACCTGATCGAGATTTTAATTTTTTAACGAGTTCGTAAGCCCCGCCGAGCTCACGAGGTGACCCAGAATGCGGCAGTAAAGAAGCGCAGCCCACGACGTAATCACCTGCACTCAGCACCCCCTCCCCTCCCCCTCCCCTACCGCCGCCGTCACCGATGTCGCCCCTTCTGGCCCCGGCGTGCTGCCTCCGCGAGGCGCCGAGGCGGCGGAGAGGGCGGAGGAGGCGCTGATGGAGTGGGGCGCCCCCTCTGCGCTGGCGACTGATGCTGTGAGAGATGCCGAGCACCGGGATCAGCCGTTTTACAGAGTCCTCGAATACAAAATGTAAACGCCAGAGGTGGGTAACTAATCCGATATTCTAAAGATGCTCCGTTGATTGATGGTTGTGCACAATTCAACTACTATGGTCATTTGTCTCGTTAATGTAGAGAATGTTTATTCCGGTATTCAGCACGGTCCTTCCCCCAATTGATGGTGAGATATGGCGCCGGCTTACACGTCGGCTTCGTTTTTTTCACATCCAGGTATCTCCGCACAGTGGGGATCGCCTCAGCCGGGACAAGCTCTAATCACCCGACTGGTTTCCTGGCAAGAGAGGTAGTGTGTGCATGTTAGTGTAAATGTCAGTGTAAGAGGAGGGGAGAGGTGAAGGAAGAGGTAAGAATATCACGCTCGATGCGTAGCCCGTTTCTTACGTTTGATCCGGCATTGGTCTGTTGTTGATCGGAGAAACTCCGGAAAACTAATTATCAGAACAGTCAGCTGCTAGAATTCGCTTCCAAGAGCTCCAAGACCTAGCTATCTAGCTTGTGTCTGAAATATGTCACTGTTGGCTCTCGAAATTAGAACCTCCCGATCATTGCTGGCTCTGCAAAAGATGTTCCAAAAAATACTATTTGCGCACGTTATACTTTCTCGTTTTTTTGTCATTTATATGTGCCCATATTTTCACAGAGAAATCCACTTTGTAATTAAGTATGGTAAATTAAAGTATTGTCTGGTATCAAAAATTTATTTTGTTAATGATTGTTTCGATCGCGTAGCGATCATCCCCAGAGCTTGCAGCTTCCGGTCCGAACAAAGTTAATTTACCATATTTAATTATTAGAAGGTATCTACCTCACCAGCGATCTAGTGAATCCAGTTTGTAAGTCGTTGATAACGATGAAGTATTTATTTAAACATCTGTCCGTCATTTTCCCAGTCTGTTTGTGTGAAAAGCTTAGCTGCTAAAACCTACAAAGATTTTTCACAAAAATAGGTACACTCGGATCGATCTGGATTCTTTCGCGATCCTTTTAATTTGAGATAAAGCTTTTAAATTTTTGGGTGTAGTTTACATAAAGCTTCGAGGACATTTTCTTAAGTCTCTATATTTTTTATCTTTCAGAGATAAGTATGCTAATAAAAATGAAAAAGATACGATTTTCAGTAAACCCACTCAATTAAAAAAAACTACAAAAGGTGAAGACTTGTTCGAGGTTAGATCTTTAAATGACGTCATGTAGAATTTTATTCAGCTTGGTACTGTGCATGAAGAAAAATTAAATACTTTCCAACATTTATTAACAAATGTTAGTTAGAATCAGACTTGTGCAATTAAATTGCACAGCTCAATTTAACCTGTCAACTTAGCAGTCAACTGAATTTTACATATTCCAGATTTCAGTATACTGATACTTTCTGACCACCATTGCTACTGAGTGGTATACTTACAAGAGATAATCCCATATAAAAATATAATAGGGCACACCATTTCCGAGAAATTCACAATGGAATACAGTTACGTGTCTAGCATATTGCATGCTGAGTTGTGTGCGGCGTATTGCATGTAGACGTGTGAGCTGCGAAGTGCATGCTGGTGGGTGGGTAAAGTACTGCATGTGAGGGCGTAGGCTTCCGCGGCCGGAGTCAGTACTTACTAGGCTGTCCGGGTGACGCCGCGTCCATGGCGAAGGTGCCGACGTTTCGGTCGCCATTCTGCGACCTTCCTCAGGGCGTATTGCGCTGAGATGGACTGCGCACGAGTTTATATGGGGCTTGGTTTCTTCTCTACCCGAGTGCCGGTTGGCCGGGTGGTCGGCCAATGCGGAGAGAGCACCGGCCAATCAGAGGCGGGCTCTCCGCAGGGTGAGAGGAGGCGCTCCGTCCGTAATCGGACGTTGCGGAACAGCTAGGACCGCGTCCGGTCGAGATCGGACGTCCTGGTGGAATAGGTGTTTCCAGGCATCGTGTAGACGTATGCCCTGGTCAGCATTAAAGTTATAGGGATGTTTGATGATTTTCACCGCCTCTTTTACCCTCCTCGTGCCCCAGCGGTCTTCTCTGGCTAGGAGGCGTGTGTCCTCAAATAAAATAGCGTGGCCAGTTTTCCATGCGTGCAGGGCTACGGCCGATTTATTCGTATTATTGTATTTATAATTACGAATATGTTCCCGGAGGCGTTCCTCTACGGTACGTCCCGTCTCGCCAATGTAACTATGGCCGCAGCTGCATGGGATCTCGTATACCCCCGATGACATAAGGGGAGGAACGCGATCTTTCACGCGTACAAGCTTTTGCCCGAGTTTTTCCTGGGCTTTGTAGGTCGTCTTTATATCAAAGCGGCTCAGAAGCTTGCCAATCTTATCTGTGACACCGCGTATATATGGCAGAGTGGCTATTTTTGTGTTGGGATTGTCACTAGTTTTGGTAATATCAGAAGTTTTGGCAGAGGTCGTGGCCTGCCGTACTGCTTGGTTGGCAGCGTTAGCGCTATATCCGTTGGGTCGAAATGTAGTCTTTAGGAGCTCCATTTCAGAGTCCAATGATTCATTATCACATACCCTCGTTGCTCTGATGGCCAGCGTTTTCAGAACCCCGCGTTCAGTTGCCGGGTGATGGTGAGAACCAGCGTGTAGGTAACGGTCCGTGTGGGTGGGTTTCCGGTAGACACTGTGCCCTAGTCTGCCGTTCACTTTCCGACTCACCAGCACGTCGAGGAAAGGCAATTTTCCCTCGTTTTCCAACTCCATCGTGAATTTAATCTTGGGGTGTGTGTTATTAAGGTGCTGGAGAAAGTCAGCTAAGGTGTGAGGGCCGTGGGGCCACACTACTAGTGTGTCGTCCACGTACCGGAGCCATAAGGTGGGTTTTAGAGGGGCATTCTCCAGGGCTTCCGTTTCGAAAGCCTCCATGAAAAGGTTAGCCACAACCGGAGAGAGGGGGGAACCCATGGCCGCTCCTTCAACTTGAGCATATAGTTGCTCACGGTACTGAAAGAAAGTGGACGTGAGACAGAACTCAGCTAAGTCGGCCCATTCCGGAGCGAGCCCACGGGAGCAAAGTTTTCTGCGAATGACAGTGGCCGCCTCGTCCACTGGAACCATTGTGAACAGAGACGTGACATCGAAGCTGACTGCTTTGATATAAAGACGACCTACAAAGCCCAGGAAAAACTCGGGCAAAAGCTTGTACGCGTGAAAGATCGCGTTCCTCCCCTTATGTCATCGGGGGTATACGAGATCCCATGCAGCTGCGGCCATAGTTACATTGGCGAGACGGGACGTACCGTAGAGGAACGCCTCCGGGAACATATTCGTAATTATAAATACAATAATACGAATAAATCGGCCGTAGCCCTGCACGCATGGAAAACTGGCCACGCTATTTTATTTGAGGACACACGCCTCCTAGCCAGAGAAGACCGCTGGGGCACGAGGAGGGTAAAAGAGGCGGTGGAAATCATCAAACATCCCTATAACTTTAATGCTGACCAGGGCATACGTCTACACGATGCCTGGAAACACCTATTCCACCAGGACGTCCGATCTCGACCGGACGCGGTCCTAGCTGTTCCGCAACGTCCGATTACGGACGGAGCGCCTCCTCTCACCCTGCGGAGAGCCCGCCTCTGATTGGCCGGTGCTCTCTCCGCATTGGCCGACCACCCGGCCAACCGGCACTCGGGTAGAGAAGAAACCAAGCCCCATATAAACTCGTGCGCAGCCCATCTCCGCGCAATACGCCTTGAGGAAGGTCGCAGAATGGCGACCGAAACGTCGGCACCTTCGCCTTGGACGCGGCCATGGACGTCGGCACCTTCGCCATGGTCACCTGGACAGCCTAGTAAGTAAAGTACTGCATGTTGAAGTGTAGGTGGCGTATTGAGTGTATCAGGCTCTTCAACAGACTAGTTTCTTCTTAACCCTTTTTCGGGCACCCTTGGGGCGATATTTTGTATAGAGCAGTATAATAGATCTGAGATTTTGTGTCATTGCTATTTCATAAATTACACAAAATTGTCGTGTTTCTTTAGCTTATTTTACATAGGAGAAATGCATATCTTATTCTGCGTGATGTACCATTAAATCTAGATAATTTCGTCTTCATTTCTTGTACCACTAATTCTAGTTCACATTAATGATCACCCATTTTGAGACATTTTGCCTATGTAGTCAGTTAATAGTAGTGAATGCAATTTCTTTATAATGTTAATCTTTATTGCGTTAGTACATGTTTTGAAAACGAGCGGCGTTAGGAACGATTTTTCAAATTTCAATGAATGTAATAAAGCAACGGTATAAACGAGTTGCATCCGCTATTTTTTGAACAACAGCATTATAAATTTATAAGAGAATCAAACTTAATTTTGCGACATAACGTTTTTTTGACGTCTCGGTTATTTGACATCTGTGCGAGAGAACTGTGGTCGGCTGTTCCGTTCACCGCTACCACCCCACAATATACTCGCTACGATTGGCTGAATGTGTGATGACGAAATCATTCCTGCCGTAAAATTTAATACGTCATCATTTGTGCTGTAAGATGCCTTTATATGAACGATTTCTTGCAACAGTTATAATACTGGCAACAATGGGTTATAATACTGGCATACAAAAAAATTAGAAAAATATGTAGAGCATTGTACTATTATACAAGGACAGAGAATAATAAAAATGTTCCGGTTGTGTTTTGAGGTCAATGAATATATATGTAATTGAATTTGAAACGTTGGAAGAATGAAAACAGAACTTTTTAGTTTTCTTGCACTCACCGTTGAAGGGAAAGAATAAAAGGGACAAATCTCAGTGTTCGATGCCAAACCACGCTGATGAAGCGTAACAAGAAGCGTATTGATTAAAGAAAGTTCCAATAAAGATTTCGTACCTCTTGTGAGAAAACGTATTGCCAAACGAATAACACAACATAATATACATTAGAATATTCTTCAATCTCGAGAATTTTTACTGATAGATACACAGTGTACGAATATTTTGTTTTTTCTCCAAAGAAAATAGATGAAGAACAAAACTGAAGATAGTTTTTAATTGTAATTTGATATCTATGAAAGTTTTACGACTCAGCCTACTAATAAATGTATATAAAAATGGTTTTGTGGATACAAATTGTGAAATATTCGAACAATATACAATTTATTAAATGTTTAACATAGATTTGTTTTCAACATGTTATAGTTAGTACAACGCAGCACACTACAAAATTAGAATCAGGTAGTTCTAATTTTACGGCTTTATAGAGGTGGCTCAATTAGTTTTCCACTCACAATTATTTTTGTGGTTTCATCTCCTTGCAATTCAATTTGTAGAAAAATATCATCAAACTGAAATATAGTGAGTCATAGTATGAGCGTTACTATTCATTTAACGAATGCAAACTTTTTTTATGCTTTTAGGTATAACTGAAGTGGGAGAGGTACTAACATTATTGATACAGAAAGGCAATAATTGGAAGAAGTAGAGGAAAATGGTTGTCTCTACCGTAAAATATAGTGGCAAAAGAGCGGAGAACTACCGAAAAAGGACGGATCGGGCAAGTGAGGAGAAACGGAATATTGTTAGATAGGTGGCTGTCGCAATGGCGAGATGGTGGTGCCATACACAATGCTGGCGACGAGATAATGAAAGTCGTGATATGAACAATTACAATGAAAGCGAAGATGTAAATGGAGGTTGAACAGACAATGGTGAAGGACAGATGACAGAAATAGACTGAGAAGAGGGTGAAGGCAGCACGCGAAGCCCCACTGCGTAATGTGCGAAAGAAACAAAGGACGGTTAGGGGCGGAAGGGAAGCCGAGAGCGTGGAGGTGGGTCAAGTGTTTGCTGAATAGGCTGAGTAGACGGTGTGAAGTGCGGGAGATGTGGAGATATTGCGTTTAGCGGTTGAGGAGAGGACTTGGAGCTTTGAAAGGAGGGAATGGCTCAAGAATATAATGAAGTAGGCAGGAGCTCGAGATTTGTAGTGGATTGAGTGAAAGAAGTAGGCAGGTGGATGGTAATGGTGGAAGCAGGGAGCGAAATATCTTTTACAGTCAAGAAGCAACGGAAACCTGGGGAAAAAGCAGAAAACTCGAGAGTTAACATAGTGAAAGGAGAAATTGAAGCAGT
Source organism: Gryllus longicercus (assembly GCA_038098605.1). Lineage (NCBI taxonomy): Eukaryota > Metazoa > Arthropoda > Insecta > Orthoptera > Gryllidae > Gryllus > Gryllus longicercus. Next base: position 101,211 of record JAZDUA010000212.1, read on the forward strand.
GAGAAGGCGGAAACGAAAAAAGACGATGAAACACGAGAAAGAAATGCAACCAAGAATCACATTATGTTCACATTAATTCAGATTATGGTTGAGATGTGGGAGTCATGGAGTATGTGGCAGCTAATTAGTGGCATCAGAAAGTTACACGATGATAATGGTGTAGGTGAGGAAATGAATGCGAAACGTCGGAACATTAACTCACAGAAAACAAATTTCACCGAGACAAGGAATGCCGAGACACGAGGCCCGGTGAAAGAAGCGGAGAGTCTAATAATACATGATCTGAACAAGTTATAAAATTAGACAAATTGCAACTTAGTAGCCAAAAATGCATGCAGTGAAAGAAAAGCAAGAAACAAACAGCAAATGAAAATAAATTTCGAAAAAAGAGATGGAAGGTACCGAGCAAGAAAAAGTGATGAGGTAGACTGAGAATCCGGAATTGGCTGTGATAATATACGAGAAAACAAACGATGAAGTTGCAGCCTGTGTGACAGCAGTGGTGGAGGGGAGGCTAAAAATGGACGTGAGCGAGACGAAAACGAATAGAGACACAGAGAGGGCGCAGGTGCAGGAGACGAAAAAGTAAAAAGTCGATTGCGAGAAATGTGGCCGTGGTCATAGACAGCGGAGAAGGATCGTGGAAAGGTGGCGAGCGTGGAGGCTGCGAGGAGCCGGTAGAGAAGGGGAGGAGGCTGATTGATTCCTGGCGCGTCAACTGCTGAGATCGTTATTCCCGTGGATGTAGTGCATGTTTTTTTCGACGGAAGGTGGTGTTTGTCTTCCCCCGATAGATGTTGGATCCGGCGGCAACCTACCGTCGGTTTGCGGGGTTTCCCCACCCAGGTATATTCCACTAACGGAGTACCGCCCCAGCCGTGACAAGCTCGGACGGTCTCCCGACATTCGCGGTAGTGTAATGCATGTTCATGCCAGAGTGTGTAAGTTTGTGTATGTGTGTTAGCACGGAAATATACCGATCAGAGCAGCCGACCGCTAGAACTCTCATCCAGACGGTGACTGAACTGGACCTAGCTGTGTAGCTAGTGTCGAAAATGTTGCCACTGTCGGGACTCGATGGTAGGACCTCCCGGTCAGAGGCACTGTAGAGACAGGATGCCCTGAGACCCTCCAGGTGGGGAGGAGGCCTCCTGAGAGAGCTCGTGAAGGCTCGCACGCGAGGGATGGATGATGAGTACAACAGGAGCGGCTGAAGCAGTGAGCATGACCGAGGCGGCTGCGTTGGAGAGGGGAGAAGGACGTTGGCAAGCAGTGGAGCGGGCAGGCGGTGGGAGCGGGGAGATGGCAGGATCTGACAGCGTAGCGGGGAGTTAGTGGGATGTTGAGGCGGTGGAAGCGGGTTGGTGGCGGAGCAAGGTTTGGTGAGAGAGGGGGATGGTGGACGCGGAAAGGCGGCGCATGCGAAGAGGCGGCGGAGCGGGGAGCGGTGGGAGGAAGCGGAGAGGCAGCGGGGACGGAGACGATAGGAGAGGTGCAGCGGCCGCGGAGAAAAGACCGTGCGGGAAACGAGCGGTTGGAGTGGCCGAGGGAGCGGCTGAGGAGGCCGCGCCGGCGCGCGCAGCGGGGCGAAGGTGGCCGGCGCGGCGCAGGCGGCCGAGGAGCGGGGCTACGGCCGGAGACGGAGGCGGAGGCGGAGGAGGAGGCGGCGGGAGCGAGCGAGAACGTGCGCAGCGGTGGCGGCGAGTGCTGGCGAGGCGGCCGCGGCGGGGGCCGGAGGGAAGCCTCGTGATAAACGAAGGAGCCGGCGCCAGCCCCCCCCCCTGCCTCGCGCGGCCCTTCGCCCGCTCAAGACGAACGGCCCGCAGCCCCCTGCCCTCGCCCTGGCCCCGCCCCCGCCCCACCCTCGCGCCGCCGCCGGCGCCGTCGATTGAAACACTTTTTAAAGGACACGCATCGCCCGAAATCACAGCCGCGCGCACCTAATGGCCCCGGTTTAAAATTAATTAATTACAGAATAGTGTGCATTAAACGCAGCGTGTAGAAGCGCAGAACTCCATTCATGCAAAATTAGCTCGCTGGAAAAGAGAGCTGTTTTTTTTAATTTAATTTTGTTTTCAAGCTCCAAATGGAGGCACGAATTCTCTTTCACAACCAAAATAGCAATTACGGAAACAAAATATAACCGAAATTACACGAAGCACTATGCGGCGTTCTCTTAAAAGTTACGATGTTCAAAGCCAAATCAAGTAGCAGAAACGAGAGTTTGGAAACACATAAGCATTTGCAAGGAATTTGCTTCCATTGGTGCAGACGCGAAGAACGCCGGCGTGACATTTTCATCAGGGTGTCCGCGCTGCGTGGAAAGGAAATGAAAACGTGGGAATAAAATGTCTGAAGCTGTCTGGATAGCAAAGGCATTTTAATAACTGAGTAAATAAATTAGAGAAAAAGTAAACAAATAACAGAGTAATATAAAAACTAAATATACGAAATAAGCAAATTTGGCTGAAAACTGGTCCAAAGGACTGGAAAAAATAATATTAGAGAAGAAAGACTAAAGCAAGAAATATTTAGAATGAAAGTGTTTACTGAGGAAAGCATAAAAGGGTCAAACTGGCCTGAGGGAAGAAAGAAAACAGAATTATAGTTTTAAAAATAATGGTAACGAAAGTAACAGAAAATATCAAAGAATAAAGAACTGAAATCTATAGGTGTTTTCTTGCTAAGCGTAGAGATAAATAATAAAACTTGCACTGCTTTTCCCATCTAAACTCATGACATTTTAGATTATTTAATCGAATTATTTTACGTAGTTTTGAGATTTTGAATCAAGGGGTGTAAAATATATTTATTGATTGATTATGATTTTGATGTAGTTGAAGATTACCTGTTTGTCTCACAAAGAAATTATATTCGTTCTATTCTCGAGTATGTTTGATTATAATAATATTACATTTGAAGTTCTTCTTTGGTTGCATAGTTTTACTGATGCTAGTTAGCAACTTGAAGTAACCTGAAAACAAATTAAGATCAACTACTAAGAATGAAGTCACCACATCGATAAACTCAGAGGTTAAGCTTTTCTGTAACTGTGTGGTATAGAAGTAAGTTTTCATTCAAATTCAGTCAGGCCACGTTATACTCACAATACTATTAATGAGCTATGTTTTTTCTATTTTTGATAGAGAATAGTATGATCAAAACAAAAATATGTAATAAAGCATTAACACTTATATTTCAGCACTCGTGTGTAGTAACTAGTACTTACCTTCACTATTTATTGGTTAAAAACTGTAAAAAAAATAAGTACTGCAAAGTAAAAACTGTAAAACTATAAAAAATAAGTACTGCAAAGTAAACAAAACACTGAATTAATATGGCTTCCACGTCGCATATTGGGAATGAGCAAGAGAATATACGCTTGTATGTTTCCATGAATTCTACTACTAATAATGCACATAAGTCGTACGTAAGTGTTTGGCGTACTCATTTCAAAATACCGGAATTGATTCCTATCGTCGCCTTACCCTCTCACCTTTTCACCTCTCCATCCCGCTCCTATCGTCCCCTCGTCCGTCACAATTTCATTCGTACGTCAAAGACCAACTTTCAGTAATTAAATAACTATTCCTCTCACAGTAAATAGGAGAGTTCTTTGACATATAATTTCTCGTGTTTGATTAACTGTTGTTCATCACCTTAGAGATACTGTTTTGTATTATGAACTTTCTCCTATTCATGAGACTGAAAAAATTTATATACTTTTTGCTCAAAAGATATGCAAATAGTTTTCTCTCTCATATTGTATTACACGACGAATTGATGTCATTTAGGACTCTTACCTTTACGAAACAGCATCATCCAAAATACCCTAGTGAATTTGAAAATTGGTATTTTGGTAAGTCTTTAAATTTATTGAAATCTGTGCCCAATTATTTTGTACGTCAGTAGATAAAACTGAAAATTAATTTTTATTAATATATGAGAGCAAATTAATCGTGAGTTAAGCATTAATTTAAATAAAATTTGATGTAAATACAATTTAATTTTGTTGTATTTCTTCAAACTTATTAACAAATCGTATAATTTGATTACGGAAGGTAGAGTGTGTACGAGGACGAGAGAATTCACTGTCGAGCAAGGATTTAATCAGTGGCATTCTTTCCTCCCCTCACAGCGACGATCTTTCTCGAAGTTCGATTTTCGGTGCTGTGAGGAACAGTCGCCAGTTTGTGCGTAACGAGCCAAAGAAGCTTCCTTCTTTTCGCAACCCGAGTAACTCCCCTCCCCACGCCTCTTCCAGCGCAAGGCTATCGATTAATCATACGAAATTCTGAGAACTCTTTCTTCAGTGAAGAGCACGAAGCGGATTCTCTGGTATATATTCTCAGCATTTAATGAAGAAAAGAAATTTTCTGCTTTTTTTTTACAAAAAAAAAGAAAGAAGTTTTGAAGATATGTTTGTAACTCCGAGACAACTTGTTAGTAGGATTTTAAAATGTTTATCAGCATCTCTGCCTAAAACCCAGTCGTTGCTCCTTGAATACATCAAAACGTTAAAATTAACTACATAATATTTTTAGTACATCGATTATGGAACCCTGAGCACAGATTTACAAGAACCATGAATAGTGTTAACAGGTGTGCATTATTTATTCATTTGGAGAAAGTTCGTTCAAAACTCCCTCCGTTGATTGTGCATTATGAAAGTGCAAGAAAAGTGTGGCCGTAAATTCATTATTCCCTAGAATATATTCATGATGCTATAGGAACATTGTGCACCTCAATGCTCTTGTCTTGAAGCAATTCGTGTGATGGTTTCTTTGTTTCAAAACCTTTTTTCAAATTTTAGTACATAATTATGGATAAAATAAGCATTTATACTACAATTCAGTTTTATGCAGTAGTCGACGAATTTCGGTAAGCTTTTTATTATTCAGTAACCAATAAACAAATTTTTAACGTAAGAGTAATTTAGTGTAAACATAGATATTCTTCCAATTAAAGAAAATCTTTTTACTTTGTCTACAAGTGGGGATAAAATGAAACTAAAGAAATCTTGAGACAGGCATTTAATGAAGAAAATATATTTACTGCTTTTTAACAAAAAGGCAGACGTTTTGAAGATATATATTAGTTACAGTGAGGCAACTAGCTTGCAGGGTTTAAAAATGGTTGTAATCAGTGTGGCCTGAAACGAAGAGTTTACCTTTATGAATAAGTCACTAAGTGACAATTAACTGTATAAAATGTTTATTAGACCGATACCTATAAATTTATAGCAATGGGTAAGTACTACATGTTCATTCAGTCTTGGTCTTCTTCCTCTTCGCAGATGTTTGCAATAGCTGCTGGATGAAAACAGGTTGTTAATAGTCTAGATGAAAAACCATTCGAATTGGCGGATGATCAAAGATTATAAAACCTCCTGTTTTATTTTAGACAGGGTTGACTCTATTTGATTCAGTTACCATTTTCTTAGAAAAATGTTTTCTACGACCGCCGAATAGACGGTCTTCCAGTAGATAAATAGAAAACGTCATTTCCATTCCGTAAAGTGTAGAACAACCTTCATTAGTATTAATGAGCTTTGAAATACGCAGCTCGGGAAGTTAACATTAAGAGAGATTCAAAACTTCATCTGCCAGTTCGAAATATCTCAAGAGGTGGTTCTGGGAATTCAAAGGAAAAGAAGACAGGCCTCCAAGAAGAGCAGCAAGGGTAGGGCCATGCAAAAGGACGGGGCACAAGCGAACACGAACGGAATGATATTTTGCTTTTATTTAACAAATAGGAGTTACAACCAGTAAGAAATGAACAAACGACGACCAGGGGGCGGGGGAGGGAGACATAGAAGGGAGCGCGGCGCCCGGGTCGCGGGGGCGGGGCGGGTGGGAGGCGGCGCGGGGGCGGGGTCACAGGGTGGGGTGTGGCACCGCGTGAGGCCCCGTGGGCAGGGGCGCCAGCGCGCTAGCTACGGAAACCATGTAAGGGGCAGTCAGGGGGTTCAGTCAGTGAGAGGGGCGCGCCGGCGTCGCCGCCCCCGCCGCCGCCCCCGCCGCCGCCACCGCCGCCACCGCCGCTCGCATAGGCCGGGGACGAGACCGCGGCACACTCGCCCGCACGCTGCGCTCGGCTGCACACGACCGCACTCCGCGCACTGGGTACCACTGCACACCACTGCACTGCTCGCCACTGCACTGGCTGGGGGCTGTTTGGCGGCCGCTCTCGAGGATGCTGGGGGTGGCGGCGCTGGCGGCGGCGCGGCCGACGTGGGCTCGGCGAGAGCAACGCGGGGGCGGCGGCCGGCGCGAACTCCTGCGTTCGATTGCACCGCCTCCGCCGCCGCCCCCACCGCCTGCACCGGGCGGCGACCTACATGACGTGACGTAACACACGAAACATCGATCACTTTCGGCGTCCTATTTCTGTGACGAGGATAACTACCGGCGCCTGGGGACGGCCACGCTGGCAATTTCGCTTTTCATGATTCTCTCCGGAGAGAGCAGCTTCAAAGCGAGGCGCTGCGGCCGTCGCCGCCGCTTCGGCCGCTGCCGTCGTCCCCGCCTCCGCCGCCACCGCCCTCGCCGTCCCGGGGTGTCGAAAGATACTCGTTACATACTGTGTGATTCACCGCTCTTGGAGAAGTGTACAGGGAGCACATTTGGGGGGAATTATACTGTTAGGGGCTTCGAAAGCGTTCCTTCGCTCAAGAGGAAGTGGAACGTTCCACCGATCAGTCACTTTGTGCGGCGTGCTGGGTCACTGCCGCGCGTCGGGCGTTCCCCGGACGAGGCGAGGCTAGGGGTAGGCGGGGACGGCTGCAGCGGGGGCGGCTGGAGCGGAGGCCGCGGGGTCCGCGGGGGCGGGGGCGGGGACGGGGGCGCTCGTGTGCGCGTCCGCCGCCCCGTCCGCCCGCCCGCGGCCTCAGCTCTGAAAGAAGTCGCCTCCGCTGAAGCGCCGGGGCAGCCAGTAGGGCGGCAGGTCGGAGCCCGCGGGCAGCACCACGGTGGGCGAGCGCGCCGACGCGGGCGCCGGTGCGGGCGCGGGCGCGGGCTCGTGGCGGATGCTCGCCTTCATCTTGTTCAGCTGCTCCTGTAGACTGCGGTACTCCTCCAGAAAGCGCTCCAGCTGGGTGGCGTGGTAGTCGTAGGTGTTGGGGAAGAGGTCGGCCGCCGCGGCGTGGCCCAGGTTGAGCAGCGGCGTGGCAGACGGGGACGAGGGCACGCTGGGCGTCTTGCGCGGCCCACCCGCGCCGCCGGTCCCGCCCCCGCCCCCGCCCACCCCTGACGAGGGCGCGCCCGCGGGCGGCGCCGGCGACGGGGAGGCGGCGGGCAGGGGACCGGACGACGCCCCCGTGGACGACGCCAGGTTGAAGGAGGAGCGCGCGTGGGTGGGCGGGCCGGCCATTCCGCCGCCCCCGCCCCCGCCGCCGGATGACGCGGGCGGGTAGTACGAGTCGGAGGAGGCGTCGCTGCCGTAGCGGCTGCCCGGCAGCAGCGGGGACTGGCTGTCGGAGGCGGCGGCGCGGTAGCGCCCGCCCCCGCCGCTCGCGCCGCCCCCACCCCCGGCCCGCCCCCGCCGCGGCAGCGTGCAGAAGGAGCCTCCGGCCACGCCGCCCACGCCGCCGTCCGCGCCGCCCCCGCCCCCGTACGGCCCCAGCTCCAACAGGTCCGGGTACACGGCGTCGGGGTCGGCCAGCTCCGAGGTGTAGAGGCTGGCGGCGCCGGGCCCCACGGTCTGGCGCCGCATCACGTGCCGCTGCAGAGAGCCCGCTCCCGCGCGCTCCGCCACCGCCGCCGCCGCCGCCGAGTCGCGCTCCCTGCGCACAGCCAAGGCCCGCTCTACTGCGCCGCCCCGCGCCCTCGCCCCTCGCGCGCCAATTGCAGACGCCAACTCTCTAACGCGTTACGCACCAAGCTTAGACTTCCATTTAAACATGTGGTCTGTTGACGAAAATCAGCTGTTACGGTGTCATCCAATCAGGAGATTGGATGACACTTGCAGTAGTGGCGTTTAAGTAATTGGATGACACCGTAACAACTGATGATCTGTCAAAGAACACTGTAAATAAATCGAAGTATACTCGCAATTCGTCGAGAAATTATGATTTAATGAAAAACATTCATGCATTCTTTTACTACTAGCGTTATCCCTACCTTGATATGTCATTGCGTTGTGAAGTCATTGCTACTAGTACAGAATGCCTGAATATTTTTAATTGAATTAAATTTTCTCAATGAAGAACACATATTAAATATCATTGGTGCTTAACACAGTAGAAAGTTCTTATCTTCAATTGTTTTGGGGCACGCACTTTTTCCATGCACAAAAGGTGACCAACCAATACATAGGAATTCTCAATGGATATATGAAAGAAACAATATCTAATCTATTGGGAATTGCAGATTCAATATATTACTTGTTTAATATTGTAGTTGTTCAATCAGTGGTTCGGAAAATTAAACCAAAGGGAAATATCTACGAAGTATATGCGTAGCCCTAACAGTGCTAAAATAGACACGTGACGATTGAGATATAAACTGATTTCATCTCTAGATTAAACAGATCTAGAGATACATTTCATCTGTTCAAATATTAATTTTGTTTCTTTTGCTGCTGTGAATTATCCATAAAAATGCCCTGTATATACTGAATGTATATAAAAAATGAAATCAGGTTAATAACACCTATTTAAAGGCAGACCAGTTACCAGACTTCAAAATATCTCATGAAAATTGTATTTTCTATCATTAAAAATAATTTCTATATTTGAACTAATCACACCTGTACTTACTGCGCAAAAAGAAAAGAAACAATTATTTAATTTGAATATTTCTGCAGTTTATTTCGCTTTATCACATGTTATGCAAGCGTTTTATCCACAACTTTGTCTCTGATATTTGCACAGAATTAACGGACATTTTCTAAAGTTACAATATACAAATTAATATTTCCTAAACAAATAAATTCAATGAAATACAACGTAAGTTCATATGAATATAATATTTCATTACTCGTTACTGAGCTAATAGGGATGTTCATTTCCCGCGTTAAGTCCAAATGAGGAAGCTTTTCCTGCAATTACAATATTATCATACCAAACGAGAATTGTAACATATATAGCGAGAATATTTCTTTCGAAACTCGTCCATCTCTTTTTTCTCTACCGCACACATCTCATGCATGTAAATGTTGACGAAATGTCGAAATCTATTTTTATGTGCGTGTTTTATTTTTCGCGGGCAACTTTATATATTCGGAACGTAACCGACACCTCCCGGAAACAGTAATTGGCGTTAATATTTTAGAGCGCAAAACAAGGTGAAAGTAATGTTTTGAACAGGCTGAAACAGTCGTTTGCTACGTAGATGAAAATGAGGTTCTCTCCCTCTACCGAGCATGCGCATTTCGACATATGTACCTCTCATCCAGGCCGGGTCAGCCTCATCCAAAATATACGGCTAATAGAACCCACGCGATGTTTTTTCTCATAGGAAGCGAGGGGGAGCCTAAAGTACGCTAAAATGTTTCAGGGGTGTAATGCGGAAACAGAGACAAAGGCAAAAAGAATATAAACATGGGGCTTTCCCCCGCTTGGTTTTTGACTCATTAATTATTCATTGCATACGGTAAAATGAGGAGTTTCTACGGTGCCCACAGCATACGATTGCTCTCCCCAAATTCGCACTTCGGCGGGATGCAGAGTCAACCACGTTGGCGTGGCAGCGAAATGGACTGTTTTTTTGAACCCGACATAGTTTTCTGCACACGTTTTCTAAAACATGGAATACCTTTAGGGCATGCTGTAAAAACAGTGAAAGCTGTGTTTGTTTTAAAAAAATACTTGAGAACTTTCACGGAAGAATTTGCTGACATTATGAAGTTAAATTGAATGATTTAAAAATATAACTCTATGAATGTTTTCTGAAAAGTGAAGTACCTCAGCGGAAAAACAAAACTGCAACGAAGGTTTATAGCAAAGGGTCTACATAATTTGCTTTTAGTTGTCTGCAGAAGTATTCGTAGCGCGAGTGCTATTAAGTGAGTTGGTACAATGACACTCCATTTCCAGGGGGTGGCGCGAAACTAGAGCCATAAATCTGTGTCCTGTTCAACATGTGTTTGTGTCTGATGGAGACTCTTGTAAGCGTGTTTAGAGCTTCGTCTCACTGCCCCTTCATGCATGTTTATCCTTCCACTCCTCTGGCGAAGCACCACCCCGAACAATGCACTGTTAGGGAGAACCTCGTATTATTACGTATTACCATAGTCAAATGAGTGATCCCTCTTATTTCCTTGCATAACTTAGTGGATAACAAAATATGAGGTTTATGTTTGAGTAAATTAATTGTATAATATATGATATCCTACAACTAATTAGCAACGATTACACGTTTTCATTATCTCAATACACAGACTATATCCCGAAAATTTTTCATGAATCTGAATTCATTACTGATAATTCGTTGAGAGAATTTTCTTGAAATTAAAATGTTGTTCTTTTAAAACAGCTATCCTCTCAAATTACTAAATCCTAAACTTGTAATAACATACTGTAGATGCTTATTTAAAAACATTTCCAATAGTAACAGAGACAAGCTCGGCAAAACTTAATTTTTGATTGCAATGTTGTGAATGAACTGTATGAATTAGGCAGAAGGAATTTAAAAAAAAAATTGTATAAATATATTGAAAGAAATCCACTTTCACGTTTTGTTCAAACTTGCAATACAATTGTTAAAATGTATTTTGAATACCCATTTAAACGTACTAGTGCTTGCTATGTAGATTAGTAGATTTATGCAGATGTAGAGAAAACTTAATATCTACTATGTAGATTTGTAGAGAAAACTGAAGATAGAAATAAGTTTAGCACACGATTCACAATAAGGGTCACACTCCACATTTTATTACACTATACTACTAGGAGTCCTGTCTATTTGCCGCTCATACTCAAAAATGTAATGTTAGTCTTTGTTCAAATGCGATGGTGGCGGTTATATTCAATACAACACATTGGGCTTATTTAGTCAAAATATATGGCTCAATATAAATAATTCTAATTTCGTCATTTCTCATGTATGTATATCTTACTTCTCAAGTCCAAATCTGGCTAATTATCGAAGTAGCAGATTAGTGATCACATCCAAAATAGGTGGGGGAAAACAAAATAGCCATATCTGCTAAGTATACTTCGAATTTCAACAAAACAAACTTGAATCTGCAGAACGGTACTTTCCAACAATTTTTATACCTAAAAACTCCTCGTGAACACACAAGACACATTCGAACACTCGAACAAACACCAGACATTAACCAGCACCCTGCGACTAATTTAAAACATTAGCCAGCCGCAATTGAAAGCAATCCTTTCACCGTCATCCACACGTACGCACTTCCGCAAGTTGTGGAGGATTATGCACAACGCCTACCATTTTACTAATATGGCTAATTAACTGACTACTCCAAACATTATTCATATTTTATATTTTAGCAGTAACAACTGATGATCTGTTCGTTCCCAAAACTCGCATTCGATTCCCGCTTATTTTATAAAACAATACATTGTTTTTATGTAGAAATGACGAGAGTTGAGGCACGCAGGTAATGTTCCCCTAATATCGGCCCACCTTGCTGCGAGTTCGCACGCTCTGGGGGCCCGAGATTCCGAGCATTTTGATGTAGTCTTTGTGGCGACTCGTGTTGAAAAGAAAAGACCCGGCACGAATTCCGCCTGCGCGGCCCGAAAGCGATAAGAGGTTAAGCACCGCATAATGACTCCGCGAAGGTCACTGTGAGGTTGCGACGGCGGGAGTCGGTGTTTGATTCTCACTGGAGACAAGGACCAATCGGTTAGCCGAATCGGTCGCCCGTTTAGCCCGAAAATAAATGACAGCGACGCGGTATGATAGGAGTCATAATCTGGACCCAGAATCTTATATTCATCAGAATCGTAAAAATTAAATATGAAAGTTATATTTTGGTTGTTTATTTTTATTTGGTTGTTTATTATTTGGTTGTTTATTGTTATAGAATAAGTAGTCCGAATGCTAAAGAAGGGACATATGGTGTGCAATTTGGAAGATGCTATAATGCCTTTCTCACACAGTATAAATACATGAAATACCACTCGACTACCGTATTTCCAATGATACAGTTTCGCAAGCGTTTGCTGCTTTTTCTTGTTCACACATTTATTTCTGAAATTGAACTTTCCTCCGCCTTCGGCAATTTACCAGAATGTTCTGTTGTATCTTTATATAATCACTACACGAATCTAAATGGCATAATCGATTTTGTAGTTTTAGTGACTAAATCGATTTTCAAAAACCAAAACAATGTAAATTCATCTTAATATTACAATGCATTTGTTGATAGTTGTGAGGTTATTGCTATAAACGGTTATTGTTTATAAACTTTTAAATCTGTTTTAACCAATATGTAATTTTCCATAAATAGTAATGAAAACAGAACGTAGGTTAACGACGTCTGTCTCCATGAAGGTATCAGTTCCATTGCGTAACAATACCTCTAATAATTCTAAAATATTAGTCTCAGGCTAACAAAAGAAAATTTTCTATTTGTTCAAAGAACTGTTCACTGTTTTAAACAAATGAAAATTTAATGCAAAATAATCACGAACAGTTCACGAATAAAAATTGCCACACTAAGGCTAAATAAAATTATGCCAAGAAGACAGAAAATAATAAGAATATTGTTGATTTATAGTAGTAGTATAATTCTTATTGAAATTTTAAAGAGAATCGTAAAATATACTCTCTCAGCGTATTACGCTAGAAGGGGAAAATACCACTTTTATATAGTATAAGCTACTCAAAGCTATAAGAGGTCAATAATTTACCGTATCTATCACATAATTATTAAAGTTAGTATGTGTCTTAACATGTTCTCCACAAAAAACTGAAAGTTAGTCAATATTCTAGGGTTTGACAATTGCTTAATATTAAAATATTCGAAACTTTTCTTTTAATCTATACTGGAGTATTTCTTTTCTTCAATCGTTTTCTAAATTCACTACCAAGTAACTGAAATATAGGAAATATCTTTCTCTACGACTTCTCCAGAATGTATACATTTTTTCACGTTATCGGATGCAGTAATGATGCCGATTCCACAAGCCGTGCGATAAGATTATTCTTGCACGACTGATCACAAATCACGTTCGTCTTAGTAAATGATACACGACAGAGGGCTCTTGCAGTCGCCTGCAGAGGCTCTGCGATTTCCGATTTGCCGGCAGGGCGCAATTGTCGTAAGACAGGATGCGAGTTAGGGTTTGTGAAGGTCAGAAAACATTGAGTTTTCGTTGTAGCCGTTCTGTAAGGTTAAGGTGCGTATTTTCTATTTTTAAAACATCTATTTCAAAGTCGTAGAGAAAGTATAGTCCTTTTCTGCAGTAGAATGGCTATTATTCACTCGTAGGAATAGCGACACTTGCCCCAACGACGCTGGTGTAGTAAATATCCACTCGGGAATAATAGCTATCATTATGCGCTTGTTCAAGAATATACTATTCAATACTTACACAATTACAGGAATTATTGAGTAGTTACAATATTATATAACAAATTTTGTATAACTTTCGACGATATAAAAGTGGAAAGGTATCAAATTTATGTCGCATCTTAATATGACTCATGATTCATTCTCTTTTTCTCAATGAGAGAATATTTTAATATTTGAAAAAATGCATTGGTCAAAAATGCAAGAATCAATTACGTTATGTCATACCTTCTATTCACCTTTTAAGAGCACACTCTTTCACAATATTATTTCCACCATTGCAATAACGGAATACCTCTTATGAAGGTAGCAACGAGAGTGAATTCTGAGTAGAGCTGCCGCTGGCAACGATGAAGCTACACTTTTGCAGAAGAGTGGGCTATGTTTACCAACATTAGTGAAGTAATAGCGTGTTGGGGAGTATTGGCGTTGTTTGGACCACGATTTAGAGCCCAGTCCTGTTGAACTCGCGGGTTGCAAGAGCCAAGGAAACGGCGTTAACGAGTGCAAAGGGAGAGAATTATGGAAATTCACAAGAAATGGAATCTCAAAAGGGCTTCTTTGCAAGACCGCGATGGAAACACTGCAGAGTTCCCTTTGGAAATAAGGTGATTGTTTTGAGAGTTATAAGAAAATCTTAAATGTGTCATATATTTTCTAAGGTTAAAATGATTTACAATGTTTCGGGGTATTTCAGTCTATTAGATGTTGAATATTTTTCTGTTCTATAACCAACTTCAACTTTATACTCATAGAGGCATTTTCATAGTTGTTTTTAAAGCACACTTTGTTTGGTGAATATTAGAGCAAAGTATAAGTAATGTAACACGAATTTATAATGTATTTAACACATTTTCCCTTTATTTAAAAAGAAATTTCTAGCCGACGGGACGATAGTTGAATGTTTTTTATGTAAGTCACTAAGCTACTCCCGTTTAAGAAGTATTTGAGGAAGAATCAATTACTTTAATTGTAGTTTCAATGTACCATGTACCATGTCCCATGTCCCAATTTTAGAAATTCATTTTTAAGAGCAAAGGCAAAGAAATTTCGGAATAGAGTCGACGTGGAACTTACGTACAAAATTATATACGACAAAATATGAACACTCCTAAGTGTACGTGTCGTCAGCGAGTTACGCAGTATATAAGAAGAATATTAATGAGCTAGCACCCTCCAGGAAGTTTGCAGACATAGCAAGGGGTAAATGCAAAACATTTCAATTTTTTTAATTTTTCCCAAATAGCATTTTTTTCTTCTTATAAGCAAGGGAAGTTGGAGAGTAGATAAAAGCGAGAAAAACATTGAATAAGCTTCAAAATTAAATATTGGCTTGTGAAGTAAACAAGTTACAATATTTCCTATACTAAGATAAAAATAAATGTTTTTTTAAACTTTTCGTAAATATCACTACTTAGTTTTGATAAAACTTGTGACTTTTGTCGATGTAAGAGTAAAAGCATATACTAGTCAAATTTTCTAAAATTAATTTTGTTCACTATACATTTAAAAAAAATAAAGAATTTGTGCATTGTTGTGCACAAAGAAGCGGTCATTTCATACTAAAGTTCTGAAATATATTTATTTATTTAACGACAAAGAAGTTAAAAACTGTACGTGTCGTATTTTGGGAAGCCGTGTAATCTTTTCACGTTTTTTGAGCTCTGCAATTCATACCAGACATTGTTTAGTGATTCCGGGCACGTCAACTACCAGGGTCATTAGTCCCTTAAGTGTTATGCATGTTTTTGCTCAGAAGGGGGCGGTTATCTTTCCCACACTCTACGGCGAGATCCGGCGCCGACCTACAGTCGGCTAGCGAGGTTTTCCCCAACCAGGTGTCTCCTACCAGCGGCCACCGCTCCAGCCGGGACAAGCTCTCAGCTCCTGATGGGTCGCCCAGCATGTGTGATAGTGTAGTGCACCTTAGTGTAAGTGTGTGTAAAGGGTGAGGATTGGACAAGGAAGAGGATGGTGAGATCGTGCTCGGTCCGTGGCCTGTTTGTTAGGGTACTACTGCGGCATTCGCCTGGTGTTGATCGGAGAAACCACGGAAAACTACCGATCAGAGCAGCCTTCCTCTAGACAGCCACTGAATTCGACCTAGCAAACAAGTCAGTGTCGAAAATCCTGCTACCGTCGGGACTCTAACCTAGGACCTCCCGGTCAGAGGGACTGCAGTGATATCAGTTGATACCCCGAGCCTTTTCTCCCGGTGCGAGAACATGGATAACGATTATTTGAATTACTATATTCTCTACTGAGCTCAGGAAAGTGCACAAATAGTGAACATTTATGTCCAGAAGAGAAATGAGTGGTCATCTCAGTGTTTTCTCAAAGGATCAGGGAAATCGGGCGAAAAAACCTGACTGATTCCTGATGAATATGATTTCTTCTTCGAAAGTTAGAGTAATATACATTTGTATTGGTAGAAAATATGTCCTCACTTTTGGGTAAGTAACATATGACAAAAAAATTATTTATAAAGAATGAGGCTTAAATGTACATGGTAATATTCAAAGTTTTTCTTTCTATTTAAGTGAGTCAACAACGAGAATGAGCGGGTAAATCACAAACGTATGTTGCGTGTTCTTATTGAGAAAAAAAGCCATCATAATTCCATCATAGTATCATCTCAAAAATGTATCCGTACTTGTATAATTATATTCCAATTTATGTAAAAAAGGTATCGTATAAGTATCTGATGATAATTATACAATACCTTTCTTCAATTATATGTGTATTCGATTTCTTTTTCGTTACAAAGGGTCAGTTTCCCAAACCTTTCTCAAACCATAATATTCTGTTGAAGTTTACATAAATTAGTGTGTTGCACAAAACAATTGACACAATTCGCTTAGAAATGTTCGAAACAACCTGTAGCATTTACACTACAGCACGTAACTAGAAAAACATCCTGTAGTGATATCTAAAATGCATGAATGTTATCGCGATGTCGTACAGATTCCTACTACTCGGCATTTCGATATCTGAGACAAACGCGCGTGCCTTTATAAAGGACGATTCACATGGCACCTTTGCACCTGTGGTGGCGCTGACACGACAAAAAGAAGGAAAACGCTTCAGAAGGGCTAGGGGGAAGTGCTGGGTTCGCTGCGAGCGACATGTTTTTCCGGAGCGAGACGTGCGGTAACGAACCAAAGGCACAAGGGAGCCTACCGTTTTGTTCCGAGGCAGCGCTGCTCCGCTTCGCCTTTGTGTGCACACACGTTGCTCCCCGCGGGCAAACCGCAGCACTAAAAGTGTGTCACGATTTAGCCACATTCATTTGAAAATAGAAATACCTGTATAAAGGAAGAAAAATTCGAGGCAATCAAAAGAAAATTATGTCGCGTCACCGGGCGCGTCAATTGCTGGTCATTAGTCCCGTAAATGCAGTGCGTGATTGTATCACCGGAGAGGGTGGTGTTCTTCGCCGCTGGGGGTGTAATCCGGAACCGACCTACACGTCAACTTGTGGTGTTTTCACCATCCAAGTGTCTCCCATCAGCACAGCACCACCCCAGCAGTGGTAAGCAGAAAGCTTCCAACTGATATTGCGACATGTATGGAATTGTAGTTCAAGTGTATGTAAATAACAGGTGAGGATAGGACAATAAAACGCAAGGAATGATCGTGTACAGTCCGTGGCCCCTTGTCGTAAGGGACTACTCCGGCATTTGATTGGTGTTGATTGGAGAAAACAGAAAACCACGGATAAAGCAGAGAGCTGCTGGAATTCTCCTTGAGTCAGCGGCTGAATTCGATCTAAATATTTGCTGGCCTGTTTCCACCAATCCCGCCACCGCCGGACTCTAGGATCATGCAATTAGTGGCACTACAGTAGCGTCGGTCAATGCCCTGAGCCACCTCAGTTGCTATCGAAAGAAAGGTAATGAACGCGTCATTCCGCAACACTCAACTCCTTATCGATGCTCAACCGAGAACGTAACCGTTCAGACAATTTTTTCAAAATTTATAATTTTCGGTCTGGTCGAAATGGAAAGTTTGAGAATATGAAACTTTTGACATTTCTTTACATATATCCTTAACCACATTTTCAATTTTTTTCAAAAAAGGATAAAATATTGTGGATTAAATACATGTGTATAGAGTAAAGAAGGCTGAAAATGTATATCTCACTTTTGTTGAGCTTCTGAATTTTCGAAAATTGCAAGAGATCAATATTTTTCGGTGTCTTTCTACAACTACCATATTAAAGATGAAAGTTTTTTCTTTAATGACATTTGGTCTAAACGATTAGATCTTCAAATTAGGTCATTTGCAATCTTTCAAACTTAAGATACGTTTTCGCGTAATTTTGCATGAAATGTAGGTAACGTTTGAACAATGAATTTCTCAAAAATGACTCCAAATATTTTCCGTTTTTGTTAAATAGATCAATGCATGCTGATCAAAATGACACAGTTTTATATTCTGTTAATTTTATGTATTTGCAAAAACGCATAATTGCATAACTCTGATATTGATAGTAGGATTTTTTCCTCCATGGCATCTGTTCAAATTTCAGGTGCTATCACAGCATGTACTTTCTTGCATTATTTGTAACGTTTGCTTAATATTATACTGTTTCTTCAACATACATTTGTGTGTTTATTTCAAATATTAAATGTTTACTTATAAATAACATGTATATTATGCCATTCTGTGCATTTATCTCTATTCTTTCTAAACGTTTAAAGATAAAAAATAGAGAGATTTTTGAGAAAATATTTGTTCAAATATTGCCTAATTTTGTCCATAGATTTTATTAAGAAGAAATACCTCTATCTTCACCATTGTTAGTGTAGGAAAGCGCCGAAAAAATTTTGACTTTTGTAATTTTCAAACATTATGATAATTCTATTGATGCACCTGTACAATGCTTGTCCGCGTTAATTACAAATTATTAAACTTATAAAATAGGTTTTAATTTATTTTCGCTATCAAATTGTTTAAAAATCTGAAAAAATGTAGAATAGAATTTTATGAGACACATTCGAGGAAAATAAACTGAGACAGTTTTCTATCATTATCAGGTCGAAAATCAATTTCAATTTGTTCTCTATATGAATTTGGCGTCAAAATTGATTGACAAAATTACCTTCAAATTCAATTATTTTTCACCGTCACTTCACTTTTCTTCAGCCTGTTAAATGGAATACAAGCAGAGGTAAAAAATAAAACATGAAAAACGCGTTTCTCGTATCTTTGCAACACATTGCCCTAGAATGCAGATTTTTGGAATCTGCGTTTCTTTTACTCGTTCATGAGTATCGCGATTACCAATTTTATTTGGGGGCACTTTTCATCTCCTCATTCGCCTATATCCTTTAATTTATTTTTTATCGGGTTAGTTTTTGTCATGCCATGGCGGTCTATGCGAATAAAACTTTTTTACGCTTTCCCTCGAATGAGGAATAAATAATGTATTTAAGATGTTTGATACTACCCCCTCAGCTGTAAGTGGCGTTAAGAAATACGATGACGCCTTCTTCATTCAATGTCCATCTTTATTTCGTGTACCGACGCGCAACGCGCAGCCGCATAACAGGCTTATATTCATATCGTTCGGGCTTGTTAATGGAAGTGCCCTAACTAACATTCTTGGACATGTCGGTCTCGGCATGAACAAACAAAACTAAGTATCTTTGCGTTTGGATCTAGAAGGTAGGCACACAAGCCTCGTCCACACGAGTTCCACATTCCTTGTTGCCTTCAGTATTACAAGAAAATCGATAGGTGATAATGACATAGACCAGCTAAATAAATATAAGATTTATAATATTAACTGAAAAAGGGAGAAAAATATATCATTAATTCCATTCATTCATTTATTTATTCCTTCATCGATTTATTTATTTATTTTATCAATAGAGCAAATGCTGAGATGACCCCTGATTTGCTTCTGGACATAAACCTAAATTCATTATGCACACGTTTTGTCCGACTCTCCTTTTGGACGTTGTAGTAGTAGATCTGCGTGGTTGTGTGTTACCATTTTGTTAGAAATACTAAAAAATGAAATTCATTGCTTGTTTTTAACGCATATATATTTTCTATAATTCGGGGCTGAAAACGCCCCGTTTTCACATGTTGCTAACATTGCTTTTTGTTATATACTAGTATTCTTATTGAAGTAAATGTAGGTAAGGGGGGAGAGAAATTCTGGACATCAAGTTGACGTACGAAGATTATTCTTCTCTCCGAATTGCCACATATAGGATTTGCGGTGTTTTTTGAAGAAAAAAATTAAATCAGCCTTTTAAAGAATATAGAATACGAAGCGGAAGCTTTCCTGCTTCAGAACCATTTGCGTTACCATATTTTCCATCCACACAAAAGTCCATGACAAACGGCCATAACTGTATTATTTCAATCAAGGAGCTGCAAAGGTTAAGTCATGAAAATTCATTTTTGCTTTGTAACTCTCTCGACATGACTGGAGAGTTTTTCATAACCCAACAATCTTTATTGCTCGAAATAAAATGTTGGGATAGGAAAGAACTACGCAAAAGCAAGGTAAAATTGGCTTTTGCTAGCACATTAAATGACTACCCACAATTGGAACATGCTTTAAAAGTTTTAAATACTTTTTTTCTGATTTAAAGACTAATAATATGGTGAACAATACTTAAGAAGTCCAAAAAGTGTGAAAGCGAATGATGATGTATTTTTGAGATATGTTGCACAGGTTTCTTTTCCGTATCATTTTATCGTCCCTTTTTTAATATTATGGATTATTTTGTCCTTGAATAATCTCAGAAACACCTCATTAGCATTTCCACAATACATTTTACTTATCCAGTTACTGCTCAACTTTAAGTAACATTTTGTGGTGCGAGGTTCCTTGAGATAATACAATTTTGAGGTTCAATACCATGGGTAATGTCGTTCGAAAAGTACTGACTATAGAAGAACACGACAGGCCTAGAGAACTATCTGTCTGAAGTATTATTTAAAGACGTACAAAAACAGAGCATAACGATTCGCCTCCTGGATCAAATACAAACATTATGTGCAAATAAACCCACAACACTCAACACGTTTCCACTCGAATAATTCTTGGGTATGTGACGGCTCGTTTAATATTTAGAACAAAACATCCAAGAGACTTACGAGATTTTAAAATTAAACACACATCTTTTACTCTGGAAGTCACAGGATAACTCCTCACACCACAATGAACGTTTCAAACTCAAGTTGAGAAAGACATATCAGTTAATAAATTAGGGCAAACTAAACATAGTTGTATAAATTTCCCTGCCTAAAAATAGGTATAAGAGAGTACATAGAACTAAATGAAAAGTTCCTTTACATTACCGTACAGCACATAGATTGTCACTGCAAGTTGCAGAATATAATTTCAAATATTTTAACTATGATGGCAAAAGGAAAGTGTGTTCATGTTAACTGTGGCAAAAGATACTTCAAAAACAAAACTTGTACCGTTAAGAAGGCAAAGAAGTGAATTAATAGTGGAAAATATGCGATCCTATTATGAACATATTTTCGATATGAAATGGTCGCCTAGTGAAGTAGAATTTCTCAAGCAATGAAAAGCATTCCTGACCAGCAACTACGACAACATTTTTCAGCATAGTTCTGCTGAAAGAATTACGTATTAACTTCTTTCGAAAGAACAACCACTACCTTCTGAATTCCAAACCGGCTTATTTTCAGGGGGAGTTCGTGATCGGGGTCAGGTCTCAAAAGACTCCATGATAAGCTACACGCCAGGTCCGGAGAAGAGGATCCCCACCCTAGAGTGACACGCAGATTTAAATACACGAATATTTCTATCTAAAAGTTAAGGTTATGTAGCAATGTCTGTGAAGGTAAACTGAACTATGTATTTCCGAATAAAAAATAAACATGTGTTAAAAAAGGTAGGTATGTCATACTATATGCACACCAAATATTCCTAAAGCACGTCTTATTTGATGTTTATTGGTTAGGAATTATGATCATTTCATTTTTCGAGAATAAAAGAAACTCTGGAAAAGAAATTCTCCGGTTTATTTCGTTCGCATATTTTTTGTAAAATGTATTCTTTTTCATTGCCTTGCAACGAGTGGAATGAATCTCTTCATGACATTATTTACAATTGCCTTTCCTTTTTTGATTGCAAAAAGTGTGACAATATTATTATCACGTTTATATAATTAACACGGGACAAAATCACATTAGAACATTATTCCTGATTGTGATGCATTACAACGAGCAATTGTTTTAGAATGAACCCGAATGGGCAGCTTTACATGTCATAGTATTGAGTTGTAGCAAATGAATGCAGTTTGCGAACGACAATACCCGATATGAAGCACGAGAAATGAACAGTTCAATTTACGATAATCGTTGCCTCAACAATGCTTCAAAGTTAGAAAATTAGCACGACATCGCTCTGGTAGGCAATGGCTGCATCCCATTCTGAAATAAAGTCTTGAAATCATTTTTAAAATACATGTTTTAAAAATGGTTATTAAAACCTCATATTTGTTACTTAGAGGATGCGTTAATTTGAAATGCAATATAACATGGATTTACTATTGCTACTTCTAAAAACACTTTAAATTTGATCGCCAATGTAATTATCTGTCGTACCATGTCTCTTGATTTTTCGGTGATGTTTGGGCTGACGGATGATTTACATGGAAAGTTTTAGATGCTGAAAGAATCTAGAAGTTTCTAAAAAAACGCAATATATACGCTCAAACGTTGAAACTTTCGTTTGTATTGTCCTGATCTGCCGTCAGGGACGTTCGGTCGCAATGGTAATTAGTGAATGGGAATACCTTCAATACCTTGTGAGAGCTGTCCGCGTCACTTCGAATAATCCTGATATTGTTTTTTACACTGACTTTCAGTTCGTTTTATCTATTTATATATTTATCATCAAAAATAGTTTAACTAGTGGTGCTATAGAATGGCACAGACTTTCTCGTAGTAAATTTTTCTAATTTGCTTGATGTGGATTGCCTTACAGTCTTGCCACATCCTCTTGACAGCTGCCAACTATCGCCACCCCAAGTACATGTTTTTGACATTTTCTCAATTTTTAGGTTTCCTAATTGTAAACGCGAAATATAACTTTAAGAATATTAAAAAAGTGTAAAACCTCGTCCAACATGGCAACTTTTAATGAAAAATTTGGAGCCGTTTTCAAAAAAGTCTTCTTTTTGTTATCTTTTAAAATTTTACGTATTGCATGCAATATTGGAAAAAGATACTAAAAGTACCAAAACATGTACATAATCTTAATGAAAGAACTAATTATGGACAACAAATTTCATTTGAATAATAAATCTCTATCTTCAATTTGCTAGTTGAAAGAAGACGCCGAAAAATTCAAACTTTTGCAATTTCCGAAAAAAATTAGAGTTAACCGTCATCGGACCTACGAGTATATCACCTTTATAAGTGTATTTTACTAAATTCTTACAAGAAATTTAAAGAAAAAAGTTGGAGCCGTTTTTGAGAAAATTGTAAAAATGTCCGAGGGGCTTCATGTAGAGTACTCTCAAAATTTGAGGAAAGCTTTTCAAAATCGCTGCACCTCCAATCAAGCCTGATCGACCTGGGAATATACATTTTGGAAAAAAAATCCTACATATGGCTTTGGCGCTAATGGTGTTCACAGACGGACCGACGGACGGACAACACGAATGGACGTTTTGAAAAAACACTTTTTCGGTATTAGAGGACCCCAAAACCTGTATTTCCGTTGAAATCTCGACATCAGTTTTCCGCAGCATTACATAGTTTTCTCTATACTACGTACAGTGTCCGTATTACGTTCGTATACGAGAAAGTAAAACTGTATGTAACGAGCTACGAGAAGTATATTCTGTGTAGGTTTTCTTAATTCTGGAATCCCTACCCTAATCCACCTACGTCGAATTCCGAATACAAAAGGAAATAAGTGTTTCGGCATGAATTGTTAAGAAAATATTCGCTCCGATGGAATAAAACTATTTGCAACGGCAAATCGACTATAGATTTGGGCACATATACCTCATCGTGCCCTTCGTGAAGGAATCGACTACCTGCCGCATCAACATGGAAAACGATGATTTGAATAACTGTATTTCCCACTGACCTCTAGAAGACGTACACAGAAATTACAGTTATGTCCAGAAGCAAAAGAAGGGGACATCCTAGCATTCGTTCAATAATTCTGGAAACTGGACGAAAAATAGAATTGAGATATGGGATCGTTTCTACAGATAATATTCACGATTCATCGCCGAACAATTACAGAGAGTTTTGACACGACAACAGACCATTTCCTTATGAATTTCTTAGAAAGTCAACTATTCTGAACATAGTCCTAAATCATATACGCGAATTACTTCTACATACGTCAAATTACCCCATTTATTTCTCTAACGTGAATGTCACGAAGATGCCGTTTTCAAAGTCGATAGTATAGACCAGGACTATAATAAAAGATATACGACACTAATGTTTCCTCAGAGCAGTAGTTACTTGTGATGTCAGATGTTCATAATGCTCTCTGTGACGACTACGTGTGTAACTTTAACAAAACAGTTCTATAGAACAATTTTTTTAGGTATGAGTGCACATCAAATAATAGTCTCCTTAAGATGAGAATAAATCCTTGGTCTAGAAATGTCAAAACTAAAGTAAATAAAACGCAGATATGATTAAAAATAATCAAGCGTATTCCAAAGGTTGTTTAACGTATGTGTTTGTATTGTAACATCCCAGAGAAGGAAGAGGGAAAAAAGTGGAGTTTATGACTGTCAATAAAAAAAAACTAGAGAAAATCGAATGTAATTAAGGGTAGTGAAATATAATATTTTTGAATTAAATTTTGGGAGACGAACATAGTGTAAAAAAATGAAATAAAAGGATTCCACTTTTCTTTCGAAAGCAAATGGATGGAAATAACGAGGATTACTTGTGTGAGATCCAAAAGTATTTAGGTAACTAAACAAAAATTAAACCCATCATGGTCTGTGGTTTATTTAATCAACTATTAAGGTATCAATTTCTCATACAAATTTAAACATTCATTCACTACATATGCCTAATTCTTAGAAGGTACTATTTTGCGTATATACTTCAGCTAGTAGTTTTATAGCTTGTCTGACTCGTCATATTTTGAATTGCCGTCATCAAACTACCCTGTGATGTGAGTGCAATACAAACGTAGATTCAACAATATTATTCATTAACAATAATTAATACATAATCATAAAACGATGATATAACTATTTGATGAACATTAAGTAAATAACTTGTTAACATATATTGTAAGATTATTGTTTAATTATACTATTAAAAGAAGTTAAATTTCTTAGAAACAATATTTTATAAATGCATTGAAATTTGTCTGCAACACACACGCACGGAACCAAAGAAATGACCACTCAATTGAGATGTCCGTTATTGAAAGGTTATGACGAAGCATAACAGATTTGACTCATACCTACAAAAGTGTTTGCTATAAAAAGATGTCCGCTCATGGGAGGTATCCGTTTAATGAGGTTTCATTGTATTTCCTATTATATTATTACAATTACCGGCATTTTCATAACAACCATTTTTAAAACAGACGTATGATATCATCTAAAACAATTTGTTACGCTTGTTTAAGGACTAAAATCGGTTCTGTGTATCTGAATAGTCCCAGAAATATTTTTCATAGTTCCAAAAATCCAATTTATCCGAACATTCCTCACCTCGTAAAATTCACAAATTGAAATAAACAATTCTGCCGATATGCACAACCTATTTATAATGTTAAAATATATCCACGTAATTTTTTATTATAATATTTTAATAACCTCATAACCTCTAAAATAAATATCGTATTCATTTAACTTGAACATTTAATTACAACTAAAAATTAATAAAACTAATACCAAACTTTTTCGATAATTCGTACGTGGGCCACTAAAACATGCCGGTGAGCCCCAACTGGCCTCACTGCGTGCTGGAAGCACTCCCCCACCGGCGAGGGGAGGTGAAGACGTCGTTCAAATAGCGAGTCGCATCCACCTCGACTCCCCTCGTTACGAGTATATAAATGGGGGAAATACGTTTGCACTTCCAGAGGCAGCACCTCCGCCACCGCCGAGGGTGAAGTATCACTGACCTTTAGGCGAAAGGTCGCCATCGGACTTTTGTTAAACAAGGCAGAGATACGTACTCTCACGTAACATAATTTACACGCGCCGGCGCCATGTTATATCCACAAAATGTTGTTTCACGATAAAGTGTCTTCCTTTAAAGGGAATGCTCCACACCGAAATACCGAGCGAAGTACTCTCTTCATTCAAAACAGTCCAGTTAATCAGTGTTTTTAATCTCCTTTGCGACCAGGCGGTGGTTAGAGCGTGAGCGGGGGAGGGGAGATGCCGCCAGGAGAGATAAGCGCCAAACACGCAACCTGGAAAGCAGAGGGCTGCCTGGCCGAGCTGACTCAACGCTCCGAGCCAGTGTGGCGCGGAGTGGCGCGGCGCGGAGCGGCGTGGCGGGGTGTGGCCGGGGGCGGGAGAAACCAGAGCCCGCGCGCTACGCTCAAGGTAAATATTGTTCGATTCGAATGAACGCACTTTCATCCCCTATCGCGCCATTATACTCCGGCGCGCGCCCGCGCAAGCGCCGTGTGTGGATCGAAACTTTCGATTCCCGAGGGCGGGATCGCGGTCTTCTCGTAATGGAGGGAAACCATTAGGTCATAAAAACAATAGCACCCAAATTGTAAATACAGGTTCAGTCGTAAAACGCGAAAAATATATTGTACGTTGTGTTCCTCGGTGAGGGGGCGATGCAAATTTAATAATAGGAAATGGTTAAATTCATTCTCTTCTTGTGTTTTCAAGGTTAAATGCCGGACAATCTACCCAAGTAAGGAAGAAAGTTGTGGTGGCAACCGTTCTGCACCAAGTTTCCGGTTTTCATTCAGGGAGGGATATGTTCCATTTTCTCTCAATGCTGTAGAATTCGGAGAAAAATCACGACATATAACACAGGGAGAGTTGACTCAGGAAAGCAACGGATGTCACTTCAGTGTATCAGACTGGGAGATCCTAGGGTCGAGTCCCCATGGGGGGAGGAATTTCTACACTAGCTAGATAGCTAAGTCGAGTTCAGTCACTGTCTGGAGGAGAATTCTAGCGGCCAGTTTCTCTGATCGATAGTGTTTTGTGGTTTCTCTGATCAATACCGGGCGAATCCGGAACGGAACTCTAACAAACTGGCCACGGATCGCGGACGTCCTTATTTTCCTCTTCCTTGTCCTATTCACACCTCTTACGCAAATGCACACTGACATGTACTACACTACCACATATGCCAGGACACCGGTCGGGAGTTTAGACCTTGTCCCGTTTCTGCGGTGTCCTGCTGGTGGGAGATACCTGGTTGGGGAAAAGCTAGATGACGGTAGGTCGGCGCCGGATTTCACGATCTAGCGGGTGCAGATCACCGCCACCTCCCAAAGAACTTAATCGCATCCCCCCAAAGAGTATCGCTTTCTTTATTGCAAGTTATTTGTTGAATCGTTACAGTTTATGAATTCTGATATTCACTTATTTACCATTCGTTTCTTCAAGTATCTTGATATATAAAACTCGATGAACGAGTGTTGATGTGGGTTTATTTCAGCAACTCTCTAGAACGAGTAATGCAATTACATTCAAATTTGAGAGGAATACTTTCGAGCGCTCTAGAAAAGCAGGGGATTTGCGATTCAAAACGATAGCAGCAAAAATTTTTTTTAAACAGTTTATGCAATCCGCACTGCACTTATGTATTAAGGAATTGTATCGCAGATGTGGGCAGGAGTTGGAATGGACAAATGGGGAAGGGGCAGGGCGGAACGCACGGGTCGGTAAGGGTAAGTGGAAGGGTGGGACAGCATGTGACGGGGAAGGAGAGGGGCAAGGTGGGACGGCTCGGGACGAGAACGGAGAGGGGGAATGTGGGATGGCGCGGGTCGAGAACGGGGAGGGGCAGGGCGGGACGGCACGCGATGTCAACGGGGTGGGGGTGCAGAATGAACCGGTACGGGACGCGCACGGGAAAGGAATGGGTGGAGAAGGGTCGCAAGGGAAAAGTAATCGAGTCGCTTGGAAGGGAGTACGTATTGGTGGTTGAGGGAAGTGGGTCGGAGCGAAGCAGAGTGGGACGGGATGCAACAGAGCGAGGACGGGGAGCGAGGGCAGAATGATGCAATGAAAGTGGGTGGAGGGTGGATATGTGAATACAATTAATTCCACAATAGTTTACAATTAATTTACACTATAGTTAGAAATAATTTATTTTACTGTCTATTTGATATATTGTGGTAAATAAATACTAGGTCAATGGCGAATTACTTCGGGAACCTCCAGACTGCGAAGTCTGCCCGCTATGCACTGAGCCACTTCACTCGGTTATTATTATTATTATTATTATTATTATTATTATTATTATTATTATTATTATTATTATTAATAATAATAATAATAATATTATTAACTGACACCGTATGTGATGTTATTCTTCCTATGAGTGAACACTGGCACTAAGGATCTGTCACGGCCCAATAACAGAGTACGTTGACGGATGGTCGTACGTGGCCGATTCCGGTGAGAGTAGTTTTTACGCAGCAAAACTAGCGCCCAACGGTTGACTTCGGATCCGAAGCGTTTCCCTCCCTGTTGCAAAGTCCGTCTTTTACCTTCGCGCTGTTTCGTATCGATTGGACCGGGAACACGAGATACCTCGAATGTGCCCTTCTCATACATGGCATTCCAATCCCGAGGGCCAATTCTATCACCATCGCTCAACATACAGAGGAGTGGACGACGGTGTTGTTTGTGATTCAATGGGCACCTGATGCATGGAATATTTCAGACAAATACGAATGATATGTTTCCGCTGTAATGGATGGGCCCGTTTTCACATGCCGCACATGAAAGGCATATGAAAGGTATACGAATGCCCCCCTGAGTTGGAGAACGCATAGCGACATATTTTCATATTGCTCGATATTGTTAGTACGTTTTCTTAACGATAGTTTTATTCTGCTGCGACGAAGTGGTGTATGCATGCTGAACACTTGGCTCGCAAATTAATAAGATAATAATTATCTAATAAATAAAAAGAATTATTGTAATGCGTAATTGTTTTCGAAACTATACTTCAATAAGGGCGTCATTTGTTATGTTACATCATGTCAGTTTGCTTTGCAGGCATTTTTAACTCACGATTATTGAAAAAAATGTCTGTTAAATTATTATTCACCGCAAAAAAATTTTATGTTGTCATCAGAAAAAGTGAGATTCAGTAATTTAGCTGGAATAACGGCTAGCAGATCCATGAATAGGCATTGATAATTGGCATTTATACTTCACAGTGTTGTTCCTCTTAACCGATTTATTATTCTTGCCTTACATAGTAAGAAGGGAAGGATTATAACCGTACGCCGGAAAACAGCGATGTTTCAAGAGAAAAAACTCTTAGCGCCGGCAATGTAAAAATTAATAAATCTTGCTCCTACATGTGTACAATTACTTCCTCTAACATGTGTAGGCATAATCCATATTTTGTGGGTCCTGGATACCGAAACATCGATTGAAGGCAAAACATTCGTCTCTCTGTCGGTCTCTCTGTCCGTCTGTGGTCAACGCTAGCGCCTATGCTGACCATACGACTTCCTCCAAAATTTATGTTCCACGATTACCTGAACGAACGCGAGATCTGCGAGTTTGAAACAGATATTTTGATTTTTGGATGTACTTTACATGAAGTCTCAACAGCATGTTCATTTATTTTTCAAAAATGGCTCAAAATTAAATGATTAAACTATTTCCTCGATAACTTAAGCAACTCTTAAAAATGGCGCATGTCTCATTTTCGTTGAACATTTTTTAAACAATTATTACCTCGCAAACTGCCAAAATTATTTTCTTTTAATTTTCTTCCCATGAGAAAAAAAAATTAAAAACTATTAAACATTCGATTTTCACTCAGAGCAGCTTTGCTTGCAACACAACTGACGTCATGCAACAGCAAAGTTCCAACGACGAGTT
Organism: Gryllus longicercus; assembly: GCA_038098605.1. Lineage (NCBI taxonomy): Eukaryota > Metazoa > Arthropoda > Insecta > Orthoptera > Gryllidae > Gryllus > Gryllus longicercus. The sequence goes on from JAZDUA010000212.1 coordinate 130,748, forward strand.
CATGCCTATTAAATATTTGTTATTCACATGTTGCATTATGGGAAATAAACTTTTTTATATTATTGGTATGTAAAGAACGTGGCACATATAAATAAAATACTATGTTATTGCAGTATTAGCGAAGAGAGGTTTTGTTAAAATATTTAATTTATTGACGTGGTGTACGTTGGTTTTTCTTTTGTTCTTGGTCAACAGTGTGCGTGTTACTTTTTGGAAAACCATTTCATGAGATTTTGTTTCGCTGCAGTTTTGCTTCTGCATGCCTCTAGTTACTCCATGTGCTCGCAAAGCTTACGATATACGCACCAACATAGTAAAACTCTACGAAAACATTTTAACACCAATCCGATCATTAAAAAGACTGTTGTTCACTGAAAATTGACTAACAATCCCATCAGAGCATCCATATACATTAGAGCCATTTTGTGTAATCCAAATGTTCTTATGCAATGAAATATTGTGCGGTACAATTTTGGCGACGATCTAAAACGGCCAATTTCCCCTAGTAACAATCACACAACTGATGAGCTCTATCGTTGCATCATCTATCGTACGCAGCTCTGTAAGTAGTGTAATTTTATTAATATTTAGAAATGAAACTACTGCATCGTCATTAGTCGTCAGAAATTTTAAAAATGCAGGTAACAATACATCAAGTCCATTAAACCATTTACATTAATGATTTTCAGTAATTGTAAGTCTTGTACTAGGTTAGAAAAATGAATGGTTTTGCAACATCTCATAATTTGTTGTATTATTTGTAACGGTTGGAAATTTTCTTATTCCCGAACATGTGTGAAAATTTCGGACATTTAAACTCGATTGCATATGCTTTTATGGCCAGCGACAGATTACTTCACTTTCATATCTCATAATTGCTCTAAAACGTTTCTTTGCAAATATTTTCAAATAGTAGAGGTATTTATCTAAATTGGAATTTTCATTTCAGTATCTAGATTTCCTCGTTCAATGCTTCTATCTATTACGTGCACATGATTCAACATTTTAGCGGCTGTGATGTATAAAATTCATATATATATATATATATATATATATATATATATATATATATATATATATATTCATATATTCATGTGCCATAAGATTCAGTGCGTTGTACTTTATTGTAACAAAAAGTTTCAAAATAAATGAAGACAATGTTGAGGAAATTTTATTTAAGTATTTGAGGAAAATTGTGTCAATTTTTTGAATATTACGCGAAAGGTAGTCACATTGAGAAAAATTATAAATGAAAAGGTTTGAATATATAATATTAATATGGTATGATATAATTTGAAATGATTAAAAGAGAATATTTTAAAAATAGATTACAATAAGAAGAAAGCTCCAACTTCAAAAAGTTAATGTGTGAAAGAGGTATGACAAACACTGAACTGTGCAATTTGCAAAATTTTATAGGTTTTAATGACAATAAAATTAGCTAAATTATTAAGTATCTTTTAGTTTATTTGGAGAAAAAATTCAACGTAAACCTTTTTTAGACATTGTTGAGAATGTTTGAAATGTATTTGATTGATATTACCCGTTAAAACGAAAAGATCTGTTTCAAATCGCAGGGTCTCTGTTGAAGCAGCTGTGGATGGCTACTGCAAGTTCTATTTTTATACATCACCTGGTCTTGTCACACGATGTTCTAGTGCATATTATACATGTAAAACACTAACGAAATATTAAAGTTGTTATTAATATTGTTTGGAGTGAGAATTACGTGAAGAAACAAAAACAAGACCATGTACACATAAGCAGTTGCCGTAGAATAATCAAGATCAAAGCTAGAAGCAATTTTATTACTTGTCCTGAGAATAACTACATTTTTTCAGTATAGAAATAGATAATCAATAGAAAAATAATTAAACATAGTCTTATCAGCTTAAAAAAATTACTGTAGGAAATTATATGAAAGATATTTGGGAAAACATACTCGCAGTAATACGTATTTTAACTAATAATTAGATGAGATTATTTTTTAATTCAATATATTAGTTAAAGATTAACTAATTTCTCGGGAGAATGTCGTGTTCACAATTTACGCACACTCGGGCGTGTTTTGCAAATTTTTCATTTGTTACACAAACAAAGAGCGTGTAGAGAAGCGGACAACATGATGCTTGCAGGCTCTGTGGGTTGAATGAGAACACGCCTAAAAACTGGTACTTACACGCTTCACCTGAACCAGCTAAGCGCTTCTGACGGATTGGGTAATTATGACGGGCGGGTGACAGATTGATTTGGACTTGAAATGCGCGTGATGTGCATGTTTGTGACTGTGCAATATGGGTGGGTACCTATTCTTTGTATGGGTAATCAATGTCGTTTCCTGCTTTGTGTCCATCTGTTAATGCATTATCAGTATCCAAACCCTCGAGTTTTTTTAATCTTTGACTAGGAAAATCAACGTCCTCTCTCGATTGATAATGTAGCATCCATGTTCTCCCCTCATAATTCACGCCATTTTATGGACGAAACTTTAAATAAATTTAACATTTTGACATTCAATTGTTAGTTTCACGCTTTTGATAATTGTTTATGACTGCTGGTAATGTAGGACACTATCGGGTCAACGGTGAAATATCGGAGGGTTAAAGAGAATATGTAACGTGTCATGGAAGGGCATTTGATAAATTTAACGGCAGATGCGAATTTGGAGAAAAGTTATAATGTATCATTGAATTTTATATGAACGATGACCATGGAGCTCATAAAATAATCTCTATTTTGCAAGTATTTGTCTCATAAAACGATCTTCACGGGAAATCAATGTGCGAATCAACCTAATCGGTTGCGCGAAAATCTTGATATAAGTAGGTATTTTGAAGTCGAGATTTCGAAAGGCGAATGTTCGTAGTTTTAACAGCAATGACTGATTTTTTATATAGATTGTGTTAGTGTATTAGCATCATTCGAGTATAATTCAATGAGTTAACTCCTCTGGTTCAGACTTGCATTTAGAAAAAGCGATCCCACAAAATTTCCGTCAACACATTTTTCTCACTTCATATTTAACACTTCTGCATTTAAAACAGGAATTTGGTAAATTGCCGAAAATCTCCAATACGAACGGAAGAAACTACAGACAATGTGAATTCACCCCTCTATAATTTTCACATTAATCGTATTATGGCAATGAAAGTTCTATCTCGGGAGGTGGAGGTGTTCCTCTCTAGGTGGATAGTGGGGTCCGGCGCCAACCAATACAGCTCTAAGGTCTCGACTGGTTTCTCGATATGCGTGGTAATAGAGTGCTTGTAAGTGTGTTTATGTGTGCGTGTAATGGGAAAGGATGGGGGAAGGAAGGGGCAGAAAAGATTACACACGGTTCTTGGACCGTTTGTTAGAATACTGCTCCACCTTTTGTCAGGCACTAATCGGAGAACGACGGGAACCTACCGATCAGAACAGACGGTCACTACAATTCTCCTCTCGACTGCGGTTAAATTCGATCTAGCCATATAGTGTCGATAGGCCACCACGCTATCACCTCCGGGCCTGAGTCACTAGGGACAGCGGAAAATGCTGAATCTGAGCTAAACGCAGTTGGTATTGCGATCCATATAGTGTCCTGCAACAAGGTGTAATTACACAAGTATCACATTCTTCACAATTGCTTGCTCAAATATAGTCAAAAAAAGACAAGAACAAGACCCGATCCATGGGTAAAACACCTGAGATATAAATGTAAAATAATGAATGAATATAAACGTAGTGCTTGAAGTTATACATATCAAAAGGAACCTCAGACACACACATGAATACAATCACACTATTTCACTTAGGGAAGAAATTCGTTTTTTAGTTTGTCGAAGTCGTCGTAGTCCCAGACATCATGAAACAATGCTGCAGCCAAAAATATTTCGATTTAGATAGATTGTAAATTTATTCATTATGTGTTGATTTTTAAAGTATCCGGATAAAGTACTTCACAGAATAGTGCCTGAATTGAAATAATATTCTTATGCTGAAAAGTTTTTATTGTCTTACATAATCTTTCAAATTCGTAGGTTTTCGCTTTTCATTCCTCGATGTCCACGAACGTGTGACATTCTAGTTAATAGGCAAACCCTTGGGGGACCGCAGCTGTCGCTAGCTGTCCGGCTTTCAACTGTACTGTTTGGTTTTGGAGGATATTGTCCTGTGGCTGTTGGAGGTATTGAACCGGACGCCATTTGTCCGGTTAATTGAATTTCCCTTCACTGAAATTCGGTAACGCCTGGCGAATTCAGCATCTGAACTGCAGTTGTGGTAGGCGTCTAATCAACGAGAGGCAGGTATTTCTGACAGAATCGCTCGGAAATGGCTTGATTTACGTACTGCTTTATAAAATTAAAGTTTCCAATAAATTAACGAAGACTTGTTGATTAACAAATCCAGCATGTCTCTCGTTACTACATGGGACATAGTAATTTATTATGAAGTGTGCTATACGTACATGTATTATTAATACTTTCGTATTGGTTAGTTATATAATATGTACGTATTTTGAATCTAATCAGACTATTTTGAAAGTTGAACTTCATAATTAACTTTGGAAAAACTTAATGGATATTTTGCTTATGAATGGTTATTGCCTTTTTTAAGCAGTCGTTTTCAATGTTTCAGTCGACAAATAAGAAAAATAAGACTATATCGACCAATATTAGCAGCGTATTGTCGTGATTACCGAAAGAGATTTGTGTTTTTTACTTCTTTACTTATTTCGTTGTGTTTTTTATGTGTGTATATATGTATTTGCCGTCAAAACAGAAATAAACAAGAACTTGCATTTGGTCAGAGGTAGAAAAGCTACGTTTAGAGTCCAGAAACAAAGAAGGAGATCATTTCATTGAATCATACGAATAGTTGACTGTTAGATATATCTCACAAACGTTGCGACTTCATAACATTATTTGCGTGCCGGAGACTTACTTAGGACTCTCTACAACATTGGGAACTGAAACGAATTTCGTTACATCATCCATTGCGTACCCAAGTCAGTACGACAATTTCATTTTTGAACGTAAGTGATAGGGCATGATTACGATTTTACGTTCTAACCGTCCCCCTTTTTCCTGGGAAGTGTTCACAGTGGCGGTCACAGCATACCTTTATTTTGACAGTTTGCCTTTATTTTGAGGGATGACGGAGAGTAGGGTTATTACATTACCTCATTACCACGATTATTATTGATGGTTCATATAGAATCGGTGGTGGGTTGAGAAAACCAACCATGTAATAAAAACATGCTGACACCCCTCATGCTCTACGAGGGTCTCGATCTCGCTGTCCTCGGTACCACGAACTCGAACGCACCCCAAACCCGAGCTCCATGGAGGCAGACCACAAGCTACCCTACACTCAGTAATCGGATTCTCTTCACATGTCCGTGGGTCTATGACGTCGTGTACCCCCCCATATTCACGGCCAGACCTCAGCCGACCACAGTTCGGGGCAAGTGACTCGTCATTCGACACCGTTCTACGTAGTGGTGAGGAACATGTCAAATAAAACAATTTGAGACGTTATCATAATGAACGGTATTGTTTAATACAAGAGCACCTTTCGATGTTTTATCCATCACCGTAAGTTGTCTACTTTTGTAATCCAGAAAATGACGAATAGTCTTGTAGTAAATAATAAAGTTCGCCTTCAAAACATCTCTTATTCTTTTATTTGCAATACCGCTAACGCATAATCATCAATAAACCAACTCTCTAGAACATTCTAACTCTACAAAATTGTGTTTTTTTCGGAGGAAAGGACTTTAAACGCAATTAAGTGGGAGTGCGAGTTTTAAGGAACCTACAAAGGGGATAAATAGATCATTCGATTCCTCTTGATACGAAGAATTCATTGCTAGTGATTTTGGCCGATTAATTGTAGAAAATTCTGGTGCAATACTAGAAAAAATGTGTTTTGAAGGGCGGCAATGTACCTGAAACTGAATTTCTACACTTCTTTTTCGGTAAACACCAAGTAGTACGACGTGGTTCATCAACTTAATGATAATTTATCATAATTTTGTAATAAAACATTTTAAAAAGGTATTTCTAACGATACTCTTACATGTAACTTGCTATGACCGAGTATGGACGAGACAGGCAAATGTATTATGTTTAAAAATTCATTTTATTTTTAACTTGAGTTGCACAAATAGAAATTTTCAATATGAAAATATTTGCCAGAGTCGCCACACTAAGCTAATGTAATAGAATAAAATGAAAAGAAACTTTCGGATACTTTGTGTTCTAAATTCAAATGTTTTCTCACAAACGAGCTATTCGCCAACTTGAATATTAGTTAACATTAAAATGAATAATGTATTAATGAAGATATCATATGCAATTTTCAAGATAATATTAAAGTCTCATCGTTATCAATTCAATATCCACTCGTGTAATTTTCATACTGTTTCGAGCACACGTGGGAAGTTTCATCACCTCCCGTCAATTGCGTTTCACAAAAAGAGAAGGTTCCGGATGATTACTGACTAATATGATGCTCTGCCAAAAAGTCGGCCAGATTCCAAAATTCTATTTTCTCAACATATTGGTCGAAAGGTAGGAAAGTTTCTGCCGTTCTTGCCACTGCCGTCTCGCCGTTTTTCTTCTATCGTATACTTCCACATGCTTTGCTCCAAAAGTTCCTACATTCCTCGGCTTCTCGCATCTTCCGTACTGGACTCATTCCACACCCACCGCAACATTCTGCAAGTTTTCTCAATTCCGTTATTGACACTGCCTTTGACATTCTTGATATATTCACTCTCTTCCAGTATAGGAAAATGTATGCTCCATATAATGTCAAATAATTAGGTTCGCAAATACTCTCAGCGATCTTCCTGAAGCCGGTTATTTCGAAGAAAATTTCAGAGCTGACCGAGAAACGCGTTTAACACGGGAAATAACCAGAATGGGAAGGTTATGTCGTAGGGAGCGGAGTTCAAACGCGGTGTGCCAGATACACGCATCACAGGGCGGCCGCAGCGGCGAGGCGCAGCGCGGTGCGGGAGCCAGGCAAAGGTGGCAACACTGCCGACCACAGAAGGGGCTGCGGCCGCAGCGAGGTGCGCGGCGATCGAGTCGTGCTCGTCCGCCCTCATACCCGTTCCGCCCCGCCTCGCCCAGCCCCGCCCTTCCCCGCCGACGCCACAAAGCTCCGCTCCGGCGCACCGCTCGCCCGGCGCCTCCGCTCCCGCGCTGCCCCTGTCCTACGTCCCCTTGCCCTCTTCCACCCCCTCCTTCACCCAAACGCCCACCCGCAGTGCCCCGCCGCCTCCACCGCCCACGCCACCCTACCGCCCCACCGCCCACGCCACCCTGGCCGCCCTCGCTGCCACCGCCGTCACCGTCGCCTCCGTCGCCCCCGCTGCCCTCGCAACGCTCCAGCGTCCTCCTTGTCCCGCCCAGCAATGCCGCTCGTCGCCCCCGCCCCGCTCCGCCCCGCTCCGCCCCACCACCGACCTCTGAGCGGCAGCCCTACTGCCCTGCGCTGCAAGCATTGTGCTGCCATTGCCACGGCCCTTCACTTTACGCACGATTCTCGACTGGGTCTTAGCCAGGGTCCCTGCTCTTATCAATGCGACTGGCATATAACATTCACTCACTATACTCATCGTAGCCATCGATTCTTTTTTCACTTTGTTCATTCAGAGTTTTAACATTCCTTACCAACCATACTACATTTATACTTGTCCGCCCTCGCTACACCTGCAATTACCGTGCGTGGTGCCTTTTTGATATACTCTGTTGTGTCTAATGTTCACAGTATTCAGTATCTACTTTCACACGCCCGCCGCTCTACACATGTGCTCACAAAGTTCGCCGAATCATCAATGCAGACGCTGTTCTCAGCATTCATCACCTTGTAAACCGTTCTATTTCTCTTAAAGGCGAACGGCGATTACTGTATGCATTTTTCTGAAAACACCCATTACCACTTTAGCAAAAACGCATTTCGGGCACTTTCTACCAACGCCACATCTCCACCTCCGCAACTCTCGTCGATTATTAGTTTGTTCTTTCGCTTTTGTGAAAAAATATTTCCATTTTCCTCTTTGTTAATATCTTCATTTAATGTTATCTGTACGTCTGGAAGAAAATTATTCTTTATCTCCGAGATCTTAGGAGATTTTCTATAGTCACAACAATTCCTCTTTTTTACTTCTAACTGCACAATATCATAATTATATCACACAAATCCAATAACTACTATAACTTAATCACATTAGCAACATTTTTTACAACTCACTAACTTCATATTTGCTCTCTGTTGTGAAGTTCATTCTGGTCTATAGCTTTCAATCGCCATCCCGATCGCTTTACATTGCTCACTGTTTTCCGTGACACATGACGTGACACGTATACCCAACATTACGTTTTTCTTAACCTGCTTTGATGACCAATCATTATTTCATACTTTCATTGTAATGTATCCGACCTGTCATCAATTTCATCTCACTTCTTTCACGGACCTCGAACTTGTGTACTCCGTAATATACTTCTGAAGAACACATGTTATTTTTTGGTCCTGCAATTCCCACATAGTTTCATCGCTGTCCATCTCTTCCCCTCGCTCACGCCACTTCCGTCAATTGTTATCTGCTCCCACAATGCTCGTCGCATTTCCTGTCGGTAGCTGACAGCGCCTACCAACGTCTCTCCCCTGCCGGCAGCCCGGGCTTTCTCCGCATCAGCCCGCAGCCACCCGGCGCCATTCCAGCGCGCGCTCAGCCGGACGATCATCGCCGTCGGCGCTCCCAATTGACACATCCGTTTCCGTAGCCGCACGCGGCCCTCCGCTATCGCCTCCGCGACCGCCGAGTAGAGGGCCGCGTGCCCGCCTCCGCCACCCACCCCCACTGCCCGCCCCCGCTGCCCGGCTCCGCTGCCACCCCCGATGCTTGCCCTCGCTGCCCGCCGCGCTGCCCGCCTGCGCTGCCCGCCTGCGCTGCCCGGCTCCGCTACCACCCCCGCTGCCCGCCCCAACCCCCACCCTGCTGCCTGCCCTCGCTGAACGCTCCCGGTGCCCGTCGCGTTGCCCGTCCCCGTTCCCGCTCCCGCTGCCCGCCGCGCTGCTCGCCGTCGCCGTCGTTCCTGCCGCCTCCTTTGTCTTATCGCCCACGAACGGGCTGCATCGAGTGACGTGGACGCCGTTGCCACTTCACCCACATTTGCCCTTGCCCATTGCTCCTCTCACCACACGACGCGCCGTTGCCGGCCAAATCGCTGCCTTCCCCATCAGGGTTTTCATTGTACCTTCATTCTCAACTGAGCTGCCATCCGACATTACTCTGGGCCTCGCCAATCTTGCCAACACGCATCTACAATGCTCCGACTGTTTTTCTTCTACTATCGTCTTTCTTGAAGCCAACTCCAACTTACCGCGTGTCTTTCTAGTGACTTTACCTGTTACCGTTATCATTTCTTCGACGACATTCTCCTTTTTCCGCACTCATTCAGCTGCAATAGGTATTTCAGTCTTCTCTCTTCTATCTTCTGTTTTTCGCCATTCCTCTCGCACCACCGCCACCTTTCACAAGGTAACCTACAGTTGCCAACTCTCTCACTAGCTCTACCTCATCGTAGTCCCAACTGTGTTTCCGTCTCGTCTTCGGTGTGAGCGTGTTCATCCTCCCCTTGTCCACCTCTCCGCTGCCGATTCGTCCGTGTCGCCCACAGCGTCATTGTCTCAATGATGGGGCCCCATCGGCGGGCGCGCTTCGGCGCTGGCCATCACCGCCACCGCCGCCACACCGCCGCCGCCTCCGTTGCCGCCGCCGGTGCCCGCATCGGCGGCGGCAGCGCGTCGTCGGAGCGCGTGGCGGAGCAATAGAGTCGCCCCCGGGCGCCCGCGTCCACCGAAGTGAGCCGAAATCGCTCTGCTCCCCGGGGGAGGCAGGTGAGCGCTTTGCAACGTGGCGCGCGCCGGGCAGGGCAGGGTAGATGGGGCGGGGCGGGGCGGGGCGGGGCACGGCAGGGCAGGGCGGGGCGGGGCAGGGCGGGGCGGGGCAGGGTAGGGCGGGGCAGGGCAGGGCAGGGCGAGGCGGGGTGGGGCGGAGCGGGGAGGGCGGGGCGGGGCGGGGCAAAGGAAGGCGGGCAGAGCGGAGAAAGGTGGTGCGGAATAGCGTGGTTTGGAGACGGGATGTGGAACTGAATGGGGAGAAGAAAGGCTGGGGAAAGAAGAAAGGGAGGGTGGCGGAGCGGGTGGAGCGGGCGGGGAGGAGCGGGCGAAGCGAGGCAGAGCGGGGCAAAACAAGGCGGGCAGAGCGGTGAGAGCGGGGAGAGTTGTCCCTGATTTGGCGAGACGGGATGGGGTGCTGAGTGGGAAGAAGAGCGGTTGGGAGGGGCGGGGCGGAGGTGGGTGGAGGGTGCGGAGATGGGCAGAGCGCGGCGAAGCGAGACCCCGCGAGGCAAACCAAGGCGGGCGGAGAGGAGAAATGTGGTGCGGGATAGCATGGTTTGGAGGGACGTGATGGCGTGCTAAGTGGATAGGAGAAAGGCTGGATAGGGTGAGGAAGAACCAGGCGGAACGGAACACATTCAGATGGGAAGGGACTACCAGAATGGAACGGGGCAAGAAAGAGAGGGAAAGGGGAAAACCACTGCAAAGGGAGCCAAGGGTGGAGGGTGGCCAAGCGGAGATTCGGCAATGAGGCATCCGTAGCGGGTGTATGGAGAAGGGCTGGCTAAAGGTGGCGACGGGCCGAAACACGCCGAATGTAGTGAGAGTAACGTGTACAGATGCGATGGTTGAAGCGGAGATTCGGAGGTAGGTTGGGGCGAGGAGAGCGACGTAGACCAAAACAGAACAGAAGAAGAACAGGTCAGAGAATCGCAGGAATTTGAACGCCAAAGAATAGAGCAAGAGGCTAAAAGCAGAGTGGAGAGAATACGAAGAAAGAGAAGGAGCAGAGACAAGTAGAAAAAGGCATAATAGGGAAGTGGATGTTCGGAGAATCGGTGAGTGCGAAGACAAACACGAGTGGGGGAGTAAAAAAGTAGAGATAGTGGACAGAGGAGTGGTAAGGCGGGGAAGAACGGCGCGGAGAGGTGTAGAACGTGGACGGGAAAGGAAGAGGCGTGCAGAGTGCGGGCAGCGGCACAGCGAAGATAGTGCGTCGGGGAGGGCCGCTGCGGTCCGAGCGGGGCGGGCGGCGCGCGTGAACGAGGAGGGAGCGGGTGGGCGGGGGCAGTGCGGCGAGCGTGATGCCGCACGGACGCCAGGCAGAACAGAAGGCAATGTAATAACGCTCGAGCGACGGTAACGTGCTGCGAGTCACTCTGGAGTCGGAATCGACCGAGAGCCTCGAGTTCACTATTTCAGGCAGGGCCGCGTCCCAGATTTCCCCGTAGTGCTACTGCATGGCTACCGGTCTGCAATCTGGAACTGCATCGCGGTTCACTGGGAGTTCACAAAGAAAATACAGCGGTGCGGAAGCGAAGGGCATCTTTATTCTGAATATCGAATGCGGTGGAATGGCGGCGCGGGTTAAAGACGATAGATCCGCGTCATTTTTTTCGGTTCCAGAATTGTTTTAGAACGATTTCCTTCTAAATCCTTTGCAGTTAACTAGAGAAAAATTACGCCCAAAGTTTAGAGAATTTTAATCTATTAATGCATTGCAATTGAAGTGGTGATGTAACCAAAGAATATACTCTGCAATTTGAATTATTCATAGTTCTCGAGAAATTAATTTGGTGTAATGTCCTTAAATTTACGATCTGAACATATATTTTTATATATACGTTTTGTTTCCATTTGCATTAATAAACGTTTTTCATGTGTCATTGAAAATCATTTATAGTACTCCATCAATCGCAATGCAAGGAACTAGCTTATTTTTTAATTTAATATATACACTTTTTTGGTTCTGAGATAGGTTCCTGATGAGATGATATACAAATTTGCATGTTATACATTTCTTTCTCGCGAAAATTCGTCTTTCATATCTGCTATGTAAACTTCGGAGAACCGGGAGGTAAAGTTCTCCGTTTCTATACATCTCCATTACACAGCAATGGTGAAACTACAGCAATGAAAATAGGCACACATATTCATTTAGATGTAAGGAATCCCTTAATCATGTTCTTTGAGAGATTTTAGATACAATATATCAAATTCGGGATCTTCAACTTGAGAGCAATCTGTTAATTTCTTTTTAAAAATCTTTTGAAGTTAATCTGTTCTTCATAAATACTAAAAGCTGTTCTGTTGTCCTGTTGTAGTGCATTTCAATTATTAGCAAATTTCTCATAATTGTTTAACCCCCAAAGCAAGAGCAACCACGAAATTTCTTTTTCAATTTTGTAATATTTTTTGCTCTACGTTGGGCAAGACCACAATTATTATAATTATATATTGCAACTTCAACATTATAACTGTTAAAAATGTATGTATTAAGTCAAATTCCAATTTTATTGCCAATGCAATTTTAAAATACATCTCTAAATAAAAATTGTAAAATCGTTCATTCAAATGAAATAAATTAGAGTACATAAAAGCAAAATTTTATTCCACACAAATTTATAAGTATTTCGTGTTATATTTTGATTAAAAAAACAACATATATTTAACATCTCATCAAATTGTTTCAGTTTCTTAAAATGAAATAAAATGCTTCATCGTACTAAAACGGAATATTTTTAGATAAAAAATAGAATATTAACAATTGCATAATAAACCTTGTCTTTATATATCTGAATATTTCAACTAGTGTAAGGGAACCTTAGACAAATATGTAATCCAATTAATATTAATAAGAAATTTCGCGAAAACTACTAGTTTAAAAAAATGTACCTGGCCTCATTCATGCATTTGATTTTTTTAGAACAAATTGTCTTCAAGAAAATAAATGTCATCAATTTTGTAATTTTGCAATGTTACTTTCCAAAACTTTCAAAATTACAGTTTGCTGAAAATATAACCAGCTGACAGTTTTTACAGTCTATTGATACAAAAAAAGAAAAATATTTTAAAAAATTGAGCAGTTTTTGAGAAAATTATTGTTTAAAACTTGCCTATATTTCAGGCAAAATTGCTCGAAGACTATTCATATTTTTGAAAAAAGAAATGTACATATTCTTATTTCCTTATTTTATTTGAGCAATAAAGTTCTAGCAATTAATTGTTTTAAAATTGCCTATATTTCACAAAAAACTAAGTAAACACTACTCATTTTTTCGAAAATTGTGTATGAACTTATTTCTCTTTGAAGAAGACATTTTATTCGGAAAATATATATTTTCAATATTAAAGTTGTAGAAAGAACACAATATTTTGAACTTTTTCAATTTTTGAAAATCTGAGGATTTCAATGAAAATGAGACCAGAGTCAGTTTTTGAAAATGAGACCAGAGTAGGATTTTTAACGCTATTCGATGAAAAAGTTGAATAAAAATCTTTGAAGCCATTTTTGAGAAAATTTCGAAAATATTTTTGAGACTTATTGCAAAGTGCCCCTAAAATTTAATCATCCGTTTCAAATTCGCAGGGTCTCGAGTTTATGCAGATCGATTGGGGAATATATATCACTGGAGAATATCGTCTGAATCATAAAGCGCTAGCGTTAACCACAGACGAGCGAACGAGCGGAGGGACGGACGGACGGACGGGTGGAGTGGCAGACGGCCTGCCAGACAGACGGACGGACGAACGGACGGACGGACGGACGGACAGACATAGAGACATTTTAGCGTCAATCGATGTTTCGGTAGCAGGGACTCACAAAACATGCAACTTGAATACACAGCGTGTTAGATGACGTAATTCACTAAGTATAGGAACTAGATTTATTCACATTTTCTTTATCCGGGGCTCCGCAATAAGTTATTTTTTTCTCAAAAAATCGTCTTGTTCCAGCGCACGATTGTAATACTTTTCTTCGTAATACGAAGTATGGCGAGAAAGTGAAAAATAAATTAAAATTAGAACTACGAAGACGAAGGAAACATCGCGCGCGGTCCGTGGCCCGGTTCCTACGGTGCTTCTCCGGCGTTTGCCTGGTGTTGATCGGAGAAACAACGGAAAATTAACCTCTCAGAGCCTCTGGTCTTTAAAATTCTCTTCCAGACACTGGCTGAATTCCACCTAGGTCAAATATCCGTCTCCGTCTGGACTGGAAACCTAGGTCCTTTCGTTCAGAGATTCAGTAACGGCAACAGTAGTTGCCCTGAACTATCTCAGTCAGTTATTGGAAAATTGCAATGCATGAACGTGGTCCTAGCGTGTTCTCCCATAACTCAACGGTTGATAAAAAACTGTTCTTGAGTGCCTCCTTTCTGCAATAAGCAACTGCTGTTGCCTTTTACTATAGTATACTTACAAAGAGTGTCTAGGAAGGAGCATGGAATTTCTAGTAAAAAGCAGTTTCATGTCCGAAGAGAAAACAACGCTTAAGTAGTTACATCTTGTAAAAAAAGTATTGCCATGGTCTCAAATTCTGCTTTCATGCTTGGGGTGCACTTTAATAATTTCTTTTTCAATTTTTTGCATAATAACATACATGTATTATTTATTGAATTCGTGTAATTAACTGAAGAATAATATACTTGCCCTAGAAGTACGTTGATAAGAACAATCGGTCTTTAATTTTCTGAATCATTTACATTTTTACTCTTGAACCAAAAACTATAATGTGGTAGTGTATGTCTATTTTGCGGATGAAATAACAAAAAATATGTGACGAAACCGCCTAAAAGCATTCCTCCAATGATAAATCTACATCCAAAATAACGCATCTTTTAACAATCCCTTTTAACAAACGCATCTTTTAACAAACGCATCCACACAGTCTTACGAAAGGGTGTCCCCGAGTAAGTGCCCGCTGCGAGAGAGGATATCATGTTGAGAGTGGGGCCGATCGTTTGCGAGGCGTGGGTCGCGCGTCCACATGATTGATTGAATGATTATTTCCTGGTTTTTGGTGCGTCAACTACTACGGTCATTAGCCACGTAAGTGTACCGTCAAACGAAGCGAGACAGAGCCACATGAGGTGAAAATAAACCAGATAAGATTCCTTGAAATGTTCGCATCTGATCGGCTGGTATAAGAACTTTGCTGTTTATAACATGTTCAAATAGTTCTTAGTTCAAGCAAAGTTCTTATACCTGGCAATAGGATGGAAATATCTTCAGAAATGGAGCCTGGCATATTCTTACCCCATCTCCCTGCGTTTGACGGTACTTCGTATTTTTATCACGGGATGAGGTGGTGTACTTAGCGCTGGATGGCAAGATTCGGTATACGTCGGTTTGAGGGGCTGCTCTCAAAACGTTGCCACGAAAACCTTACCACCGGCAAAGTTACCACCAAAATCCCAAGACATGGGAGGAGGCAGAGGGGATAATTTGAGAGGCGTTTCCTCAACATTCCCCTGCAGCACGAAACAATATTTCCAAAACGTATTCTCACGAATGGTTCTCGGAAAAGTTGGCACCGCTGTCGTAGGACAAGTAAAAATGGCGGGATGGAAAGGCGGCGACCCTGTGCCGGGCGACGATCGCGCCGACTCAACGACAGTTTTTCCTAACTTTTCCCCACGCGCGCCATCACGGAACTTTTCCCAAACTTTCCCCACAAAGGCCTTTGGGAAAGGCGTCACGAGCCTCGGGGCGCGGGGCGTGGGTTCGGCACTGGAGGGGGGCAGTTCTCTGCGGAGCCTGGGTCGCGCGCCAACACGTAAGACAGTTTACGGGCCATCCGCTCGCCTGTAAGTGCCTTGTCGACGTCACCGGATGCTCGATAGCGCTATTTCGTCGGCCTCGGGTCGCCGGCCGCCCTACAAGGCTAATCATTTCACACCTCATTTGCATCTGCCCTCCCTCCCTCCTCGGAGCTCGTGAAATTGGGAGAGAGGCTGTATTGCGCGGAGGGCGCGAGAGCGCGCGCGCAAGCAGCGGGGGTGGACGGGGGGGCGGGGGCGGGGGCGTGGTTGGGGCGGGGAGGGGCGCGCGCCCCTGGTCCGCTTCGCCGCTGGCGATCTGCGGTCGGGATAAATAGGTATCGGGGACAACGGAAACGCCTGGTGTTTCGGGCGAGTAGTCGATGATGTATAGAATGTTCCCGATTATGCCCAACCGCTGGAGCCGCCGCTGCCGAGAGGTCGCATGCGACG
Organism: Gryllus longicercus; assembly: GCA_038098605.1. Taxonomy (NCBI): domain Eukaryota; kingdom Metazoa; phylum Arthropoda; class Insecta; order Orthoptera; family Gryllidae; genus Gryllus; species Gryllus longicercus. The sequence continues at coordinate 146,857 of JAZDUA010000212.1, forward strand.
CGCCGCGTCGCATGCGATAAAACAAGTCGCGACGCAGGGGCGTGGCTCAGGAGCGCACGTGGGAGGGCGTGAAACTCAAGTCCGATGATGAAACGGGGAAGAGAAATGGGGAAATAAAAATTGCGACGATATAATTTTTCCGTAATTTTCCTCGTTGGCTTCGAGCCGCGTTCTGCGATTTGATATTAGAAAAGAAGCGTGGAATATCAAAATAAAATTCTCTTTCACATCCCGATATTAAAATCGTACTTCATATTTTTCTTTTGAATAATAACGTAAAGAAATATAAGAGAATATGTCATTTCGTTAGCTTTGCAGAGGGAAATTGATGAGAAGTTACTCAGTTACAGAAGTAATAAAATGAAATAATTTAAAAAGAAAACGATATAAAAGTTTAAAGATCCCTTATAATGTCTAATGATGTAATTTTGTCGGTTTCATTATCACTGAAATAAGGTTATTATACTGATATAAAAGAAGTTATAAATTCATATGCCTTTATTGTCGTAGTACTTCATTTTTCCGTAAGTGGTGTTTTAGAGAAGTATTGGAGTTATTTGCCACTCATGAAAAGCTCAATCCTTTAACACACTTTGCCGTATTAGCCGTAATACAAAAATCGATCAAAACTCCACATGATGCCAGAAGTAACGGAATAAAAACCTGGAAAATCCATGCCCGTAATTGAGCATTGAGCGGGCATACGGTGGAAACACGAAGCTTCGTATACTATACCCCTAAAAACGGATATCGGTGGTCACCTTTTACACTAATTATAGTCCAATTAACCGAGAGATATCGCATGCTTCTGTCCGTTATACTAACACGCTAAACTTTACGCGAGAAAGGGGAGGAACGCGCGTACAAACCTTAGGGCCCGGCCGTTTCACTACGCCGATTCGACCAATTTTGTCGTAAGCTTTAACGCTAGCTTTTAGTATAATCGGCCAAAGGTTTGCGATAACTCCGTAATAAATAGCGGCCTCACGTGTAATGGTTGCAGCGAGTCCCGCATCGATGCCGTAACGGCACGACGCCAGTGTGTTCCCGTCGACATTGATTACAGAAGAAAAACTGCACTCCTGTAAGAGGGTGTGCGCTCCCGCGGGCAGCTGCGTGTGGTTCGCCCCGGCGCTCGAACAGCCCGGCCTGGCGCGCCTCCACTGCGGTACGAGCAGGTCGATGGCGGAAGCGTTGCACACTTCAAGGCAGAACCTGCTACTTGTTAATTGGCCTATTACTTGGCAATGAGGTGGGTCACGAGATGCGGACTAATTTTTAGGAACTTAGCACGTGCACGCCTACATTTTCTCGAAGATTGAGCATGTAATTTCGAGACAGTGAAACGATACAGTCATTTCGGATTAATTTTCGCGAAAACGGCGGCTTAAAATCTACGGCCTGTGCGAAAGAAAAATATTAGTGAGATTTCTTGGCGTCTTGTGGTTGGAAGTTCGCGGCGAAAATACTACTGTGAGTGAAAGAACGTGCTAATTTCGCTTTAAACTTAGTCCTTTAACCACATGTTATACTCTTATCTTTATAAATTGCGGCGGATACACGCCGTCCCTTTTTGCTGATTGCATACAAGCTGGGCAGAATGCGGCCTCGGGAAATAATACCACTTGAGGCCACAATACGTTTTTCAGAGCAATCAATTATCCATTGCTTTATTGAAAACGTTGGAGAATGCGAGATAATATCACTCCTTCATGATTTGCATATCGTTTACTACGATTTTCTGTATATGGGATTCTTATCTTTGCAAAATAACAAAGCCGTTTAAAGCGATATGTTATGATTCTAGAAAGTAGTAATACAGTGAAAAAGAAGAACGAAGCGAAAAGAAAAGTGGCGGAGAAGGGAAATGCACAAGAATAAAGAGAATGAGGAAATAACCGCCAATGACTTACATTGCTGTCAGGAAGTCGCGAAGTGGAAGCTAATAACCGGCTTCAAGCGAAGTCTTAGTCACCGAGGTAATTGAGGGTGTCTACTGATGTAATTAGGGATACGCATTTAATCCGGATCATAGCAATGGCAGGAACTCCAGATAATCGTTTCACAGGGAAGGTATGGCCCTGCGTGAAACTCTCAAGTACCTTAGGCTCCGGATTATGGAACTAGGCGATTATGGAACTCCCCGACAACAAGGCGGAAAGGCCTAGGAGAACCAGGAGGTAAAGTTCTCCGTTTCTATACATCTCCATTACACAGCAATGGTGAAACTACAGCAATGAAAATAGGCACACATATTCATTTAGATGTAAGGAATCTCTTAATCATGTTCTTTGAGAGATTTTAGATACAATATATCAAATTCAGGGGCTTTATTATATTACAATTTGCTTCCTTGGTCACGGCAAATGATATATTGTGATTATAAATATTCTCGTACTCATGATATTTGCGATGCGGTAATTATGTTTTGAATCAATCAACAACAGTCAAAACTAACAAGATACCTAAAGAGAGACGTATATTTTATCTTTTCTTCTTACAATCTATCATTTCGTGCCTCCATGGAAGTTTCCAGTCCGTTCTCGAAAGCTCCGCGGCATGATGAAGCAATATCTAAACTGTACTATTTAAAATATAGTTTAACATGAATTTCAATTCTGAGACAAATTTATGAGAGATCATCTGATGAAATTCAAATGTGTTTTGAAAATTAAGGTCTTGCGCTTTTGACCTTGCTCGTCCTAATGATATTTCATACATATTTTAGCACAATTTCATTGTCAAAGCAAACCAACATGCAGATTAATTCTAAAAGAGCTTTCCCCATTAATTGCTTTTGTGCCACACGGTTTGAAAATAAGAAAAAGCTCAATTTCTTCCGAGGAGAGATGCTCGATGGGACGTTTCCTGTATATTTTATACATTGGAATCGATGTCCGTAATCAGTTTAATTGCAAACAGACCGGCGCAACGTAGAGGAATCGAAAGGCATTTCCTTCTAGACATCGAGCGTCACATTACAGCCGCTCAAGAACAATTTGTGGCGGCCAAATGGAGTTTTGCCAAGGTTTTACAAAGTACACCAGATTCCCGAGGTATTAATCCACTCAACCCTTCATCTCAATCAATTCAATTCATATTACCTTTCATCTTCTACTTTCTTCTCTCACAGAATGTCCATGCTAAAAAATCGAATGTTACGTCCTAATTCCAGGATTCTCTCTTTATTCTTGGTCCTCGCTGGAGTAATTATCTAAAATATAGGTAATTCAAAAAACTAAATTAATCAACATGTATCTACCGACAAGCGTGGCCGATGTGGTGAAAGTGTAAGACAATTATGTCTGAAAACTCGCGGTTCGGAATACCCTTGTAGGTTCACACGAAGGAAATAAATAAATATGTATTTAAATAAATACAATTAATTTATTAATATATGATGTTATGTATGTTGTTCATGTCAAAATTGTTTCTGCGAACATGAAAAGCCCTAATAGAAATGTGACAGGCCGCGTTGTTCGGAAAACCGTCGGCAAAGGGCACTTGCATGGCGCCCCTTGGCAGCACGTGGCTTCACCAAAGCTCCCTCCCCCCGCCCCGCCCTATTGCACCCCACCCTTTGGGCGCCTCGCTCATTCGGCTTACCGTCAAGGGAAGCTTACAGCGCGCAATAAAGCCGGCATGAGCGCAGAAGTTAGGAAGGCAGAACAGTTAGAGGGTTCGCGATAGGGGCTGCACAGCGGCTTTTGTAAGGCGAGCTGGTCCGGTACGAAGGCCCAGGCGGAGTTGAAAAAGAAATCATGCGTAGATACGTTTCCTTTTCGTTAGTTTAAATGTTTGTACACATTTTTTTGTGGTGGGAATCCAATTACGTACTTCAAAATATTGTTTCCAAAAATGCCCAAACGTCTTAGCAATTTGCAAAATCATTGCAATACACACCATCGTTGCATTAATCCACTTAACAGAAAAAAACGTTTCCCTTTTGAGTTTCAAATGCAACTTCCTTTGCGGTATGTTCTTGTGTAATTTGTTCAACCCAAAATCTTATCAGCATCTTAGTACGACTATGAGGTTTGCTTGAAGTCTACCAACTCTGTTTTCTCGTTCTTAAAAATTCAAAATTAAACAGCTACACGTAACGCAATGTGCGCAAATATGATGCGTAAATTTTTGGAAAAAAGGAGATTAGTTGTGGTAATTTTTCATTATAAGGCACATATATGAAATTTCAAATATGCTTTAAAATTTAAAAAATCTAATTTGCTTATGTATGATCAAGTATTTGCTGTCAAACAGCATTATTTATACACTGATATTCAAAAACTTACATATTTTAATTCCCCCGTGATTACAATTGTGTCTGTAAAGACACCACAAAAAGTTAGGAACGTTTTACCGCACGAAAACGTGCCGTTTATTTTGAACATTTTTACAATACATTTTTGCATTTCGAGTGGCCAAATGCGTACTAAATGAATTACACATTTTTATATTTATAAATAAATTTTAATGTGAGTATGCTGAGTAGTGTATGCTGAGGATTTGTAGTTAAAATAACATCACAATGATCATTGAATAATATTATCATTCTCTAAAAATAGCTCATTACTTTTGTTGGGTTACAAAAGTAATTTTAATTTTCATAGCTTTAGAAAGGATTAAAAATATTTTATATTCGTTAAAGAAGATAAGCAGGAATTCCTTCTAACGTATGATGTAGTAGATGTATGCAGCATTATGAAAGTAGTTTCTATCAATTGAATTTTTTAAAAAAATTAGAGAATAATGGATTCAGTATATAAATGATGCCTATAGATATCTAGTTCATATATTCAGATCTAATTGTATATATTCTGTGAAGCGTTACTGGTCACTGACACTACTTACCTCACATATTCAAAGAACGTCGTTAAATTTTTTGGTCCCTTTATTTACATTAGTATCTAACTGGAATCGTGTTTATTAAAAGAGAGAGTTTTATACAGAATATTAAGTTCTTCAAGAGATCCTCTGCGCAGTGTATTAATGTCGCAAAACTCCTATGCGACAATGGTACAAGAACAAAACATTTCAATAGCAATCCACGGAATTAATTCTGATGTACTCGCAAGCACGTATTGCTGAAAAAGAGGAAACGAGAGAAAAAAGTACGGAAGCATACTAACTACCTATGGAGTGCAGGATTTACCGTTCTTGTTCTATGTCGACTCTGGGCCTTTGAACTTACGAACAAAGTGTTCCCTGTAATCCCTCTTAAGTGGGTGCTTTTAGAAACGGCAAGTCCTGTTGAAAATTGTGTCTCGATTTCTCCACCTCTAACTCTTCGTACTTCACCAACCGCCGCGGTAGACCTGAATTTTCCACTGACATAATCACAGACTGTATATTAAAAAATTAAATTACAAGCTTTTGTGAAAGCAGTTTTAGCGAGTTTCCATTTTTATGTTCGCTTTGTTGCGGCTAACGTGAGAGTGGATTTCTATTCACTTATTAGTCATACATTAATGCAATTTCATAGCAGCAAAAACTAATTTCGGAGGGCGAACTAAATTACTTTTCGGAATAATCGAATTTTCTTTTCTTTTTACATTTTCCTATTACTTCCATTTGGGATTAATAGTACACTCAAAAACAAAACTTCTGTTTGATGATGCGTGATATATATCTTTAGGAAATACACTATAAAATATTCAAATAGAATAAACGCTTTTCAGTCTTCACTTACCCATGTTTTAACACGTATAAAACATTTACATATATTATTTAATTATGAATACAATTTGACCACTCCATTTTCTGTAATTTGTACTATTTTTACTTCACCTCACTTTTCGGAATAAAACATTAATCTAATTCTGATGATTCATCTCGTACGTTTACTGAAAATGTAAAGACATTAATGGAGGTAATTGTTTACTTCACGTATATTGTAATAAAACAATTATACATTTAATGCTAATTAATTAAAATTATTATAATGCTACTGAGTTGGCTCAATTTCTCTTCAGTACAGTCACGGGTTTCGGCCTCCCTCACAATGAGAGCGGTCAAATTGTATTTCGGTACACAGCGCTCATAGGTTGGCACAGATAAAGCGGTGAACCGCAAGTGCTACAGCACACATCGTCTAATTCACTAGTCTCGATACGCAACAAAATTACACAAGCGCCAATCAGCATTGGAAGCAAAATGTCGACGATTTGGTGTGAGCCTAAATGCAGCTCTCGTGAACGCGCAAGAAATCTCCAAACAGCAAAACATTCAATAAGCATATACTATTGCGAAATAAACTAAAACACATGTGCAAGTTCGAAACACATACGAGGACGTGATAAGGGAACACGGGAAACGAGATTGCGTGTGCATTCAAGGAGGGAGAAAGTGACAAAATTTACAGTCGGACAAACGGACAAACAGAGAGACACAAAACACAGACACAGAGTCACAGACAGACAAACAGAGATACAGGCAAACAGAGACATTGAGACACAAACACAGCCAGCCAGGCGCGCCTCACAAGACGGCGAGGCGCAAGACTATGGACCGCACACCCGAACTTTCAGCTGCGAACTGACTACAGCAAAGGGTTCCTGATGACGCGGTTTAAACAGTGCTGAATATTGTAGCTTCTCGTAATATCTCTGGCTCCTGGGGGGAATTAACAAATGACAGGAGGAAATCGAGAATAATGAACGTACACGAAAGAGAGAGCTCTATTGTCATTTCCTCAAGAGGAAGTTTGTAGTTACTGTGCTTGAACGCGTATCACATTTCATTTTAATGGGCGAACAACGCGGATTTCTGCCGCTCCGGAGAGCGGCGCAGAGAAACACACCTCTCGTTAGGGCGGAGGCAACATTGTCACCCTTCGACTCCGGCGGAGTCCTTTAAGACGAGGGTGAAGCTACGAGCGTGAACATTCTGCTTGCTCTCAATCATAGGAGCGGATATTTCTAAGAGACGTCGTTCCGGAGACGTGGATGGCTTCCAAGCAGATGTGCATGATTTCATGCGTGAACTGTCTTAAACGACGTAACGAAAGAGAAGGGAGAGAAGAAAAAGTAGGTGACAATAAAAGTGTCGGTCAGCTATTCGTTCCGCGTTTTTTGAAGAAAAATTAGAGGCAAAGCACCAAAGGAGCCACCTACTCTGCAAGACGGAGGGGCGGTTCGAAAGCGGAGCGGATATGGTTTTCCCATCTTTGCGCTCGGGGCAGGCGGAGAAGAAGTGGACGCCTAAGGGCGAAGAGGGGAGGAGGGTGGCCCTCCGCCAATAGCCGTCCATTTCCCTCACACAGACGTCTTCAAGCGAGACGTCAGAACAGCTTGCGCGTCCCTTCTCACTCGTCACTCACTCGCACAGCATGAGATGTCTGGCAGAACATTCCGCCCTATTTACATACCATTAAGGGAAAAATAAGCGGGTCCTGAGAAGAGCAACTTCCTCGGGCCCGGCCTTACAAATAACTACGCGGGCCAGAGCAGCGCTCGCCCAGCCAGCCCTTCCGCCCCGCGGGCGCCACGCACCTCCGGCCCGCGAAGTCCTGGAGGCGCGGGATGTGCAAGTCGGGGCTGCGCGCCGAGCGCCCGCCGCCCTCCGCCCACAGGCAGGCGTCGGGCGTGGGCGGGTCGGGCTCGGCGTCGGCGGGCGGCGCGGCGGCGGCGGTGGCGGGGTTGCCCGCGGCGGCGGGGGCCGCGGGGCCGGGCCAGGGTCGCGCCGCGCCGCCGGCCCCGGTGGGCGTGGGCGTCTCCACCTCGTCCTCGTAGCCGCCCTCCTCGTCGTCCTCCATGTCGGCGCTGGGCAGGCCGCGGTACTCGGCGAGGCGCGGGTGGTGGCGCGAGCGCGCGGGCAGGTCGCCGTCGGCGGCGGCGCCGCCGCGCGGGAGGTCGTGCGCGCCGCGGCCCAGCGTGCCGGCCGCGCTGCCCGCCCCGCCCCCGCCGCCGGGCCCTCGCCCGCCGCGCAGGTCGCCGTCCGCGCTGGGCAGGCCCCGGTACGGCCCGTGCTGGCGACCGCCGGGCGAGCCCACCAGCTCGCCGTTGGCGCCGGCGGTGCCCTGGCCCGGGGCCCCGCCCGGGTCGCCCGCGCCGGGGCCGGCGCCGCCGCCGCCGCCGCTCACCGCGCCCGCGGGCGTGCCGCCGCCCCCCGCCGCCGCCGCCCCCAGCAGCGCCGTGTGGTTGAGCTCGATCTTCTCGGGGGCGTGGGCGCGGCGGCGGCGGCGCCGGCGGCGCACGCCGCACACGCACAGCGCTGCGAGGGCGGCGGCGAGGGCGGCGAGCGCCGCCACCACCAGCCCCGCAGCCAGCACGGGCCCGGCCACGGCCTCGTCGGGCGGCCGCCGCAGCACCGCCAGCGTGACGCGCGCCTCCACGCGCCCGGCCTTGTTCTCCGCGCGGCACACATACTCCCCGGCGTCCTGCACGTCCGCGCTCAGGATCGTCATGTTGCTGGTGCGCGCGTCCGCTTGCAGCAGGTACAGCTTGCGGCTCACCGCCGACATGTTGGCGATGATGCGGTTGCGCTGCAGCCAGTGCACCTGCAAGCGGAAGCGGAAGTGGTGGTGGTGAGCGGGCGGTGAGGTATGCGGACGCGCCGCGCGCCGCCATCTTCGCGCCTACTTGGAGTGCTATCGGGTAGAGGTAATCGCAGTTCGCGTTTCGATATAACGAACGTCGTACGTTTCGTAGCGCTCGTTGGATGCGGAGGGGCATGGACTAAGCATCTTCAAGGTTGTTCATTTATTCATTTATTTACTTGTTCATTTACAGAAAAGTATAAATAAACACATGTTCAATAATAATTACGTGCAATAATAATTGTAGACTAGTTGTAGGGGATTTAGTGAAATGGAACGAGTATTTGGCGGAAAATCTCATGACGGGATCTTTGTACGAGGGGATTTCAAAGTGCAATCATTCCTTTTTGTTACATAAAAATTAATTAGTTTATAAGCAATATTTTGGATAGTCATTGATTCAAATTATAAAATTCCAGTAAATAATGCAGTACGAAGTGAACAAGTAGTATTAAAAACGAACTATATATATTCGTCATTGCCATAATTACCTTCGGTTTTGTAGAAAGTAATAAATACAGATCGAAAAGAATAATGGAAATTGCTATATTGAATACAATTACAAGATGTAAGTACATGTACAAGAGTAATGTTTTACCTTGGGCAGAGGAAATCCAGACTTCGAAAGTCAAAGGCAGAATTAAGTTCCGCTCTGAGCTCACATTTTTGTAATTTTCTTAATTTGATAAAAATTAATAATTTATGACTAAATACTGTGTACACAGCGAATGACAAAATCTTCAATATCAATTGCTTTTAATAACATTAATTTCATCAGTCGCCACGTTGTACTCACGTGAACTGCAAATATTTCTGAGCGATAGCACCCAAATATTCATGTAGATGTATTCGCCTACTGCTGCATTTCTTATGTACACGATTGTTGGAAAAATAGTGGTACAAATTTAGAGTAAGGGAGGCACGTCAAATAGAAGTGGTAAAATAATCAACAAATATTCAATAATGTGTTTGTAAGTTAAATAATTAATATTTTATTATTTGAAAGTCATTTTTACTTCATTAGTTTCATTTCTATTTCAGAGAGACTAATAAAATTACCAAATTGAAAATAAAACAGAGGTAATTAGGTTTACAAGTAGTATCTATCAGCTTTTACAAGTTCCACAGAACATATTCCACGAGTACTTCCTTGTGTACTACCATTTCTCCATAATTTATTTTCATACTGTTAAAAAAATCTTACGATTGTACCCACTTTTAAACATTAAACTTTTAGATACTACATCTACAAGAGGTTTTTTCAACTTTTTGTTTAAATACGTAAGTAATTTTATTATTTCTACGTAAGGGTAAGGGTAAGAAAAAATGTAAAGAAGAAAAGTGATTCACATACAACGTAAGATTGTCGGCAAAGCGTTGCCAATTCTTGATGTCATTTTCCTTCACATACTTGTCAGGGCCCATTCTCAAACACAAGTGTATGGGCGACCATGACAAGCACAATTGCACCTAATCAATCCATCAGAAACTGAAGTTTAGTTATGTAAATAACTACGAATAATTGAATTTAATAATTAACTACTTATCAAAATTGAAATTACTTCAAGAGCAAACTACAATATGTGCATGCACTACTTCCAAACACAAGATATTTCTACGAGTGATATATTTATACTACTATCGAATGACTGAATTTTAAAATTTCACTGCTAGAGAATTATTTGAAAAAGTCTTAGGAATATCAGTTGATAAAGAATGTTTATGAACGTTTTGTAAAATAAAAATATTTTTCTTTTAAACTTTTACTATATGAATTAATACGAACACATTGGAGCTGGTTGAAAGATGCATTTCTGATGCCCACAGTCAGGTTCGAAGCCACGATGCACTTCTAAGATAACAGTTTCCATAATTAAGATAAAAGAACCTGTTAATTAATGGATAATAATAAATAAATATTTTTATGAATTATCATGCAAATGTTTTACTATTATTTACAAAAGTGTAGCAGAGAAACTTTTACGACATATAATGATGTCTAACTTCTTCGCGTTTCACAAGCATGTTAAAATAGATCATTCTGTTATCCAATGTGTTTTTAAACATTATATAATGTGATATTTCAAAGATCGTACAGTATTTTACGAATAAATTATTTTGCAGCTATTTTTTCTACATTTATTTGCTAAACACTGAATATAAGGCCATTGTAGAAATAAAACTAAGGAAGAAATTTATTGAATTAATTCATTTCATAGTTTAGACACATCACTTCTGTAGCACCTACAATGCAGATCGATATGGAATGGAACCCGATGTGGCAAAATGATGCATAATAAAATATCAATGGCTAGCTTGTCTGTCTGTAAATTGTGTTTTATCATTCAGTGAGAAATACTGCGAAAACGTTATGTATCACTTTTTATATATGTTATGAGCGTTGGCTAAAAACCAATATAACAATATTTAAAAACGATTTAAGTGATATTTGAAGTGGATTAATTAAAAAAAACTGATTGACCGCAAAGAATCAACTACTAAACCAGCACACTTCAAACTGCTTACTTCGTTAAGCGTGATCTGATCTGTTTAAACGAAAAAGTCGAAATCAACGGTTCCAGGAAAGTCAGTATGTGAATTGAAAGTGGCAATTGAAATGAGTTCATTTTCCAACACGAAAGAAACACATCACAGTGAGGACAGTGAGTCTAACACCTAATGCCCGAAGGCTTTTTAGATATACAAGAAGCATCGCTTCCAGGAAATCAGGATAGTATATTAAAAACGGTGTCAATGCGAGTATGTATACAAAATAAATGCCTGACAGAATTTTTCACTTAAGCGGAGAAGATATTTTAAGTAACGAAAATGTGAGCAACACTCCCAGGAAAACATAGTGGATATATTGAAGGAAGTAATCGAGATAATCTTACTGTTTGTCAATACAAAACAATCGCCTTGGGGAATCTGACAATTAAAGAAAGACGTTTAAGTAAGGAAAACAAAACTTGAAATACGACAACATAGAGATACTAAAAGAGTGGTTTGAAATGGTTTTATCATTTTTCAATATCCAGCAAGGATATCAACTTTGGCGAAATCCGCACATCTTTAGTCCAAAAACACGTAAACGTATTTCGTTATTTGAGTAGGATGTCATTGTTTTTCAACATACAAACACATTCACCTCGAGAAAATACATTCACTTTATTTGTTTGAAACAAACACGATTTTGTAGGTTGAAATTGAGTAAAACTTTCAAAATTTCCAATTAACCACAGTTCATACATTCAACAAGACATTTGAAGTAGCAGTAGTTGCTTTATGAAGAAACGGGTAAAAAATGTGCAAAACAGAACACAATTTGCATTGGCCTTTTCCGCGATTGCAGCGTTTTTGAAAGTAAAATACTCAATTAAAAATCAAAAAATTAAAACTGGACATTTTAAAGAAACCTTTAAAAAACAGAAGTGAGGGTCTGTGTTCCTCAATGGGAATCCACCGCGGGAAACCTAGCACTAAATGGTTGAACTAGCGGAAGCACGATCCCAGAGCTGTTAAATAAAGAAAACGCCCAGCACGCGGGCCTTCGCCCTCCACTATCAACATGCCACGAAGCACCACGCCGACGCAGTGCAACGTCCTGTTAGCTTTCGCTTTTCTCGCTCACACATCCTACAAGGAAACTATCGCAATGTATAACTCATTTTAAACAAAGAAGATGTAATAAACCCTTCCAGGGCTCCACCATTAATATATATTAGCTACAGTTTCTTAAATATGAATTCTCTGGGGGAAAATCTATTACTTAATGACTGTAGGACTTGACTAGAGAAAGCGATATCTAACAGTTACTAAAGAATTCCGACAAACGACTCGTTTAGTATTACACAATCAATTCCCGTAGACATTGGTGTAGGTAGTCATTACTTTTAAATACAGATCAAATGCCTTTTACGAGGGAAATGTAGCTGTAAATGGTTCAAGGCCGCTTACTTGGGCAAGCGCGATCTCAATTTCTAAATAGAGATCGATGTATTGAAAAAGGCATTCGAGATGGGAGTTCCTGCTTTTGCAGATCAAAACAAATGGCTTCTCGGTGGGGAATCTAGCACTTAATGGCCCAAGGCCGCTTGTTGGGGCTAGCGCGAGCGCGATCCCGCTGCTTTTAAATAAAGAAGACGGGCGCGCCCTTCGAACGGGCGGGCGAGTGCGGGTGGGATCGCTCACAAATTCACAGCGCTCTTTCCGCCAGCCGCGAATCGTCTGCGCCAACGCAATGCAACGTCCCGTTAGCGTTCGCGTTCCCTGTTCACACATGGAGGCCGCTAGCAATCGCCGTTCGTTTGGAATTCGTTCGCCCCACTGTGTGCCCCGCGTTTGCAGCCGCTCCAGGCCACGCTCTCAGCGTTAACGTTCCAAATAAAGTTTGAAAAACAGTAAGAAGAGTTTGATCGCGCGCTTCTGCCCCGCGTAGAGCGAGCGGATATGTTTTGTGAAGCTAAAAAAAAAAGAAAAAAGTAAATAGCGCTCACTTCATCTGTGTGTCAATGAACAGAACAGGCTCCGATGCGTTTGAAGCGGAGCTTGTAAACTGGTGAATGTATTTACTGGTTCCTTTTAACACCTTATTCTAGCACACTTTTTCATCGTTTGTTTCCGCGTTACGGGGCGCCTAATGACTATGAGGATACGCAACTGCTACGCTTCTCCTATACAAGTAGCTAGTTCAAACTATCCAGGTGGATTATACATGCTAATTAGTTAGAAGCTGATTTCGTGACCTCTTTTCATTTCCCCGGTATAGCAATACTGGTTCGTGAGGGACGACAAAGATACGTTGAGTTAAAAAGCTCACGCGATGGAACGTGCAGATCTCGAAAGTGTGGAATGAATGGATTGCAGACGTGTAGAAAAATTTTCTCGCTCAAGTATTTGATAGGATCTAGTGAAATGTACTTGAATATTTTGAATTTATCTTGATTTTAGCGATTAGCGTTAACATTTTTATAGAAGATAAATTAATACACTACATTAAATTAAATTTATATATTGTGTTAATATGTTGCAAGATGAATTTAATCATATTACTTTAGTGTATTATTAGCACACTGTGTGCAGTTATTTAAGAAATGGTATATGATATGTAGTTAAGCATATCGCATTATTTCTTGTGATATCAGAAATTAATGATGGTTTTATGTTAGTGAAGGTTGTAAATAATATTTGGTTTTTGAAATATGATAACTGCGAGCATTACTCAAGATTCATGTAATAATGAAGTTAAGAAATTGCTTCACGTACGAGGAAATGTTATGATTTTAAGCTTCGAACACAACGGTGCGAATGTTATAGAAGAGTGCAACTATATATCAGAAATAAAAATACCAATTTTAACAATTTTTTTCTCTGAGATAATGGAAATAAATATGTAATAATAATTGAAAATATTTTTCGAACAATGCCACTAAACACGCTCTGTGAACGTTTGCAAAAAGTGAATAACTGCAATTCGCGTTTTCCTTATAACACAGCCTTTTAACATCACATCGGTTATCATTTAACAGCACCTATTCATGTTTTACTCGGTCTGTCGTAGTGGAACGTCCAGCAGGAAGATTGCCTCGCTGCTAAATCACCATTTTCGACGAGCCCCGAAACAGTACTTTCCCTTTTGCGTATGACCCCCGACTTATTGCAGAAAGGGTTGTGAAATGATGAGCGTCAATATAAGGAACCACAAGCTTTTAATGGTATCATTTTCAAACAGATTGGGACAAATTCAGAAAAAGAGTGGCATCAGAACTAGGTCAAAATGTATATAGTCAAGTTACTTAATATCTTGATTTTTAAAACAAATTTTTTATCTTACTTTGAAGAATGTTCTTTTTTGTCAATTTTTAAATAAGACTGTAAGAAAGTTGCACTGCGCACATTTTTTCATTAAAAAAATTACGAAGTGGAGAATTCCAGCACCTTGTTTTCGTAACTATCTGACAGCCTGTTGTGTTTGGAAACAAATTGCTACTGACATTATAAATACACGCTGTGACAGTTTGTGCACTATCGCTCCCGGCGGAGCGGCGCGTGCGATGCAACGGGGGGCGCGGGCGCGGGGGTCCTCACCTGGGGTTCGGGCTCGCCGCCCACCTCGCAGCTGAGAGTGACGTTGCGGCCCTCGACGCCCGTGGCGGACGGGGCCGGCGCGGCGATGCGCGGCGCGCACGCGAACTCCTCCAGCTCCAGCTTGTCCCACGCCTTGCCGGCCAGGCGCCTGGGGCTGTCGCACATGGGCGAGATGCCGAACGGGATGTTCTGGCGCAGCATCCAGCGCCGCAGCGGCAGCAGCGCGCACGAGCAGTTCCACGGGTTGCCCCACAGCTCCAGGCCGTGCAGGTTGGTGAGCGGCGTCACCGACGAGGCGCGTACGTTCACCAGCCGGTTGTTGTCCAGGTGCAACCACTCCAGCGAGCGGTCCAGGCCCGCGAGGGCGCGGGGCTCCAGCGTGCCCAGCATGCACGACGACAACTCCAGCCGCACCAGCTGCGGCACGGCCACGAACGCGTGGTCCTTGATGCGCTGGATGGGGTTGTTGTTGAGCTTGAGCTCGCGCAGCTCCGAGATGGAGTCGAACACGTGGGAAGGGATGGCGGGGAGCTGGTTGTAGCTCAGGTCCAGCTCCACCAGGTTGGTGAGTTTCCTAAACGCGTACTTGTCCAACGTCTTGAGTCCACACCGCACCAAGTACACTTTCTGCAGGTTCTCCAGGCCGGCCTCGTAGAAGGCGTCCTGCTTGAAGAACGGGATGGCGTTGCCCGTGAGGTCAAGCATCTGCGTGCTGGCGTCGAGCGAGCGCGGGATGGCGCTGAGGTTGGCGTTGACGCAGATCACCGCCTCCTTGCCGCTCTTCCACTTGCAGTCGCACGCCGGCGGGCAGCCGGCCGCCGCGCAGCACCACGCCAGCAGCAGCAGCAGCGGCAGCAGCGGGCCGGGCGGCGGCGGCGGGCGCGGGGGCGGCGGGCGAGGCGGCGGCGACGACCCTTTCCGCCGCCAGGGCCGCCGGTGGGGCCACATGGTGCGTGCGCGCGCGGACCCTGCGGCAGAGAACGCTTTCAGACGGGGCCACGGCTACATGGGAGCGGCGCCAGACATACAGCAGAACATAGGTGAGGTTCCAGGTATAAAAAAAGTTAGTCTAAGAAGGGACCACTTCGACTGGTCGGGAAACAAATGCACGTCTTTAGAGCGATGAAATTGCAAAAGATAGTGATGAAGTCATTTACTAATGAACTATCTGTAAAAGAACGCATCGACAAAATGAGTGCATGAACGTAACTTGCAGTTATATTGCCAGCAGTGGCCAAGCAGTAGCTGCCAATACGGTCCCTTCTTATAGTAACCTCTCTGGTAGGGATTTTAATCACGGCATAGCGAACAGCGATCGACATCACTATCAGAGTAGATTTGCACGGTAAAGGATAGTGCAAAGATACGGGTAAGCAATTCCGCATTGTACTCTCATTCAGCCAATGACACCAATTTTCCTCACAGAATTTGCGAGAATTTAAATGCAGTCAGACACCAAATTATCAGCTTGTTATAAATCATTGAAACAGATATATGAGCATTTTTTTTAAATTGCCTTTTTCATTTCAATAACACCTTCATCGTCGCATTTTCCATGGAAAATTGTCACTTTATGTCACTTTCAAAATGTTTCTCAACACTTTTCGCTCTCCAAGCAACACTGCATTCACAATCTGGTCTGGTTTTTAAAATAAAGATCCCGTTCTGTGGTCACGTAGTGACGTAAACTGGTGCTACACAGAACGAGCAAAAACCGGTGCATCGGTCTAACTCACCAATGTATTTTTACCATGCGGTCAAGTGTTACACAAATCGATCTTCTGCACATGCGCAGTTCGAGTTTTGCTTGGGTTTTACACATCTACAGAAGATCGAGATTGTAGTCGATTGCTATAGGCTATGTCGAGCTAAGGCTCCCAAGAACCAAGTCCGTTATTTTAGATATCGAACGTGTTTTGTTCAGTATTTTTAGCAGTATATAGTTCTTATAAGACACATCCGTAAAATTAAGAAATACTTTTCCCTTGAATAGAAGCGCACATACCAGAAGTAAAGAAAAATCTAATTGTCTCTCCCATTCTTTTCAAAACATGCATATTTCAAAAATTTAGGAGTTCAACGAAAATGACCTTTGTGCTATTATTTTAAGCATTCATTTTTATTTTGTGAGAAGAGAAATTAAAAAAATAACGTGAGAACATGTCTCATGGAGATTTTTTTTCAGTCAGACGAATGAATAAATAATATTATTGAATTTTTCAGAAGTTATTATAAGCCAATTGGAATGTAGGACGTAAATCCACGTACTGCCGGGATAAATAAGAGATCATAAGAAAATTATAATATCAGAAAGAGCAATATAAGATCGAAGATGAACCCATGCCCGCGGCGATGGTGTAACGGTTTGCGTATCGGACTGGTGTGGATTTTTAAGGGCGAAAAAAATCCTTCGTACGCCTTCCTTCGGAGAGGAAATGAAGCCGGCTGTCCCATGTTAGTAGATTTACTTGCATGTAAAAGATTCTCAAGCCTAAATGACGCCTCTGAGCTAAATTCAATAATCGCCTGTTTCTCGCCCAAGAAATACCTCCTTCCTCTGCGAGTTGGTGAAAGGTGCGTAGCAAAATTTGCGTGGTCAGACGGAAGAGCGGGCCTGATGGCCCGAGTCTCGCCATGTAAAATAAGGCTTCAATTCAAATTCAATTCAACCCATCACCTTGCATTAACAATTGGAGTAAGGGAACGCTGGGTTAAACAGTATCGCGCAAGATGGCACGCAGTTTACCAAATGGTTTTCATTTTTCACTCGTTAATGAAGTACCTGTAACGAGGAGGCGTCACAGAATTGACGCCATTGCCTTTCTGTCCGTTATTAATTTGATGAATTAGTGTTCCAGTAAGTGGTTTAGGCAAAAATTCTGTTGAAAAGTGAATGTGTGTAGTTCAGCCAGTCTTTAGGTCTCTCGAATGAAGTGTTCTCATGACAGTGCATCTTACATGTTGGGTTACTCACGTATAAACATAAGATTGTCAGAATGACTACATATATGTACGCCTAAAATGTTTGATTATCTTATTCGAAGGAATTGTTCCTACGATTCATAACATCTCGAGTGCTTTTATGGATACAAACACACGATGTTGAGTCAATATTTGGTTAGCGGACTCATAATATCGTTAGGCCAATGAGAAATGCTTCTATCGATACATGGGTCGAGGGTTGTTTGAAAATTCATGAAACTCTTTTTCCGAGACTTAACAGAAATGTTTGAAACAATACATTTTATTATTGTGAATTTAGAGAAATTGATAGTTAACGTAAATTACACTAATTAAATACATTACAATCTTAATCAACACGATATAATTATAGCCCTCTAATCATCGTGAATGCTTATCCGAACGACATACTTTTCTCATAATATAATAAAATAAGTATTTATAACTTTTATAATCTTGCGTAATATTGATTTATGGAACAAGTGACTGAAACATTGCATCGCAACAACGTGAAGAAACAATTGATTACGTAATACAGAAGACCAAATCTAAGTTACTACTTTTAAATAGTGTGCGGTGGTTGACAATCAACGCTCCGCAACAAAATTTGAAGATCTGCAGAAAACACTAGACATTATTCCCAATTTGTTTTCTTAATGATAAATCAACAAATCCATCAACTTATTTTAAACAAGCCGGAACATGGCGGTCTAAGATGCGTATTACTTAAATCAGCTTCAATTAAGTTAAACTAACTTTAATAGTTTTGTTTCAATTATACAGTTTGAAAACTTCTCTAACAATACAATAATCATTTGTAATTCTGTGTTATTAAATAGACGAATTTCATATTAAGAAAATGGAATATGAATAAATTTTGCTGAGACAAGCTCAAGATTTCCAACAGGTCTGCCAGTTTATGATGATATAGTATATGTCAGTGTAAATGTGCACATATAACAGGAAAGGCCGGGACAAGCGTGAGGAGGGAAAAATGCGCGTGGCCTGTGACACGTTTGTTAGGGCACTAGTCCGGTATAAGCCTGGTATTGATTGGGAAAAAGCACGGAAAACTACCGATCAGAGCAACCGGTCACAAGAACTATTCTTCAGACAATGTCAACCACTGTCTGAAGAATAGTTCTTGTGACCGGTTGCTCTGATCGGTTGAATTCAATCCAGCAGCTGAAGGTAGTGTCGAGAATCAGTCTCTGTCGGAGCTCGAACCCTAGAAGTTTCCGGACAACAATCCTGCTAAGGGAACGTTGTTGCCACTGAGCCATCGTAGCTAGACTTCGCTTCGTCATCGAATAAGAATATTTACTGTAAACAGCAAATTTCCTGTTAATTGGTTAATTTCGAGTTAATTCGACGGGCTGGATGAAAAGTTGCATGTATCTAGTAATAGGTAAAGCCTATCTCTCTGTCATGTTTGATTCCCCGTTCATGCATGAAGTAACTTATGCCATAATTGTATGTTAAAAACTAATCTACGTGATATAAAGTAATGGGTCAAATACACATACCGCCATTAAAATTTTAACTTTTAAAAGCGATTATAAAAAAGTTGTAATTGTAAACATGTTTGCCTGTTTGCCTGTAAGTGTCCTAAATCAATGCTTGGCATTTTAGTTTAGGTTTGTTGTCCAGTTAGTCCGGTGACAGTAGATCATACGCTGAAAGGTGCTTTTTTTATTTGGATTGTAAATTATGTTTTTCCAAAAGTTGTTTAAAAACTAATAGTTTTGTCATAATGTTTTCAGCAACCAAAACTCTAGAAATTGTTTACGTAGAAAATAGTCATCATTGTGTCTCACGAATCTCGTCCTAGAGAGCACAAATTTCAAATGACATATATACACGCACTTCTGGAGACAGAAAAATAATAAAACTCCAGATTAGCAATATATTCAGTTTCTGAAGGAAGTAAATGTCACTTTTACATATTATTTGTTTCTGATCCAATTAATGCATTTCATTCTCATCAATAAGAAAACTGTTGAAATGAAATTATTGAAAGAATAAATTTACGGGCTTTACGAAATTATTCCTGAGGCAGAGGCTACACGTATTATTGTCTGTGCCTCGAATAATTTCTTGCAATATTATACATATAGCATTATAATGGTAAAGTTTATTAAATTTACAAACAATTGAACTCTATCACTGACTAGTAGTTTGAGGCATGTAAGTAATGGACATATAAAGAAGAATTTTCCGACATAGTCAATAAAAAATGTAATTTCAGAAAAATTTGTTTCTCTTTATAAAAATAAGTAACCAAAAGCAAAATGTTGTAATAGTTCGCATATACTGTACGTCCATTAAGCTTCACAACATCACAATTATCATTCAATTACTCAAGAAAAACAAAAAAGTAGAGTAGATTAACGAAATGATGCAAAACAAGAAAATATTTCATACTTTGCTGTGATTAAATTGAAGTACAATTTTTCAAGTAACTCAGACAAAATGCTGCTTTAAAGTCAATATTCATTGATTTGTTTAAAATTATATTTTTTCATTACACTTGCGCACTTACAGGTTTACTAACGTAAAAGAAGGTGGCCAGGACAAATTTTACTATCAAAGCAAAAAGAAGAACTTCCTAAATGAGTTTTCACTTCTTCATAATAGCCAACATTTAAAGAAAACATTTATCTTTCTTGTAAATGGATGCTTTTACAATGTTGTATCAATAATATTCTATTAAAATTGAAGACAAGTAAGAACACTCATCACAGGATTTAGACAATGCAGTTGAACAAGGTCGCTTTTTAAAGAAAACTGCAGAAGTACTTTAACTTTATGAAACCGACTCCCACAATTCCTTAAATACCGCAGTTCTTACGGCGTAAAAGAGAACGGCCTAAATTTTTGCAACCACATATACCTGCGCCTTTGGATAGAGGCAGTAACTTTCGCGCCACTTTTTACTCCGCATGAAAATAAAAAAGTTTGATTAAAATTCTTAAGACCTTCAGTTAGTGCATATTCTATTAAAGGGATGAGGTACTTTGGTAGGACGGAGATCTCGGATTATTTCTAATTCCTTAATTATTACGAACTCTTCGTAAGATGCCTATTTCCCGCAAAGACCACGGAGAAAAAAAGGGGACGCTACGCTTTGCCAAGTTTGTAGCGCTGCCCACTGTGCTCTTCTCGGGGCTTCTTGCGAAAGTGTTTGACGCGCGGTTTTCGCTCTGAACGCAGACAGGTGTAGTTAAGTTCATCGTTCGCGTCCCTGAGGAACACCGCGAAGGTTGGCAGAGACATTTCAAAGAAGGCTGAAATAAACTAAGAAACTGTGACGCGTCTCGCTTTTCCGGCAGCAGGGACAGGGGAGGGTTTGGTAGAAGCGCAAAGAGTGATGGAAGCAATGTAGTGGATAGCAGGGGGACGACAATGAGCTGGAGGTATGGTTAAGAGGTTGGGGCATGACGATGTTTAAGAAGAATGCGTGGGTAAGAACGAAATGACACTTGTGTGGAGGGGAGGGAGTTTACATGGACAGGGGTAGCTGTGGGGGGAGGCGCGACGATCAATGTAGAAGGAATGACGAGGAGAAAGCAGGTTTTAGGATAAACGGCTGAGAGAAGAATAATGGTATATTACATAATACTACTTGTATTATAGGGGAGTCAAATAAGCGGGAGAAGAGTTGGAGGATTTTTGAGAGGAATGTGACTAGGAGAAAATGACGCAGGGAATTAACGCGTACGTGCAGAAAGATGGCGGAAAGGACGCAGAGAGATATGATAGGAAGGGATGGCGGGAGGAGATGGTGAGGAGATGGGGGTGGAGGGATGTCCGAATGGTTGGTGGGGACGAACACCCGCAAGCAAGGTGGAGTTTTTGATTGGTTAATTGATTAATGATTTTGGGCGCGTCAAATACCACGGCCATTTTGTCCGTACGTACAGTGTATGTTTATCTCAGGAGGTGGTGGTGATCTTCCCCTGCTGGATGGTGAGATTCGGCACCGACTTACTGACGGTTAGCAGGGTTTTCCACAAACCAGCTATCTTTCACAAGCAGGGCACCGCCCCAGCCGAACCAGATCGTCACATCTCTCCTGGCGTGAGTGGTAGTGTAATGCATGTAATTGCGAAAGTAAGGGATGCGCATATGATAAAGAAGAGGAAGGAAATATCGCGCGCTGTACGTAGCTCGTTTGTTAGGATACTACTCCAGCTTTTGCCTGATGCTGACTACCCATGAGAACAGCCGGCCGCAGGAATTCTCCTCCAGACAACGAATGAATACGACCTAACTATGTACTTAGAGTCAAAAATTCCGATACCGTCAGGATTCGAACCCTAGAACCTCCCGGTTCGCAGTGACATCGGTTAATGCCCTGAGCCACTTCTCCCGGTAAGGGCTGGCGGGAAGGAACGGCCGGGAGTAATGACGGGGACGGGCGGCGAGTGTTGGGCGGGAAGAGGTGAGAGGGAAGGGTGGCGGGGAAATGGATGGCGTGGAGAGGCGGGGCGTGGGCGTGGGCGTGGCACGGGAGGCGGAGGGGCGGGGCCGTGGGGGCGGAGCGCGGGGCGGCGGCGCCACGTGCGACGCTCGTGCGTCCGGAGCGGGCCGCGGAACAAAAGAAGCTCGGCGAGCGGGCGGGCCCACGTGTCAGCCCGCAGCAAGTGGCGTCGTCGAGTCCCCTTTTTACGGTGCCAGGTTCCGCACGCGCCCCAAATTGTCCTTGCACTTTTTTCTCCGCGCTCCCCTTGCGCATTTTTTTGCGCGCGAAAGTACGTCGCATTGTCATTTTTATTTCTTTCTCGTTTATAAAAAATCGTTCTTCTCTCCCAGTCAGACGTTTTATTCCTTGCTGGAACAAAGTTAAGTTAGACGTTCGATTATGAAGCTCTCCTTTAACAGAATACGTCTTCGGAGCATAGGAGGGGTTGTAAGAGGTGGTATAAATCGACTGGGAAATGTGATCGAACTCCCCCTTCTCCAACAAACACTCAAACTGTGCTTCTGAAAGAACGTGGACAATAATTCACCTACCCACACGATTATACCAATGTCCAAACTTCTTTCCGTTGAGATATTTCAAGAGCGGCGGAAGGAAGAAGACGGCGATCAAATGAAGCAAGATGAAGGAAACTCAACGTTAATTCACATTTGCGGCTCAATGAAGTAAAAATGGTGTTTTCGTACTCTTAAAGACATTACGTGTGTAAATGTTAAAATCACTTCGATTATTGCTAAAAAATGAAACGTGATAATTATTATTATCATTATTATTATTATTATTATTATTATTATTATTATTATTATTATAAAAATAAATAATATTACTTTAAAACATTGTCAAATATACCTGAGGATGAGGTAATATGTTAAAAAAATTAACAAATTACTAACTCATTTATACCTTGTATAATTTTCACTATGTGAGGAAATTAAAATAATTGTTATTTAATTTTCTACTTAGGTACGGGATAATTTTATCGACGATAATTTGAGTTAATTTTTTTTGTTTTTTTTCTATTGAACTTTTTTTAAAACAATATCTCTGCATAAAATACACGTCAGAAAAGAAACTCGATTTGAGTATGACAGGACGTAGAACACCCGTTTTTGATTCTATTTTTATGTTTTAGAAAATAACTTAGCTGTCAGATACCTAGTTAAACAGATTTGTCACGCTTCAAAAGAAACATAGTCTAAAATATAATATTTGTGGTTTAGTTGGCGTGAGTACATGTACACTACAAATAGTACGCTCTTAGAAGTTATCACTCAGATTCGCCTACATCTTAAGATGTCTTCTAATGTTGAGATAACCCAGAAAGACAAGTGTGAGACGAACCAAGACCTCCTATCGCACTTTATGTCATGTACTCATGAACTTTACATGCGTGAAGAACCATCCATCATTTTAGATTGGTTCATTTTTCATCTTATAGTGAAGATAAAAGGCTTTGCACGACATGTCCTGAATTTTCTTGTGAAGTTGATTCAAATCATAAGAGATTCACCAGTAGCTCAATGAGTGGTGAAGAAAGTTTGGCCTTGGTGAAGATAGTTTTGTATTAATTTCTTCACATTTTAGCGGTCTGTCACTGCAATTTCAAGAAATCTTTTATGGCTTTTTTCGCCTTGACCACAACATTAAAACAATTGTAACAATGAATTCGATTCTTCCAGTTATAAACCAATTAACTGATAAAAATCAGTAAACGTGCGAGTTAATAACTCAAATACGTCCCAATATTAGCATAATCCTATATCCGTTCGACTTCCAAGGTTTGCAACCATCAAATACCTAAGGAAGTATAGAAGTTCTCAAAGGGAAATTAAGTACAGATATGACATTTTCCCATAAATGCCCTAATATTGATTTGGCCAATCATTGGAAACGTTAATTCGAGTTATTAATAAAATCCTTGACAATTGTTTGTATATTTCATTGAATAATAATCGAAATAACACTAGAATGAGAAAATCTTTTAAATAAGAAAATATGAACAACAACCTTTAGATAAAATTAAAAAAAATATTTTTCTTTAATCCTTCACATTCCTATTATTCTGAAAACTTATCACAATAGTTATAACTTAGTGGTAACTTGGTACATCAGATTTTTGTATGTTATGCACATCAGTCTGGCTTCATTTCTTGATACCTGTATTACAATGGAAAGTTCTTGCTGACATCTATTCTTGAAATTGATATTTTTGATCGTTAAAAACTTCAGACCTACAAATCTTTATATAAATTCGCAAAGTAGTCTACAACAACACGCTAACAAAGTAATGCTGTTCATATAATTTCAAATAACGTTACGAAAATAATGAATGTCCGATACCAATGACGTTAAAGAACTATTCTCAGTTGTAAATGAAGGCCATAATAAGGCTACATGAAAATAAACTCTTTTTCAAATACGATATATGAGGTAGTTAGCCAGGAATTACCAACAAAAGATATGGAAATAGTTAACCAGTCAGACAATGATAAACAACGCTACAATTCGCACTGAGACACCGCCGTCGGTAGTCCAAAATATATTTATTAACATGTGATTTAATAAAACGTATTATTAAGAAGGTTTTGTGTGGTTAAAAAACATAGAAATAGTATGTTAATAAAATCAATGAAATATGATATATGCCCTCTAAGTACACATTATTAAACGGAGAAAACTTATTTTCTGATTTAAAATTTGAAAAAAATATTTTTAAGAACATTTGATAAATAACTTCAGTCAATAAAATACACATTTTCTCATTTATTTTCACAAATTTCTTTATTTGCCTTAATTTAAAAAAGTATTTTTGGTGTCAATGCCTGGTTACTAATATATGGTTATACATATATATATATATATATAATTCCTTCAGGAACGAGACAAAACGCATTGTATTATCGATCGTCCTCGCTGGCGTGCTTCCGCTGTCTCGGAGGTCGCACGCGCGTATTATCTACTTGTGAAGTGGAAGCGTCGCGCTGTCTACATCAAGGCTCGGAAGTGTCGGAAATGCACATTCTTGGCTATTCTGGGCAGTGTTGGCAGTGTCGGCAGTGATGACAAGGTCTTTTACCGGTGGCAGTGGCATGCCACGAGCTACTCAGCGCAACTAGCGTCGGGAAAGGAAACTATCAGTAGTAACCCCACCGTTTTCCAACTTGTTGGAATTGCATGTAAAAATAGGAATTACACATAAAAATAAAAGTCAGTCATATAGACAATAGAAATCAGTCACCTTAAATTTGACACCAACGTCTCATGGGGCATATACAAAAAAGAAGACTATGATTCCAAAATGACATCTTCCCTCTGAGCGCATGGATGTATGCAACCCTGCACACCGGTATGTGTGGAGCACAAGGGGAAGCAGTACGAACGAGTGTTGCAGGGGCGTGTAAGGTGTATATGTTACATTTGCCAGAACAATTTGGAGAGCTGAATAGAGCACAATATATATATATATATATATATATATATATATATATATATATATATATATATATATATATATTGTTCATATTCGTCAAAAAAGTTTCCAGAAAAATGGAGCCTTTTTTAAAAAAAGATCGGCTAATGCACTTCAGGGTAGGTGTGGCAATAAAGCACACGAAATAAGGCGAAGATGGAAATTGAACAGGTTTATTTATTTATTTACGTAAAAAACTGTGTATGACGTGCTATGGGGAGAAGGTAATTTGAAGTTTCATTTTTTGTCCAGAAGCAAAACAAGAGGCCATCTCAGCATTTGCTCGAGGATCAGGGAAACTGGACGAAAACCTGATCGAGATGGGGGTCATTGACCCAGAAGCTGAAGTACAATACTTGTTACAGGTTCTTTGCAATTATACAATCGGTTAAAAGTCAACAGTAAAGTTACTGAAAAACATTCAGTCATAATGAACTTTTTTTCAAAAATTCTTACATAACCTTAAAGAAATATGCCAAGCTGATAAAAGGGACAGAACGTGGCAGTATATGCAATAAATATTTATTTACAACTGCACATTTTACAGGAACATTTCAATCGGCTTCATCAATTTCATCACATCATCCTTCCTCGAAATCTCAAAATATTCAGAATCCTATCCAAATCTCTTAATCTGTTCGTGCACTCTCCACTCTCTTTCAAACTTTTTTCACCTTCATTCAAATATCTCTCCAATACGTGTACCCAATTTTCCCTCTCCACACCGCAAATTCTGCAGTATTCTTTGAACCAACATTTGTGAGATTTTCACTTCACCCCTAGCCTTCCCTAGCTTTAGTTTCCGACTCAGTAAACATGTCTCAGAAGTATTTTAACAACAAAAAATTCTTAACTTGAGATGATTTCAAAACTTTTAACTTCAAATTACCCAAATTAATATTATTTTTTAGTGTTCAAAAACGATTCAAATACGTAATATTGAGGAAGAGATTGCATTAAGAAAGAAATTTCTATCTTTTAGAGTGTATTTGAAGAATGGTAACTAAATAATTTTGAACTTTTACAATTTTCGAAATTCCAAAGGTTTTAATAAGAATAAAATACATGCAATAATTTTACATAAAATATGCTCTATTTGTAAAAAAGAGGCCTCTTTAAAAAAAATAATGTCTAGTAAATTTTTTAACTGATACAGTTTTACTCAAAATTAATAGAAAAGAACTTATATTTTCTTAAAATTGTACATAACATTGTTTAAACATCTAATTTTTAATATCAATTTTAAGAAAAATCTATATTCAATCATGTTGTGAAACAGAGTCAAGACCTTGCTATTTTGTTGCAATTTTCAAAAGTTAAGAGACTACTGAAAATGTTATCTCAGTTATTTTATTAGCGTCATTTGGTGTAGTCAAGTAAAAACGTAAATAAAACATTTGGAGGTCCTTTTTAAAAACAATTTAAAATGTCGTGGGACATTAAGTAAAGTACTTCTAAAATTATATAATGTTACAAATTCGCAAAGCCACATCATTCATATTGACTTTGGAAAGCGAATTTTGAGGAAAAAACCTGTATACGGTTTAGATGCTAGAGAGGTTCACAGAGAGATAAAAAACGAACGGATACCCTTACAGACGCTTTGAGAAAAAAATAAAGCTCTTCTTTTGTATCAAGAATTTTGACTAATCTAGGAACAGGTAAATGGAATACATCTCGTAAACGCAAAATAAATTCTCTTTTTCAATGTCAGGGGACCTACTAAACGAGTTTTTGAGGCGAAAACTGGTAATTTTCCTGCATTACACAACTTTGTCAACGTATTGGTATACCAGAAAATAGATAAGTTGAATTCACATTTCTTACATTTATTTAATGCCACTAAAATCACTTGAAATAATAAATATAAGGAAGACTGGGAGTGGTTGGCACAGTTTGTAGTTTTATTTTTTTTAAGCAAACTCGGTTTAGTTTTGACAAGTGTGATTACATCAATGGAAAATACGTTTATTAGGCTACGTTATGGTATTTTGTTCGTGAATGTTTGTCGAAACTGTAGGTTCGTTAATACTTAACAAGTCACGATAAGCCAACTAATCTCACTTATGGGGTGCAACTTCAAAAATCGGTATTTCAAAATCAGTATTAATTTGATTTAATCACTTAACCTCTGATGTAATAAGCTTCTTGCCCTTTTTGGAACACTGACTAGGTAACGTTATTTAATTGTCTCAAGTTTCATGGTAAAGGGATCTTGAACTTGCCATAGAGCAGAAAGTCAAGAATTCAGCTTTAAGCTGAAAAGAAACAAAATCTTTAAAATATAAATGAATATAACACTTTTGAAAAATCACAGGTTGATAACAAATCGTTAGAGCTTCTTCATGTTCATTAAGTGTGAGTCGTCCTTGTACGAGGAACAACAGAAGGGAAACCCTTTCTCTGACATGGGGTCATTGCCGACCACTTCCCCCACCTTGTCGGAAGCATGCGGTTGCAGGTATTTCACAAAATGTGTAGTGATAGTCCTCGTGCTATCTCATGAACTACGAGAGAGCCCAGTTCAAAGAATGTTTCAGTTTAAAAAGAAAGAGATGCAAACTATTTATTTTCTGGTATTGAAAATGACACTCAAGGAAATATGAAAATATAAATCTTCAAGCTCAAAACCTCATTTGAGATCACGGTTCGTCAATCGTCGCACTGATCGTCTGGAGACTTGTGAGAAGTTCGTTAGGTCGTAAAGAACACGTGACACAAAGCTAGGCCCAGTGGTCTATGAAAGCGTAGACTTCCGAGGCCGGAGTCAATAGATACTTGACTGATCAGAAGTCTTCCCGACAAAACAGCAGGAATGCAAAAATAAGTGGTATTAAGACACATTACCCAATATGGGAGAGTATTAATATTTATTCACAAACAAATTAATAAACCGAAAAAACAGAATGAATGGAAACAAAAAATTGTTAGTAGATATACCACTACAAAAATTGGTAGATTACTGTGTAATACTCAGTAGTTTTATACGGTTATGAGCCTTCGTCTATTTTAATGTACTCTTACAGGAAATATAACATTTTCGAATTAATTAACAGTGAAGAAAAGTAGTAGTTTAAATGAATGAGAGCTGAACATAAAAGTCGAATATAATTTACGGTTTATTATTTTTTTCGCTACATTACAATTACGAAGTATATTTCGATGCAGATATGCTGACGCACAAAGTGGCGAGAAATGTTAAAGTCGGCGAGGCATTATGTTGTCATCTTGCCAATTATGGCGATTAATATTTTCCGAAAGGAGCATGCCGGGGCGCGTCGGATCGGTATACATCATTACGTCCCGGCCTGGGACAGGTCGACTCCCTCCCATTTATAAGCCACATCGCCCTTAATATGCTTAATATCTTCCGTTGCGTAGCTATTCCCGAATTATATCCCTGAAGAAGGCCACGAAATGGTAACCAATACGTTAGCACACCAGCCTTTGACTTTTGGATAGGCAAGAGCAACAGAAGAGTCCATTCTTCATTACGACCCTCAGTATCTTCAAGTTTTCTTCCATATTTGAGATCAATAATTTTTAATGATATAATTGATTATTTCGTATTTTCGAGCGCATCAAATACTATGGTAATTAGATTCGTAAGTGTAGCAGATGTAATTACCACGGGAGGTGGCGAAGATCATCCCCCGTTCGATAAAATCCGGCGCCGACCTACACGTATGCTTGCGTGGTTTCTCCCAACCAGGTATGGGTGACCATATGATTTGGGTGATGGAATATTGGCGGAATAAGAGGCAGAAAAACAGGAGAGCCCCAGAAAACCTACCGCTAACCCACGTAATCTCTCACAACTTGTATACGCCTGACCAGCGATATAAACCCTGATCCCCAGAGGTGGAAGGTGAGCGGTCGCCCAACGCAAGAGTAGAGAGGCTTACCACTCCTGTGCTTACTGCAGCGAGCCGGCGGGGCGGGGCGGGCCGCTTCGTCCAGGCAGCAGTCGGGGGCCGCGGCGCAGCACGAGCTCAGCACGAGCAGCAAGAGCGGGCCCTGCGCCGCCCGCGCGCCTCGCCCGCCGCCTCCGCTGCTGCTGCAGCGCCCGCGCGCCTTCTTGCCCTTGCCCTTGCGCCGCCGCAGCCGCCGCCGCGCCCACGGCCGCCCACAGCCGCCTCGCGCGCGCCCTGCAACACGCGCCCTGCGCCCGTCAGCACCCGGTTCCCCGCGGCCGCGCCGCGCGCCGCCCCGCGCCCCGGCCCATTCACGCCGCACCTGGGTTCATGACATGAGGGTTCGCGTCCAAACAACCCAATCCCCACAGCATGCCCTATGCCACGCCCAACTCCCTCCCGCCTCGAGTTCCGATCCAACAGGAGGCACTCGCGCCCCGCACGAATCCCCTGCTACGCGACACAACCCAACTCACACATGCCCCACGCCTCGCGCGCAACCTGCAACACGCGCCCTGCGCCCGGCAGCACCCCGCGGCCACACCGCGCCGCACCATGCACCCGTGCCACACACCCGTGCCACGCCCCGACCCACTTGCGTCACGCACCGCGCTTGGGTTCATGCTACGCGTCCAAAACACACCAATACCCACATCATGCCCTATATCACACCCAACACCCTCCTGCCACGCACCTGGTTCCCCGATTCAACACGATTCACTCGCGCCTCCCACGAATCCCTATGCTATGCGTCACAACCCAATCCCTACATAATACACTATGACACGCCCAACACCTCTTGCCACGCGTTTTGGGCATTCCCACACTGCGCCCACGGTTGCCCACAATCACCTGGCGCACGACCGCTTTCGCGCCCGCGCAAAACCCCCACGCCCTATGCTTCGCATCCGAAATCCCCACATCATGCCCCGAAATCCCCCAATCCCCACATCGCATCACGAAATCCCCCAATCCCCACATCATGCCCCATGTCAAGCCCAACACTCTTCTGACTCACACCCCGTTCCCCGATCCAACACGATTCACGATCGCACGAATCCCCATGCTATGGGTCGCAAGCCAATCTCCATATCATGCCCCATGCCAAGCCCAACACCCATGCGCCTCGCGTTGCTATCCTTTGACGACAGGCGCTACCCAACCACACCACGCGCCCGGGGCCACACACAATAGTCCTTGACACGCCCTCCTACACGCCTCGCGGCCGCCCATAACTTCACCCCAACGCGCGCCGCATCCTTCGCGCCGCGTCTTACGCCTAGCACGAGCTACCACAACTTCCTCCTCCATTCCCCATGCGTGTGCAGCTGCCCAACCTCTCTGCTTGATATTTGGGATATCCGAGGTATCTCGCCTTCCTCCTGTCCACCATCACCTCTGTTGCATTTACTCCTCTTCATTTACTTACTTCTTAACGTAAAATCCTTCATTCTTATGTATATTTCCTTTCATCTGGAAGTAATTTCCTTTCACCCCTCAACAGCAAGCACTTGCTCATTTTCATGCTCTCCATATGCTTCTCAAAACTTGCATTGTCGCCATTTTTAATTATCTGTTCAGATCCTCTTACTTTATACTGAATATTGATTCACCCAATTTAGTTCTATAACATATTCCTCATACTACGTATTCCATCTTTTTCCCGATTCGATAATTACTTATCATCATCATCGGTCTATACCTCAATGTTTTGAGCACAATATCATGCTGCCACATCCCACGGCTTCTCCTTTTCACGAAAACCCTCTCTTGACCCTATGGAACATTATCTGAGAGCGTATTCGATGTCAATCCCAATTTTTCTGACATCACACATTCCAAATTCATTGAACCACAACTATTCGTATCAATATTATTTGGAATTACTTTACCACTTGGCCTTCCTGCTAAATTCAGCTTTCAATACAATCTCGCCTGCACTGTATTTCGCAAAATAATACATCTCTCTCATTTCTTTCACAGGGCTACAGCTCAGTTGGAGATTTGCCCTCACATCCGAATAGTTGCAATAGGAACAGGATGGATTAATATAAGCGCACGTAGTCCATTGTCCGTTGTTTAGGAAATAGGTGTATCACCCAAAAATATTAATTTCTGTTCAAAACAGCTCAATGTATTGCCTGGCATTTTGGTTTATTCTTCAAAACTTACCGTGCTAAAAATCATTATTTCCTTGAAAAGTTAATAATTTGAAGAGTGACGCAAGAGCACAAATGTGTGTTTGGTACCACGCGGGTTAACGCTCGTTCTGCGTTGTTGAACGTGCACAGACAGAAACAAAATAAAAAAGATGCACAAACGTAAATTCCCGATGAAATGTATTTTTGTAGGTGAATTATCTGCAGTGTGCTATTAACTTTTTTGTTATCATAAGATTCTTAATGGGTAAAAAGTATTGCGTGTTACTCTGTATTCAGTAGTGATGAAAGTAAGTAAAAAGTGCGGGAATAATTTTACGGAGTAAATTTAATTTGAAGATTGTACAATATATCAAAAGGAGTATATTATATTCTGTTATAGGTTAATTTCTGCGAGAAGAGAGAAAACCAGTAAAAAGTGACAAACATCATTTTCATTTGAATGTTTAAGTGAATTAATGTTTATAATAATGTATGTGCACCATGAAACTTCTTAAGAATTAATATTTAAAAAATATAATGATAACAATGTCTCTTATAAACATGATAACAATGAAGCATGTCTCTTATAAACAATATTCAGGAAAAATTACATAAGAAATTAAAGCCCAAAAGGTATATTGCGGAAAAACGCAAAAAAGGTAAAATAAATTAAAATTACCCCGGAAAAATAACAAAACACCCAGCATTTGAAACAGCGCAACGAGCAAATACCTTGTTCCTTGGCACGCGAAAGCAAATACTGCATTCATGATTTGGATTACTCCGCTGGAATTACGATCGTGAGGTGCGCCTCCAGCCTTCCACCAAGTTCACATTGCGAGCTCCCGTGTTTCCGCTCGCAAGCAGCCGAGAGCGCTCACGCTTGCCACAGAGTCTGCTAAACATGGCTCATTTAGCCGGGCTTCAGCTAACTACTTAACTTGTGCCGAAAATCTGCCATTGACGGGACTCGATCATAGGACCACGCTGTCAAGAATCATCAGTCACTGACGCACAATTGCTTACATTATACCGGGATAAGTGGCTCGGGGCATCAACAGATGCCATTGCAGTACCTCTGATCGGGAGGTTTTATAAATTCCGTGGAGGTTTTATATTCGGGTCCCGACGGTGGCAGTATTTTTTTTACACTAACTAGATACCTGGTTGACTTCAGTCGCTGTCTGGAAGAGAATTCTAGTGGACGCCTGCTCTCATCGATAGTTTTCTGTGGTTTCACCGTTCAATACCAGGCGAGTGCCGGAGTACCCTAACAAACGGGCCTCGGACCCCGCGCGATCTTTTCTTCTCCTTCCTGTTCTATCTTCACCCCTTACATACAATTACACTTACATGCACTACACTACCACATACGCCGGGGGATTGGTCGAGAACTTACAGCTTGTCTCAGTTGGGCCGGTGCCCCGCTGGTGGGAGATAATGGGAAAAACCCCGCTAGCTGACAGGTAGGTCGGTGCCGGATCTCACTATCCAGCGGGGGACCGCCACCATCTCCCAAAGGAAAAACAAGTACTACACTGACAGAACAAATGATCTTAGCACTTGTCGTGCCCGGAATCTATAATCAATCAATCAAAAATACATTCGTCGTTAACTAAAGCAAGCTCTTTCTACGGTGAGCTCCCATTTCTCCCTCCCTGCAAACAAACACATACCGCTCCCCGGCATATTTCTCCACACCACACCCATACGCTCCCCTGTATATGTCGTTTGCCGTCTTGAAACCAACGCTGATCAAGATCGACCTCCTCTACATCCCCTTCGACCACCCGCCTGTTTCACCACTTCCCCCTCACGTCTCTCCCCGTCCGGCCCTGCAGCATTTGTCCCCGCGGCCGCCCCCGACGCCTTGATCCCGCCCCCGCCACGCCCCTCCCCGCCCACCCCCACCCCGCTCTGCAGCTGCTTCCCTACGTAATCCTCCTCCGCGTCGTCGACCGCCTCCGCCCCCCCCCCACGTGCCGCCTTTGGCCCCTGCACCGCCGCTGCCGTCCCCGCCCAGCGGGACCGTCCGCCGACAACTTTTTGATCCACTTGGGAAAGTTGGGGAAATGTGGATCTCTCTGAGGGAGTCGGGGGATTTGGCCGGAGAATAAAGGTTTATCCGCGTTACATGACCAAATAAAAATTGGATGTTGGAGGCGTAAGATAGCTATGACAATAAAAATTTGTTTTTGCGCAGATGCGAATATATTAATTCGAAAAGGCAGGGCAGTACGTGAAGCAACTATGAAGGATTATGAATTATTACTATTATAGAGATTATTGCGATGCTTTCCTCTTTTGCATTCCTCTTCAAGAAATACAACAACCTATACAAATGTATTTTAGATAACATAGGTATAGGTAACAACATTCAACATTATGCCTTTTATTTTTAGTCAGCAATATAATTCATTTTAAGACATTTCACGCAGCCAAGAACATAGACGTGAGGAATATTGTTTCATATATAAATACTAGCATCTCCGTTAAATTGGATTTACAGTGTTTTAATATTTTTGGAAAATACTAGTATTCTTAAGTAGTTCCTATTAAATCAGTGTTAAGTTAAAATTTATGAACATGTTAAGATGAGCACAAATTATAATTTTTGTAATAATCAACATTTGTGACTAAAAATTAATTCAAAATGTTTTATGGATTGCAATTCACTTGCATACGTAGAACACTAAAAACTTATTTTTATTGAAATATTTGTAAATTGCAAAACAATTAAACTCTTTGTAAACAGTAATTACGATCTTGTTACAAATAATGCGTACTAACAATTTCAATGAAGACACGTGAGAATCATTTATCTACAATCGCTCAATGTTGCTTTAATTCGTACGAGATTGATCTTATGTATCCGTATTATCAGAAATCCTTTGCATTTAATTTTTTTAAAGATTCACAACAGAAGTTTTATGGCGACCATTAATGAAGCTTTGATTCTTGTTTCACAGCGTGCGGTAGCCTACCAAATAAGTGCGCAAGAGAATTCGCGAATTTTCAAAAGTATTCCCCGACGACTCAATTGAAACATACTACACGTCCTATTTCGCTAAAATATTATACGGCGCGGGAATAAAAATGTTTCGCAGCGCACCTCTACATTACGCTGGAATACCACGTGAACTCTGGGAACTATCCAGAGATTCAGTCGCAAATGCCACCGCGTGAACCAGTATAGTTCGCTTAACATTAGAGTATTTCACAACGAATTAATTTCGCGTTTGTTCTCCCGGTTTCTCGCGTCGACGCCACCGCCACCGTTGCTGCTTCAGACTGTATTGCGCGTCGTTAGGTCTCGCCTCAGAGGTGAGCTGTGACACGAAACTCACTAACCCAACACCGAGTGTCCATTATTCTGATTGTTCTGGCGAGACCCCTCGTTATAAGCCGCTTCTCCAGAGACAGCTTTCACACATGCTTTTCCAGTTACTCGTGGAACAAATAAACACCACAGCTAGTTGTTTACGGGATAATCAGGCTCAGAGGCATTCTGATTCCTTTAAATAAAGCCATCTCGTGCAACGAGATAGCTTTAGATTCAACGCACAGTGCGAACGGCACGGTGTCTGTTAAACGCAGGAGTCGAGATAAAAAAACGCGGTTTTTCAGAAACAAAAGCGCGGAGAGGGGAGGGACTTGAACTGTGGACAAGAGCAAGATGTGCTTGTTGAAAACTAAAGCAGAGAGCGTACAAAACGCGTTTGTTGTATCGACAACGGCGACGACGGCACAAGGAGAAAAGAGAAATACGTCGAGGCGGCTAAGTGGATAACTCCCACAGCCAGTAGCAACTATCCATCACAGAGCCGATTGTGTACGTGCACGCAGCGTATTAATGCACGGGTCGCGTTCTTCAGATCTTTTGGCTCGATGCTAATGTATACAGCGACGGTAATGCCCAACAAGTAACCTCGATCTCCAGATCTGGATTGTTACTTTTGGGGGCATGTGAAGGCAGAAGTACAAAAGTCATGACAGAAATAGAAGCTTTAACTCTTTTGATTTGACTTATTTTTTTACGATTTACTTTACCAGTAAAAACTTCATTTGGGGGAGAAGTGTAATCTACGCATAATTTCTTGAGCTCCAGAATCCCTACCCCAACTATTCATAGTTGCATGATGAATAAAAGTAGCAAGAAAATGAGGTTGGCTATATTCGAAAATAATACATTTTTGAACCCGACTATTAGAGAAATAATTTGCATCGGTTAAATAATATTATATATATATATATATATATATATATATATATATATATATATAATACACTAGTATTGCTAACAAAATAGCGATCCACACATTTGGTTATATTCCTGTTACAAGTGTTACAAGTAGCAAAAGGAGATCCCAACAAAAATTTGCATAGAGACGCTACATTTACGTCCAGAAACAAAACAAGGGGCCATCTCAGCAATTCCTCAATCGACCAGTCAAGCTGGACGAAAAACGAGTGGGGCCATTGACACAGAAGCTAAAGTATAATAATTGGTACAGGTATATTTAGCTTTTTTAAATTATCGAGAAAAAATTTAAACTAATACCAAATATCATTCTTTAAAAATATATTTATTTCTTTTTAGTGATTATAATGTCTAAATGTTTCGAAACCGTAATGAAGCACAAACGATTTACTTTGTATCGATTTTAATTGTTTCATGCCATCTGCTAATGAGTTGTTAAGTAACGTCCATGTATTCTATTTAGATTTCTTGTATTGAGCTTTTGATATACGAATTTGGGTTATTATTTTCTTGCCCTTATTTCGTAAGGAGGGAAATTCTTGTAATCATGCGCTGGACAACAGGAAATGTTTTGGAGAAAATACTCTTATTGCCAGGACCTGGTAATGAAAAAATGGATAAATCTTGTTTTATAGGATCAATTGATTCTCATATACTGTGCAAAATATGTCTGGGATTCCAGAGCTGAAACAATCGTGTACAGATTGCACTTCTCCCCGTTGAACGTCATGTAGTTTTTTTATTGTTGATTACGATAACATAAATAAATCAATCGAGAGATAAAGAAATAAATAGGAAACGAAACATACAATACAAAAATAGTAAGACACTCTCCAATTACTAGTAAGATTGCACAATCCTGGAGATAAAAATGACTGCTCTTCAGTGAAAGTTGACTAACAAACCAATTAAAATGTCTACAAGCTTGAGAACCTAATTGTATGATCCAAACGGTCTGATGCATAGAAGTGTGTGCGCGGTCCAATTTTGGCGACGTTCCAAATTCAGCACTATATAGACATCCGCTACATAGAATTCTTCAGCAGCGTAAATAAGAAACAACTGTTATCTTTACGCGTACTTTTAAACGGTTATTTCCTGACAGAAATATCAATTAATATTTCTTCGTTCTTGAAAGTTCAATAACGATCCTGTCTTATGAAACAGGCTCCCTTAGAAATGTTCATAAATATTTTAACTGTTTTGTATCTCGTATTGTTTACAATTTCATTACTCAAAATCTTTTCATTACTCCGCGGCAAGAGTTTGACAGGTTCCTCTTGAATCAACTTGCAGGTACAACTCTTAATTAAAATTTGCGAGCGCTTTCATTTCATGGGTTCTTCTACAGCGGGGTTATAATATCCGGGCTATTTACGCGTTGGAAAAAATTCCAACAGCATGTAAACCCTATTTTGAGCATTGCAGAAACTGCGGAAACTTTTCTCACCCTCTTATTTGTCGGTTATTGAAAACGAAATGAAACTCTCAACTCTCTTAGAAAACGTAATAATCTCAGATAGAAGGCTGTATTAATCGACGTCCAGGAACTTTAATCCACAGACATTATTTTATGGCTGAGAGAAACACCGATGAGTATTCAATAAATAATACTCCAATATAACTTACAATAAGCCCATATGTTGTACTAAAACAACTTCGCTCCTTGCAGACAATAAAAATATACAGTATCTCTGGCAATGAAATGGTCCCAAAATTTCATTATTTTAATCGTAATAGATAAATTTTACAAGTTACGAAATAATATCAGTTAATTCTGTAAATGTAAATTACTACAAAAAATATATTAACTATAATTCAGAAACGAGTAACCATTGTTTACGTTCTATGGTTAAGAGTTAATACGATTTGATGTAAAATATATTGTACTGTGCGAAAATATGAGATTTGTATAAGTGATATTAACATTAAATTGAATACAAATAATAGGCGTTTTTTGTTAAAGAATGTAAAATGGGAACTTTTACAATATTACAATAATGGATACATTGTTTGTTTTATATTTTTATATATTGTTCTTCTATTCTTTCATTGTCTACAAAATTATAAAGAAGAGAATAGGATTGATAAGTGTCCGTGAGAACAGAATTCTCTTTATTGTATGCATATATTGTATGCATATATTGTACCAGTTGTGAAATGCATCAAATCATAAAAATTGCATTGGTGAAACAAAAATATTTATAGGCTGATATTTGAGAGGCGATATGTGATATCTAATTTTTAAGATATCTGAGTACGACACTGTTTTCGTATACATTTTTAACGAACATGCGCCCTGATGCAGAAGCACCATAATACAAACGGACAAGCCAGTTTGCCTGGAAACTCTTGTTTTCGAAGTTCCAGTGTTCCGAAGTTCGAGTGACAACACACTTCAAAACATAATTCATGGACAAACACGGATATTCAGACAAAGTTAGAACAGTTTTCCGTTTAATTTTTCGAGTACAAGTATGCTTTCGAGAAGATGTCCTTCAGTCCCGTACAACGGAGGATTTGAGTGCTCCCTCCCAGTGGCACGAAAAGTAATTACAGTTTGAAGGTAACAAATATGTACCTTCCTAATAAAGATTTTTTAATATGTTCCACTAAAAGTGATTTAGGGAGAAGTTTTATAAGCTGTGTGTTTGCTGACAGCTTTACTCTCCGCCTGTGTCAAGTTGCCAGCATCGACTGACATCTATTTACCGCCGTTTCGTCGGTGAGAGGGAGTGAGACAGAATCGTTCTTTCTGTCTCCTAAACGTGACACCGTGTCAATTTTCGAGATGACATGCGCGGAAACGCCCGTATCACCCCTTTACTGGCACTTTTTCGATAAAACGGGCAATTACGGAACGATTTCCACGTCACGGATAGTCTTTAAGTACATAGTGGGCCCTGGCCCACGTCTCCGCCCCCGACGCATCTTATCGCTCGCCAAACATCTGGCAGGGACGCCGGCGCGAAGACTTCGATCACCGGCAGTGATGGCTCTGTAGAGGCGTTTCCGTTGCCTCTGCAGCATCGCTAACCGGGAGGCTTTAGGGTTCGTGTCCAGGTGGTGATGGCTTTTCGACACTGGCTTCATTGCTCTTTAGAATGTCAACAAATATCTGGAGGAAAGTTGTAGAATCCGACTGCTCTGATCGGTAGTTTTTCATGATGTCTTCTGTTATTACTATAGGAATGCCGGAGCAGTACCCTAACAACCGGGCCCCGGACCGCGCGTGATCATTTATTCGTCATCCTTGTCCGCTTTTCACTCCTTAGACACACACATGCACTACACTGCCACACTTGTCGATAAACTAGTAGGAGTCTCAGAGCTTGTCTCAACAGGGGCGGTGCCGCGCTGGGGTAGATACCTGTACAGGAAAATCCCGCAATGCCACGTGTTAATCGGCGCCGTATCGCACGGGGATGAACACCGCCATCTCCAACAACATAGGTTACACAACAATTACGGGACTAATGATTGTGATTGTTCGCGCGCACCGCCCGGCAATACTAAATATTCAATAAATCAATCAATGAATCAACAGTGCGTTGAATCACGTGCGCCCGTGCGCAGCGCCCCTGCGCGAGGGGCTGGGGGGCCGACTACGCAACCGTTTCGAAATTCGAAGCGTCCTTTCCGCGTTCGAGGGTTCGAGATTGCCATCTCGGAGCAAACAAATGGCACGTTTTTAAACCGGCGGCGCGGCGGCGGCGGCGGCGGCGTTGGAGGCAGTGGCGGACGGAAAAAACGGCGGAAAGCGCGGAGAAAAGTTTTTTGGAGAACCGGTCAAAGAAAAGAAAAAAAAGAGAGAATGTGGAAAGGAGCAAAAAGCAGCGAGCCTGGGTGTGAGCGGTGGAGGACAAAACGGGGAAGAGATTGGGTGAACGAAGGGAAGGAGGCGCGTGGAGCGAGAAACCAGAGAACGAGAGATCGAGGAGAGAAAGCGAGGGGAGGGAAAGAGAGTATGAGTGGGAGCCGAGGAGAAGGGGGGTGGGAAGGAAGGGGAAGCTACGCAGTCCTCCGCGGGTGCAGCCAGTCACTTGGGGCCCGGAGCGCGGGGCAAATGGCGGGCAGGCCGGTTAGATACGAGTCGATCAGTCCAGGGGAACGGCGGACAGTTCGCTCAATTAGTCAGCCGGCGAGCAGACAGCCCCGCACCGGGCGGCGGAGGGGCGGGGCGGCGCGGACAGAGACAGACACACGCGGACGAGCGAGGAAGCGAGAGAGAGAGAGAGAAGGAAGAGACCGGAATAGAGAAAGGAACCGTAGCGCGGCGTCGAGAGTGGCGGCGAAACGGCGACGGGGAGGGTAGCGGGGCCGGCTGGGCGGTGGCGGGGCGGAGAGGGGAGGGGCGGCGCCGACGGCGCGTCAGCGGGCGCAGGGCGGGCGAAAGCGGAGCGTGCGAGAGCGCGAAGGCGGAACGACTGCGGGGGCAGCGGAGGAGAGCGTAGAGGCGGACGGGAAGGGATCCGCAGCGCTGGGTGAAGCGTTGCTACTCGCGGAAAGATGTGGCTGCCGGTTGGTAAGAGTGACGGTGGTCGGTTGATTGATTGTTAGTCATTCTGGACGCGTCAACTAATAAGGTCATTAGTGCCGCAAGTCTGGTGCAGGTTTTCCCCTCTATGGAAGTGGCAGTGATCTTCCCCGCTGGCTGGCAAGATCCGGCGCCGACCTACAGCCGGCTAGCGAGTTTTCCTTAACTAGTTATCTCATACCATCGGGACACCTTTCCAGCCGGGACAAGCTCTACGCTCCCGACCGCTATTCCGGCATTTGTGGTAGTACAATGCATGTAAGTGTAACTGTGTGTAAGGGATTAGGATAGAACATGAAAAAAGAAGAAAAGATCGCGGTCGGTCCGAGACTCGTTTGTTCGGCATTCGTCTGGTGTTGATCGGAAAAAACACTAAAAGCTACCGATCAGAGCAGTTGGTCGCCAGAATTCTCCTCTAGACAGCGACTGACAAACTGATTTCAAAAATCCTCCCACCATCGGATCTCGAACACAGGACCTTCCGATCAGAAGCACAGCATTGACATCAGTAAATGGCCTAAGCCACCTCTCCCGGTACGGAGTTCTGCTTGTCGGGGGTGACGGAGGAGGGTTGTGTGAAGGAAAATATTAAGCGGATAATATAAACAATGAAAGAGAACATGATATATAATGAGTGCGTGGAAAATGAAAACGGCGTAAATAGCCCAATTAAAACTGCAGCAAACAGAAAATTACCGCAATCAGCCGAAGTTACACAACAGAAAACGCAAATTACCGAAACTCTCACAAATAGAAAATTCTCTAGCAAACAGAAACAGTTCGGAGACGTAGCAAAACGATAGTCGGTATCTTGACGACGTCGTGAGAGTACGTGTTCCGCGTATTCCGCACAGCGGTAGCAGTTGCGTGGCGTGGTGTGAGCGCGGGCGGCAGAGCGCATAACAATATCTCTACCGCTTGCGCTCCCCTAGCCTCCACCCCAACTGCAGAAGCAGCGCCGCCGCCTGCTCGGCCTCCACCGCCCCTCCACTGCATCCACCGCCTGCTCCCCTCCTCCCCACTCCGCTCCGCTCCACGCGCGCGCGCGCCCGAGCACCGT
The DNA here is from genome assembly GCA_038098605.1 of Gryllus longicercus. Classification (NCBI taxonomy): domain Eukaryota; kingdom Metazoa; phylum Arthropoda; class Insecta; order Orthoptera; family Gryllidae; genus Gryllus; species Gryllus longicercus. Next base: position 188,306 of record JAZDUA010000212.1, read on the forward strand.
GAGATTTCGCAGCACAAAACACGCGGACGCCGGGCAACACATCGCGCGGCCTTCGCATTAAATTAAACAGCGCTTAAAAAAGTGGTTCCCAAGAGTGCCACATACATCGCACTCGGCCGGGAGATACAAAACAGACCAGCTCCTGTTCTAAACGGCAGATTCCATCGCTATGTAATTTCTATTCCATTATCTTTCTTTGTTTTTCGTAGGCGGCCGCGTGCGAGGCAGCAGGGGCGGCGGGGGGGGGGAGGGCGGGAGCGAACGGTGAGGAGTCACTGGAGGCGTGGCTGGCTCTACTCGAGCGTGTGACGCGTGACCTCTTTCTCTCGCTCGCAGCCGCCACGAGCCTACATCTCCAACGACCAGCACCGCCACCAACGTGGCTGTAGAAGTCGCCATTACCGCTACCGTCACTGTCTCTCTCACTGTCATCTCGACCGGCACGGCGATAGGTCCTCATCACCTCACCACTACTGTCATCATCACCGCCGCCGTCATCGACACGCTCATCGTTGCCATTACCTTCATATTTACCCATTAGCGTGATCACCACCATCGTCACGGTTCGTCATTATTTTTACCATTTATTCATCATCACATTTACTTTCACCGACATTGCCGTGGTCACCATCATCTTAATCGTTACCGTCACCTCCGTGACAACTTCAATGGCCTTTCCCGCGTCTCTGCCACATCCATCGAACCGACATCAGATCATTCGCCCCTTCATCTCGTCACCCTCCCTACCACCCTCTCCGCCATCCTCACTACAACCCTCGACGTCACCGCCACCACTGTAATCGTTACCATCAGTCGTGGTCCCCGCCACTGCCACGGTCACCGTCATCGCATCCGCCGCGACCGCCTCGCTGCTTCGGGCCCCTTTCGCTCGGCTGGCAACACACGTGCGCTACCTCGCCCCGCGACGTGCCGCCCACACATTCGACGCGGGCAAGAGGACGGACGGGCGAGAGAGCGGGAAGCCGAGAGGGCAGGCAAGCAGGCAGGCAGGTGGGCGAGTGGGCGGGCGAGTGGGCGGGCGAGTGGGCGGGCGAGTGGGCGGGCGAGTGAGCGAGCGAGTGAGCGAGCGAGTGGGCGAGCGAGTGGGCGAAAGGACGAGTGGGCGAGGGGGCAAGTGGGCGAGCGGGCGAGTGGGCGGGCGGGTGAGCTGGCGAGTGGGCGGGCGAGTAGGCGGACGAGTGGGAGGGCGAGTGGGGAGGCAGGGCAGTGGGCGGGCGAGTGGGCGATAGGGCGGACGGCGGACGGACGGACGGCGGACGGTCAGAACCGCTTGGTGACGACACTGATACGCGGCCTCTGAACGGGTGCAGCCCTGCGGCCGGCGCCGCGTGCGCGTGTGAGCGCGCCCTCTGTCCGCCGTCGCGTTGTTTAATGCTATCGCGCGCGCGAACTTCCTGGCCGGACCCGCGCGAAATATGGGGATAAACAATTAAGCGCCGCCCCAGCCGACGCTCGTTCACGTTGCGGAGCGTTTTAGCTGGCGCTAATTGGCTAAAAACCGGGTTAAAAAAAGAAAATTCGATTCATCGTTACTTCATTTTAACGCGTAATGTATAGGCTCCGCCCTAACTCTCTCACTAGCGCATTAATATGCTGCCCCCAAGGGAATATCCACTAAAAGGTATAGGATATGAATAATCATACCGCTTACGTAAAAATAATTGATTAAGGGATAAATTCTAATATTCCTCTGGGAGGTTATTTTTCGCCGCCTGTAAAAATTCATTGCTTTTCGGATGTTGCTCTAGCATTCGCGCGAGACCACAAACGGAGGTTATAAAGAAAATTGAACAGGCGTGATCCTGAGCTTTTTAGCGACGCTGAAGGGCACGAGTTGGCTGCGCGAGGGCGTCGCTCCCCTCCCCTCCTTTCCCTCCGTCGGACCCTTGCCGCGTTCCTTCCCCGTCCGTCCTTTTCGTCCCCCCATCTCCTGGCCGCTTAGCCCGTGGAGTGCGTAAGGACTCCACGGCCTCGAAATATGCATAAGCCGAAAGAATACGGATGTCATACTAATTGCTGGGGGGAGAACTAAATATTTGAAGGCATCGCGTGCTCCCGGCGCCTCTGCCACCGTCTCCCTCTCCCTCTCTCCCCGCCCTCCCCCTCCCGCCCCTGCGCGTGCCCCTCCCTCCTTTGGGAGGTGGCCCGTAAAAAACCCGTAGGGAAAGTTCGTCGCGGCCGATAAAAAATTTAGCGAGTACCGACGGCTGGTTCGAAAGTTATTAGAGCCACTTCGTCCGTATCGCAGGAGCAAAGGGGCTCGTTTTCACAGCGTGCGGCGGCAGCGGGGTTGGAGCGGGGCATGCGGGGATAGGACGGGGACGAGGTGGGCACGGGAGGGGTCGGCGGGGAGGGTTTTGAGAAGCGGGGAAGTTTGCGCGGTGTGGTCGCCGGCCGCTATGAACGTACTAGCCCGTGAGGACGGCGTTTTGACCGAATCCGCCGGCCGTCCTCGCCGTCGTCCATGTCTCTGGACCCGACCTCTTCTCCAAAACGTGTTCCTGCGCTGCGGAGTTGATGCCCACGATCTTCCAGCGCACTTCCTCTCTCACTTCTAACCGGCTATGGATGGCGTGTGATTTCCTTATTACTGAACTCTACCGACGACATACGAAAAAGCTGTTTCTTACGTTTTTGAGTTAAGGTCGTTTTATATATAATTATTTCTAATAATTACATTTTTATCATAATATTATTTATTTTTGTACTCAGAAAAGTGTTTATATACCTGGTTTTTAAATTTTTTTATAGTACAAATAAATACATATTTAAGCCCCTATTGAACTGATAAATCTGTTTAGTTTGTAAACCGACAAGAAGGGGCTTCATTCTACCACACAGAATGTTTCTCTCTCACTGCCCCTCACCAACTCTGTGCCAGGTTTTCTCCGAAATACATTTTTACTCGCGTATCGATGAAACTGGCTATGTAAGATGTAGACATTTCGTTAGGGTGTATTTTCTAGCCTCTAGTTCTTTGGTTCATTCATAATTAGTGAGGGCTTAAACCGACTGTATACCTTCATATATTAATGTTAATATATTCAAGTGGATCAATTATACAACTGTATGGCTGGCCGACCATCGATTCCGGCCGACGAATTCCAAAGGTTTCATTAAGAATCGATTGCGCGCCGCCGATCCTCCTCCGGCCGGCGTCGCACGGGCTTGCGCGAGGTCACGTGGCGGGCCGAGCGGCAGTGGCCGGCGGCGTTGACACTCGGCGCCGCCCCGCCCCAGCGCTCCGCCCCGCCCGCGGCCCCGCCCACGGCCCCGCCCACGCGGTCGGCGCGCCGCCACCCCCACCGCCCGCCCGCCCACGCGCTTTTTCCTCATCACCGCCCACGCCCTGGTTTATTTATTCGGCGGGGATGATGTGCGAGCTGACGCCTCGGGAACAGCGTTTCTAAAAACAGGATCCGCGCAGATGTGATCCCTTCCACCGCGTAGAGCGCAGAAATAAGAAGGAATAATAGACAATTATACTTTTACTATATTTAAAATTGTGCGATGCATTTATATTTCGTGAAACTAAACTTTAATTTTCTTTGAAAATTAACGAAGTTTTACTTCCTTTGCGCAACTTCAATATCTCTTTCTATCAAATATTTACAATTCAATAAAAATATTATATTACCAGTACAATAAATTTAAATTTTAAAATCTTGAAACTTGAAAAGAATTTTGTTTATGTAAAATCATCTTATATGCATCTTATAATGTATCCATACTACGAGATCTCGGCAGAAACCACAACTGTTTCATAATCACAGTTCAGGATCATCATAAACAATCATGATAGAAATATTAAAAGGGACTGAAAAATATTAACTCGTGTAACGGGGCATCTAATGTTTTTGACTACTTCTAAATTTATTTTCTTAGAAGATAAGGCCAGTGGCTTTGAAACTCTGGTATCGGTGCCCTTGGGCTTTGTGATCACTTTCCAGGGGCACACATTCAACATTACACACCTACGGAAAGATGAAAAGACACAAAATTCATTTGGCCTATGAACTATTTTATTCTTGGTCTATCTTTTCTACTTTGTGCTCCTATGACTCTAAATCTGTCAATTAAGAGAGGGGTAATTTACACAGGGACACTATCTGTCCAAGACTATCTCCGAGTTAAGAATAGGACAGCACTCTGCGTTGAAAACACGATGAACTCCACAATTGCTCTGAAGCAATTTTAAACGTGAAAGTAAATAGATGGTTAGCTAATGGCAATGGCTAATGGCTAAACTAATGGCATAAATAGATGGGACAACATGCTTAGAAGTCTCTGAATTACTACACTGAATCTTAGTCTTTAGGATTGAATTCATAATTGTTAATAAGTAAAGAGGTAATTCGTAAGCAACAAGTGACTGCTTAAAATAAATTGCCACTTATAGAGGTTCATACCCCATAGACGATTCTCGTGAACGCCGAATGACTGTTTTAGTAAGTGATCAGAAAGGTACAATGTGTCAATTGAACCACCTATTAATGATTGAGTGGCCATGACGTACACACTCAAAAACTCTTAGAAACATCTTCCAATTTGATTTGCTCGCATTTCAGGTGTTTCCTAATTCCACACATCCAGTAGATTGTTCATGTATTTGAGATTTAGTAGTAGAATTGGTTTGTTGGGTATAGAACAATAAATTTTCTGCGAAATCATTGACATGAGTTTCCATAGTAGAAGCGAGCATCGCGTTAGAACATAACCGAAACCCGTAAAGCGGGCACGAACATAAGAGAGAAGGGGGAAAAAAAATAAGGGGTCACTCACTGCTCACTCATCTGTGAATAAGGGTTTGAATTACAATCGGTCACTTCAGAAATACCATTTTTAATGTTCTCAATGATTTCGGCCCTTGTACCCTAGGGGCTTTTCTTCTTTTGGTTTCATCAACATCAATATCACTTGTTCGGAACTTCCATAGAAAGGGATGCCTGTTGTAATCTGAAAACACACTAGTCGTTTCTAGAACTTAATGTAGCCTATCTCTAAACCTTTTCGTTCCTTGAAAAATAATGCCACCCTGGGTTAAACGTCGCAGGTGGAACATTAACAATTAGCATGTCGATGGATAGTTTTAGAAACCCTACGATAGAATGAACATTCAAATACCTCTCACAAACACATAGACGACTAAATAATCAGATTGTAATACAGTATAATATATCTTACGTGCTTCTAAAAATTACAGCAATGCTAAAATCAACTGTGAATTTCAGTAGTGTTAAAAATCACAAATATTTTTCTAAATGCCACACATCGAACACACAGCCTATCCCGTGAGCCAATTACATTAGCGATATCAACGTGATAAAGAGGTTGTATATTTATAATTCATTAAAGGACGCGAGATTTAACTCATTGTATGTTCATTGTATTCCGTTGTTATAACTATTCACAACCTCACTCATTCAAGGTTCAAAAAAATTTGAGAACTACTGGTAAATGATGTAACGTATTAATAGAGGTCAAGTAGAACAATAATTAGAATTTTCCATAATTTTATATTTATTGTCATCATTGTTATTTTCTAATGGTTCTCTAGTGACCTCCCCTTCGATGCATCAAATAGATTGTGTCGTGTATCGTTTCCAATCTGACCAAGCTTTACCGGTCGGTCGCAGCTTATCCTGTAAATTGACATGCTTTCTTCCTTAGGAAATTTAGATCTTACGCGGATACCAGGACGTATTTCATTGATTCTTCGTGCCTTTCATACGCATCCAACCCACTTAAATATTAACGAGGTTCTACAAAGGGCAATGATAATCGAAGAGTAAAGCACGCATTACTGCGTCGTTTCAAGGTCACGGTCTGCTAAACCGGAGCCCTTCCACCTCGGACGTCTTTAAATAATCGTCTACTTCATCAATATAACTTTCACTTCCTCTTGCATTAAGAGCACGTTTGATAATATTTTTTAGATTTTTACCCAAGCATTGAAATAATAATAATAATAATAATAATAATAATAATAATAATAATAATAATAATAATAATATTGGTTAAATTGACAATAAAACAAATAACATAAGTATTTAAAAAATAATTTTAATAACACGATGCAATATTCCAATGTGTGTATCTCAATATGTTGATTACTCCCATTACGTTAGTGGTGTATGTGATACCCTACCAGGTACATGGTGGTTTCCTTTCTCTTGAACGCCACCACCACAAGGTGAAAACATTCAGAGTTTAGTATACACTCTCCTAGCGCAAAAGAATATAACACACCCTACTAGCCCAGAGCCGTCACCCCCGCAGCCGCCTGAGCCATTTAGCTTAGCATTCCGTATCTCCGTGCACTTAAAACTCCTTCCGACGTGCGCATAGCGTTCGTACACGTCAGCGGAGTCGACTTACGCGCGTTTCGCCGAAAGACCGTCCGTAATCCTGCCCCTCCTCCACCCCTCTCCCCCCGCCTCCGCCACGCTTCCATACCGATCCCGGCTGGCCCGCGGTCTCGTCTCGTCTCGCCCTGACCCCTCTCCGAAACTCCGTCTCTGCATCGTGCTCAGCCTGTCGTCCCCGCCCCGCCCCGCTCCGCCCCGCTCCGCCCTCCGCCCCCGCCCGCCCCTGAGCGCTGTCCTCGCTGGCTGCTCCGCTGCCTTCGCTTGCGCGGAGCGACGGCCTGCCAGCAACGGCTGTTGTAAGCCCTTCTATTAGACAAGCGGCAGACGAGATGACTGTTTTTGTTAATTTAGGAAACGCGCTGTTTCCTTGTGCGGGGGCGTGCAAAAAGTAATTGCATCTTTATCTATTCCATTCTATTTTTCACATAGCATCGCCATTAAATTTAAAGATATACTTTGTAAAATGGCCAACGATTTCATTTTTTACACATTTATTCTCTTACATGATTTCGTCTATTTCATTTTTCTAATAGTTGATGAATATACATAATAACAGTATTTTGTTAAAAAATTGATAACAATTTATAATCAATTTTTTTCTAGGGTAAATGAAGAAATGTAAAATAAGAACAAACCAATGTGACAAATTTTTTTCGCAAGTAAAGAAAAAATTCTACTGTACAGATTGTTTGATAGATATGGCATTAAATCCAATACCTTCACAAATTAAAAATTGTAATATCCTAGAAATTATGGTTAAATGTCAATATGTTTAATTCTTTGAAGACAACATAGCTTTAAAATACCACGCTCTTCTGTGTTGTTTAATAATATAAATGCATGGGTGTCAATGAAAGAGAGAAAAGTATATCCCGATAAAAAAATAATTTCGCTGATATTAAGAACTATTTTTGAGTTGTGATAATGAATATCAATATTGTTCAACTTTTAAAAAAATTGAATTAAATAGAATTAGTCTGATTTTACTCTACGTACAACGGCTTCATTTTTACAATTCGTGATGTGGGGTTATTCTGCTTGGTGGCATTATATTATGTCTAAAACCAAACCAATCCAAAAAGAAGTAACAATTTCTGATAACTGAAAATACCAAATTTGTGTAGGTGTCAGGCAATTCACGAGAATTCATTCATACAGCACAAAGCCTTGTTGAAATTACATTTTCCAAATAATTCGACGGTGATGTCTATTCAAATCTGAAACTGCAAATGTCTCTTATCTCGCGAAGCTGATCCACGTTTATCGGAAACACGTTCTGACTCGCCGTTATCTTTGGAATGCATTATCATTGTACACTCAAACACGTGAGTTGTTTCAACGATTTGCAATTCGTCAATGCGTCAGGATATGCACAAAAATAGAAATACCGACCACAGTGTTACATTAAATTCATTCAGTTTTGTGGTCAGTGACATATCCCGTGACAACGCCTCGAATTAAATGCAAATTTCAAATTATATTTCTATATTTCCTGTGTATGCGTTCCAGATTTGGTCAGGATTCGATATGAACATTACGATAAATGTACATTAGTATGTCTTTTTTTCATAAAAGTTTCAAAACTTTCCAGCTGTTTAAGCTTTTTTCTGTTTTGTTTCTATTTTCTTTCTTATTATGCTTAACTTGTTATTTTTGGTAGTATTTCTAATAATTTCCTGACTGTTTAAACGTTTCCCTCTTCCACTTTTATCATTTTCTGCGATCATTCTCATGTTGTAATATATCTGCTATAATTCAATATAATAATGTAATAAAAATATTATTTATAGTTAATTATTAAATTAGCCGCTGAATTAGAAAGAAAATTGGAAATATTACGTGGTGATTGCCTTGTATATTGTGTATCTTAAGTATGATTCACGCTACAAACATAATGAAAGTTGCATTGATTTCACACAGAGCAAATAAACTGAAAATATTTAAAAGGCTGGCGAGATCCCGAGCCGACCTACCATCTGCTAGCGGGATTTTCCCCGAACAGGTATATCCCACCAGCGAGGTCCGCCAGAGCTGGGATAATCTCGAAGCAGAAAGACACGAATTTATGAGTCATATGTTTTTTTTATATATTTATTAATGGACGAGTGTACATAGATCAGTATTATTTATACTACATCATATGTACTTTCTGACTTATATTTTACTTAAATGCTAATCTTACAACTACATCCAACTTCACATGAATAGGAAACTCTCAATGCATCTATGTGATTAATTGACTTCTGAAAATATGCTGAGGAATAAATTTAATGTGTATCTATTTTTAATTCTAGTTGGGAGCTGGTAGGTGGTGGCTAGGTGGTAATGGGTGGCTTGGGTTATTGTGTTAATTTTGGACACGAAATTGTTAATAGAAGAGCAATATGGTAAACTATAGGAGGTAAATTAAATTCTTCGTGCAGTTGAATGTTTGAGATGGGAACCAGAGTGCATGAGTTGCAAGTGTGAGGAAATGATTTTGGATGATCTGTAATTTATTGATGGTAGTTTTAGAGGCGTTGATCCAGATAGGGTATGCGTAAAGCATTAGGGGTCTAATTATTGATTTATAGATGGTGATGGCATTGTTTAATGAGAGCTTCCTATTGCGATTTAAGAGTGACTTTAGTTGAATTACTTTTATTTTGGCTTGCTGTGCTTTTACTGTTATGTGATTTTTCCAATTTAGTCTGGTATCAAGATGCAGCCCTAAGTATTTGACAGATTGTGTGGGGTTCATGGAATCGGGTGATTGTATATTTGGAGTGGACTTGAGTTTGAAAATATTCTTAATGAGAATATTTTGGCTGATGATTTTGTAAGATTGAGTTTGATTTTCCATTTGACAGACCATTCATCAATTTTATTTAGATATGTTTGAATTTGTTTACAGATTAAGTAAATTGAATGATTTGACATGAAAATTGCGGTGTCATCGGCGAATTGGACTATGTGCGTATGTGATGTTATGGGAATGTCGGCTGTGTGTATGTTGAAAAGCGTGGGGAACAGTGGTGAGAAATATTATAATCAGAAATTTTTATTTTCGGAAGCTTGAATGCCGCTATTAGGGTTATTAATATATTATTTAAAGGGAATTTAATATATAATTTGTATATCTCGTAGACGTGCGTATATACGAAGTAGTATACTACGTAGTATGGAGAAAGTTATGTTACGTTGCGGAAAATCGATTTCGAGATTTCAACAGAAATACACGTTTTGGAATCCCCTGATACCGAAAAAGTGCTTTTCTCAAAACGTCCGTCCGTCCGTCCGTCCGTCAGTATGGAAACTTTTACGGAAAAAATATTTTCCTCATTCTGACAGAAAATCGAGCAGATAAGGACGGGTCATTTATAATTACTTTATCTGCGACTTACACTTAGGCTCTTCATACGAGCATGTCCACTACGTTTTTCCATACTGATGTAATCGATGAAAACAGGAAAAATTTCAACAATTTTTTGCGCATGAAAGAATTCTTTTCAGGGCAATTTTAATTTCAAATATTCCTATCACAGAGCTCAACATCGACTTGGATATTAAGGCAAGCAAGATTTTCATTTCATTGAATATTCACACCATTTTTATTGTTACTACATTCACAATCATGGACACCACAATAACGGTCATTAACATATTTATCCGTTCTTTAGTTGTTCCCTTACTTAACAAAAGGCTGATCCCCATATTTCCACACTGATCTCTCCAGGATAGAATACAACTGGGCTTCGGAGAGAAAAATAATTTGCGAGGTCAGTAGTGGCCCATACGCAAATAATAATGTTATCGTTACGCGTAATATCTCTCTCTCTCTCTCTCTCTCTCTCTCTCTCTCTCTATATATATATATATATATATATATATATATATATATATATATTTACGATGTAAAAGCAAAAGAAGAAGATTATTATCTAGCGAATTACGAGGCAAAAATTTAAGATGATTTATAACTTATTCTCATTGAGATACATATATAAATATAGAAATAAATGCTCATCCACATTAATATTAAAATCCTGATAGTCAACTCATTTACTAGCCACTAAACTGATAGGGTATTAGATCGACAGGTATTGAATGAATGTTAGTTATCAAGCTTTTACACAAGTCATTATCACACAATTTATTTATTTTTCATGCTATTATTAGTTACTGGATTGTCACGGTGTTGAATCTTTTCTAAAATGACGTAAGGAAGCATTTGTCAAAAATATTATCTAAATTGTAATAAAAATGTTTATTTTACATAGAAAACTCATATATTAGACACTAAATACCTGTCAGTGTCTAGTATCGTCGGGAAATAATACTGAATATTTCTCAAGGCAAAAATCATTACCCCTCTTTTCATTCGTGTGGTCAAGACATTTCGAGTCACTGGACTGTCATGGCGGTAAATCGCCCAGAACCGCGTGAACATAACACAAACGAGACTCTGGCAATAAAAGATTCAGCTGCTCGCCTTCCGGGCCGACGGCCGTTTGTCTGAGCCCCTGGCGGCGGCGGCGGCGGCGGCGGCGGCGGCGGCGGCGGCGCCGGCCTCGCCGCAACCCGCACTATCCGGGTAGATAGTCCGCAGCGCACGGCATGACGCTAATTGGACACTGACGGACGACAGCCAGGGCCAGACCCTCGGCGGGCGCGAGCCAGCGGGAGCAGCCACCGGCCATCAGCTTGGCCCGCCGGCCGGCCGCCCCGGCCTCCGACGGGGACCGCCGACGAGGCGCTACACGCCGCGCCGTCCACTGGGGGGGATGGGGCCAGCGTCGTCCTAAGGACGCAAAGAAGCTTCGAGGAAGTGGAGAGCATTAGAGTGAAAGCAGAAGGAGGAGGAGGCAGCTGGGACAGAGGTGAGAGGAGTGGCTTTTCAGTGAACTAGGTAGGTTGTTGGAGAAGTAGAAGGTAAGGTAACGGACGACAGAGATGATTGCTTACTTTTAGAAATGCTGCAATGAGCTGAAACCCGTAGATGTGATAATTAATTGACGAATAGGATCGACGTGATTGACAGTGTATTGTAAAACATGACGGAGGTGGTTTAGTTTGCAACTTGACGGGTAAAATTTAGGAGGTGTGGTAGTAGATATAATAAAGCTGGAGATAATAGCGAAGAGGTGAAGTAGATGGGAAAGAAAGGGAAAGTGGGAAAATATGGTATGACGCGGACTAGTACCGACCTAGGGAGGGATACAAAGGTGAGCCTTGCGGTATCTTGGGGATGTTGGGGTTTACAAACAACTTAACAACGAGGTGGTTCCACTTGCCTTCAAGAAGGGCTGAAATACACAGAAACGATTAATTTCGTCGCTTGATACTAAGGTAACGGGAATACCTATGGTCAGTGACTTGTCGGACTTGGTGGTTGAAATCTAGGATGGCGGTATGGCATTCAGAGATGATGGTAGAGAAGGAAGTTGCCAAAAAACGCAGATGAAGTTGTTGGTGGGAAAGTTGTTACCGTTGAGGCGAAAAGTGGCTGTAGAAAGGTTAAATACATTAGACGTGTTGGAAGAGGAAGGAAATGCGGAGGCAGGGTGGAAGCTTTATAGTTAGGGCGATGATTTAGGATTGTCGGGGACGTCAGATGCTATGTCATAGGTGACCGAACAATTAAGTACCTATCACTTGCTTGGTGTAAAGTATCCGATATTGTTATTCTGTTTGGGTAAGATCATAATTGATAATTATCAACCATCTGCTGCCTAGCTTCGCGCTGCCTAGCTGCGCGCGAGCCAACTTTGAATGCGAGAGCTTAAGCTTCCGCGAACGGAGTCAGTTTTTAATTGGCTGTCCAGGTGACGCCGCGTCCATGGGAAAGGTGCCAACGTTTCGGTCGCAATTCTGCGACCTTCCTTACGCCCTGAGGGAAGTAGACTCAGACCGAAACGTCGACACTTTTGCCATCAACGCGGCATCACCCGGACAACCAATTAAATACAACTTTGAATGCGTTTATGCATTCACAACAGTTGCCAAGACCCATGATGGATTCGAATTTAGTTCCTCTGCTACTTCTTGTAGTAGTTCAGTCCAACTTGGTTCCTGAATTTCATCAGCATCGAAGGAATGTGATCACGGAAATCGCACCTACAAGCATTTTTCATTCCTCTGCACCGGGAGCAGGAAGCTCGGTCTTATCTCTTCACTGTTGTCCATCTCCGTAGGTCGTATTTGTTTACGTATTTTCCTCGTGCCTTTACCATTAAACTCCTGTAGCTGTTTCCTAATCGCCAACGTCGTAGCGCGCGTCGCTACCAGTAATATTTATTCCTTTGGCCTTAGCAAGATCTCAAGTTCCAGAGCATGCGACTGCCAGGGGGTAGCTTGGCGCCTTGTTTCTGCACAAACCTGCACGAACAATTGCTACCTCTTCTAAACCACGCAAACAGTAAAACCAAACTGCACGTCGTAATGACTACCAAATTGTTCTGCCAGATGACATTCCAATGGCATCATATTTTAGAGTAACGTGGACGGTTTTTAATTTATTATTGCTTATAGAGATGTTCTAACACAAAAGTCATTTTGGGCGACATAACCTTAAATCATTATAATGAGCAGAGAACACCAATTTTTCATCTTTCTTCAGTTGCTCACACTTTAAGAAACTATCTTGATAACTCAGGAAATTATGTTATAGATAATGAGCGAAGTTTCTCTATAGAAATGTTGCCAATCCTGAGGGACAAGCAAGGAAAGAGAGAAAGGAAGGGCTTTTAGAAGAGGAGTGGAGCATCGACACAGGCGGTAGGAAAACGCTGCAGATAGGTGAAGGGGAAATAAATTAGGGACGAAACGAAAGACTGCACAGGTATTAGAAGCATTGGTAAGGCAGAGTAGAGGCCATACAGTACAGAAGACGATGGAGGATGTTTTATTGCCGCCCCTGTGGTCGCCGCATGACGTTACGCGGCGAACGAAGTATTGAAGATGAATCAACAATGGGTTTAATACTACCACAATCTCTGATAAATATATAATGCTTAAATTGTTCGAATATGGAAGTGATGTATCATTCTACAATATAAAACTATTAGTATCGGGATGGAAAGAATGCGAGGTCACTATACGGTTACTGCAAGTGAGGCGAAGGGTGACGGTTCAGGTGGAGACAGATAGACTCAGAAAGAAGAGAAGGAAAGGTTGGAGGCGATCCAACATTCTGTGAAGCGCAAATGCTTCGTAGAGAAAAGCATTCCCTTCTCCAGGTAAGCACTCAGCGGAGCACCGCCCCAGACGGACCAAGCACTAACCTCCGGACTGGTTCCCCGACATGTGCGGTAAGGTAGAGTATTTAAGCGTAAGTGAAAGTAAGGGGCGAGGATATGGCAAGAAAGAGGAAGGAAAGATCGCGCGCTGTCCGTGACCCGTTTCCTAGGGTACCACTCCGACACTCACCTGGTATTGATCGTAGAAACCACGGAAAATTACTTATCAGAGCAGTCGGCCGCTAAAATTCTCGAGTCAGCGGCTGAATTCGACCTATGTAGCTAGTAGGTATCGAATATCAGCCACCATCGGGACACGAACGCTAGGAAATCGCTGCAGAGACAGTGACAATGCTGTCTCTGAGTTACACTCAGTTGGTTTATTGGGTGTTCCTGAACCGGAGGCTTATATAACAGATACGTGACATATGAGGGTATGATAGTGTTGTGAACAGTAGTAGTGAAGGAGCAGCGTTGGAAACGGAAGGACCGCGAGAAATCCGGCCGCGGACCCGCTGCGGCCACCGCAAATTGGAGTGACAACCGCGGAGTGTCCTGGATTCGGCGCCTGGCACCTCGCCGCGAGAAGCCGCCGCGCCGGCCGCTATGCCACGGATCGCGGGGATGACGGCTGACTGTTCACGGCGAGGCCGTAGGGGGTTACGGCACGGGGCGCGGCTGCGGCTGCGGCAGCGCCAGGCAAACACGGCGACGGGGCACGGGGGGCGGGGAGGGGATGGCAGGAGCATTTAGCGCGGCGGGGACTTCGTGAGCGTCGGCGGTGCGGTTACGACTGCGGGGAGGGGGGAGGGGCGGGGACGCGAAGAGATCGCGCGGCACGGCGCTGGTTGGAGTGCGGAGCGGGGGATGAGGGAGGCGGGGCGGGGAGAGGAGGGAGGGGCGGGGCGGGGCGGGGCGGGGCGGAGTGCTCCGGCACTCGCGTCCTCGGCGGCTGGAGGGCGATGCCGTAATTAAAGTGACGCTGATTGGGGAGGCTGCGCCCGAGGGAGGGGAGATCACTCGATCCCTTCCGCTTTCACTGCGACGGTAAACAAGTCTCGGGCTAAGCGCGTTTCACTGGAGGATGAAGAGGGCGAGATACCTAAAGTGCTCCGGACTAAATGCGGGCCTCGTCATATTGAGGGTCGCCAACAGTTTCATGATCCAGTGTTCGTGTTTGGAGGTAGAGCAGAGGTCAAAATCAAGCGAAGGGAGGAAGTACATCACGATCTCTTCTCATTTCAAGATTATTTGCGGTGATTATTACCTTGCGTGATTATTATGCATACTTTTTTTTTGTTTACGTGATAGAATATATTTCCAACTAAAATACTCAAACGCCCAAAGATATATTATTTCTTTAACATTCACCTACGATGTAATATTTTCCGTCTAGGACGATATTTATAACAATTTGTGCTGATCTAAGTAAGGTTCGTGTTATATTTTGTGGGTACCTTCTTATTCCGAAAGCAACAAAACTCTTAATGTTCGATTTTTTTCTGACCTTTACAATTCAGCCGTTTTATTTAGTTCCTTCCTGATAGGAAATTAATCTTCGACGTCTAGATTTGCTCGAGATGAAAGATGGTCATTTTAACGAAATATCTCTGTTGAAAAAATGTCACAAAGTGCGAACAGTTTGTACGGTTTACGCAATTTGTTCTCAACTCATTCGAATAATATATGTCATATATCGTGTTTTCATCGTAACTGCTACTCCATTAGTTCAGATAAAATACAATTCAAAGTCATCAAAAGTTTACTAGAATAAATAGTTTAAATGTAGAAATGTAGAGAAAATGCCGTCAAATACAATAATTATAAACCTATTAACCATTACCAGGAATAAGAACAACAAATAAACTTTTAACATTCTCATTCCTTCGCTTATAGCTTTCTCCTCTTAGAGTCAGACATCTGATAACGCATTAGCACCCCTTCGAAGGAGTTGAGGAAGCGATTAGACTTCAGAGCCCATAACACAGAGATTATAAGTCATAAGGAAAACTCGAGGAGAAATTCAGGAAAACTTTCTGTCACATCGTCATCTTCAGTCATTAGTCAACTTTCCACTTAACTGAGTACGTCAATCAACACAATCTAGAGATCTGCGAACTTCCACTCTTCCCTCTGCGGCGGAGCTCGTTCGTGATTAACCAGGCGAAGCGCGCGCCAAACGGTGGAAGGCCCTGTTTGAGCTCCGGCTGAATTTCGTGACGAAAGAAGCCAAAGATGAACGACGAGAAAACATGGTACCTCGTAGACATAAATATATCATTACGGAGCCCAGAATAGACTACACAAGAAGATAACGTCTGTCGATATTTTTGGGTGAACACACGAAGATTGATAAAAAAACAGGTTTTTATATTGGCAAAAGTTATTTATTTTTCAACGGTTCAGTGAATGTGTTTAACCTTCGTCTAGCACCATGACAAAAGCTAAAATTAAAGTACATTGGAGTGAATTTGGCCCTCCATGGGAAATGCACTATACTACGAAATAAAAACTTTTCTTTTTATGAAATCACATTTAGAATATACCATTTATTTATCTACTGATAGGTATATTTTTAATGGCAAAATTAAAGACCCTGACAAAGGTAATGAAAAGTATTGAAGTATGAAAGTATTGAAAATTTAAAAATGTATTGAAATTTAATAATGCATTGAAACTTCCAGATATTTTTTTCACATTTTTTAAAAAAAAGTTAGGATCTCCATTTCAAAAAGAAACAGAGATAAAAAGACAAATAAAAATTATCATAGACGGTTCTATCTGATTATTCTTTCTTGCTAGACTTGACATTATATTAATTGCAAATCCATTTTGTGTGATCGGCAAAGAAGAGAAAAATGCAAAAACTTTTATAAAGAGGGGATTACAAAACAATTTTTTTGATCTAATGATAAAATATGAGAGGCCATTTGAGTCAGATTAAAAAATGTAAATCGTTCAAGGAAAATGAGGTCAGACAAACCTAATGATACCGCACGAGCGTGAAGCATCTGTCAGAATATAAAACGCATTTTTCCGTTCTGTGACGAAAGAATGCAATAAAATTGTCAATGACATGTATAAATGTATTTAGATGTGGGTGATGTGTATAAAGTTATTGAGATTTAGGATCGTGTAACATTTCCCTATATCTTGTAAAGGAACCTGGTCTTCGATTCTTACTGTCTAAAGCGAAAAACCACGGCATATAGTTATTAATTAAAAATAAGTAGAGATTTTTACATATATAAAGAGAGTAAAACTTCTACAATTTCATTAATATTTCCTATATAATTATTTTTTCACATAATAACTCTGCCAATGAATCGACTTCTTGTAATGGGCCACCAGTTCCGTAATCCGGTCATTACAGAGTGTTCGACTTCGACGGCCCCCAAAAAAAGTCTTCTTCCAATCTGCAATGCCTCGTTCGAGTTAAAGTCATGTTCTCCCAGGTATCCTTTACGTTCTGAAAAGAGATGAAATTTTAATGATACCAGTTCGAGACCATGAAAAATGATATAGAAGAGTGACTAAGACGCAGAATGTGTCGTGATCTCCTTGTGCTGGTTGAATCTCTACGAATATGTGCTTTCAGATTCTTTTGATTTCTCACTGCCTTGCAGAATTTCTGACCGTGCGTTTTGGCAGAAATTACATATGCACCACAACTTGAATATCCAACAAGGCTGCAAGCACAAATTTACCAACCGACAACACAAACGTTTTTGTGTGTGTGTGCATGTGTAAGTGCGTGCGTAAATCTGTGGCGAAACTCCAGGGATGATCTTTTATTTTAAAGATCGAAGTAGTGTATTCATAGACATTGTGATGGCTATGAGCAACTTTCAATCTCCAATAAATTTCTACTATAGGCATATTTTCTGCCGTTTAAAACTTCACTGCTGCTCACATTTTCTGACGCACAACATAGCGTTGTTACAGTTATCATGTTTTTGCTTAAAATTCGAGTCACTTTCTAAACAGAGGTGCGAAAATTGTGTCAACAAAGCAATAACCGTAATTGAGCAGAATTTACTATTTTTGGTACTCTGAATTATATTGACAGCAACATAAAATATATGAGGCATTTTTTCAGCATTTCTATTTTACATCATGACCAATTTTAAAATACATTTGAGATTTATGTCGAAATATAAAGAAATGGTGTCAATATGTTGTCGTATTTCTCACCACCTTCACCCAGCACTTTGATCTACTGTTCACCTAACGACATTTTTTACAATTATTTAATTCTAATGAATTCTCGTTCGTTTTATTTGGATTTCTCTTTTTTGAAAAATGTAATTACTCGTCCAATAGAAAGCGTTAAATTATATTATTTATGATATTAACCCTATGGAATAAGAGTTTAAAATGTACGTAGCTTTTCTCAAGGGAGTCTGGAGCCTGATCCTTGACAATAAAGGGTCATGTCTTCCTAGTAGAGAAACGTTATGGGTAGGACGACTAGACACTTTTGGGTAGTCTCTTTCAGAAATATATGTAGAGAGATTATTAAGAAAATTATGACATTGTGGACGTGATTGAATGCACCATGGCGCATTTATTGACATTCTCAAAGCTTTGTGAAGGTGTGAAGTTGTTTTGGAATGAAAGTTTGAATTTCTTTTTTGGTTATCTTGTTTATTATTTGGTAGAATTTCCGACGGGAGTAATATGTCATGTTTAAGCGGCAGGTATATGGATTCAAAGTCATGTGGGTTTCCAAGTCATGTGGGTAATAACACTATGAGATAATTAATGGCCATGACTTCATGTCTCAGAGAGATGAATTCTTTGTTATTTTTAAAAGTGAACATTTTGTCTAGCTGTCAGAAGAGGCTGAGCTTTAAACGTGTGATTTAAATTTATATATCATATAATTACACAATTTTTGTGTAAGTGTAAGTGTTCGTGTTCAGGAATAGGGTGACAACTGTGTGGTATTAATTTCATTTTTATTGTTATTTTGTAGAAATATAACGTAAAGTATTTTATGAATAATATTAACATTAAACTTGAGATAACAAAAATAAACAATTTGAACACCGATTTAAATGCTTAGAATACTGACAAAACTCTACTGTTTATAAAAATTAAAATATTAACTCTTTAGAGAAATTTTAGTTTTATTTCTGCGAGTTATTAATGGGATAAACAAATATTAAGAATGGTTTAATACAATTCTGAAATGGAGTGTATATTGATGTACAGTTATGAAATGGAGTGCATATTGGTTATTAAACGCGAATCTCGACAATGGTTTGACGTGATGTTGCAATGCAAGGGCAATGCATCTAGATATATTAACCTAGTTGTCGAGAACAGGGAAATGTTGAGCAGGCTAGGTGAAATATTGGGGAAGATTTAACTCGATCAAGAGTTGCTTCTGATCTAGATAAAAGAAGATTCGTCATTACAAATGGAAGTTGCCAGGTGTAATTTTTCTGTCGCCAACGATGACAAATCGCTGGTATTTTCGGTCTCCGGCCATATACTCTTCCGCTGAGAGAACTGCAAGGTGGGAGCAGGGGACTGGTACAGGAAGTCGCCGGCGTTCTTGTCTAGAATTGGAGTGATTTAGTGGTGAGTAGCAATAAAATGTACAAACATTACGCCGACCTTATATGAATTTAGAGGCACTTCATGATGAAATGGAACGAGTTCGACAACCTAAACTACGAATTACTACATTATTTCAACTAATGTAAACTATATTAGGAAGTATTTGAATTAATTGAAATATTAATTTTTAAAATGTGTGAAATGTGTTTTCAAATAGTTAATTTCATACGTTTATCAGTGTAATAACGTACATTATGTGGGTAATTTATAACCTTGATGAGATAAGAATGAGATCAGAAACGTCGTCAATTTGGCTATTGAAACAAAGTAATTAAGTAATTGACCTACTCCCATGAGAAAATTCGAAGAAATACTAGATGATCGTGAATTCTAGAAAAATATAAGCTATGTACCCATAATGTATTTTCCAATATAAATAAATATAAATACACAATATATTGATTGGAGTGTTTTAATCTGCCTTTTTATGATGTTTTGAATCAAATACTAATATTAATTATAAATAGAGTTCTTAACTTTATACAATCACTACATAATAATTGTTACATGAATAACAAAATGTAACTAATATCTGTATTAATTGGTTCAAAACACAAATTATTTTAAACATATATATCATTTTGTGTTAAATTAATGTCGAGTATTCATTGAAAAGAACTGCTGTTGTTAAACGGTGTTGCAGGTCCCCCATATTGCTCAAATCCAGACGAATTTTATAAGAGTACTTTTTTTAACTAAAAACGTTTGTGTACGAGTATGTTTCGATTCACTTACAAAAGGAAATAATAAAGAATAATTTTATACACGCCCAGGAAATAATGCAATAACATATCTACTGCGTCTTCTCCACACGACAAAGCTTTCTCTTTGTGAGTGATCATTCTTGGAATAAAAATATACGATTCATCAGAAAAATATCACGGAATAAAAAAGAAAGATTCTGTAATTTTAGGAGAAAATATGTTATATAGTATTACGGAAAGAGTAATCATAATTACACCTGACCATGAACATAAATGTCTTTCAACAACGGTCGGTTTAATTTTGAAAAGGGTTTTAAAAGATACTTCAAATCCTAGATAATGCGGTGTCGTGTAAATAAACGTTTTTCTGAATCAGTTAATGTCTTGAAGAATAGATGTAGTTAACATAACACAAAGGTTCTTTATTCTTGTTGGAACAAAAAAATCCCTATTAAAGTACACGTTCCTGAACATTATTGAAACAAGGTTGATATAATCCGAAAAAGAACGGTTCACCATTAAATGCATTCAGTTCACGAGCTTTCTCGTGTTTGACTTTTAACAATACATTTCATCACATTCGAGTCAATTTAGCGTGTTACTTGTAAGTCTCAAATACATAAGAAAATAATTCATTTGTATTTACAATTTTCATTTTAGAATATGGAATAAGAATTTTAGGTTTCAGAAAGCATGTCTACATATTATATTTCGGGAAAATGTGACTAAGAAACTTTTATTTTCAGAGAAGACACGAGATAAGGATATTGTTTTGTATAAATCGTGACATAAATTTCGTCCAACATCGGAAAATATCCAAATATTATGTGCTTATGTGTCATGCAAACCTCGTTGGATGTAGAAATAGTTTCAATAATTCATATTTGCACACAAAAAAAGGATGGATTAAATACGTTTATTGGTGCAAACGTTTAACATTTACAATGTATTCGATAATATCGACATTAATTTCAAGCAATTTAATTAAAATTGGATGATATATTTCTATTTTAGCTGCGATTGATTGATTAAGCTTTCGTAACCGATAGGTCAATGACAAGGGGCACGTCAGCAAATAAATTGGTTCACACTGAAAATTACCGATGCTTTTATGCATGTTCAGAACTTAAATTTTAGACCAAACTCTAAATTATGTTAATTACTGAAATATGATTTTAAAAAAGGACTTTTTTAAAGTTATGTGTCAGCGAAATAAAAGGGTTTTGTTACAAAATAAGACAAAATGTTTTGAAAACATACGGTCAACTAATTCTGCACATTTGTATGTTTTTTGAGAAATAACTTATTATACATTGATTAATTAATAGAGCATTCTTAATATAATGGTTCTAAATATTTTCTCTAATATTGAATAAAATGACAAAAGAAAAAATTATCAATAATTGTTTTATAGTGGAGACACCAAAATAAAATAATGAAAATTTCAAAGAACATTATTGTAAATATGTTAAATTTTACTACATACATTTTTATTAATATATTATTACTATTGATATTTTATGAAGTTATAAAGGTTTTAGTGCACCACGGAAAAATATATTTTAAATGTATTTTATTAGTTTTTTTTTACATTTTATAAGGTTATAAAGAATATACCATGGTTTCTCGTTTTTCGTTGATATCCATAGACCTCCCCTTCCAAGGATTTACAACTGACTGGTAATTGGTTCTTTGAACTTAGTGGTGTGTTTTGTGGCGCAACTCTATTCCATATGACAGAATGCTGCAGTCAGTAAGAGTAGAAATGAAGAAAAACTCCTGTCCTTTTCCTGGATCGAAACAGCTGCCCCTCCATAGGTGAGGTTGAGCCGCCAGCGCCGAGCCTTGCCGCAACCGAGGCAATATACGCAGCGGGCGGGGCGCGGGAGGGCGGGGCGGGCGGAGGGGAGCAGGGCGGTGCGGGCAGACGCGGAAAGGGGAGGGCAGCGGAGCGGGGTGGAGCGGCGCGGGGCATGGTGAGGGCAATGGGTTTAAAAAGCGATGAGGCCCAGTCGCGGTCGCCACGTGGCGGGGCGGAGCTAGTGCGGCGCGGGGCGAGGAGCTACTGGCTGAGGGCGGGGAGCGGGGTGCGGGGAGCGGGGACGAGGTGCCCGCAGCTGCCGAGGAATTAAAGGCTAATTTCCATGCGACCCAAGCACACGCGCTTCCTACAGTTGAGGAAAACAGTGATCGCAGCCGCAACGATGGAGCGGACGCGTGTTCAATCACTGTCCCGCTCGCAGCGGTCAGTAGATGCGCCCATATTTTCATGTCACAATCCCATCAACTGGGCGTAATAAGATGATTCCGTTCGCGCGCAGCATTGGCCGCGCTATTGATCGGCGGTGTTCTTGGGGCGAAGCTCGCGGATAGCCGTTATTCATACTCCGGCGGGAATTGCAAATGCGGGAGACACGTATTGGGACATGCAATTTATCGCAAGATATTCCTACTATCTTTCTTATGTAATGACTTTGGTGCGCGATTTTTTGGAATATCTGTGCCCCGGGGGCATACGATTCTAGATGCGAAAGTTACAATTTTGCCAGAAAAATCTGAAAAGAATATAATTCTCGTTTCAAAGGATTATTGCACAATAATTGGCTCATTGCTTCTCTTAAACCTTGTATTTGCACTTTTGTATAATATTGAATTTCAGATTTACAAGTATAGATATACGATGAAGTTATTTAAATCTGAAGGGCATTTTGTTATATTTACATGGCGTATCTTACCATTTTCTTGACGAAGTAAATTGATTCCTAAGTATTTTAAAAGACAAAAGGTTGCCCATTTGTGTCAAGTCTAAAAAGCATAAAAAGCAGAAATAATACCCTGTATTTTCAGGGTGAGGATGTATATTTTAATATTAATAATAGATAAAGTACCAATATTTGAACACTTTCTTTTAAGGAGGGACACATTAAATAAAATTGTAATTTTGAACACAATAATCATTTTTAAAATGCTGAAAATCTTCCCATTACTGTTATAATGTTTTCAATGGTATCTCATATTACGTTTTAGATATTCTAGTGATTAACCGTGACAAATTTATTAGTAATCATGTTCAAGTAATTTATTACATTAAGTGCCACTTTGAGTTTATCGTTATCTACTGATTGATAAAAGTTAGGCGTACGAGAACTACCGACACAAATGACTTTCGATCTTTGTGTGGAAATGTTTCGTTGCTTTCGTAGTACCCCCCCCCCACACACACACACACACTACTTTCATTATGTGTCGTTACGAACAAAACCAAATAAAATGAAATTGAATCTATCCCTTCATATTTTCTTAACCACGTGTTGAGAAAAGCTTCAGTGACTATCAAAACTATCAAAAATCTGGCACTTGCTACATTTATGCAGTTTCTGTCATTCCAGCATTTGATTGTTAAATTTAAAATGACGGTTTTATGCCTTTATAAATTTAATTTATTTAATTCGTGTTGCATTTAGTACATTACAATTCTACACGATGTAATTTTATACAATTTTAAATTATCAATTGCATGGCTGTCTTAATCACCTGTTTTGGTTGCTCCCTGAATCGTATGTGAATATTCACTAATAATAGACACCAAACACATCTCGTTTTCTACCCAGATACCAACTTCTTCGTCAGATCTAATATATATGTATATATATTTGCATAGCTGCAATTTTGAATTCATTTCGCTTTCGGATTGCTTAATTTAATTTTATTCTGTGCAATGTTTTAATCCTTCGTTTGTAAAAAGCTTTACGTTCAATTGAATCACCACTCTTGCCTTAATGCGTACTATTTTATTACTTCAAGTTTTTTCCCTTGTTTGAGAACTAGTATTAGCAGCCAAAACGAATTTATTTTAATTTAAAATACTTTCATCTTGCTCTATACATTTTTTCATCAATTGTTTCTGAAAAGCTTATCATTCAATCGAGATCAACCACCTCGTTCTTTGGTTGCACTCCTTTCGTTCTTCTTTTCTTAAGTTTATTCCTTAGATCGGACTTTGAGACACCGACGCAGGCGCGCCTTCTAACCCCAAACCGCAGCCCAACTGACACCCTGCGCCGTTGGGAAAGCCAGGGCGACAGCTTAGTCGCAGTAGTACAAAGATACTCATGGAGCCAGGAAAAATATACGGCCAAACACAATCAGTGCGTTTACCATACCCTCTGATCGGTGGAGGGCGATCGATCCCGCACTCCACTGTGATGAACAGACCGAGCGAGAGCGGCTATCGGCCACGAGAATCGCGGCGAGCTCCGAACACGGCTCGAGAATCCAGAGCAGCGCGACCCGACCCGACCCGACCAGACCCGACCCGAGGAGGGCAGAACACAGCGCTGCAACCCTTCTCCCCTCCGCTCGGTCTTGCGTTTTGCATAATGCGTGACGGGCGAGTGGCTTACGAAAGTTTTTTGCTGAGGGTAAATGAGTTAAACTGTGTAGTGAGATTTTGTGCTTTGCGGGTCGCGAATCCCTGTGTGCTTTAGTGCAGTGCGCTTGATTGCTGGTGTAATAAATAGAAAACGCGTGGGGAGATGAAATTAAATAACAGATTGAATCAATATTTAATAAAATGTATTAGTTTCTGTTTAAAGTTCATTTACATTTCACCGTCGATTTATTTCATGCATTTTATGAAACAATATGAGCAAGTGATACATCTGCGTAATATTTAACACGGGAATAATTGAGTATTACGAATGACTGCTTAGCAATATTTAGATAACAAAAAGCGATCCAAGAATTTTGGGTCATATTTAGTTCGTAGTTTTCTTGTTAATATAGTTCTTGTAAAGAAGCACAAAATGTTCACGAAATAACGTAAAATACAACATAGAGCACATATTTCTTGACCAAATCTATTTTAAAATCATATACACAAGTATTTTCTCTTATTGAGAGTAAATCTCTAGGTGCAATAACTCTAAATAAATTAAAACACTTCGAAAATACTAATGTTAATTATGTAACATATAACTGTCGTCAGAATTGGGCAATAAACATGACCACATATATTTTAGAGCGGCCACAACGTAATCTCAAAGGCAAACTCAAATGCAGACCAACGTACTTTCAATTCTATTGAAAATCCACCACGAAGTTTTCCCTCTTCCAACGGAAGTCCGCCTTTAATACAGATCTCACGAATTCACTGCGCTAGTCGGGTTAGGATCGATCCGAAACGTTTGCTGCGCATGCAGAAATGCGGTAAACAATATCGAGCTACTCGAATCGATCTTACAAATGAGATCGGTCTCGGGCCTAGTCCGATCCCCAGGGCATGATAAACGTGATGAATGAGACAGAGCCCGAACCCCAATGTACCACCCCTGAAGATCAGAAAGAATAATGAGATTTCGTATTCCATTAGACAGTGCAAGAACATTAAACTTTTACTTTATTGAAGAACAATGAATCTCTCATCGTGAAAATTATCACTACCACGGTAATTAGAGAAAAGAGGTGTTGAACGGATTTAATAGGTATAATTTAATAAAATATATTGAGAAAACCCGGGAACAAACGAGGAAAAATTAAAATCTCGGGAAGGAAGAAATTCTCTAATAATTTTCCGATGATTGTTAAATTATGAACATATATCAAAAATTAGTAAATGTTGAAGAAGTACATTTCGTGTCGAATTCATTACCCGGCGTTATCATATAAATTCACGCGCGTGATGATGCCTTGCGGGCGAGAACGCTACATTTTCACTACAAATAAATGAAAACCTGTGGGCGTTTTCATCCCAAATGGATGATGCTACACAAAGAAAATTCGCAACGTGAGCCAAGGATATAAATTTTGACTTAAATGTGAGTGCTCGCAAACGTATATAATTTATTAATACTTTTGACAGATAACGTAATATTTCCTGACGTGATATTAATTAGAGTAAATAATGTTATTTCCGTCAGTGGAAATGTGATTTTATGCGTTAATGAAAAATCTAAATCGCATTTACCATAAAAATATTCTTGAATGCAGCTTACACGACAAAAATATGTACATATTGCTTTCTGTTTACTAAATACGTTATTTAATAACACGATTAGATTCAACACACGTACTATATAATAAATTACCATCATACAAGAATGATAATCCCTTTAACATTTCAATTACGAGGCTATTAATGCGAAGCAGGCTATTGTATGTTTGCTCTTTTTGTTGTCAGTAATATATTTTTTTGTATTCCAGAAAAGAAGAATGCCGGTATCATTGCTTCAAATACACTGCGTATTGGGTGTTGTATATGTTTGCAACTATTCACCAGCAGTGTTGTTTATGAAGCCTTGTGCTGCAAAAACAACGCAACACGTACGCAAGTATTGCGCTCCGTTCTAATGCACGTTTAATAACGTGGATTTATTGACTCGATCATCCCTCGTTTACCTGCCACCTCTACGGCTTCTCCGGCCCGCCTACCTGCCCGGACAACAACAGCTCATTCCGACGAAATTACTTCGCCTAAGCCCGGTGCCGGAAACGGCCGGCGGCGTTCACAGCGCCCGGACGCCCGGACGCGCGCTTTTTCCCGTCATCCGTCCACGCCAGGCGGACGCGAGGCGGCGAGCGCGGGGCGGCGGGGGCGGGGCGGAGCGGGGAGCGGGCGCCGGCGCGACGGCGTCGACGCGTCGACCGCACTCGCCCAACACGCCGTACTCGTGTCGCGACCGCCCCGGCGGCGGGGAGCCGCGGCCGTGGAAGAGGGCGAGCGGGGCGGGGAGGGCGGGGCGAAGCGGGGAAGGGGCGGGCCGCGGGTGACAGGGCGCGCGCGTTCATCGAGACGCGACGCGTGGGCGGCGTGCGAACACAACGCCCTCCCCGCCCGCGCCCCACAGCCCCGCCCGAGTTCGCACCTCCGCCCCGCCCCCTCTCGCCGTTGTCCTTTTTTCCATTAGCCGCAACAATACGCCATCAGCGGCGTCAATGCGGCCGACCTGGACGGGGCGGCCGGCGGCGCGGGCGGCGGGCGGGCAACACCCAGCCCGTCCCCGGCCCTCCCCTCCCCGCTCCGGCCCGCCCCGCCCAACCCCGCCTCCTCCCGGCCCACCTCGCCCGCACCTGTTCGCCGGCTGTCGGGCCCAGGCGCGTCGCCTCACGCCCGGCGCCGCGAGAGCCGACGTGTTCGCCCACGTGTGCGCCCTTCAAAATTGTGTCCGCCGCCGCAAACAACAAAATAGGGGTCGCGGCCCGAGGGGGCGGGGCAGCACCGGGCAGAGAGGAGGGCGGAGCGGCGGGCGCGGCGGAGAGGCGAACGGGAGGCGGGCCATCGGCCGAATAAGGTGTCGAGAACCTTGCAAGGGGGAATTACTGCGCGGGTCGCTGGCTGGGAGCGAAGGGCGGTGGCACACAAGAATTGCTCGGTTCGATTTCCGATGCGTCCCAATTAACCGGGCCGAAATGCGCTCTCAGGTGAGAGTTAATATAGAATGGTATTGTAGTTTTTAGTTCCCTTGGACGTAGAACGGTAGTGCTGGCACTGGTTATTCAGACATTCGTCAGGGGTTGATAAGGTCAGAGGTCAAACATTCGTACGAGGGTCAAGGAGACCCGAAGCAATCCGAGGAAGAGGAAGTATTTTCATTGTAAAATCATTGAAAATAAATTATTTTGAAGAGGAGACTTCCTCACTCTGATATTGAGGAAACACTTCATGGAAGAAAAACATCCAATTATTCTAGTATTACTGCCGTTGAAAGTCATTAGAAAATAACCCATTTTTATTTCGATGAGTACGAATATACTATTGACTGGATTTTCTTTAAACATTTGCTACATACGATAAGTTTTCATTCATTTAATGAAGGCAGTATCAGCGAACAAAACAAAACAAAACTCAGGTGATACTATATAGAACAAAAAATCGATAATATCAGTTTGTCAGAAAATGCGACCTTTAAAGACAAAATAGCAATTAAGTTCTTATAAATCACGCTGGTATTGCCGCCATCTGGTTGACGATCACTGTCCATGATACATCGATTTCTAGAGCGACCGGAACAGTGGCGCTAGGACAGTACCTTTCCAACTCTAGCCTTTCAACTCATGGCACACGGGTTCAAACCCAGAAGATTCATGTAGAATTTGAGAAGCAAGTTTGAGGCACGATTTTTCGGGATCCTCTCCTTTTTGTTATCTTTCATTGCAGCATTGCTGCAAAATTGTTTGTATCACATCTTCATAATATTGTTACATAGCTGATTTATTTAGGTCTTGCAACAGGGCTTAGGAACAAGAAACATACTCGTAATAAAACATTCTAACATCAATTTCTATACGAAAGCAAATACTCTCTCATTTTCCCTGCGAATATAATTGGGAATAATTTTTTAGTAGTATTTTGTCATCAGAGACTCAATTGTAAAGATTTTAATTTCTTAAATTCTTTCAAAAGCTTGAGTTGTGCATCTGGAGTGGTTTTAATCAATATTTTCGTCATTTTTCTTTGTTTTAGGGCATTTTTAAAGCATTTAAGATAATTTTTTTGACCATTTTAGGCAATGATTTAGATCATCAAAATCTGTCTCCTACAAATGAATGTCATAAAATGTAATCTGATGATATATTCAAACAAATGTAAATGTATAAAATTATCTCTTACCAATTGCACTGTGCGAATAAATGATTATTCCTGACCTGATAGAATTATCATACACGATATAAACCCCTATTACTGTGTACCATGACCTGTAATACAATAGACTTCACAGTTACGTCTGGGTCTGACGTAACTACCGGTGCAGGTATGCCTGGATAGCAGTGAATGTAACTGTAGGGAGGTTCCAGGGTTCGAGTCTGCCGGCGGTAGGATTTCCATCACTAGCTATATATCTAATTGGAATTCAGTCGCTGTCGGAAGGAGAATTCTAGCGGCCGGCTACTCTTATCAGTAGTTTTCCGTAGTTTCTCTGCTGGACCAGTACCGGCGCTGTAACCTCACAAACGGCCACGGATCACACGTGATCATCCTTTCCTCTCCTTTGTCTTATCTCTTTCTCTTACACTCACTCCTACATGCACTACACAACCCCACATATCAGGAGACCAGTCGGAGCTTAGAGCTAGTCCTGCCTGAGGCGGCGACCCACTAGGGAGAGATACCTGGATGAGGGAAATCCCCAAAGGCGACGCGTGGGTAGACGCTGGATTTCACCATCCAGTGGGGGAGTAAAATCGCCACCTTCCTAAACAAAACATACATTACACTTATGGAACTAATGTCCATAGCAGTTGACATGCCCGTAAACATCAGACAATCAACCTTTCAAAACATTTTCATCCAATCCTTATAATCTGGCTCACAAATGCACTAACGTAGTAAGACGAGCCGATTCGATGTGCCCCGAGAGCCTCCTGGCGGCTGTATCGGGCTAACAGAGTTAGGCGCGGTCGATGCAGCCAACCGGGGAGGGGGGGTAAGAAGAGGGGGGGCGGGGAACTGGAAGGGCGGGTTGAGCAGACGCGAGGAGAAGATAAGTAATTTTCCGTCGCATAATGGTTATTTCCGACGCCGGCGCTAATTTTCATCAGACGGCTCCATTACGTCGCAGAGAAGACAGAAATAGAAAGATGCGTCTCGGCAGACGTGATCGAGATGCCGCTCGAGGCTTTGCTGCTCAGGGATGCACAACGACAGAAAACAGGAGAAATTCAATAATTGGGATATAGTTATTTGACATTTATTTCAATGTGTGTTCAGCACTAAGGAGAGACGTTCTGAAGTGGGATGTTCTTTTACATTGGGAATAATATAAAAGTGTTAAAACTTTATATTTTGGAGCCTGTATTGGCAGTGGGAAAATAAAAGTGTCACAATAGTTGGGGTGCGAATGTCTCATATTCTGAAGGTCACTGATATTTTTTAATATAGTAGAAAATTAAAGTATTTTCCTATGGATTTTGACTTGACAATGAATAAGATAACAGAATTCAGAGTCATTGAATTTTCGTGATAATCTTTACTTAAAATTGACTAGTTAGCAACAAAATAATTACAATTCTATGATTTTTATGACATAGCGGAATTTCATAGAAATTTTTATTTAAAGATAATCTGCAGAGACGTTCTTAATTTCATCGACCCTTGTTTCCAAACATCGCGTGTCGTGTTATCACTCACACCAAGATTTCCATGCAATTTATGAGAGATATAGCCAAAGAACTCTTTTAGTTACCCCCCAAAACATATGACACCAAAGAAGTAAACTATACTGATTTGTTTCCATTTTTATAGCCTATGCATTGAAAGTGTGTTATTAATTATGAATTTTGCCATTTTTTCTTCGAGCACGTCAACGGCTATGATCATTAGTCCCGTAAACGTAGTGCAAGATTTTGTCATGAGAGATGGCATTCTTCCCCCGCTGAATGGTGAGATCCGGCGCCGACCTTATTTTCGGCTTACCGGAATTTCCCATCCAAGAATGTCCCATCAGCTAGGCAATGCCTCAGATGTGACAAGTTATAAGCTCCCAACTGGTCTCCGACATATGTAGTAGTGTTGTGTATATAAGTGTAAGTGTGTGTAAGGGATGAGGATAGAGCAAGGAAGACGAAAGAAAGATCGCGCGCAGTCTCACGCGTGTGTTAGGGCACTGCTCCACCATCTACTTGATATTAAACGAAGAAGCGATGGAAAACTACCGATCAGAGCAGGCGGCCGCTAGAATTCTCCTTTAGGAAGCTGCTGGACTCCGCCTAACTATGTAGCTAGTGTCAAAAATCGTGCCATTTTCGGGATTCGAACTTTAGGACTTCCTGGTCAGTGCCCACCAAGATAACACACCATGAAAATTATTGTTCTTTTCCGCCTTGGTCGCCTTCCGGATGACTGTGCGCTGCCCCGGCGCCACCGCCGCCAACACCAACGCCGCTGCGGCTATTCTTTCCTCGGAGTTATCTCATTGCCAAAGTTTACTTGTTTCTCCATGTAGTAGCGCGAGGGGGCCCAGGTTGCGCCGATGTGCTCATGTTACTATGCATGAACGACGTCCCGAGATTAGTCGTGTTAAGCGGGCGGTTGGGAGGCCGCGGGGAGGAAAAAGGAGAGGTCACCCTCGACGGGCTGCGGAAACCCGGTGGCGAGCGCAGGGGGAGAGTTGGCCGGGTCTGTGGGTAGGGGGGAGTGGGAGTGGAGATGTGATGGCCATGCTGGTTGCAATAGTGGTAACGGTATTTGTGGTGGAGGTGGTGGTGTTGATAATAGGGGCGATCTACACTTAATATATTACTATTATTATTATTATTATTATTATTATTATTATTATTATTGTTGTTATTTTTCTCATGTTTCACGTTCTCGCACTCTCTTATCTAATGCTCTTTTACTAGCTTCACGTGGATCCTCCGGCCGGTATTTTCATGTTAAAAAGTTTTATTTGTTATTTAAAGTTCATAATAAAAATGTTTTAAACATATTACAGTTCCCCGTCTCGTCCAATTTCGGGCATAGAGAGTTGCATTGACAGGTAGAGATTGAAATTCATGTTTATTTTTTTTATTTCAATACAAAATTATATTTAATTAACATCAAATTGATAGTTCAAGTCATGTAAATGACGGAAAGAGTAAAGTTATTCACAGTGTTTCACCAATGTATCGTAGGTACTTTGAAATCATTAAAACACGCGTTTTTTAGAATACTGCCAGAATACCGTGGAGGCAACTGGTTAAGAATTATGCCAAGCGATGTGTCTTGTCGAGAGGAATTGAGTGATCGAGTAATCACCCCTGTAGGCGTCGTAAGTAACGCAAATCCTGTTTTAGTATTTTGAAAACAGAAAAACAGTTTTTTAGAGAAATGTCTTGGAATTTTCTGGATGAATCCACAAACAATGATCACTTCACCATCGGGATACCGAGATGCGTAGAACGACACCTAATGTGCCTCATTGGTGAACCAGAAGCGGTGTAATCGCGAGTGACGGACAAATTGAGGGAGGAACAGGCAGACGCAGGTTCCTCGATTACTATAGAAGGATTCATGAGAGTAATCTTGTTTGTTATTCTTTAGATAATTTCAGGAAAGTTGTTATTTTGACAATTTTATTTCATTGTATCTCTCAATTTAATTCCGTTTAAAATGAAATAAAACAAATATGTAATATAAAATATTTCAGACCGAAACAACAATAATAACCCATACAACCGAGCTCTTGACTTTTACTACACAAATAATACTACTTTTCTACATATATTTTTATAATTTGTATTGCGACGGAAGGATATCTATTATGTATCTACTTAACGTGCATAAATGAAGTAGATGCATTCTATAACACATAGAAAAATTAATTCAATACTTCCAAATTGTGGATATAGTAGTGATATTTAAATTTCTTCATTATAACAATGCGATAAAAACACTAAAAACCAAACTACGTCAGTAAAGGGTCAGGTACCTGACCTGTTCACTTGTATGTAATGGAGAGGTGGACCTTCAAATGAAACGTTTAGAAGCCTTTGAGATGCAGATAGCGAAGATAACGCTAAAGATCTGGATCATCAGAATCTTAGATCGTCTAATACTTCGAGGTGCATTTACCTAGCGCGAACTGCTACGCATAATCTAAATTAGAGAAATTGCGTACCTCTGAAACTTCTCAAGGAGTGGGAAATACCACGTTCCTTAATCGATAATGAATAGGAAATCGGATAATCGATGTGAGGTTAGAAGAAGACTCTCCTAGCTCCGTATTATTAGAGCATGGACAAATATCCGAATTGGGGAAAAACATGATTAGCGCAGAAAGACGAAAAAAGCCATAGTAAAAGTGATAGCGCCAAAAAACTGGACAAGGCCCGTAGAAAGAAGAAAAATGATGAAATTGGGGAGGGTGATGGCTTGACACTGAACGACAAATGGACGCCCGGAATACGTTATAGGGACGAGTGAAGGTGAATGGCTACTGGCGGTGAAAATTTCCAATGATTTCAGCGGATCCTGTGTTCTCCGTTGATAATGTTGATGGTTGGTAAATCACTTGATATTCTTTGAGTCTGATTGTGATGTTCTGGGAGCAGTGACAGAATGTAATTACCGCAGATTGGAACTTCCTGCGTCAATTGTATTCACCACACGATGGAGTGTCAGACAAATACAATGGCTTCCGAAATTATGAATGGTGAATAAATAATGATTATGAACAGAGATGGATTTAAGTCTGTAGAGTACTTGGCATAAAAATATGATACGAATCGATTTTACTCAATACAAATTCCAAAAGGATTTTCCTGGGATTTTAAATGAATATTCCAGATACTGCGCTACAGAAATGAAATGGGTTGGTAGTTCAGAGCGGTGAATGAAAAATGAAAATGGAGAGTGGGACGGCAAGATATTTGTTTTGTTGAACATATGAGAGAATTACACCTGCAGATACGTTTCTTTGATTCAAAAATATTCACATTTGTTAGATGCTTATCCTGAAAAGGTATTCTTACTATACTGAAAATCTCAATGAGCATATTGAATAATTTTGTCATCAATGGCTTATCTTTCAAATATTTGCCCAAACGTAGCATGTAATGTTAATGATACATTTAAATGTCTCCTTTTCACGTTATATTACAAGACCGTCTAGCAATGCACTTCCAATTGCAAAGAGTATGCAAGCAGAACACTAACAAGAAATAGGAATGCATGGGTACCGTTTAGGTTAGTGACAAATTCATTCAATCTTTTATTTATCTGATAAAACCCATTGCGGCCGAGCATCTACTCTTGCCGCTTGCGATTCGTAAGCCCGGGACGGCGGTCGAACTCTTTTATAGGTAGGGAGCTTTGGTGGCGGCCAGGTGGCGCTCACATTCTGGCCTTTAAGCCCATAACGGAGCTTTCTCCCTCTGACATGCTGGCAGTCACATTCATACGTCACATTCGAACGTTCAGAAAGGAATCGGTCTAGGGAGAAGTGAGTATTGAAGGTGGTACATGGTGGTTGAGTCAAGCCATGTCACAACACAAAAACCAACATCCATACACATACGTTGTTCGAACCCAAAGACTGATGTAGTACAGTATATTAATATTTCTCTATATATAACAAGCTACTGTGCGTGGAGGGATAAAGTATTGGTAACTTAACGCCACTCGTTTGAAATATATTCCACTAGCTTCTGACTTCACATAATATGAGTATTTCTTTTGAAGTAGCCTATCCCTTCTTAGTAGTTTTCGCGTAATTTTGTGTGAAATATAGGTACTTTTTGAACATTTATTTTCTGAAAAAAGACTGTAATTTTTTTCTTTAAAGTTCCTCCTCGTATGCATCAGAGGACGGTACAAAATGGTCCTTGCCCCATTTCCGGCAAACACTGTTTTCGAAACTCGCAGTCAACAATTCAAAACTACAAAATTAAAAATTGAGATTTTTCACATAATCAAAATCAGTCTTAAAAATCGGCTCTTACAAAATATCATTAATTTTTTTAATGAATAGTTTTCGTAGAATTTCGGCTTGAATAAAATTTATAAAAATGTAATAATTTTGTTTTCAAAAACAGCTGCAGTTATTTTCTTTTAAAACTCTCCATGGAAGAAATAGGAGCGCTTAAAATAATGGCGATGGTCTTATTTTTATGGAACTCTCTGAATGTTCAAAACGTGCGAGTTGGAAATAATGGAAAAGACAATTAGATTTTCAAGCAATTTGACGGTAATTCAATAAATAATATTAGTATCTTAATGCCGCCAGTAACACTTTCATAACACTATTTTGAAACCAATGAGATTTTGTTCTATACATAGAGATGTGATCACAAAAAAATTATTGCATCGTTAATCAAAACCTGCTGCTTTTACTTTAGGAACGCCAAATTGAAGATCCA
This sequence comes from Gryllus longicercus, assembly GCA_038098605.1. Lineage (NCBI taxonomy): Eukaryota > Metazoa > Arthropoda > Insecta > Orthoptera > Gryllidae > Gryllus > Gryllus longicercus. The sequence goes on from JAZDUA010000212.1 coordinate 223,079, forward strand.
GGTATCTCCCCTAACGGGACACATCAACCGGAAAAAGCTCCTGATTGGTTTCACAGTATTTGTGATATTGGAATGCATGTAAGTGAAAATGTATAAAGGGAGAGCAGAGGAAATAATGACGAGCAAATATTACGCGTGTTCAATGACCCCATTTTTAGAGTACTGCTCCGGCATTCGCCTGGTAGTGATAGGAAACGAAACTCGGTAAACAAGTGATTAAAACAGCCGATCCCTAGACTTTTCCTCCAAACAAAATAGCTGAATTAGAACCAGATATACAGCTAGTGCCGAAATCCGCCATCGTCGGGACTCGAACGCTAGAAACTCTGCAAAGGAAATGGTTTTGAATTCCATCTAAAGCAGCCATTCCCTTTTGTTTCACGTGTATTCAAACCAGTTCGAACCAGTACATCATTTAATCATTTGGGTATTGTATCATATATCACCTGCACAAAAATATAAATATAATTAGTAAAAACACGTTTTTAACAGCCACGTGTCATAAGTGTATTCCGACCTGGAGCTCATATAACCTCAAATTAGGTCGTGACGATCGCCCGGGTCGCAGAGGCGCACAGCCGCTTCGGTCTGCATATAAAGCGGCGCCCCAGCGCCGGGGCACGGCCAGCGCGTCCCGCCCGATCTCTTGAATGTCTACTCTCTGGGCAATTAGCGGAGATAAAATGGACGCAGAGACCAGTTGAATATAAATGGGTGGCTTTCAGAATGGAATAATTTATACATTTGTTTCGGAACAATTAAAAGGACATTAGTGAGACTCGAAATGAGTCAATTTTTAAAGGAAATGCGAAATCACGTAGGAGTTAAACGGTATGGCTAGAGCGCTGGCTTCTTTTGTTTTTGTTTTGTTTTTTTGGTGCGCGTGCAGACGTGTCGTTGTTTTGCGCACCACTGCGCTGGGATTTTATATTCGCGTCCGAAATAGTAATAATATCTAGGGGTGGCAAGGGCGTCGTTGTGCACACGGTACCGAGGATGTAAGAGATATATCAACCACAATAGAGGTCAGTGTAATGCTTAAATAAACACTAATGATTCGAACAGGAGAAGGGGTACAGGGAAGTATAAAAAGAAATAGCGGGTACGTGTTTCTCGTTAAAAGTATAATATATGGGTCGCCCAAATGAAAGTGGGACTACTGGCGGTTTGACAAATGGTTTAATGCTATCAGTGTGGTAAGTATACAGAATAAAAAGTGATCCATATGAAACATAATGGCTATGCATAGTTGCCCTGAAGGCTGATACATGCTTCTTGGAGGTTCACGAAATGATTACTACCCTGGATGAAGAACCTTCGGTGTGGCGTGTGAAAATATTCTTCAACGTCAACACGGATCTAATTACAGTTTACAAACTCCCGTCCTTTAATAGCTTCGAGTGAACTAAATACATAGCAGCTGCAATGTAAGAGGTCAGGGATTTACTGGAGCTGTTGCCAACATGGACCTATGGCATCCAAATATTAAGTAACACAAATCAAAACAGAAATACTACAAAGCGTTCAGTCGAATTGGCGTTGTGCTGCTGGTATATTTGGCGCCTAAATTTGTGATGTCTTTATAGCTATTTTAGTACATACGTAAATAATCTATTAAATATCCCGAAAATATATTGTAAACGTATTGTTACGATTTCGTCGGATAGTTTTTGAATATCCCCCTTAGCGACCTGACCTCTGACCTCCCGACTACTTATCTTTGCCCCACTCACTAAAGCCCTGCAATAAAGATAATCCTCAGACAATAATGAGGCCCAGATCGTGGTTGAAGAATGGTTCCACAGACACTTCCGAATACTTTTTATTAAGCGTTTTCATTATCTCCTGGATAGCTGGAATTCTTGTACCAACCATAAAGGCAACTGTAGTCATTTCAATCCGTAAGTATACTACGTACTGTATATCTTATAAGACATGTTTCTCTTTTATTAGACTATTACGAATATATGTATTATTTACATGCAAACTATACAATTATGACATATTTAAACAAATTATATATAATTTTTAAAGATATATTAATCAAACACATATGTTAAATATAATGTAATTAACAGAAAAAACTATTCTTTCTTTCCTTCCCAACGTTCCCTGAGGCAATGAAAAAACTTTAGAATATAGCCTCGAAAATATTAAAATGTTGATCAATATTCAAATTAAGTAGCACTTATTGACGTGTCACTCCACCCTCTCTCGTAATATTACGTGACGCTAAAAACAAATAACATTACGCCTTGTTGAAACAGGTTGAAAGGTACGTTCTAAATGTAAATTTGTTGCAGCAAGCCATTTAAGAACGGAAAACTCCTTCATCACGCAACCGCAGTAGAAATGCGACCCACGAATATCGCTGGAATTAATTTCAAAGTATTCCTTTTTGTTGGATTTCATCTGGCTGGAGAGGACTAGCCAAAATAACGAGAACGTTCTCATTCCGTTATTTACTTGTATGCTGCTGAGCAAAGAATGAAGAATTTTCGTATCTCACGGATTAAATAGCAAAGGTGTTTGTAAAGTAGGAAATATTTTTAAAATTATCTTCTTTGTTGTTTGCCACAATTTTTAATAGCCAATTTCGAAATGTAATTGAAATATGCCACTTACAACATTTATTCAAGATAAATGCGATAGAAAATCATATTCGCCATTAAATAAGTGTAAAGAAAAGGTCAAGAGAAAAAGTAGAATAAAATTCTATTAGAAACTAATGACCATTTGATTTTTTGCGTTAGAAATGAAGTTTTGACAAATTCTGATCTATAATTTTGATCTTCATTGTCAAATCGTATAAATATAAGAATTGTATGGATGAATTTGGCATTGTATTAAAACGACTTTTGCCATCTAGCGGTGTTTCCAGGCCTGGAACCAGTATTGATTTATTCTCCACGCCTGGGGGTAAGGGAGACATATGGCGAGCAGAACGCATTTCCATCACCGTACTTAGCTTTTTTGACTTGTCTGAGCTTTCTTTCGTCATACGAATATAGAAAATAAGACGATTGGTTTTGTAAAGTTTCATTTTTGTACTGGCCGGGAATCGAACCTCGGACCACCTCACAAGAAGCTAGCACGTTATTATTAATAATAATAATAATAATAATAATAATAATAATAATAATAATAATAATAATAATAATAATAATAATAATATTTATTGAGTCACATATACAATTACAATCGTGTATGACGAGTCAATATGATGCCTTGGGTGGAGAGAGTGAAGTTATATTACTGTTCAGGAGCAAACAAGGGACCATCTCAGCATTTGCTCAAAGGACCAGGGAAACTGAACAAAACCTGATCGAGATGGGGTCATTGGCCTAGAAATACAATACTTGTTACAGTTAGATTAAGATATTATACAGTAGATAAATTATCTGCTAATAATTAACATTAATAATAATAATTACATTAACAATAATAATTACATTAACAATAATAATTACATTAACAATAATAATTACATTAATAATAATAATTACATTAATAATACATATCCATTATGTTTGCAACTACATCAAATTTTACAATAGTAGTACATTCTATATTTATAACTTGAAATGGTGAGGAGGCAAGTTTTGACCAGTTTTCTTCTTCTTCTATTCTCCTTCTATTTCACAGGATCATTTTCAGCTTGAAACAGTTCATATGAAACAGAAAGTCTAATGGAATAAGAAATTCTTATTTATTTATATTTTTTAAGGGAAATGTAATTTGAAAATTCCTTTACACTGTAGAACATGTTGTTAAGCAGGAAAGCTTTCAATTTACTTTTAAATGTATGAATTGTGTTTATGTCTTTGATATCATTGCCTAGTTTGTTGTAAAGTGTAATGCCCTCTATTAGGGTACTTTTTTGATAAAGTGTAGTTTCAGAGTGGGGAACATGTAGGTTATCCTTTTGACGGGTGTTGTAGTTATGTACATCAGAATTTAAAGTAAAAGTGTCTTTGTTTTCCATGAGAATTTTCTTTGTGAAGACCACTATTTCAAATATGTACAAGCATGGTAGAGGGAGAATCCTTAGTTTATTAAACAAGGGTTTGCAAGACTCCAGCTTATGAGTGCTGGTCATTGTTCGCAGTATTCTTTTTTGGATAATAAATGTGCGAGTGCTTTCAGGGGCATTTCCCCAGAATATTATTTCATATTTTAGGTGTGAGTGCACATTTGCAAAATACATTGTTCGAAGTGTCTCAATGTTGGAGCTTGACCTGAGGGTATATAGGGCATAGCAAGATTTGCTAAGCTTCTTGTTAAGATTTGATATGTGAGTGTTCCATTTTAGGTTTTCTTGAATTGTTAGTCCGAGGAAGGTAGTTTCATGAGATATTGTTACAGGGTTATTGTTTATGAGCAAATGCTGTGAGAGTTTGTCTTTACATCGAGGATTCATGAAATTTAGAGAGACTGTCTTGCTGGTGTTTATGATGAGTTTGTTGTCTTGAAACCATTTTACTAGTGCTTGCAAAGTTTTGTGAGTTTCTTTTTCTAATTCTTCTATTCATGAGACACCGGAGGGGCTGTGCGTGAATTGAGATATATGAAGAAAGCATAGCATAATTCATTGGATTTATACTACACCCCCTTCTTACTTTGCGCAATGTACCCGTTTTCATGTTATCATGTACTTATTACCGTTCTCATAAAAGTAAAAAAAATACTTATTTAAACTCGTCGGAACCAGAGAGATTATTAGTGTGCCAAATTATAACTCTATCATCAGCTAAGGTGGATCAGAGAAACTGATGTCACTACATTGTCTGTGAGCAGGAAGTCCAAGGGTTAGAGACCTGACGTGGCAGGTTTATCGACGCCAGTTAGACAGCTTTATTTGTTTGTTTATTTATTTATTCACGCGAAAAACAATTAAAAACTGTGTCATGTGCTAGGGGGACAAGTTAAATTTAAGTTACATTGATGTCTAGAAGCAAAACAAGGGGCCACCTCAGCATTTGCTCAAGGATCCGAGAAACTAGACGAAAACCTGAATAGAGATGGGGGTCATTGACCCAGAATCAGAAGTACAATACTTGTTACAGGTTCTTTGGAATTATACAATCCAAATGGTATATAATACACTAAATTTCTTTGTTAAAATTAATATTACTTTCCTTTGGATGCTCGGTAGTCTCTAATTGTATAGAAACGGTGGTGCAGCTTTTACTGCAGCAAGATTTTACTTGGGGCTTAAACTTTTGTATCGAATTTAAACGTTTAATGCCATCTGGCAAGGTGTTGTAAAATAATGTACATATATTTTGGGTGAATTTTTTGTTGATACTGTCACCTGATCAATATGATTACTACGTCGAGTGTTGTAGTTATATATATATATATATATATATATATATATATATATATATATTGTAACATCCCCGGTCGTCTCAGGAGAGAACGCCCGGTAAGCGGTCCGGTTAATAGCTCAGTCGGTGATGGAAGGAATCGTTAAACAGATACTGGTATCATGAAAGAAACACTTGGAACACTGGTAAAAATCACTTTTATTCCTGGGCAAAATAATTTAAAATGCCCCAGGGAAGTTACACTTGTAAATAGAATAAGAAATCTGAAAATTAGGTGGAAAGAAAAGAAGATGAAAAGGTTAGTATTCAGAATAAAGCTTAAAATTACGAAGACTTATAATTAACATTACAATGGTAAAAAATATTACAGGTTAATGTGTCATAGCGCGACACCGCATTACAGAATTTACGCAGGGATGAATACCCTGAATTAGATTGCCTTGGTAAAGTTTTTTCTGTGGGCCCTAGACGGGCGCGTTGCGGCCGAGGGGGGCGGCGGCGACCTTCACAGAGGGCGCGGCCGGGGCGATGCCCTTGCACCCACTCAGGCACGCACGTCAGCTGGTCGGCCGTCTGATGGCATCACCAAGTGGGGCGGCGGCGCGGCCGAGGCGTTGTAACGGCGTCTGGTAGTCTGTCTGGTTGAACTCGGAGCGGAACTGGTAGTAACTGGTAGACTGGTAGTAACTGGTAGACTTGGAGCGGCCGGGCGGTCTCAATCTCAGGAACGTAGTAATTAACTACACGTACCTCTGATTCTCATTATAATAATTGTCGAATACAACTTCGGACAGTTTAGCAATCCTTCGGAGAAACGTTCGCCTCTCGTCACGACGAATTCCCACCCCAGAGAATTTTCTCTGTCTACTGCAGCCGGCACAATGCTCAAAACTCGCAGCAAAATAATAAAATCCCACATAGGCACATTCGCCCGAATAATTCCCACCCCAGATAAGTTTTTCTCCCAACTGCCCTCAGCCTAGAACTCAGGCTCCTTCCGACGAATAATTATAAGTTTTTCAGACGCACACTGGTCTCTCCCCGACGAATAGTTACCCCCCAGAGAAGATTCTCTCCCGACTGCCCCCCGTCTAAATGATCTGGCCCCGTCTGATGCTCTGCACTTTCTGATGTTCTCTCAATCGAAATTGTATTAGGTTAACTTTTGCCCCCACCCAATTTTCTCGCGTGTTCAAGCTCCTATGATAGTTGCGTCGCTATTGGCCAAAAGAAATGGCGCATTACGTTATTTCAGCCAATCGTGACGTGAGTAGTGAAGGAAGTTTCAACTCTTTGCGTCACTGTGAGCGTCCAGAATTTTCCTATTCCTTCTAGAACACCGGTCATGCTTACACAAGGCAGGCGTTGTCCGTGAAAGAATTTATCGCTCTGGGGTTCCCGGGATGTCGATTTCAAGAGCGTTCTAGAAATTTCTGCAGCTGGTCATGCGAACACGTGCCTCTCAATGAATCTTTCGACGACTGACCCTTGTAACGACTTTCTTAATGTGCCGGGGGCGCAAATAGCTGTCCGATAAGCGGAGTTGCGCGCGTGTCGCCATCTGTTTATCTTCTCAGTAGGACTCAGGGTGGCCGAGTCTGTTTGTTTAATTTAATTTTCCTGGCATGAGGAAATCGGTATCGCTACAATATATATATATATATATATATATATATATATATATATATATATATATATATATATATACTATCCCTTAGTAAGTCATTTTTGACAAAAAACACTAATTCATGCATCAAGAGACAAGGTAATGGTAAGATACATAAATTAATAATGAGAGGCTTACAAGCATCACGTGAGTAGGATTTGCTTATTATTCGTACAATTCTTTTTTGTAATCTAAAAGTCGGGGAGCTATAAGTTGTATTTCCTCAGAATATTATGCCATATCTCAGGCGAGAATGAATATTCGTGAAATACACACAACGAGCAGTATGGAGGCTGACTGAATTTGAAAGAATTCTGAAAGCGTACCATAGAGAACATAATTTAGTATTCAATTCATTTAAGTGGACGTTCCATTTAAGGTTTGACTGAATTGAAAGACCTAAACATTTTGGTACCTTAACATCAGTCAATGGCACACCGTTCATTTTCAATGGAGCACAGAGCTGTTTATTTGAAATGGAAAACTGCAATGAAACCGTTTTCTTTTCATTTACTATTAATTTGTTATTACGGAACCAATTTGAAATATGTGATATTGTACTATTTACATTTTTTTATTGCAAAGAATATTCATATCATCAGCAAAGAGAACTGCCTTACCTTTTCTATTCGTCGAGGGCATATCGTTTACGTTTAGTAGGATGAGAATAGGGCCTAAAATCGATCCTTGCGGCACTCTACAATCAATTGGCAAAGAATGAGAAGCATGGGAAATGTGTGTACATAATGTTCCATAATTCCAGTAAGGTATTTCTACTCTCTGAGATCGTTGTTTGAGGTACAAACATAACCAATCTAGAGCAAAACCACGAATTTTGAACGTAAACTGTTATGATCAATGACGTCAAAAGCTTTTGAAATATCTAAAAATATTCCAATAGGTGCTTAGTTTTGATCAATGGATGAGGCGGCATCTTTAAGAAATGAAGATATTCATTTTAGAAACCTATGTTGTCAATCTTAAAACACGTCGTGTTTACTAAGCAAGGTTTCAATTAATACGTAAAAAAGTCTCTAATATTTTTGAAAAAAAACGACAAAAGAGAATTTGGCCATTAACTTTGAATTTTATTTTTGTTGCCTATTTTGAAAATCGGCTTAATCGTCTGTTTTAAAAATATGTGGAAAAATTTTTGTGCATAAGGATACATTAAATATGTGAGTTAATGGGTGTATAATGGCGGGCGCACAAGTTTGTAACAAACAAGTTAGGTCGAACTCAGCCGGTATGCGTGACTAATGCTATGAACAATTTGAATTATTGAAATGAAAGTAAAAATTTTGAATGCACATTAAACCAATGTTTTTATATTTTGAAAATGCATATAGTGGTTTTGTAAAATAGCTTCATTTTATTATTTTTATTTTTAACTTGATTGCTTACACAAATAACAATATTAAAGGTAATAATATTCCTTAACATACATCTATATATTTATAAATCTAATTCATCATAGTGAGTTGTATTAAATGATTTCCAAAACTCTATCTGACAGCAATCGTTTGTATGCAGCAGGGTGGTTCAATTCCGACGGACACACATCAGCTCCCCATTGTTTTCACAACAACTTCAACATTTTCACGTGATGCAACCGTCAGTTGAGCTAGTTGACCTGGGCGCCACGTGAGCTACGACAAGACGCTCGGCTTACAGAAGCCGAGCAGCCGTGGTCACGCCCACCACGCTCCGCACGTGCACCCACTCGCTTCCGGGGAGCGTGGGCGTGAGCATGAGCACGAGCACGAGCGACGGCAGCCCCTGCGTGTGCACGCAGCGACGGTGGCGTGTGCGGGCGTGCGCGTGTGGCGTGCGCGCAGAGCACGTGCTCGGAGCAGCAGGTGCACGAGGAGGAGGGCGTGAGGCACAGGGCGGGCGCGGAGAGGGGGGGAAGCGCACAAAAAAGTCGTAAGGGGAAGCGGGAATATATAGAACAGAGAGCGTAAGGAGAGCGAAGGAAATTGCATCGATTGATTGATTGATGGATAATTCCGGGTGCGTCAATTTCTAAGTTCATTACTTCCGTAAGTGTAGTGCATATTTTTGTCGTCGGGAGGTAGCGGTGCTCTTCCCCCGCTGGATAGTGAGACACGGCACCAAACTACCGGTGGCTAGCGGAGTTCTCCCCCAAACATGTATCTCCCACCACCCCAGCCGGGACAAGCTCTTACTTCTCCACCGGTCTCCCAGTATGTGTGATAGTGTAGGGCATGTAAGTGTGTGTGTGTAAGGGGTGAGGATATGACAAGGAACAGGAAGCAAAGATCGTGCACCGCCCGTGACCCGTTTGTTAGGGTACTGGTCCGGCATTCGCCTGGTGTTGATGGGTGAAACCACGGGAAACTACCGACGAGAGTAGCCGGCTGCTAGAATTCACCTCACCAGTTAAATTCGACGTACCTAATGTGGTTAATGTCGAAAATCCTGCTACCATCGGGTTTCAAACCTACGCCCTCCCGGTAAGAGGCACTGAAATGTGTCGTAGTGAAGGCACTTACTAATTACAACCAACCTTAGAAAAATGAGTGGTGTGTACATTCATAGACAACAGAATGTGCCCAGAAAAATCTTCATTCAATAGTTTCTAGCACTATAAGAATAATTGGTGGCTATGACACGTAAGAAGAGATGTTTTATTTTCAACAAGATCGAAAATGGAAAACAATGCTGAAACCATCAAGCTGAATTCAGATAACTTATTTCCAATCATATGAAATATTATAAAATAATTCAACCTTTTTAAAATTATTGCATTAAAATGAGGTTACTGAATATCATGAAATCTGGCGTCTAAATATTCACGTCTATATATCTCATCTATTTATTCACATCTCTATATTCATGTCACATATATCACATTGAAATGCAACAAAATGACTGCAATTTGATATTTTTGAATGGCTGAATTTATTTTCCGTGCCTGAGACCAATGCTACCGAATGTCTCTAGACATCCAGCCAGTTAGGAGAGTTGTATTCAACCTCACATCTCATAGCAAGAAAGCGGTTGTCTCTGACATCTGACTTATTGTAGTTTGTAGTCATATGCATTCAAAATCAAGCCCACTGTAAGATATAATTTGTCACATAACATTGAATATACTGAGTGTTGAGCAAGAATTTGGTTTTCTCTGAAACAGTGTATACATACAATATCAAATATAAGTCTTCACAATTTTTTGAGGTGAATGTCAGAAGTAGCGTTAAAGAGCGTTCTGCATTCTGTTCTTCGACACAAACCTTGGTATACATAAATCTTTATTTTACTATTTATTTTTCTTCTTTCATCTTCATCTTCTTAAAATTTTTTTCTTCACCTTCATCATCTTATTTCTTATATTCTTCTATTACTATTTTCCTTCTTTCTTATTCTATACTTATGACGCTACAGTCTCAAAATTCGAGTCTGACTACATATGTTCTTACTTGCAGTAAAGTCCATGTCTTTCTAGACAACGGTAGACTAGGAAATGGGCCAATATGCCGTTTGTCTGAATCCATGGATGTCACTAGTAGCGTCTCTAAGTGAAAGAGTTGTGGAGGATGGATTGCGAGCTCCGTAGCTCGTTTTAGTATTGAGTCGCTAACAGCCAGGAATTGATTGGAGGAAAACATGGAAATGACTGATGAGAATCTTTGCCACCCAAGCAGTGACATTTTCCATTCCAGTGATTATCCTGGGTAGAAAACAACCACCGACGATATCGCACATATGAATTATCTTTGTCTATGAAGCTCTCGATTTGCACTAGCAACTCATCTAATGCATCAGATATTCATAAATCATGTGCAGTTCTCGCATAATAAATGCTATAAACTTCTAGGGCAGGTAGAGAGTAGAAAATACCCACTTTTTGTCACTGAAAGGTTAGTGAGAAATTTCAATACATCAGACATTTGTTCCTAATTGGAAGAAACTCCGTATGCGCTTGTTTTTGGCAGGTACACGAAAGCACCTTGACTGCGTCGAAAACGTGACCTGTCCAAAACCTATAAATAAGGAGTTGCCTAGAAGTAAGGAAAAAATAAGAGATATGTATCTCCATTATATTATTTCCCACTAAATATTCGTTGTTAAAGTGGGCATTTTCGACATCACTACATTCCCTAAAAGTTTATGACATTTATTGTCAGAGACCTCGCCCCATAGTATTATAAGACGTCTCGTAGAATGTTATAATAGTGATTCCTGATTTCCTTCTGACACACATGCTTGTACACGTTTGCGGCGCTGCAAAGAATCTGAAAAAGAAGTGAATGAACGCACGTGCACTAACAACTGAGACTCGACGCAACCAACGTGCATCGCGGACGCTCGTCGGGAAACAATCCCACCGGCCGCGTGCCTCCACGTGGCAGCAGGCGAGCGGCGGCGAATAGCGCTAAGCTGGGGGTCCAGCCCCCAAACGCGGGCCACCCCGCCGCCGCCGCACAGGCCTGCCGCCTCCGCGCGCACGCCGTGAGATGCGGTAGCCAGTAAAGCAGCATTATCTTGTTTTGCGTAACTCAGACCGGCGCGAGGCACGCAGGGGCGTGGCGCAGCGGGGCCGGGCGGGGCGGGGCGGGGCGGGGCCCGGCGAGGTCTCGGCGCTCCTCTAGGCGCTCACTGCGCGCGCACTCGTAACGAAGACAAAATATCGACAAAACTTTCCGCGAGGTTTATGCAAGGGATAGCAGTTTCGCTAGCGCAGTCAGCATTTCACTGCTGACCGGCGAATGCTTAGAGGAAGCTGAGAGGCGCCGAGGAGAGGCAGGACGAAGAGGTGGAGGGGCGAGGGGGCAGGAGGCGGCGAGGGAGGAACGGGCGGGTGCCGGACGCGGCGTGGTCCGGGGGGCGGGGCGGGGGGAGCCGGGTGGCCGAGAGAAGTTCTGGACTTGGAAATTCTCTTTAACGGAGGGAATTCTCGGTAATACACATTTTATGCTTTATGCGAGTCTGGGCGACGGCTGCAGCCGCGGAGCCGACGCGACGCGAGCGCGGGCGGCATGAGGGGGGAGTGGGGCGAGGAGGGGTGGTGCGGAAACCCGGCGGACGCAGCCCCGCGGCGGATCCGCACCGACGTCGTCGTCCTCGTCCTCCATCCCCGCCCCCGCCCCGCCCCCGCCCCGCCCCCGCCCCACCCCGCCGCCGCGATGTCGTCGCCGCCGCGCCTCCGTCGCGAGCTCGCTGCATTGTCTGAGACGCCGGCGGCGGCGGCGGCGGTGGCGGTGGGCGTTGGGCCGCCGCCTTTTTAACGCAGTCTTAATAAAAATGTAAATTGAAAAGTGGCGGGTTGCGGAATGCCCGCGCTCGCGCGAGGGAAGGTCGCAGTCGCAGGCGCCGCGAGGTCGCACGCGCTCTCCGGCCCCTCCTGCGCCCCGGCCCGTGACCCACGACGCGTCCACCCCTTCCCTTGCCCCTTCCCTCCACCTCTTCCGCCCGCGCGCGCGACCTGCCGCCTCCGCCGCCCTATCGGTCGACTTCGGACGCCCGGGAGCGTAAAAGGTTTTATACAGGCAGGTCGATACGAAGCTATAACGTCCCCGTGTTTCAGGTTACGTTCATTTTTGTTTGTCGGGCGCGGCGGCGGCGGCGTCAGCGAGGCCGGGGGCACTCTGCGACCGCCTGCCGGGCTCTCGAGACTCCTCGATCAAAATTCTGAGGAGTGCGGCAGTGTTTGCGGGAGGCGTGATGGGGGCGGAGAGTGAAGCCGGCGGCGTGGCGCGAAGGGCAGGGGAGAGGGCGGGGGCGGGGGCGGGGCGGCGGCGTTCGCCCCGCGGGGCTCGGATCCGCCCCGATCGCCCGCCGGCCCGCCGGTCCGCGCGCACTCGCTGTTGAGCCGGGCCGGAGCTCCCCAAGCGTGGCGCGCCTGCCTCTGCATTTAATAAAGCAGCGCGGGTGGGCGGGGCGTTACGGGGGCGAGGTCGCCGCCGCCGCCGCCGGCCTACGTCCTCTCCCGAGGCGGGCGAGCGCCGCTCACAGGGGGTCGGCTCCGACAGAAGCTCTCCCTCGGTCTCTCTCCCGTGCCCTCGCCCTCATCCGTCGACCCGCTGTCCGGGCGGACGGACGGACGAGGGACGCAGGGGGCGGGGCGCAGGGACGGAGTCGTGAAACTCGTCTCCTCGGGCTGACAGCTCGGCGCGACACCTGCTGTCGCAGCGCGCGCTGGATGTTAAGGCGAAGCGCCGCGGCGTCGGAACCGAAACTTGTCGGCGAGTTGCCTTGGCACTGGCGCGCCGCGTTTTAAGAAAAGCCTGCCTTTTTTTTTGAGGTGCCTGTGACAGGGGCGTAGGCGGAATGTAAAACAAGAATTAACACTCGGTTCAACACGGTTCTTTCTCAAGATCAACATTCATCACTGCAGGGGTAGCAAGACTACACAGAGAATTATTTCACATCCGGTCTCCGCCAACATGATTTGTATGAATGGTGATTAATTACTACGAATTTTCAAACGTAACTTCTGACGGCCGTATCCTTAGTTCACCTCGGACATATATTTTTTATTATATGTATTATATTATTTACGAAACACACTAAGCAAAATCATTTAACTTGTAATTGATGACTATAAAATTGCAATAATGACATGACTACAAATAAATTGGGTACCAATTACAACATTGCTAGCAATTTAATGCAATTTAATTTAAAAATATAATTGTTTTAACTTTTTACCAGAACTAGCATCCATTAAAAAAATATAAGAAAGAGCACGTGGCAACAAAAACATAGTAGGCGTGTAAATTTAAAGCCCATCTTCAGTAATTAATGTTACCATTTAGTAAGCCCCCGCACCAGAATAGTCTGTAAGTGTAAATGAATAAATTACCAAGAATAAACTACAAAATATTTTAATTTTGTGCCCATGCTGAGAGGAGCAGGAAAGGAAAGCTACCAACAGGGCTGGCTCATTGCGGGTCACCCACGTGGCATTACGGGCGCTTCACCCAGCGCTTGCCGAGATGTACAACAGTAGCCATTAAAGTTAGTTTTCACTTACTCATAACTTTTCATATGAAGGCGATATTCTGATGAAAATTTGTAGGAGTATGTGTGTCTCTTTCGTTTCGACTCTGCATTATCCGTTTTCACGAGGCAGAAGATTGCCTGCGAGTAACAGTCTCTCAAATCATCTCAACGTTCAGATTCAAAGGTTTTTGCTTCCATTCTCTAATAATCCTGTTGAATTATCCTCCAATGATCAGGTGTGTAACGAATATACACATCCTTGTGAGTAGAAATCAAAGTGTCACTTTCATTTACTGTCATCATAGGTCAAGGCAATCGAGAACATCGGATAAGTGTAGCCGGTGCCCTCACCTGCTCAACAACATATCAGCAAAAAACATTTTGAATTTGTTTTGAGCATTTGCTTATGCACTATACTTAGTCAATTATTTGATGAGTAGTTTGAAGATGAAGTGAATGGTATAAAACATTGATGGAATGAACGTAAAGATAACATAAGACTCCTTTCAGAAATAACATCTCACAAATTCTACATGAAGTAATATGGATTTCAATCCTGAAAACCAGAGATAGAAACACGCTCTGTCCTCAACGACAATGATCGCCTCTACTAATAATCTCTACATATGACAGTGTTGAATGAGTTGCAAAAGATTGTCACTTAACGAGCTTCGTGGTTTCATTCTCGAACACGGCGTAAACGTAAGAAATGTTCCAGCCGAATAAGAGAAAACAGGGACCATGATCGTTTCCAGTATTATTTATTATCTTATAAACTTTTTCCTCCCCGCATTCACGTCGATTGCAGCGCCGGACGGTTGTTTCGTGATTAGTAACGTGCATGCCGAAAGTTCGGAAGTTTGTGGCTGTAGGAAAAACGGGTTTGTTTGCATGCGGGTTCCCCTACGTGCTTCTCAAGCTCCCGACCCGCGACCCGCAACTCTGCTGCAACCAGCGTTCACCCGCGCTCTCCGCCTCACACGGCTCGCAGCCAAGGCCGCCATCACTGGCTTTCGATTTTTTGCTTTTGGTTATTAGAGGACGGCATGCGATCACACTCCTAACCGTAATAAAAATACCTACAAAACCACAATAAACCATTATTATTATTATTATTATTATTATTATTATTATTATTATTATTATTTTAGCGTATAGGTCATTACTGCCCACGCTACGCAATTAACGTGTGTAAATGTTCAAGAATAAGCTCTTCATCTGTATCCCTCAGTTCGACAAGGTTGTTACGCTTTGAAGCGTGAATTATGAGATGATAGGATGATGATGAGGGGCGAAGGGACAATCACAAATACGATCATGTCATCGCAGACCACGGCTGCCGCATGCCACAACAGTCTTCGCTACGAGGCCACATTTATTGTTATTATTATTATTATTATTATTATATTATATTATATTATTATTATTGCAAATAACTGTGGTTTCCTAGGGGTGGATTAATTCAACTTCTGCTAGCTAGCGATTATCCCAGGCCTGTGCCCTGTTTTGTGTAAATTTATTACATTACATCTGGGTATAAGGGAGACATAAGGCACGCATTACGTCCTCCCAGCACCGTCCCTAGTTTCCTTGGCCTGTCTGAGCCTTTTCTTTCGCCACACAGCTATAAAAACTGTAACAATTTTTATTAGAAAACTACAGTTTCATTTTTGTTCCGTCTGTTAATCGAACTCTGGGCCAACCCACATAAATCTAGCATGCTATCCATGAGCTATGTACATATCAACAATAGAATTTGGATTTGGGAGAATTTGTATTCTAATATTGAATACTGGCGCTCACTCGAAAATTTAGCCCTTAGGCTATACGTTCCTTCTTAAATGTTTCTTTTCTGTTTCTTCCTAGATTAGAAGAGTTAGACTGGATTGATACCGATGTAATGACTTTTTGCAGAGATGCTATATTTAAAAAAGTTTAAAGTGAGCTGTCATTTGAAAAAGAATTACATGTGGAATCACACGATATATCTTTATTGTATTTAGTAAATGTTAATTGGAGACTATGATGTTCCGATAGACTTCGGTTGTATTTAGACATAACAAAATATCACTTAACATATGCGCAAGAGAAACTATAAATTTCAAGAAATGTTCTCAATAGACGCGCAGAGAAAAGCCGGAAATGAAACAGCTTGAGTAGTATTTCAAAATACAAAGCTCTCCTCATCAGTTTCTTCAAGGTGCTATCTCTCTTTCCGCCACTTTATAGGGAGCAGTTCTTCCTCTTTATGAGAAAAATTTTGCATCGAAATAAAATTATTCTGAAAAGCAGCGCTTCCACCACCGCACAGCTCTCGTCCAACCGACCGCACTCCCCCTCTTCCGTGTGAACTGCTCGGAACCATACTGTACCCAACACAATGATAGTAGATATATTATGCAATAATAGACCTTCCGTTATCCGTTCCTTTATTTTGATTCAATATTCAATGTATTTCTATCATTACGCTTATTAAAAATAATTTTCAATTTGTGATATAATCCTGGGTATGTTATCTGACGAATAACCACGCTTTCAAAAACAATTGTTCGAGGTTTTGCAATTTGGAGCCGTTATACAGCATAATCCTTTCAGCAAACCTTTCAGAGCTTTTCCACGGGTGTCAAAGCGGGCCCATCACGGCATTTCACGGTGTGTTGCGGAACGCTCACGGCCGGGAGCAGCGCTGAGCAGACAATGCAATGCTGTGGCAAGCAGGAAAGAGGGATGGTGGTGAATAACGTGAACAAAGAAAAGCGGAAAGATAACCTGGAGAATTAGCAAGGTTGAGGAACAGAGAATTAGCGAAAGGAAAGAGGACATTTAGAGTTAGGGGGAGAAATAATCATGTGTCGCATTTTGCTAGTAACAACTAAATGGTGAATAATCAACAAGATATGAACAACAGTATGATGAAGAAAGAGAAATTATGAAGGTGAAGGTACTTTTAAAGAGAAAATAAATGAAATCCCAAAACCAAAATAATATCCAAAGAAGAAAACAAAAATAAAACTGACTACTAAAAGGTTCATGCGTGAAAGATGATAATCCATAAAACTGGTTTTTGTGTTACTCTAATTCTTGGGTCCTTCCTTCAGTTGTCGAAGCTGATGGCAGGAAAGATTAAGTTTAACAAGTGACAGTGTTTGCTTTTATAATATTTACATTTTTTCATTAAGTTAGCGAAATTTAATCACGTAATAATATTAAGTCATGTGTAAGGAACAGTAAAAACATTAATTTTCTGACTATAAACAAACATTCGTAATATACAAAAAAGGAGTTGGGATAAAATGGTTCACTTAACACCAGGTTAACTGAAATATCCGTTGGAGTTTGTAAGTAAACCATTAGCGTGCATTTTGAGAATAATTATCTAATACTGATAAATATTCCAAAACGCACAATTTTTTTTGTTATTTAAGGTCGCGTCAACTACTAGGTCATTAGCGACCACTATTGCGTGTAACGGTATGGTAACTATGAGGATGACACGATATGATGATGTTAGGGGTGTGAAAAGACGAACACAATACAACCACGCTCACACTCAAGCATCATATACTACGAAAATTACACATTTAATGAATGTCAAAAGGTTTCTGATTTCCTACGCACTGTTAAGAGGTTTCCGTATTAAGGTACTTTTATACGCGTGTAAGTTTAAATTTTAAGATCGAGAAAAATTACTGTTGCCATACTTAAATTCAAAGGACGAAATAACTCCATACTCGGCAACAACATCCAAGGATATAGAAGCGTGGAATTGAGCATTCATAACAAATTCCCGATTAATTGAAAGTTAATTTCTCTAATAGAACATTTTGTGTGGTCTAGTTCAGTTAAACATCGTCAGTTAATCTAACCCTAACCTAGCAAGATATTTCAATTTATGGATCTCCGGTTGTAATTTTCATTTAATTCATTCAAACTACTTAAACCAAAATGTCTCGAAAGAGTTTCGTAGTTAACTATATTTTTTTACATCTGAAACCTTTGATTAGTGAATATTAAAAATATGAAAATAATATTCTTGAAATATAGTCAAAAATAAGGATGAGACTGAATTAAATGCAATAGATAGAGAAGTTACTAGAACAATAAGTATGAATATCTACAAAAATATGGGTCGCACTGGAAGGAATTAAAAAGTAAATACATTTTACCAAAGAATGATATTTATTAATCAAGTTTAGGAAAGAATAAGACATGCTAGGGATGCCATTATTAAAACAAAAGAAATCCATAATTTAGAGATCCTCCATTTCAGGAAAGAGTTTGCGGAGTTTTGAATAAAGAAGACGCATTGGGAAACTGTTACCTAGCGGTGAGTAAGAAAATATCTTTAAGTAAGTGAAAGAGCAAGGACTCGGGGACTATAGGTGCGGCCAGAGGCTGGGGGGGGGAGGGGGTAGTGGAAAGCAACACTGAAGAATTAAGAAAACGGATGAAGAAAACTTGTAATAAATGCAAATTGTTCTTAAGAATGCAAGGAAGCTGGCGGGGAAGGAAGCGGGGAAAGGAGTGGAAGGGGAACGGCAGTGCAAGAGAAAGTGGAGGAGAGCGGCGACGGAAATGGCAGCGGCGCAAGCCGCCAGAGTAGTGATGCGGGGCGCGGTGGTGAAAGAGTGGAATGCAACGCGGCGGAGAAGTAAGAAACATGGGCGGAGAAAACTTGTAATAAATGCAAATTATTCTTACGGAGTTACGGAGGTGAAACAAAGAGGACAGGCGAAGAGGAAAGAAGGAAACAGAGGTGGAGAGAACGAGTGGTGGGGAACGAGTGTAGACATGTGAGTAGTAGTAGAGTATATAGATGCAATAAGAATCGCAGCAGTAGAAAAACCATGGGCAAATCTAGGAATGGCCGGAGTAAGAATAGACATTGTAGGGGAAATAACTGCTACAAAAATAGCAGGATACGGCATTGTACAAACAACTGTAGACAAAAAAGAAGCGGTAGAATAGCAATTTCGATAATTTGGAGCGTAATAATATGAACGGTAGGCATGTCTGTGGTAATAAAACTGCAACAGTAGAAATAACATCGAGAGGAAATGTAGCGGGGGGAATAGCAGAGGGGAAAATGACATCAGTAGAAAGAGCAACCAACAGCAAATACATGAACGAAGCTTATGACTGACAGTAGAAAGAACTGGTTCGGTAGAGGCGTGTAACCAGTAGGAACGACACGAGTATAAATGTGTGCGACAGAAACAGAAGTGGAAACAACAGCCATAGAAACGGCAGCGGAGAGAATAGCAGCAGCAGCAGAAATAGCTGTGGGGAGAATAGGTGCGACAGAAATGGCAGTTAAGGACTGACAGCGGGGGATAGGAATGGAAGGAATGCGAGCGGTAGGGACGGCAGCGAGTGCGTGTCGCGTGCGCGGAGGGCGGGGAAGGGCGGGGAGGGAGCGGGGAGGGGGCGGGGCGCCGTGGGCCCCGCGCGGCAGCCCTGGCCTCGTGCCGTTGGGCACCCGCCGCCCGCTCCCGCTTGTAAATCTTATCCCCACGCGGCGACGAAATTGCCAAGTTTTATAGCAGCCGCGCGCCAGCATAAATCTGCGGCGTGCGTCCGGCGCCCGCTCGCTCTGCCCCCGCCCGCCCGCCCGCCCGCCCGCCCGCGCGCGCGAGGGCTCGGGAGGTTAGGAAGGGCGTGTCAGGCGAGACGAGGCGCGGCGCGCCGGGATGAGGCAGGGCGGGGCTGAGCGGAGCTGAACGAGGCTCAGCGATGCCGGGCGAGGCGGGAGAGGGAGGAGGAGGAGGAGGAGGAGGAGGAGGGAGGAAAAGCATGCGGGAGAAAGAGGTCGGCCGAACAGAGACGGCAGAGAAACCGTAGCGGGATGCATGGGAGAACTGGAGACACGAGAACGAGAGAGAACACGAGTAGCAGGGAAAGAATGGGCGTGGCAATAAGAGGTAGAACGCGTTACTATCAAGGGTTGGCAGGTTTGTGCGAGAATGTTTGTGCGGAAGAATTGTCAAAGAATTGGTGAAATCAGGATGACGAATAAAACAAAAAAAGTCGATGATAGGGGTACATGGAAGGAAGGAAAGAAGAAATGTGCGGAGAAGGTAGGTGTGAGTCAAAGCAAGTTCGGCGAGGCGAGGCAGCACGGGGCGAGGCGAGACGGACGCGCCGAGTAGAACGACGGCGTCGCGTGGCCAGCGCCGAGTCGGCAAAGACCGGAACGGGCCCGGGACGCTGACGGGCCGGGAGAGGGGGCGTGCCGAGTGCGTGTCGCGGCCCGCGGCGCAGCGTGCTCGCCCCCTGGGACAAACGCACAATGCGTGTAGTATTGAAGCCCGCATAATAAGCGGACGTGAGGGCGTGGGCGGGGCGTGGGCGGGGCGGGCGCGGCGCTCATCCCAAAATGCCGGGCGCGATGTCACGCTGGCGACGCGGCTGGGTCACGAGGCCTGGCACCAGGCTACGTCACGCGTGCGCCCCCGCCAACCCGTCAGGCTCCGAGCCCGTCCCGCCCCGTCTCGCCATCTCGCCACCGTTCCGTCCCTTCCCGCCCTGTCTCACCATCTCCGACACGTCACCGTCCCGGATACTCTCCGACTCGCCATCTCCGTCCTGCCACAATCCCGGCGGCGCTCCGTCCCACATCGTCCCATCTCACCTCTGCCACACCATCTCGGTGACGCTCCGCCCCGCTCCGCCTCGCTCTCTCCGCCACACAACCATCCCCGCGACGCTTCGCCGCACACCATCTCGCCTCACTATCTCTACCACACCATCCCGGTTACGTTCCGCCCCGCCTCACCATCTCCGTTCCACGCCGCCATCCCGCCGACGCTCCGACCCGCCCAACCTCACCATCTCCGCAACACCACCATTCCGGCGATTCTCAGACTTGCGCCGCCCCGATTCACCCTCTCTGCCTCACTATCATCCCGGTGACACTACGTCCCGCCCAGCCTCACCATCTCTGCCACACCATCATCCCGGCGACGCTTCGCCCCACACCATTCCGTCTCACCATCTCTGCCAGACCATCCCGATGACGCTCCGTTCAGCCCCATTTCACCGTCTCTGACAGAGCAACATCCCGGAAACGCTCCTTCCTCTGCGACACCCCCCCAAACGCCACGCCACGCTTCCCGCTCCGCTCTTCACTCCACGTCGCACGCCATCCCGCTGCCCTCCACCACGTCACCAAGCTCTATGGCCTCCACCACGCCACGTGCCCTGCCCGACTCGTGCCCTCCCAGCCCTGCTCCCCGCCCCGTTCAGCGCTCTACCCCCACGCCCCGCCCGCCCCGCGGCGCGCCATCTCTTCAATGAGCGAAGATTAACTGCTCCTCCCGGATGGAGGAGGCGTGTCGCTCAAGTGAGGTCGGCACGCGCGCTCGCGTTGTGCCCGCCGCCATTTTTTCGGTTAGTACGCGGCGCGGCGAGAATGAGTTATTTATGGCGCGTGTACTCTCACGGAGAGTGATTACGCTTTTACAGTGATTACAGTGATTTCTAAACGAAACTGAAGTCCGCGGACTTCTATTTTGTGGCTCTTTCCTTTTTATTCGTGCATTTAAAACGAGCGGTCGTTGGTGTTGCAATTATGTAATTACTCACTTATTCGTACGGCCCGTTAGTTTTCCGTATGTATTTTTCGAGAAGTCATCACAAGGGACTATTTGTGGAATTATACGCCCGGAATTATCTTTTATCCGTTTTTCTTTTAGAAGAGAATAGTTCACAAAAATTGCAAATGAGCAACTCCGTAGATATGTTAAAATTAAGGCGATGTGTCACGCAATCGTTGCTGACGACCGAAACAAACGCAAATACACCCGGGCTCCGACCGTATTTCTTTCGAAATTCAGTCTCCTACTATTTCTTCTGTTCCTACTCCCCGAGTAATTTGACACGAACTGCGCTCCAAACAAGTTACAACGTCTCAGGGCACGTTTGTATGCATGGAAAAAATGATGTAAGAAGAAGAAAATTTTCAGAGTTGAATTTCGTTATTTTTTCACATACGAAGTCAATGTAATTGAGTTCAATTTGCCAATTACGTTTTGATTTAAGCCAATATATACTCTCGGCACTGCGCGCGAGAAAAAGACCGAGCAAACTGCTTTGTGATATAAGTAGTAAAACACCCCACGGCAAACGAACAAATTGTCTCTTCGGAATTGACTTTTAAGGGTGGAAACAACCCAAGTTAGTGACAAAAGCGCCACGCGCTCAGAGAAAAGCGGTCGTTCCGGCGGCGCGGTGCGCTACGCTTCCCAAGAGTCGACTTCTTTGGAGATTGAATCTAGAGGCTGCGACTAGACAAGACCGATTCCGAGCATCGCTCTCTTAACAGAGTTAGAGGTTTTTCCGACTGAGGGATTCTTCTTCTGGAAGCGACTTCAGGGCCACCTTGTAGGAGGCCTTCGATCGCCCTCTGGTCGCCCCGCAAGTACCGGCTGTGGAGGCGCGGAGGTCGGCGAGGGAGTCAAAGGGGGGATAACTCACACTCTCGCGAAACTGAGAAAAACGAAGGTAAAGTTGAGCCCCGCGCCACAAATCCGAGAGTCAATGCATCATTTGAGACGTAAATAAAAACGTAAAGAAATACGACTCGGGAGTATCGATTCGAGGGGAAAAATGGGGGTTTCAAGTAAAGGTTACATACTCCCTATATATGTTACTAATTTCAAATACGCGCAGAAATTGAAAGAAAACTATTATTCACGTATTTGTAAAGAATGTTTCTGATAATTGTTTAATTTATTTTAGTGCTATAAGACAGTATTTTATTTGCTGTTCTTGAGCAGTGCACGTGCTTAGTTTCAAAATAATTTGGTGTGGTATCATAACGTAAAGTGCAATCTGCGTACATTTTCATGAGTTCTGGAATCTATACCGAAAATTATAAACATATGAAGTTAAATTATGAATACAAGAAGCAACGTGCGTTTCTGGTGAGAATTGATTAGAAACTATTCGCTCCCGTAATAACAACTAAGCAAAAGCAAATAAGCTGGAGATTTTAGCTACCCCAAATCATGGCCTTTGTGACGGAATCCGCTTATCGCCACGAGAAGTGGAGAACGATCACTTGAATAAATATAATTTCCCCTAAGCTCCAGAAAATTTGCAGATATAGTGAAGCTACATTGATGTCTAGATTCAAAACTAGATTATATCTCAGCCTTTCCACAATGGACCAAGGAAATTGAACTGAGAAGCTCAGATAAAATAATTGTTAAAGGCACATTTATTCTTTTAGATGGTTGGTTGGTTGTTAGTGATTTCAGGTACGTCAACTACCGAGTTCATTAGTCCCGTAAATGTGTTGCATGTTTTTCCTCGGGGGGCGCTGATTTTCCCCCTCTGAATGGCGAGATCCGGCACCGACCTACCGCCGGCTTGCGGGGTTTCCCAAAACCAGGTATCTCCCGCTAGCGAATACTGCCCCAGTCGGGACAAGCTTAAAGCTCCCGACCGGTCTCCCGACATGTCTAGTAGTGTAGTGCATGTTAGTGTGTGTGTGTGTGTGTGTGTGTAAGGGGTTGAGGATAAGCCAAGGAAGAGGAAGGAAAGATCGCCCGCGGTCCGTGGCCCATTTGTTAGAGTACTGCTACGGCATTCACCTGGAGTCGGAGAAACCACGGAAAACTACCGATCGAACAGACGGCCGCTAGAATTCTCCTCCAGACAGCGACTGAATTCGACCTACCTGACAAGTTAGAACTCGAACCTAAGACCTCCCGGTCAGAGGCACTGAAGTGACATCAGTTGATGCACTGAGCCACCTCTCTCCGTTTATTCTTTTAGAAGTATGTACTACAAATGGTAATAAACACATTACCATTGTTAAAATTCATTTTGTTTTCCTATCATAATTTTTTTATTATCTGCAGAACTACTTGCAAAATGACATTGATTGTCCAATATTTTATTGAATGAAATACATGGTTTGTTAAAAACACAGACAACATGAAATATCCATATAGTGGAAATCAAATTATTAAACAACAAGTGGACTCTGAGCACTGTTTAACTTTAGAAGTGATTTCAATAAAACAGAGTTAAAGTGTTTAATTATAATTGCATCACAATTGCGGTTAGACTACTCAAATTGGCGCTGGGATTTCTTTTTTAATTTTTATTGCTCAATACAATAATTATCAAGAATGAAGAATAATTTATTCTGGTATTCATTTTGACTGTCCATTGACTGTCACATTTCCTGTTGGTATACGAATGTTACAGCTACAAAAATGAGAATAGTTATTAACGTTATTACCAGAATAAAGGACACGATATAATTTAGTAAACCAAGACGGACGCAGAGGTTCATAACCAACCAAATCAGATATTTGTGATATCGACTGCATGCCATTCAATACTTTTCCTAATTCTATCTTCTTATAAGAAAAATATGTAAATAAGTAATAAAATGTCTATTGTTAGGGACATTTATAGACTATTTTTTATAGATCTCATTTGTTTTGAATGGTATTAACGGACGACGAACTGTTCAATCCTTAACTCGTCATTTTCGCTGCCACGAACACATTTTTCAAATTTATTTCATTTGTCTCAGATCTAGTAGAACGTGAATCTTTCATTAATTTTTCGGGCTTTGTAGGTCGTTCCGTATTCACGCTGTAATTTATTTCTTTTAATAATATTTTTTATTTATTGTACCTCGAAAGCAGTGAAAACTTTATGACACATGAAGAGGAGAAAAGCTGTATTAAAGGTCAGAAATAAATCCAGGAACTAACATAGTATTTGATTAATGAACCAAGAAAAATTGGACACAAATACGATCGAAATGGGACCAAAGACGACGAAGAACGATATAAAACTTAAACAGTATAAAAATTACTAAATATTATCTTTAAAAATATTATTTTTGTTTAGGATTCGTCTGAACTATCTAAATCTATAAAACTATGTACGATGAAGCAAACACTTTATTTGATATTTGAACTTGTGTGTCAACTTTAATTGTTGAATGCCTTCTGATAATGTATTGCAAAATAACATTTTTCGCTAGATCTCTCCGTTCCTCTTTTTATTTTGTGTCGCAGGAGATGCCGACTCTCGAAGTGTTGTGGTTGCTGCCATTACTTGGGGCGCGGTCGAAGGTCTCTCTATTGATCGAATTGGTGGAGCGGCGGTTGACCAGCCTGACCCGCTCCGACCGGGAGAACGGACTAAAAGCAACAGCCCCAGTAGGTAGGTCACCCCTTGGCGTCCACTTGGATCTCCGTAACACCGACCCAAGGCATAAGGAACGTGTCCAAGTGTGTGTTCCTTTGTTTCTTCAAGTTTCTTTACGTTTCACAACTGAGGACATGTAGAGAATTTCAATAAACAGGTTTAACTTAAATATTAATTAATCATTTTATCATTAGATTTTCATAACAGTAAAATACAAAAAAAACGTCTTCTTGATAGAATCGCTTTTATAAACTTGATTTTAATCTTGAAAGTTGTTAAATCCTCATGACAAAAGGACAATACTCTATCGCCATTCAATCTCATGAACACGTTTTTACCATAATACCAATAATCACCAATAATTACCAATAATAATAATAATACTTATTATTATTAATAATTATAATAATTATAATAATAATTATAATTATTATTATAATAATAATAATATAAATATTATTATTATTATTATTGGAAATATAAATTTAGTTGCATGATATACTTTCCTGAATTTTTCCTTATATCTTAGAAATTAATTAACATAATGTATTGAAACATATTATTTCCGGTGTCTTTCTTTACCTCGCACAATCACCGCGTATTTCATGCTATTGTTTCTGCGTTGCGATCTCGGCCCACCAAATGTAATATTCAATGCGCCGAAATTTTAATTTTCATAGTTCAATCAACAGTTTAAATATCAACTTGGAGCGTAATAATTAATGACTTCATGCTGTGACAATTCAACATTTAACAGTCCTTAAAATATTCACGTACTCGTTTTGGAAATATGGATTTTAAATTGACACAGTTTCCGATTAAATCTGACATCCTTTACTTGAATCCACGGGGGAATAATACGATAATTTCCCTAATTTTTTTTACAAAAACATTACACACGTTGTCCGCAAAACAATTCCACGTATATTTTTGAAATTGACGTCTACCATAAGGCATTTAAACTTGGAAATGTTATATGTGGTACCATGTTATCAGTGAGCTCCCACAGTGAAAGTTGATTATGAAATTTTGATACCCTATTAAGGACATACTTAAAAAGAATATCTTGGATACTAACCACAGCATTTGTAGTATCCATGATCCATTTCACGAAGTAACTCCAGGGTATATAAACCACACATTTCTCTTCTCTTATTATGTCCCACTTTGATCAATTAGAACTTTCGGAGCACAATTGCGATTCGTGAAAATAAAACCACCCAACACATGGGTTGCAAATTAAGTGTGGACGGTGCATTTCTCAACGCTCAAACTGCTCATCCGCCTGGAAGAGGAAACAACCGAATTCCGCGCGAGATTAATAAAGTACATGAATTCCACTCGCATCCATGAATCGAGTTGGAGCCGGCGAGTTCACCTGAATAGGGGCTGGGCATACCAACTAGGCGGACGGCCCACTCAATTTAAGCTCCCCGCCACCGCCGCCGCCGCCGCCATCTAAGTCGGGAGCGCGCTATAGTGAAGCAATCAAGGCCATGTAGGGCGCGCGCCGCGGCGGGAGACGCGGATATGGAGGTCAGCGGCGGCGGCGGCGGCGGCGGCGGCGGCGGCGGCGAGCGGCCGAGGCCAGACGGCGGCAGCCGGCGCTCGGGAAGGGCGCGAGCGGGAGCGGGAGCGGGAGCGGGCGAGGCGGCGGGGCGGGAGCGGGGCAGCGCATCCGACGGCCGAAGAGAAATTGCGAGCATCCGCGCCGAGCGCACTCGGGCCGCACACGCCACCCGAGCCCCGCGGCCGGCGCCCTCGCCCCGACGCCCCTCCGCTCAGCCCCACCCCCGTCACCCCCGCCCCCGGCCTCCCGCCGACCCCTCACAGGATGAGTTTAGCTCAGGGCCGGCATTGCCGCTCTCTGCAATGTCTTCGAGAGGGAGACCCTAGATGCACTGATTTTGATTGATTGAATATTACGGTTTTCTGGGTGCGACAACTGTTAATACTGTAAGTTGTAAATGCTGTAAGTACTGCCTTTAATACTGTAAGTTTAGTGCATGTTTTATCAAGGGAGTTAGCGGTGTTCTCCTCCAGCTAATTGGTGAGATCTGGCGCCGACCTTCACGTCGGCTCGTGAGGCTTTCCCCAAACGTATCTACCACCAACGGGGCACCGCCCGAACAGGGCTCTCGACATGATTGGTAGAGTAGTGCATGGAAGTGTGTGTATAAGTAAGGGGGTGAGAATAGGGCAAGGGAACGAAAGGAGAGATCGCACGCGGTCCGTAGCGCGTTTATTAGAGTACCGATCCGGCAATTGCCTGGAGTTGATCGGATAAATTACGGATCATTACTAAGCGACCGAATGCCAGGTACCTACTGTCGAAAATTTTGCCACTTTTTGTTATTTTGCAATTTTCCATGGTTTCTCGAATCCGTACCAGGCGAATACAGGAGCAGTACCCTTACAAACGGACCACAGACCGAACGCGATATTCCCTGCCTCTTCCTCATCCTATCCTCCCTCGTACTTACACACTCTTCGGAGCTTAGAGTTTGTCCCGGCTGCAGCTATGCCCCACTGAGGGAGGTACTTGAAGGGGGGAAACCCCCACAGGCCGACGTTAGGGAGGCACGGATCTCACCATCCAGCAGGAGAGGAACGCCACCTCGACTCGCGATAAAACATTCACTATACTAACAGGATTAATGACAATTGCAGTTGACGTCGTGGGAACATCAATCCAGTGCCCTGTTTCCGCCATACACTGCTTTTTCCACCGTTGTTTTTTCTATTCCTTACCTTCGGTCAGGGGTTCGGTACCGTTAGATGTCGGAGTTCCTAGAAGGTAACCCATCCACAAACCCTCCAAGACTCGAATTCGCTTAACTTCCGTGACTTCATGGAGTGTAGTAAACGAATGCGGCTAGTGACGCCGGCTTCCCACCGGTTCCCCACCCGCTGACTACTGTGTCCACCCACCTCCCACGGACCACGCTTCTGTCGTCGCCCCCTTCTTTCCCTATGCGTCCATCTCCGCTTTCTACAGTTCTCTCTGCCCTTTCCTTCTCCCTTCCACAAACCAAACCCCTTGCTGCCACTTCTCACCCTCGATCTGCGCGGTCCCTTTAATCCCGAACCAACATCACCCAACACTCCACCGTTCCCCTTAGCCAACGCCATTGCTACAGCTTCTTCTTCGACTCACCCCGTATCCGCCTCTGCCTCCTCGCTTCACCATTCTTCGCCACAACTACACTAGCCTATTTAATAATGATTGTGAATGAAATAATTATTATAGAAATAATGATTATGAAAAAATAATGAATATGAAAAAAGCTATTCATTATTATTTTAAATTCAATCTTTATTATTTTATAATGATTATTTCATTACCAGTGCCTTACCTAAAAGCCACGGCCTTCACCAAAAAACGCCCACGTCCTGCAAATCAACGTCTCTTTCTCCATCCTCGCCTTCGTCGTGTAAGCCCTCTCCCTTCCACCCTCGTCTTCTCCGCCGTTAAGAGTTACCGCCCCGCACCCATCGTGCATGGCTGTTTTTTTATTCTCATCACTTCACCGTCCGCGTAAACCGGCCGTCGCAGGCAACCCCGCCTTGCCCGTTCCAGAAACCGCCCTCTCATCCCCGCCAACCTCGCCGCCCCTCCGCCTATTTAGTGTCCGCCTCTCTGAGCTTCCATTTCCTCGAATCGCCGCCTGGGCTTCTGCCTTTCCCGCCTTTCTCCATTGCCTTACTTCATCCCTCCTCCCGCGTCATTTTTCGTCATTCCGGTCGTACCGACTTTTTATTGCATCGGTGTTGCCTACACTCCACGAGATCTGTCAGTCTAGTTTTGGATGCCGTTGAAGAGCAGAATTCACGGAAAGTTAATCAAATATTTTCTCCCCAAGAAAAGTACATTAAAAATTCAAGCGGCAACAAGTATGGTGATATTATGATAATGACCACGATACCGCGAACAATACAACAAATAAATATCTATTTGAATGACATTCCGTTTTCAAGTAATTTGGAATTCTCTTCGCTGACTTTTCTGGCGATCTAATTGAAGTGTAGAGTGATTGAGTCGTGATATTAAATGAAACGAATTTGCAAATGTCAGGACAAAGCATCGGGTAGGACTATTGGAACAGAAATAGCATAGGCCAGATAAAACCTTTTGGTTTATTTCAAGCATCGGAGAGGTTGATCTTATTAAGCTATGAAAATCAGTACTTGAAAGCTTACCATCTGTTCAACAAACTAACAAGTAAGTATTAACCAAAAATATATTACATTGGTTAAAGTATTTCGTAAAATCAAAAGAAACCAATATTCAAATTACATTGAACAATATTGGGAAAATACAGACATCCCTCTGAAACATTTGGAACTATTGCCTACATAGTATATCAACTCTCAGACAGAATGTGCAACAAACGTTCGTAGCACTATATAAATCTCACTTCTCCAACTGTCACGATTGCTATGATAAGGCCACTGTATCTGCAACTATTCATCCACTTTTCGCCATTCTTCAGGAAGTATATATTTGTAACATGTTTTGAACTTCATCAAAATGTACAGGATTTTCAAATATTATCAAGGTTCTAAAATAACTAGGGCATTGATGATTTAAATTTTACTTACATATATGATTCAATACAACGATACCGTATCAATGGGTTCAAGAAATATCTAACTAGCAGTAAATGACACTTTTGTGTTAAATGATAAGTACGAAGAAATACGTGTGTTTTTAAATGAGTGGAAAGGTCGACATTTAAAGTGTGCAAAAGAGCAGAAAAAACGCAACTTCACAAATTTCAGCGCAATGGCAGCTATTAAATTCTCACGCCCAGTAGTTCTGAGACGCAAAAGTTTCGGAATTTCAAGGCAGATGAAAACTCAGTGTTCGGGTCAGATCCTGCTTTCAACGGGGTCTGCACCCTCACTTCGGAACTGCTCACCGAAGTCGGTTCAATCATAAGTGCGTGCTCTCATCACAAGCCTAGTACCAGGCATGCGAGAAAAGTTTCATAAGAGAAAAATGTTATATTTATTTCAACTTATTTAAATAATTAATCTCTTGGCATGCAAATTTCTTATAATTTCATTTTATTGTTTTGTTTTTCTTTACATTTTTTGGGTCATCCCTTTAAACAGAAAATAGTGTGCCCTTCGAAAAGCAAAACACATGTAAATGTACTAAAACACAGAAGCGTTTTCATAAGCTTTCGGCCTGACCAAGATAAGGCTCATCAAGGGGAAAACCTTTCGAGACGTAGATAGACTTATCTTTAATTGTTGTAATACTGTAAATAATTGTTGTAATGCGGCCGACATATTAATTTTTGTAGAGAGATGTACTGGAGTTGAATGTAGGTGAAATCTCACAGCACTTAGCTTCGACACTTCACCTGTACTCACTGCACAGATTGCAAAGAATGTTGTGAAGGTCTGTGGTTTCAAGGTGTTGGACCATTCACCCTGCAGACCACATTGCGTAACAATCTACCTCTCATCGAGACTGAAGGAAGACTTCAAGGGTAGAAAAGTTTAAGATGAATGCGAAGAAAAACACAGTTTTTGACCATTTTGCCAACAAAACTGCGGAGTATTTTTCAAAGGTCTAGAAACGATAATACATAGATGTGAAAAGTATGTTGAAATACAGGATGCCAATTCACTATAATTTGATAACTACAATATAAAATTATAAATTAATTACTCATTTCATGGCTGCCAAACACTGCATCACTTTTACCAGTACTACCGCAAGCATTATTACATACAAGATGCAACTTGCAAGATCTATGATCTAAAATACCCACTACCAGAAAAATGTACCATTTTTTAATATTTATATTCAACTACAGTAAATATTTCGACCCCATAATTTGTTTTTAATACGAATACAGTCTTTGCATAGATCAAAAGCAACCTTGTGACTGATAGCACCTCAACGTTTCCAATATCCGACATTTCCTCCCCCGCTACTAACACCTTTACGCACTAACACCATACAAAGCATCATTACAGCCATTATCACCACACCAACTTGTAGATTATAAATATTTCACACATATAAACGAAAATCAGAAATTTAAAATGACATATCTCGAGAGCAACAGGAGCTCCCTCGCACCCAAGCTTTCCTATTCCTCGACACATTTATCACGTCCACAAAACACGACCGACATTTACATTTATATACCACAAAAGCAAAACATGATCAAACATCTAACTTTCAAGATGGAAATATAATTACAATTTCATTAAAAATTAGAAATTTAATAACAATCCATTTCTCTAATGGATTGCACGCTAGCACGCAGTTTTTTCTAATTTACTTCATCTCCAATGTTACCAACTCTACCGCCACAACCATCGCCACTATCATTACTCCTGCCGCTCGTACGTCCTCCCCCGCCTTTCGTGCCACCTGATGCCTCCACCTCTAGCTCCCGCATTCTCTCCCATGTACGCCCCCTCCCTCGACTCCACGCTTCCATGGCCTCCACCGCCGTTTCAAACCCTCCCCGTACTCGTGCCCATCCACAGACACTGTTCCCGCTCCCGCATGCGCTCTCATCACCTATCCCCAATCCCCTTCGATTCCCATTTCGACCTCGCCGACGCCCCATTCACGAACCCGCCACACCTCAATTCACAACCCCGCCCACGCCTCACTTCACGACCCCGCCGAAGACTCCCTTCACGACCCCACCCACGGCCCATCTTCCATCACCACCCCAACTTTCCCTCCGATTCAGCCATAAGCGACACCTTCACCTCCGCACCCACCATTGTTGCTCCCACTATCTTGACCCCGCCCCGCCCCCGCCCTCACTCACGCCTCTCTTCACGACCCCGCCCACTTCGCATCTACCGCCTCCACCCCAACTGTCCCTCCGACTCAGCCATCGCCATCACCCGCACCTCCCTTCCCACCCCCGGTCCTATCTACGCCCCTGCCTTCTCCTCCACCGTCGTTTCCACCCCCGCCCAGCCCCCGCTCCGCGCCGTGCCGCGTGGCACACGAGACCCGAGCGCGGCCCTTCACACGCGCCGCTCGCCGGCACCCGCGCCCGCGCCCGCGCTCGCGCACGAGAGCCATTACAAAATGAGGTCGCGCAGGTCTCGAACGCGAGAAGGGGCTAACCTGCGTTTTCCTCTTGCTAAATTAAAGGCTCTCCAATTCACTGAGTCGCGCTGACGCGTCGTACGCGGCGATGGCGCGGAGCACAAAAAGCGGCCGTGGCGTGGGGCGGCGTCGCTGCCGCCGCTGTCTGGGCAAGTGCGTGCTTGGGGGCTTTATGCACGCGAGCAGAGCAGCTCAAATGCAGCTGCGAGAGACAAATGCAAAAAATATGAACAATACTTTGGAGGACGGAGCACTTCACTTCCTTTTACACCCGTTCATAAAAATGCTTACGCTTTGGTGCGAGCGTACGTTTGATTTTATTCCCAAAGTTCGTTGAGCTAAGTAATACACGAAGAAATGTATTCAAATTGTTGGACGATTTTCAAATGAAGGAAGTTTTCTCTGCCCCTAAAAGAATTTTAGAGGGATTTTCAGTAGACAAAAATATTTAGTGATTTTTAATTTGAGCATATTCGAATGAATCTGATATACATGAATCACAAGCTCAGATTAAAATGTAAATCTTACAAGAATAAATTGAATGTTAAGAACAAAAACAAAGAATCATATATGCAGACAAAACTACACTAATAATAATAATAATAATAATAATAATAATAATAATAATAATAATAATAATAATAATAATAATAGAAACTAAAACTAAATATTCGCTATTTCAAAAGAACTGACAACAAATAGCTTCTTTCGTGATGCATTATGTAACTCTACGAAGTAGAGAAGAGAAAGGATAAGCGGCTTTTCGACCCAGAGCACCATTTCTGGATCCCCGATAACAAAACGTGCATTTTCTTGCTCGTAGTACCAAAATGCATTCTAGATTACGTAGTGCAGTGATAATTCACGTTTCTGGTTTCTTCTAAAAAAAATTAAAATCACGACCCCTCGATTTTGAAACGGATCTTTTAGTTTTTGATATTAGTTTTCACAGAGCCTTTAGGACATTTTCGAAATTTTCTAAAACATTACTCTTTTTGCTTTAATTATTTTTCTCTTATAGAGAACACTAATAAAAATTGTACAAGTCCCATTGCCAGTAAAACATCTGAAATCCGAAAAATCGCAAATTTTACATTTTAACCCCCAAACTACATTATTAAAACTAGTGATTTTTTAAATGAAGGAAGCAATCCTACAAATTTAGATCTTAAAATAATGTAATGCTTAATTTTTTGAAATTATGAGAAGTATTCGGGTATTTTTGAGATACATTAATACTTTGTAAAGAAGGGAAAAAAATTTAAAAAACTATTCAAATTTGTTTTGTTTTTTTAAATTTCATGCGCGAGAAAGTAATTTTCTTTAAATTATGTAATAGACTGGATTCTCATTTAAACTTTTCATATTTTACTTTTATTAAACTTTGCTTTATAATTTGTAGGAATCATCATACCATTAAGAATGTTTAAAACATAATAAATATATAGAGGATTTTACATTGTCAGATTAGCGTAACGCCAAGCGCATGAACTTTTTTAATGGGAATTGTATCTCAGTCAGAATAATTTTTTTTCTTTAAACCTTGTGTAATGAATATCCAACAATCCAAAGACATCAATGTAAATCAACTTTCATTTAAATTTTGTAGGGTCAAAAAATAAGATATTACTTTCTTTGAACCTCTGTGTAACTTTTGTTCATGAATTTTATAAGTGATGTCTCAAGTGTTAATAGCTTAGAAATTACAATATCATATTATGAATCCGAAAAATACGTGCTGTTGTACTAGCACCACTAGTTAACAAAAATATAATATTTCAGTTATTCCTATGCTGCCTTCCTTTCATTGTGTGTCTCAAATATAACTTAATGGATATCTTTCTTTTGGAGAACATACATTAAAAAAATTGCAAATCGAATACATACCACTAGACGTTGTTGATCAATGCCAACCAGCCCAAATACAGGCGGGATTATTAAGGAACTTAACAAATCCTAAATAAGGGAATAGACTTGTATTGTTCTCACTCAATAGAAGAGGCAGATATAGATAAATTTGTCACATCTGTTCACAACGCTAATATCTTGACTTGAACGTATAATATGCTGTTTTTCGATATATCTAACATGAAAGTATATTCGTTTTGCCTATCATCCGGTTTTTACTTTCATAAGAAAAATATTCCCACACAAATGATGATCGACTGACACCTAAATATTGTACTTTTTATCTGATCTATTTCAAATGAAGAGTAAATACGTATTGCAAATTATATCCGGAAGTAGGGTCCGAAATATGACTTTGAATTAAAATATCCATATTATATTCATAATTATAACAATGAACATAAAGATCTATAACGAAATAAATATATTGTTTTTATAAAGTTCAACGTTGATAAATATAGCAAAATCTGTTTTCCATTCGTCAGCACGATTCCAGATCTCAAATCTCTATTTCAAACAAATAAAAACATAAAAGAAAAAAATAAATTTTTGTCTCCCACATCAATAACGTAGGCAAGCAGGCTACATAGCTCCTTCAAGACTGCTGATCTCTTTGAATGAACAATAACGTAAGCTCCTGCGTTAAAATTATCCGTGATTCTATTTGGAGAGTTTTCCATTGTGCTTGCGACCTTCGCGTGACATAATGCCATTCTTTCTCCAACGTATCGATGTAAGAGCGTGGGTATTCTGAGTATTTGACAATATGAAAATGCTGTACGTGCGGTACAACTTCCACTAGTCGAGAAGCTCCTGTGTTCCCCAAACGTTGAATCCTTTAAGAGGCTTTTGGCGCACTGCGTCATAAGAACGAAAGCCCTTCGCCCACAAGCGACAGGTCGATAGAAAACTGGATAGAGAGAAATCTAGCGTTTTGCCAGATCAGGTGTTGCATCAATTGGACACGACATTTGAGGAAGAAATGCACGCGAGGGCGAAAAAGGTTTGGGCTGTCGTTTCGTGCAAACAGAAGCTCCATTGATGGAGGAAGAAGGCCCGTCACTCAACAGTGTCCGCTCCGCCCACTACCGTGTAACAGTGACAGTCGCTCGGGGTCAGGTGTTCGCAGGTTGAGAGCTCGACTCGCCCCTCCACCTACCTCCCTCTACTCCTCGCCATACCTTTGTCATTCTGTTCCACCCACTCCGACACTCTCCGCTGCACCTCTCGTTTCCCTTTCTGTCCCGCTCCGCTTCTATACGCCCCAATCTGCCTCTATCCATCCGACTTTGCTTCTATCCACCCCGTTTCTATCCCCCCGCTCCGCTTCTACCCGCCCCATCCCGCTTTTCTTCTATTGGCCCGCTCTACTTCTATCCGCCCCGCTCCTCTTCTACCCGCCTCGCTCCGCTTCTATTCGCCTCGATCTGCCTCTATCCGCCCCCATCCGCCCCGCTCCGCCCCCCTCCGCTTTTAACCGACCCGCTTTGCTTCTATTCTCCCCGCTCCGCTTCCTCTACGCTCAGGCCCGCTTCTCTCTAAATCGCTTAGCTTCTTCCCGCATTATTCCAGTTTTCATCCCGCTCCGTTCTCTCCGTTCCTTCTGCCTCTCGCCGCCTCACTTGCCGCCTCCTTTTCCATCTCCCGGTTTGCCCCTTCTCGCTCCACAATATATACCTCACCCTTTTTAACTCTTTCTGTCCCGAGCTAAGTCTCCCTTCTCGTCTACATCACTTTCCAACATTTACGCCTTCTCTTCGCTCCGTCGGTTCCTATCTCCTTCAACCACGCATCGCACTCCACCCTCTCTCTCTGCTCCACCTCTTCATGTTCAACACCGTTTGCCCCCTCCCGTGAACATCATTCTCCGCATCACCAAATCCCACCCGCTCTTGAACATTCGTAGCTTTCATTTTCATCCCCGTCCAGGTCCAGCCCACCTTTTTCCTGCCACTCGGCCA
Source organism: Gryllus longicercus (assembly GCA_038098605.1). Taxonomy (NCBI): domain Eukaryota; kingdom Metazoa; phylum Arthropoda; class Insecta; order Orthoptera; family Gryllidae; genus Gryllus; species Gryllus longicercus. Next base: position 259,190 of record JAZDUA010000212.1, read on the forward strand.
ATCCTCTCCCTTCCATAGCCGCGGCAGCGCTGGCGACCTACAGGGCTTCCCAGTTCTTCGTATTTCGTGCGCTTCTCAGTTTGACATCCCTCGCGCGATTGGAGAAATGAACATTAAAGCCGAGGATACGGTATCTAAAGCGGCTAGCATAATTCGTAGCCTACCTGTTTCTGAACATCATCTAATCTATTGAGTTATTGATTGATGTTTCCGGGCAAAACTGCTATGGTCATAAGTCCCGTTAATATAGGAAATGTTTTATTGTTCGAATTAAGCTCAAGAACCATCTCATAGTTTTTACGACGTAAATAAACAATATATTTTTAAATTTTATTTATTGATTTTGGGTTTAACTCAGATAATCAGTAAATAAGCTATGACTGAGGGTGGACTGTGGCTTTGTTCGTATCCACATTGAAAGAAGAGTATCAATATTGATCCTACAGATCACTCAAAACGGGGAGAACACCGTGGCCAAGATAGAACTGTTTTATTCAATTGATAGTGCTGAGTGCGATATTGGCAAAATTCCGCGTTTCCAAACACGGTAACTCTGGTTATGGCGTTAAGTTCCGCGACTGGTGTAATCCAATGTTCTTAACAAGGAAATAGACATTGCAAATTATTGTTAAGAGGTGTTTAGGAAGGAAGTATTATTCAACAGCGAAAGGATGTAATTTATTTTACGGACATTAATTTTGTTTGGATGCGGGAAGCGAAACTATAATTACTCTCCAAAGAATCTTGTCGTTAAGAAGGAAATTAGTTTTTGCCAGACTAAACGTCTAAGTACATTAACACAGTTTACACTGAGTGACCAATGTGAATCTGTACAGAGACATGTGTATTGAGGCAGGGCACGGGGACATGCCCCACTGAAAATTTAAAAGAGGCCCGTCACCCTATTTAATAAAATATTTTATTTAAGTAAACTTGTTAAAATCTCGATATCCTCCTTTTTAATCTCACAATTTGGATAATTGTGTCCCATTTATTTTTAAATAATATGTCACATAAAATAAAAACAAATTAATGGCAAAGGGGCCCCAGCAATGTACTTGCTCGTCCATTTTGTTTTAGACTGGGCACACCTATGCGTCTGCACAAATTTAAAATTGATCCGAACAGCGAACTGTTTAGAAGACATAGAATATCAAAATATAAAAGATTATTACATCCAATGTATAATTTTAGTATTACATCCAATGTATAATACCACACATACAACATATGGCAACTTCGATTTTTGGTCGACTTTCATAAACTCAAAAAATTAAATAATTTTCTATTTAACTGTATTTCTACAACTGTAATAAAAGCAATAAAAACAAAAAAATATCATTATAAACTTTTATTTGTTAATTACAATTATTATTAAGCGTGATTTATAATTATTAAATTATATTATATATAACTATTTTTATTAATTATTAATAATTTGCGGCGCGTTCCGGGACCTAAAAGTTTATAAATCATTCACTCCATTTATTTTATGCATACTAAATATATGTTAAATGAACAGTATTTATGCGGAACAAGTGTTTTTAATATAATACAAATTCCTGAATATAACACAGTATTATTTTGATAACACGCCAATCATACTTGTGCATTTATCGGATTTCATAACCATGCAGATCATTTCAAATATATAACTATGATTTAGAATTCATATTAAAAAGTGGAATTTTTTAAGGTATAAAGGTAAAAGGTATAAAGGTAAAGGTATAAAAGTAAAAAATTTAATGTATTTCCTCGCTCACTAGTATATCCTATTTCATGATCATTAACGAGTGCATAAACAACTGAAATCTTAACTACTTTGCTATCCTGGAGACGACGCGGCAACTGAAAACATTTTATTTTCTTACGATTTTTGAAGGAATATACCATAAAACATCACCATGTTTATTTTAAGTTTATTTAAAATTCGGATAAATATGTCCTGACCCATTGTATTTCAACTTTAGAAAAATATGTACATTTTAATTTTCATCACATGAATTGTAATAAATGGACAAAATATACATATTTGAATGATATTTTAGGATTTAATGGCATTAACGATTTTTGTTAAAATTAACACATCAGCAACTGTGTCGCATATAATTATAACCGCAGAGAACGCATATATCAGAATTGTGGGTTGATCTACAGTGATGTGGTGGGGCCGCACGGAAGTTTATCCACTCGTTGCTTTTTAATATTTTGTTGAAACTTCGGCACAGGATTTTGCTGTTTGTATGGTCTAACTGCGAACAATGAAAGGAAAATATAGAGGAGTAATTCACGAATAAATTGGGATTTAATTAAAATTTAATATTGAGTTGCCAGTAAAAGGTAAGAAATATATTTCAAAACAGAAAGAAATAACTTAAGAAGAGCAATTTTCAGGTACGTTACTGAGAGAGCACAAAAGTGGAGCAGAATTTATTTGTACAGAGACTTTTGTAAAGCATTTGTTACTAATAAAATAGTGTTATTTAATAGTTTTACTAATTTAATAGTTTCTTTAAGATATCAATAACAAAAAAACATCTTCATATTTTATTAGCGATAAATGCTTACATTATTTCCATTATTATTAACTTAAGCATTAATAGTTTATCAGTTAAATTCATTATTATTTCATTAATGAAAAATAATTAATCAAATTAATTAAAAAGTTCTGTATGTTCATAGACATAAAGCTACAAATGGATTTTACATTTGTACTGAGGAGGGCGTGGTCTGGAAAGTATTTCACTCCGTCCACTTTAAACACCGATGAGATCCGGTCGTCGTTGGGTGTCCACCTGAATGGGCAGCTTTACCAGCCAACACATACAACGGAAAGGCGCAAAACAAAGAAATTTCCTTCACCAATTCATGGAGGAGAAGTTAAATGTAAGGCAACTTAAAGTAGAGGTAATGACATTTGAGAAATGCGATATTTCGAGATTTTATCTTATTGGCCTTCTTTTAGTTACAATAACAGATTGTTTGAGTATGAAAGGGTTAATATCATTACATGATTACTTCTGGCTGTCGTATGCTCCAATTACAACACCGTTGTTTAAGTTATTTTTCATCTATGAATAGCTCATTTTTAAATATATTCTAATGAGATGTTAAATTATTCAAGCAACAGAGAGTCTTATATTCATCCACACGATGCACTATTTGAGGCCTCATTAATCACGTTTCAATATTAAACGTCTCGAACAACTTGTGCTCCTTAGTTAAAAAAGCCGCTCTCGATAATACAAAAAAGTTGGAATTACTACACACGATGCAAATGAAAATGCATTTTTTCAAATACTAACTTGTTTCAATAAACGAAGGATGGTGTAGTCGCAAAAAGCAGATAAGACAGAATATCATTGTTCGACTCAAATACTCAAATATTTGATGAGACCGTGGCTAATGTCGATTAGAAAACTGGCTGAGTTTAGCTCAGATGTAGCATTGCAGCTGTGTCGACAACGACACTGTCCAGGATGTCCTAGTTCGAGTCTCCACCGGGGCGGATTTTCAATTCTAGTTACATAGTTTCGTAGAATTCGGCGGCTGTGTGGAGAAAAATTTTAGCGGCCGGCTCCTCTGATCAGTAGTTTTCCGCAGTTTCTCAAATCATATTTGATTGTGTTCCATCTCAACAATTTTCTTTCCAATTACAATGGGGTACATGCTGTGTCGAACCATTGCGAATGGACAGTAAAGCAACCCCCTCCACCCATTGTCAGTGCCTCTTCGCTGATTAAATGGAATTAGATCTCAAACACGCTGGGTAGAATCAATTAAATCCTCCCGGCTTCTTTCCGCGCCGTTCTTAGAACGCGGCCGGGGCGTCGGGCGCTGGTGTAGCGCGGGGACCGTGCGAGCCCGGAGCGGCGCTCGCAGCCAGGCCACGCGCGGTAGCCTTAGTTGGCGTATCTGGAAACGCCCTGTCTGATCCCCTTCATCATGACGTATGGCGGCGGCGCGGTGCGGTACGCGGGCGCGGGCGCTTGGTGGCGGTGGGGCTGGCTGTCGCTGCCAGGGCCTGCCTGGACCCCGCCCCGCCCCCCGGCCCCGCTCCACACCCCCGCAACGCAAGTGCAAATCACTGCTCACTGTCCGTCACTCACGCACTTTGTTTGCACTGACACGTTAAGCGCAATATATTATGATGCCGTGATCGTGTTTACAAAGAGAGGGAATACTGAAATAGTTGAGAATAGTGAGGGGAAGAGAAGGAAAATTTATAGCTGGAAACAGAGGAAGTGAGGAAAAGTATTAAAATTGATATAGAGACGGCGGCGTGAAACATGTGTTTCAGATGGAAGTTTCCACATATTAAACAATATCTGTCACAGGGATAGAATTGAGTTGAGATTCAAAATTGAGATTTTGACGTATACTGTACGTAATTTAGATCTCTGCTCGCAAAAAATATTTCATTCAATAACAACTTTTGTTATTTTCATATCAGAACGTCGTTAAGGGAAAAATATTATTTTCTGAACGCTGAAAATAGAAAACACAATGTATTCTTGTTTTTACTTTTTGTATTACCCTTGTTGGATGCTTTCGCTTTGTTTGTTTCTTGTGCGAACAATGGTGTCAGTGTACCGACTCGTGCAACTAAATCGAATTTGGCGTAAAGATGCATATACATAATGGAGCGATACAGGACAAAACATCGCTAGCGGTTCCCCGAGGGGCTGGCCATTGTGAACCAGTGACCCACAAACAACAGAGAATCATTCTTTCCAAACGTCGGCTACGGAGGCTGTCACCGCGTGGCCGGATCTCCGGCCGCGGAACGCCCTGCATTAAACAGAGATGCCCAGAAGGATAGGGCCGCGCGGCGGGCGGACGTTTTCGAAGAATTGCCTTCCGGCAGGGCACGGTGTGAGCGGGCGAGGGTGTGGGGGGGGGGGTCCGTCGTGCGCCTGCGGCCGAGCCAGGCCGTCTGCCCGGCGCGTCACCGGACGCAGCCGCCGGTGGCACAACTTCCGGCCGGCGTCCGGGCGCCCCGACGCACGAGTGCCCGCCGCGCCCGGTGAAGACGCCCGGTGACAGAGCGGCCCTCCGCCACGCAGTGGGCCACACCAGGAAGCGCCAACTCGAGCCCTTCCTACTCCGGCTTTGAGGCATTACGTACTAACGCAGCCGTTTCTCCTACGCAAGGGAAATACTGACGTAATGAAGACCGTGCAACAGCTATAGTGGAACTTAATCATGTTAGTAACAAATAGCGAACATGTTAAAACAATTCTTAAAACAATTTTTAACCACAACAGCAAAAATAAAGATGGGGTAAAATTTCTCACCCTTGGTGTACTGCTAGGGTTAATACTTCTGCGCGATGGGGTATGGACTCTTACGACAATGGGATTGTGTGTTTAATTATTAGAAAGTTTTTCTTTCATATTAATATGGAAAAAAATAAATATGTACGAACTGGCGTATGAGGATTGGATTGAAATAATATAAGAAATGTTCTGATCTAAAATAATGTACATCATTGCACGGGCATAACGAAATACTGGTGTGGGTAACAAAATGACACATGCGTTTTTTTAAATTTTAATCGGACATGGAAGATAACATCCCATATACAGTATGCAGAGGGGTCAACGTTGTTTTTATTGGCGGTGGCAGTTTTATTCAAACGCCAAAAACTATTGACGTGCTCTCTCCGCATACGGAAACTGTACATCAGGCTGTACCAGGACTACTGACCTCCAATGCCAGAATACTAGTATTGTTGCGGGATAATGAACACTACATTTCTGAGGCTCGCCCTTATCGAGAATCTTAATCTGCGTTTTCTTAAGCTTAACAATCCCTTCCCCACCTTAAAAACATAAATAGTTGAATGACGACGAACCAAAAAAGCGAGGTTAATAAATTTGCAAACTAAACATTTTCGCTTCCGAGTTATAGAAAAATAATTTGCTTCGGTAAACGAACTACAGGTGTGATTTTTTTCTATTTCTTACATAATAGTAACTAATACCCTGGGCTCTACTCATACCACAACTAGCAAAAGATGAGCTCAAAAAAACGTCCGCGTAGTGAAGTTACACTTTGCGGCTACAGAATAGCGTCGCTACTAAGTAATGTAGCTCTGTTATGTTGCCATTAGCGCGGGGTGATTTTGAGCAACTGGCAATGGTTTGACACAGCAAACGTATTTACCTCAGTAATTATGGTTGTAGTGTTATACACTTGAATTTCGAATATCATTATTTCTTATATCCGACTTCGATCTCGCAACTTGTCTGTTCTCTGTTCTACCGCGGTTCGGGTTTCATCCGTTCGTCATTATAGTACAGTACAGTCATTGTCGTACGAAAAGACGATAGTCTCCTAGGTGTTTGGCGTGAAACTATTTACGCTTGTCATTGATAGTAACTCTTTCGTTTACAGACGCCGTACGTCGTGCTAGTCGGCAGATATCCTTCTACTAACTACCCTTACGATAGTTCACATGGCATGTTGCAAAGTGTACAAATTCTTCTATTATGTTACTCCCAAATTGGGGTGTTGCAATGTAAATTATTGTATGTCGTGATATTTTCTATGATGTCCAACAATTATGGTTTTCTATGTCTGCGGGTAAAATGATACACCTTATATAGGCTACTAACGCAATGATGATACTATATTTGATGCTCCACGATAAGGCCCATAGTTATCAAACAGTATCGTGGAAAAGATCAATCCAAAAGATCCAAGACATATTCCGGTACGTCCGTGATCAATGGGATATAATCATAGACCATAATGGCCCCTGATTCACAATATGTCTCGACAGATGTTGATAACAGGGCGTATATTCGTATTAAAAATATACTTCACAATATTCATACATCATTAGTTTGAAGTAAGGAAACACCAACATATAGTAATATTGTATAATCAATAATGATATAAGGTGTGTACGAACAAAAAAATAATCTAATCTAATCTAATTGCCGTGAAGTGTTGTGTGTAAAACTCTTGACTCTGACATGTGCTGTATTGATCAAATGTTAAAAATAGTAGCGTACTATTAATGTGATGATGTGAATTTGAATTAATTAATAATGGTATTCAATGTGTCTCTCCTCAAGATCTTATTTAACCTTTCATGAAATAGACTAGGCCAACCGTAATACACCCGAAGAAGCTTAAAAAGTCGGCGATAATTTATATATATATATATATATATATATATATATATATATATATATATATATATAAGAAAAAGCTGAATTTTGATGAAATATGAGCAAAACTAGCCTTGTACGAAAGTTCAAATTTTACGAATCATTAGATATACTGTACTCATAAACCTTCAATGACAAGTGACAACGGAAATAAAATATGGTATGCTTTTGAGATAAATTACACTTTCAAATATTCCTAATGAAAAAAAAAAGTTTTCCCAAGTTTTTTAGTGTTTGGCCCTCTGTACGTCCCTGCTTCCTCATCCCCGAAACAAACTCGGTCTGCCTGTCGTCCAGGGTCGCAGCTCCAACGGTCTCTGCTTGCCAGACAGCCCATTATGTGTGGCTTTTCCCGACAGAAGACGAAGGATCCTGCTTAGCTTCCAGAAATGCTTACGCTTTTAAACGCCTGTGTAGCACGAACGTGTAAAATATACTTTCAAAGACTATTTACAGCTGAATATTCAAACTTCCGCCTTACTTTAAATGCTACGCTCATTAAGGGAATCTATACTAATAAAAGTGAATTCAATGAATATGAATAGATACGACATTTTTACATGCTCATTTTCAGGATTGTCATAGTGTCATTACTAAGTTTGGTAAAGATAAATACAATACAAATTTGAAAAAAATAATTTCAATAATATGTTGGTAGATGCACCACGATCACTAGTTTTTGCTCTCGCTAAGATGACATGGTTCCTTATATATTCATCCAGAGGCCAGTAGCTGTGCTGCAGAACTGGTACTGGAATAGGTCGCTAGAGGCAAGTAGCAGTGCGTAAGATAAAATTTATTAATCTAATGGCAATGTACTGTTATAAAAATAAAATGAATGAAAATTGTAGTATTTTATTAAAATTTGAACCAATTACATTAAAAATGTTAATCTTAAACATGTTTTATGTAAAATTGGTCTTTCTACTCTTTCACAAGAATTGGATATGAAGGAAGCACGACCAACGCCGAGTATTTTGCCAGTGGAAAATAAACGTAGGAATTCTCTCTGAAACGAATCGTTTAGGAAATTGGGGGTTATTTCAAAATTTGCAAAAACACACGACGAAATTAAAAATATTTCAAAAACTGATATTTATCTGTCAAAGCATTTACAAATTATTACTATCTTCATTATTAATTTAAATTCGGGTACTTATATATTATAACTACTCTAGATCTAGCGACCCAAATTTTTAAACTAACTAACTAACTATATATATATATATATATATATATATATATATATATATATATATATATATATATATATTGTGACATACCTGGTGGTGCCGGGTATTTTCACTGCAATATAACACTAAGAGAGGGTATCTTTTACGTGAATGGGTCCCTGGATAAGTTGGTGCAACGTTGGGGTGGTTAATCATAAATTGAAATACAATTATAAACAAGATTTATTTTAAATCAAATTTGTCATTTACATAATCAGACAACGTTTTTACACTCTGCCTTGGTACCAAGATTAAGAGCGAAATGCATTTCTCATACCTGCGGGGCCCCGAACGAATACCTATGATGTTCGTAGAACCGCTCGTGCCGACAGGATTGTCGACCTCTGCTACTGCTGCGTGCCGTCAGCGTCGGATGGCGTGGTAATCGCCCACGGCTCATGCTCCAACAATTCTTCCCCGATCAGGATCTTGACACCTCGGCTTCGCACCTTCCTCGAATCACTGTCCGTCAGTGGGTTTAATTACACAATCCGCGCCTACTCTGTATACTGGTCACAGTTCTGTACCGCGCAATTTCAAGAATGTTTCCACCGCGCCAACTAATAAGAACAACATCAATTATTCTACCAACACTAATCTTTCACTATACTGATACTTCTAATGTTCTATTTACACGTCAATCACTTTGCGGTTCCTAATAGCACATAAAATACGTCGCAATGTTATATGCGTCCATACACCGGCGGAGAACTCTCGCCGCACGTCCGCACTCGTCGCCGCTCTCCTAACGTCTCTCTGGTCAGCGCTCTGCCAACGGCTCTCGTCCGCGATTCTCGTAACGAACTTTTGCACGTGCGCGGTGCCCAGTTCCAACCGAAATTCACACGCTAGCCTCCCGGCGGCGGAGGCACCGTCGGCGGTGGCAGCGGTTGCTCGCCGGCCCCGGCGCGCCGCGCTCAGCGCGCGCACCGCGCAGTTCAAAATAGCAATTGGTTTCTTACACTAATGATCTAATTAGTGTAATGAAACACATATTATGGGTTTCAATATATATCTTTAATATAGTATTAAATAGCGAACATCACAGTAACAATTTTCTACTTTCAGACGTACTAAAAATCGCGAGTACGTTTAAAACTTCGTTTAACTTAGAACGTGGTGAGAAACATTTTAATCAAAAACGCGATTCTGCTCTTCCATGAAGAGAATATTTGGTATTTTTTTATTACTGGGAAACATTAAAATTTCCTTAAGTGGTCACGCGAGCATCATTTACTCTGTGTAAAACTCGCAGCTTGCAGAAAACTCGCCCAAAAATTCCCAGGTGAACAGTTTATGTTTAAAACAGAACGAAAAAACATTGTGTGCTTGTTCAGTAAGCATGCTCTTTTGACCACGCTAACCGTAACGCGTTATGAAAAGAGAGCATGTTAGGCAGTAGATGGTGAAGGATAAATTATAATTTCTGACATTTTATCGTGTTGTATGAATTTTATACTTCAACGCTAGGGTTAATTGCACGTATTATTCCGAGTTAAAGAATAAAACATTCGTATTAATGAATATCAAAAAGGAGTTTACGTGATTTTTAGAGTTAAGTCGTTTCTTTAGATTGCATAGAACCACGTATTCGTGACCTTTAGTTTCGGTGTTCCTCACGAAAAGAAATCACTAAGAAAAAACCAGCGAGATTCAGAAAATGGAGGTACGTTTACTTGAATATTTCACTAGCTTCCGACTGATCTAATGCTCTTTTCCTTTAGATTCCGCAAGCGATTGCAATAAGGAGATTTTAAGTTTTTCTCTTCTTGAGCTTGTGCTTTGCAAACTTATTCAATAGGTATCTATTTTACATTCTTAACTCTCTTGTATAAACAACATATGCTATATTTAGACGTTTAAACGGTATCTTTCATCGCCAATACCGAAGATAGAAATATTTTCAATATCTAATTACAAACATCTGGGCATTGCTTAATCTTTCATACACACGAGGTAAATTGTACTTATAATTAAGAGAAAACGTCCTTTAAAAATCGATGGTAATCCATAACTCTATCAAATAAACATTATCTTATATGTCAGGAAACAAGATCCCGTGTAAATATTGAGAAGTGGTACACTTTGATTTATATTTAACTTACATTAGAAAAGATCCCAGGCAGACTCAGAAACCAATTTCTCTGCCTAATGTAAGTAGCGTCATTTTTAAAGGGTATACAAAGTAGGTACTGTCAACCCACTGAAAAAAGTCTAGGAACATGTTCATATAATCTGACATATATTTTCTCTAGAACACATTTAATTTTGAGTCTGTTTACAAAGGGCAAGCCACACGTCCGCGCGCCGAGTCAACGCTCTTCCGGCAAGGACAGGAAAAAAACACAAGTGAAATTTCCCGATTTGTCTTTTCGTATTCAATTTTACGAATGAAAATTCTGCGGGCACATTGCAGAAGAACCTCAACTAAAGCACTTCCTTATGGAAATTCCTTATTGCAACTGCTGGGGTAGGCATGTCTTCCTAGCCTGTCTCCGGGCACGTCAACAGCTTCGGCGATTAATTCTGAAAGTGTACGAGTAAGAGACCTGTTTTATTATGGGAGTTGGGGATTTTCTTTCCACGCTGGATGGTGAGATCCTGCACCAATCTACACGCCGGCTTGCAGAGTTGTAGGATTTTCCCATCAAGGTATCTTCAACCTGCGAATCCCGCTTCAGTCAGGACAATCACTAAGCTCTCGAATGGTTTCCAAACATCTGTGATAGTGTATTACATGTAAGTGTAAGTGTGTATAAGAAGGGGGTGAGGTTAGGACAAGCAAGAAGAAGAAGAAGAAGAAGAAGAAGAAGAAGAAGAAAAAGAAGAAAAAGAAGAAAAAGAAGAAAAATAAGAAAAATAAGAAATAGAAGAAAAAGAAGAAAAAGAAGAAGACGAAGAAAAAGGAAAGAGTGCGCCCGGTTCGTGGCTTGTTTGTTAGGGGAGATACCACGCTAATACTCCGGCATTCGCCTGTTATTATTTCGAGAAGCCACGGAAAACTACCGATCAGCGCATCCGGCCGCTAAAATTCTTCTCCAGTCGGCAGTCGAATTCTTCGCTTATACAGCTTATACAGCTTATACAGCTGGTGACGGAAATCCTCTACAGCTGAGGAATCGAATTCGAGAACTGAACTAAACTGAGGCGGTAAATAATACTACTAATAAGAGATACAAAATAACGAGTTTATCAAACTTTTTGGAAAAGTTAACGCATTTTTTTCTTTTTGCTTTAACTCAGAATCACGCCCAGAAAAGAGAAAACGCATTGAAATCTAATTATAATTTTATACAGATTGCTTGTTTCAAGTAATGATATAATTTTGTTTGAAATACGCATTTTATTTGAAAATTAGAACATACCTTTTAAATAGGTATGAATTCCACAGAACACAGTTTAAAGATCAATAACGCAATTCATTCTCTTTGCTACAAATTTACAGTTGAACAGTCCTTGTTAATTCGGAGATTAGGTGCTCCATTCTCTAGGTCAGGGGATTACAAAATATTGATGTAAGAGCATTTCTGTGTGACGTAAAAGATCAATTGGTAATAGTAATGTATACTTCATTTACACCGTACTTCAAAACGAGTGATGCACAGCATATACCTTCTCGCATTATTTGTAGCTTTTGCTATTTCCAAAATTACAGATAGTTCACTGAAAATTCGATCTGACCCACGTTTATAGGTGTATTTGAGAAAAATAACGAAAATTTGAAGCCGTTTTCGTAATAATATTTGTTCTATAATTGCCTATATTTCACGCAAAATTATGCAACAATTACTTATATTTTCGAACTATTGAACATGACACAATTCAAAGATAATGCCTTTGAAGATCAGATTTTATTATGGAAACACCTCTATCTTCAATATTGAAGTTGTAGGAAGACGTCATAAACATTTTGAAATTCAGCGAATTTCGAAAATTCAGAGTGTTCAACAAGGAAGAGAATCCGAGAACAAAATTATTTTGAAAATGTTTGAGCTATTTTGGTGAATAATTTTAAAATATTGTGATCGCTTCATGCGAAATGCCCCCAAAATCAACTATTTGTTTCAAATTTGCAGGGACTCGAGTTCAGTCAGATCGATCAAGAAATGTCAATTTTAGAGAAAGTCGTCTAGATGTTTTACAGGCTAACGGGCCGTCACAGACAGACACGTTTGGCCCTCAAACCATGTTGGGATATAAAGGACATAAATCGTGAATTTTGACTACAAACCGTCTTTGGGAAGAAATTTACTAATGTACAAGGTTTATCCACTTCTTTGATGAGAGTTTTATTATGGCGCAATATTGCAACTTTCCCCTATAGCATTACAACACATTATCTTTACTACGCAAGTAAGTAGTAGTTGAGAAAGTAAAATGGTATGGTGTATATACTAAGAACAAGAGAGATGAAACGAAATATCTCGGACTAATGTGGTGTAGCCCAGTCGATTTAAACAGTTCGAAAAGTTCTTTAATATTTATTAATTAGCGACTTTCAATTGTATTAGATTACGTAAATATGGCCAGTCTCCGCCAACAGGACCACACACGGCAAATGATACCGTCTGTCCCAAACGGTTGAGCGGAATTGGTCTAACCGTGAGTGACGGACACACGAAGTCTAACCCGATAGCTATGCTTGGATATAGATTTTCAAGAAATCATGAATTCGGAGCAAATTCCGCCCCGTTTCAATGATAATATTGTCATGCGTTCGAGCTGTGTCCGTATGGCGAGCGCTGAGTCCACGTGACGACCCCGAGGCGCCATGCCAAGGTTCGTGCGTTAGAGCTGCGGAATTTATAAAGGGCGAAATTTCTAAAGGGGTTGAATACTTCGGCTTGTGCACCTCAGGTATTGGAAAGTCTGTTTTGGGTAAAGAGTGAGAAAGATTGAAGGCTCAGTAATGCCCAACACTCATGGATTAATTTTTGAAATGGCATTGCTGGAAGGGGGAATGCTTAGTTTGTTTTAAACTAAATATCAATGAGAAAAAATACACAGCTTACCCTAATTTATCCTAAGAGCATGCAGTGACATGAATGAGGTTGTTTCTTTGATTTGTAGTCTCTGTTTCTTCTCGAACCATCAGTCACTGAATATCATATATTTGATTACATATATATATATATATATATATATATATATATATATATATATATATATATATATATATATTGAAACGCGGAGCGTTTCTATATGCAAATTGTATTTAACATTGAGCATAATCACTGCAACTCATTTTGAACTGCGCGGCATAAGCGGCAGGAGTGAACGACCGGAGACGGGAGGGGACTGTCCGCCGCCGCCGCCGCGAGCACATCGTGGGAACGAGAATTCGGCCGTTACGAGCCGAGGGTCAGTTAGAGAGTTGGGCAGTTGGAGAGAAGTCGGTTGGCTGCGAGCGGGGTAAGACATTGCCGCGGCGCAGGAAATGAAACAGTGCAAGATTGTAGTAAAGTTGATCATAAGCTGATAAACTGGAACTTGGGAGAGGTTGGTTTGTAGAAAACTATTGATCGTGTATATGCTATCAAGCACAGTGAAAGGAACAATCAAACTGTGCGTAGTGTAATCGATGCCGGTGCGAGTAGTGACCACGTGCGCCGCAGTTACGAGAGGAAAGTGAATAGTAATCAAGAAACGGTGCGGAAACATAACTCGAGCACTCCGCTGCAACGATATGGACATCACCAAGATGCCGTGTGTGCGTGAGTGAACTGCACGCGGAAACACCAAGGGCTGGAGCCGAGGAACTCTCGTCGCCGCCATCGCAGGCCGACGAGGCACGTGCTTGCAACATCAACCGCCCGGGGGGCGCCGGGCTGCGGTGAAGGCCACCGGCCGCTGTCGCCGTAGGCGAGCAGCGACTACAAAGAGGTATTCATAGGGGCCCCACATATGATAAAATCAGATGGTAAATAGATCCTTGGTACCAGGACAGAGAACATTTGTGTATTTGATCAGGTGTATATTACATTAGTTCATGAATAAATTGTATTTGTGCGGATTCAAACTGATTACCTTGATTATCCAATGCATTATCGATTCCTTCAGGATACCCATTCACGAGCAAGACACCCGTCCTTTATAATCTTTAATTTGCAGTGGAAAGTACCGACAACCACGTACGTCACAATATATATATATATATATATATATATATATATATATATATAATGACGGCAAATTCTTCCAGAACCTTCTGTTACCTGCGTGCTGTAATTCGGGTCTGTGTTCTTCTCCTTAGTGGCCATGTGAAGAAATCACGTGGTAGACTCCTCGCAATTTTTTTTCTTTCGACCTTGGAAGGCACGTTGAGCACCATGTGCGTGGCTAATGGGTTGAGATATCGTGCTCTATTAATTTATTATTTTTTGTCAATTTATTTATTGTTGATGTTTGCATAGATCAATATTATTAACTTCATAAGTATTTTTTGACTTTAAATCATACTTATTGTTACTTAACGTTCAACTATACTAATTACAAATTGATGTAGGAGATTCTCGAGCCCCTATTATTTTAGCTATTGTGTGACAAAAATATTTAGGAATGTTTCTAATTGGAATCTGTTTTTAATGAGAGTAGAAAAGTAATTGATTAATCATAGATTATAGTAGGCGGCATGGGCTATTGAGTTTACAATTGAATATGAGTTATTACAGAGGTGGACTCTGTGGTGGGAGATAGTTGGTAGGTTTAATTCTTTATGGAGAAGTCTCCTTGATATGAACTAAGAAGCATTCGTTGCTATTCGGAAGAATTTATTTTGTATCACTTGAATTCTTTTATGTTTGTTTGTGAGGCATTGATCGATCTCTCTCTAAAGAAAACATTGCATTGAGCCGGCTTTCCACGATGTTTTGAAATTAATGTGTCTTTTAACAAGGCAAGGGCTCTCGAATCTTGGGTCGGCAGATCATCGGTACGGATGGGTTTATTCACCTTTCCGGAAGCGGAAATACGAAGAGCTGATTTATTAAATTTACTTGACAATACAAATTCCAAACCATGAATATATTATGAAAAACATAATTTATGGCAGCAGATTTAGTTTAAGCTATATGGACCCGTGCGAACATTCTTTAAAAATGTGTTAAGTGCTACATACTGAATCGCAACTTTGAAAAGTCAGCCCTTAACTGTAGGTTACAGCATTATGGGCACGTCATAACGGGGCTACTGGCGTGGACATTTTATTTCATTTAGATTCTACTCTATTCAGATCACTAACTCATGCTACGGAGTGGAGGGTACCCAGAATAACGAATTCTTACAAAATGAAAATGTTCAAAGGTTCAAAAGGGTGTCGCTTTTGAAGGAATTTCTCCATTTGCCCTTCGCATGTTTCCAAGTATGCCCCCAACATATTCCCCAAATGTTCTCCTCATTCTCCTCTAAATGTTTCCGGCAGCATATACGCATTCCCTACCTGCATTTGGAACTAAAATAAAATTACGACTTATGAAAATTGGTTGAAAAATAGCCGATTGGTTGAAAAATAGCCGGACGTGACAGGTTCAAATAATATATAGGGAATTAGTAAACGAGCTGCCGTTGGTAATGTTTCGATAGTGTATTTTCTTCGATTCGCAAACCAGAATATTCTAATGAAAAATATGCCAATACTTTGTCATTTCCGTAAAAATCCCCCGTCTTAATTTGTATACCACAGGGGGTGATAGAGTGGTAAACCTTGACGAAGCAGTGTTGTACTCGATGCTATTGTAGTAGGTTAGTTATCTGTGGTGTCGAGTTACTAGTTTATTTTGTAGAAATTGTGGTGCTTGCATTGCATCAGGTTGTATCGTGAAACATCGCCAATGTGATATTAAGCTCATTACAGATAACAGACTTTAGCTTATAAAGGACTGTAATTATTAGTTCACGTGACCATGTGTTCATTCATCGTGGCAAAATTATTTGTAACTCAGCGATGACATTTGATATTCTTTTTAATATCAGCTAGTTTTAAATTTGTAATTCGTTTGATCACTTTTTTTGCACATGACTATTTATTTAATTATAACATAGGTGAAATATTCTGTTTGGAACATTTGCTCCGTTGCTAATTGATTCCTGTAGTCAAATGTTGACTGATTTTTATACCTTCTTTGTAACATGTATTTTATTATTGGTGACAAGAAATATCAATATAAACGCAATTTCATACTGGTAGCATTCCAAAAATGCTTCTATACATTCCTTATTTCTTCAATTTGTGTAATTTTTGCGTTGACGAAATATTTATTATTTTTGTAACCATTTTTTAAAAACTAATTTGACTCAATGTGCGGAATCTGAACAATTTGAAATCTGTCATGAGTCTAACTCAGGCTAATTAGGCTAAATTAAGATATTGACAAACAAACAGAAACTTACGATATACTCGTATAACAAATATTTACAAGGTTACGTACCTACGCTTCAAAGGCCATGTACACAATATGTTTCACCACATGTTCTCCAAAAGATTTTCTAAGCATGCTCTTAAGAGTCAACTGCATGTTCCACTGCATATCTCCCGGTTGTTCCTTCCACAAGTTCTCCACATATTCCTCGCTTTATTCCTCATACGTTCTCGCATATATTCTCCCCACATGCACCTCTTATGTTGCTGGACATGTTATTCTGGAAATTAAACCGCAAACTCAAAAATTAAACGTTTTTTTTATTATGATATACTTTACAAACATTACGACAGCTGTTATTGTAATAACTCCCTTGCCTGGTGAAAGTTCTGAAAAGGTAGAGGACCTAGAAGAGCAGTATCCCCAAAATATCAGTAGATTGGACCTAGAGATATTTTCTAATGAACTAGCAATCTCCAAAAGATAACTTTTTCAAATAATTGTTTTAAAAATGAAAACACTTTCACACCGGAACCTCCATTTCAGTGTTTCTGATAACCCGTGTTACATGGTGAGGGAACCTCCAGAAAAGAGAATATAACGTCCAAAAAGTGACGTTAATGGACATGAAAATGTAGTGTTAAGGCCTAAGGTCTCACCGTTTGCGAGTTTTGCGCAATGGCAAAATAGTATATTGCAGCGTAATATGAGTTGTGGGTAGCTTCTATGCCTGAGTGGCCCAAATCATCATATACATTACAACCATCATATACAAAGTGGTCATTATATATTGGATCGATGGCAGATTTATTATTATTATTATTATTATTATTATTATTATTATCATCATCATCATCATCATCATTAAGAAGCTACAAAATTTGCGTTGTTTGAAATGCGCAGCTAGAATAGAAACGTGAAGCTGTCATGCGCAAGTTGGCAAGCTTGCGGGAAATGGATGATCCGTTGGTCCTGCTCAGATAACATCGTGTTGTCTGATCGTTAAAATGATTGTTCGTTACTATCAATTGGAAGTATTCGGTTTACTTTCTCATCTATCATTCCAGTGAAATCTACGAAAAATATTAGAGAGGTAAGGGAGTTCTGATAGTTATTATTTAGGTGCCTAAAACATGTCCTTTTTATACAAATTTTAGTAATGACATTGAAAAATTCAGTAACTAGATTAAGGTAAGGTTGATAGAGGGATTTTCTGTAATTGACCAGAACAATAACTACATATATATGTTTTAAGATCATGATAAATATAAAACGTATATATATATATATATATATATATATATATATATATATATATATATATATATATATCCATGGATATGCAGTAATTTCTATCATTCCTTTTCAACAGCTCTTCTGTACGATGTAATCCCACGGGTTTAGCTACTTCTTGTACGTCATATTCTGCCAACGTTTTTTTTGTCTTAAATCTGTTTCATGTCCACCTACGAGGTAATTTCCTATCAATCAGTAGTATACGTACGGATCAAAAATAATCATTCCTTAGCGCATTTTTGATAAAGGAAATCAATAGATCATTTAAATCATCAAGGGTTTCTCCAGCTCGTTACTTCAACAAACATGTAGATTAACGATTCAGTTCCCTCACGTTTTCGGCGTCTGTTAATTGTATATGATTCACTCCGTTTGAATCTTTTCCGTCCACATTCGCAGATACTACGTAATCAAGTTTCCGCGCGTGAGTGCAGCACCACCTACGGCTAATTTAATGCGAAGCAGTTGCTATCAGTCCACCACCGTGGTTTCACAGGCTGCTTGCCTGAAGTCAAATATAACTAATAATGAAATTAATATGCTCAGAATCATGTGATTTAATATTAAAAGGCGTATTTTTTTAAAAAAATGCTAGGTCCAGCAAGAACTTGAAATTCACATTTTTGTAGATATTTCAGGAGTCGAAAATGTCAAATTCTGGTGTACAGGACCAGAACAATAGACGAGGCCATTCGTGATTTTTTCGTCTCAAAGGATGTTCTAATATTCTATCTCTTGCGCACATATTCACATTCTGAATTTCAGTTTTTCTATCCCTCCCTCCAATTACACAGGAATCAACTCCATTTATCTCTTTTGTTTATTTCTTGTTGCAAATATCTTTCTTTTCTTATTTGTCTAGTTATTTCCGTCTTTGAAGGTCTTCAAGTTTCTCTATTACTCTCAGGTTACTCTCAATTTTCTTTTATTATTTTCTCCAGGTCCTCTCTTTTAAATATTGAATAATCGACGGTGTTTAATTGTTATTCTCCTTCAATAATAAATATGCGTAATACTATAATACTTATTTAATAATAATACTGTATTTATTTAAATAAATATTATTATTATTATTATAGTAAAAATAAATTCAACGACTAGAACCGTCAAGAAAGGTGGGAAATCAATCGACATAATTACATTCAAAATTATAACCACGATTTGTTCTGTTATTATATTGATCTGTACGATCCATGAAGTCACCATAGAGATAAAAGGTGCAATTTATGTAGTAATGATAATAATAATAATAATAATAATAATAATAATAATAATAATACTCAATAGCAAACTTCAATATCAATTTTTTCTTCGTTTATCTGCCCACCTCTCCTACTCTCTCCATCTCTTTCTCACTGAAACTCGTCGTCCGATGCTGGCCGTCGACCTCATTCCCCTCCCTCGCGCTCCTGTCGTAAGCGTGGACCTGCCAGATCAGCCTGCGCCCCCAGCCGCCCAACGGCGCCCCGCCGCGCTCCAAGACCGCGCGGCGCTTACGTACGTGCTTCCGCCAATCGTCCTTCCCAGAAGAAGGAGAAGAAAAAAGGAAAGAGGAAAGGGGAAAACAGAAGAATCGCGTTGCCAGACGCGACCAACACGTGCACTTTTCTTCGACCTCCGAAACTCTATGACAAATGCCCGACGCAGGGCCCTCGGCGCGACCGGTCAAAACGTCCCAGTTACACGGACTTTCAGAAACGGTGCGCTCGCGCGGCAGCTAACTGAAAATTTCCGATCTGAGTGAAATGAATTGCTTGTTAGTGATTCCGAGCGCGTCAACGGCTTAGGCCATTATTCCCGTAAGTGTAGTGCATGTTTCCCTCTCGTGAGGCGGCAGTGATCTTCCCCCCCGCTGGATGACGATATCCGGCGCCTACTTACCGTCGGCTAGCGGGATTTTCGCTACCAGATATCTCCCACCAGCGAGGCACCACCAAACCAGGACAAGCTCTAAGCTCCCGACCAGTCTTTCGGCATGTGTGGTGGTGCAGTTCCTATTAGTTTAAGCCTGTGTAAGTAAGGGATGAGGATGGAAAGGAAAGATTGCGTGCGGTCCGTGGCTCGTTTGTTAGGGTTCTGCTCCGCCATTCACCTGCTGTTGAACGGAGAAACCACGGAAAACTACCGATCAGAGCAGCCGGTCGCTAGAATTCTCCACCAGACACCTACTGAATTCAACCTAGCTGACAAGGTAGTGTCAAAAATTCTGCCATTGCTGTGTCTGGAAACTAGTACCTCCCGGTGTAAGGCACTCCAGTGATATCACTTGATGCCCTGAGTCACCATGGGTGAGAATTTGACTACGTTTTTGACTGCCGTACGGAGATGTTCGATTTTTATGAGATAAAAATATATTTCATTTTAGTGAAAGGTCTAGCTCTCAACAAAATTTTATTCACCGAAATGAGGTATTTGGGTTGCGAAATCAGGTATTACGCTTTATACGTTTATAAAAGCATCCGTTTGCCGAAATACGCGTCCTATGCAACTACCTGATTTGGATTAACGATACACGTCAAAAATGTTTTAGTTTTCACTACTTTCTTTCACGTAAATGATATTATAACTGGAATTTAAAATATTTAAATTATCATGCAAATAAGAAATATTCGTTAAAGTTTTATAATGCAACATATGAAGTCAGAGAGTTTGATGGAAAAACCACAACATGTGAGAGCAATTTATTGTTATATAAACAGAACTTACATTAATTCTCTCATAGTAACTTCTTAAACTGATTGAAACTACTTCCTGATTCAAAAAATTCAAAAATTGATTGCGATCATTAAAATTTCGTATTATCGTCAAAAAATAGAACGTACTAAATATGAAATTGAATGCAAAATTGTCTTATCTGACATACTTTTATCAATTTTTCTCAAAGTTACCAGTTGTCTTATTCTTACACTTCTTAATTGATGATCTCGGAATGTGAAAATAACATGCCCGAAAAGCAAAATTTTACAGGATGACTGTTGACTGAAGTTTCAAGGATTTCTATCGAATCAATGCTAGATCATTTTAGAAAATATTTTATTCGCATCCTTCATAATACTACATTTTATAGTTACGTAACACGAAAATATAAATACATTAAATAGAGTTACAGCTGTATTAATCGAACAATACTACACTCGGATACTGGCTTGCCATTAAAGAGCTAAAACATCTGAAAACACATCTGAACACACCAAGTTTACACTTTTGTTTTACTCATATTCACCGATTTATCAATATTTAAATATTCAACTTTTAGTTTAGTACAGCCAGCTGTTGTAAAAAATATTGAAAGCAGGAAATAGAGGCTGAAGTACGCATGGTGGGAGCTCTCAATCTCTCAATTAATATTTACTGAATTTGACTTACATATCTATTTATTCTGCAGTGTGGCTCATTTGTAACGCCTACGCAACGCGCCATCATCTAATAATCGTAACAATCAATTCTGTAAATTCGCCGTTCATAGTATATTTAATGAAAATTCTATTTCCGTGCTGAAGTTCGAACATGAAACATTCCTCTTCATCTACTTCACTAAAAATATATTGTTTACTTTCACAAAGCCAGAAAAGAGATACAACACACACAAAACTCAACAAATATTTCCTACTTCAATTGACAAAAGTGAAAGGAGATTTTAGTTGTAGCACGTTATCATAATAATTACCGTAAAAATTCAAAATTGGAAAATGTGACGCATTTTACCCCGAGCATTTCAGTTTTGAATTAAAAATTAATATATAAATCTGCAAAGAAATATATTAATTAGAAGTCGTATATTCTGGATTAAGGACTTACTTCCCTAATCTTTTTAACACAAAAAATTTAAAATAAATATTTGAACTGAATCACCTCATATAATTGTATTTTGCCTGACGTAAATAGTAAAAACAAGTAAACTAATAAAACGCAAATAAATTGATCAATAAATAATAGAACAACCACAATGTTTATTTCTTAATGGACTACATGATTTCTTTTTAAAACAAAACAAATAAGAATGCCTGCATGTATTTCCGAAATTCAATGAGTTGTGACAGTGAAGCCTAAGCAAAGGAGTCGCAATCCTCGTCCAATTTCCACGAGCCTCACCCAGCACACAATCTAATTACCGGCGGTATCCTGTTCTTTCTCGTCGGCTGAAGTGTGCGGCTGCAGAAACATGTGCGTATCCACTTCCACTCCCCCCTCTCTCTCTCTCTCTCTCTCTCTCTCTCACACACACACACACACTCTCTCTCTTTCTCTCTCTCTCTCTCTCTCTCACACACACACACACACACATACACATCGAACACGCATGCGCGCACACTGGCACACAAAGAGATTGTGAATGTTTAAGCCTGCTTTCCGACAGAACGTCGGCTAATATATAATTAAATCAACTCATTTGAAAAGATCTGTTTGGTGTCCAGGGTTTATGTAACATTGAACTGAAGGATTAATTTTGTGTCCACCCCTTTTTGTTTTGTTGGACAATTCGGATTAATCACCCTGCGTGAAAAGCGAGTGAATAATTAAAACAGTTCATTCGCACTTATCGTTTCCGAAGATTAATGAAGAAGTGTAGCGATTCCCGACATCCGTATATGTTAATCGAATACACTTACATTAATCATCGAAGGGAAGCATGCAAACGTTGGAGTTCTTCCTTGATGTAGCTTTAAGCTTCGTGTAGAGATATACTGTCAGCAGTGAATTAGGAAGAGCAATCTTTTACCAGAAATGTATATTAAAATTAGCGTTTGTAGCTCTAAGGCTGGCGTAACTTCAAAGTCACATTTACAAATCTTCTAATGAAAACGAGAAACCTCATTTCAACCTGGGTTAAAGATATAAACTTTATTTTTAATACTTTTCAACGAAATATATACGTTTGAATATAAAATAGTAAAAACAATATTGTATGTGCATTAAATTTTTAACACATTATCAACAATGCACTACAATACTCTACGTATACACATTGAGTACTTGCGTAATAATTGTAAAACCTATTTTAGACAGACAATTGCTTTTTTAATTATCGACCCAGAATTAAGTCAGGAAATAATGAAAATTTGAAACACTGGCATGAACATGTCCAAAATCGTATGTATTACACTTGAAATTCACATTTAATTGAACAACGATTTAAATTGACATTGGTACAAATTTAAATTTCAAATTAAAAAACACAATAGATTGAAACTGTTTCACATTAAGCGTAACATAATTATGGAGAGTGGTAATATATCTGTTATCAGAATCGTAGAAATAAATATATGTTCAATTAATTCCTTTAAATTCTGTTTAATATAGGAAAACTTTAATGGAATTAAACAAGAGCTCCGTTCCGAACACATGATTCAGTTCACATAAGCAAGAATTCTTTAGTATTACGTAATTGTGCATGATGACAAAGGTAAACATGACTTTAGTAGTGTTAAATTGCATAACGAATCAAGACTTAATTAAGTTTGCGACTAATTTTTAGGACCATCTGCATTTGCAGATTATTTATATCCGGTACTGAAAATGTTTTTAAGACCGCTTAATATATTACTTATTTTATTTAGAAGATAATTAATTAGTATCTAATTATTAGTATTTAAATACTGATACCTATCAGCACCAGGGGAAAAGTTAGACATGGAGGTTCATTTTTCTCAGTAAGTAAGGAGATCATATATTGGGACACAAATGTATATTTCCTTTCCAAAACTTAGTATTTTGGGAGGTGAATGCAGCAAAGCCACCTTATCTCTCTTCAACTTACCACCCTTAAAATGAGTCATTCTTACGTACACATACGGCATATGTCAAAATAAATTATACATATTATAAAGAGTGGGTTCAAAGATGATAATTTTTTCCAATGGATTGAATTGTGATCAGAAATTTCATATAAAAGGGTTACACATGTGTCATTTGCCCCCAATTTTCAGGCAACTCGTCATTACCGCAGTTCGCTAGGCCTTCGAAATGTCTTCGGCTGCGTGAGAACGTTAGTGAGTGGGAGTTGCATTACAGTCAGTAGCTAATGTCACGTGTGTAACGCCGTTGAATGAAACTTCACTACCATCAGCTCTATGGAAAACAGGGATTACCTTCGAAATCTCTATATGCGCTGGAAGTCTGTATCATTTATTCTGATGCACTGTATACGCACACACTACCAGACTTTATCCGGAGAGCGACACACACCAAAAAGCGCCTCGCTACCCATCGTCTTGAGAGGGAGGTTCGAAAGCTGGCTGGACACGCAGTAAATACTGAGGAGTGGAACAGAGGGCCATTATCTCTAGGATGGATTGAATGATTACTGATACCGTGCGCGTCAACTACTAAGGCCATTAGTCGGTAAGGACAGTGCACGTTTTTATCGCGGTATACGGAGGTGTTCTTCTCCTGCTGAATGGCGAGATCCGCCGCCGAAGTACACATCGGCTCGCGGAGTTTCCCCCAACCACGCATCTGCCACCAGCGGGGTACCGCCCCAGCCGGGACACGTTCTAAGCTCCCGACTGGTCTCCCAACATGTGTGGTAGTGAAGTGCATGCAAGTATGGGTGTAAGGGGTGATTATAAGTGATGATAGGACAAGAAAGAGGAAGGTAAGATGGTGCGCTATCCGTGGCCCGTTTAAAGCTCTGTTCTGTCAATTGCCTGGTGTTGATCGGAGAAACCACGGAAAACTATCGCTCAGAGCAGCCGGCCGCTCGAATTCTCCTCCAGACAGCGGCTGAATTCGACCTGGCTATCACGCTACCTATCTGTCACCATCTGAACTCGAACCCTAGGACCTCAGTCAGTCAGAGGCACTACAGGGAAATCAGTTGATGGCTTGAGCCGCCTATGCAGTCAAACAGTGGCAAATGTCACATGTGTATCATCGTTCTTTTAATATTCCACTATTTGGAAAATAGCGATCATCTTCGATCCCTCTAGAAGCCCTAGAAGTTCGTAACATTTATTCTAATGCACTGTGCATACGCACACACTACAGGAAGCAGCTCGAGAGCGACACCCGCCAACAAGCTCGCTTTCCATCGCGGTGGGAGGAAGGTCCGAAAACTGGCGGGCCACGACGTAAATTCCGATAAGTGGAGCAGTGGGCCAATATCTCAAGGAGAATGACGGCGGGCCCGTGCGGCGCGGGCGGCGGGGGCGGCGAGGGCCGGGCCGCGAGCGACGCGACGGGGGGGGAGGCCGCGTATATCCGCCGCGCGTAGGCTCGCGCACGAATATTTCATCTGCCGCGAGAGCCTCGGAAATTGAAGTCAGGACCTCTAAAATGTGAGGCACGCGCGTTATCGTGGGTTCGCAGACCGCCGGCGCGCATGTTCCGTTTCTCCAGTACTACTTCTTTCGCGGTGGCCGCGCCGATAACGCCGCGTCCCACGATAACTCCTCCACCGCGGCCCGCCGCTTAGATTGCGGACGCCGCGCGCCTGTCTCGTCTTGTCCGCGATGTCGCATGTTGACTCGCCCTACAACTTCAATCTTACTAAACTACTTCACCTAATGTTACTAAGAATCTTCAATGACCACCGTCAATGTTAGATATAGTACGCGAAACAAATTCTCCATTTATACTGTCAAATCTTATTTTAATATAATCTCCGTAACTTGCAAGCGGTAACGTACTCGGTAACTTGCATGAGAGTGGCAATTTATTTATTTATCATAAAAAAGGTGTTACGTGCGGAGAAAATACAGGAAATTTCATTGTATTAACAAATTGGATATACCAATTACTTACGAAGCTTCATCACGAAACTAAATTCGATTCCACCAAATCAATTTTCTTCTTTCTTGAGTGCATTTGTGTTTCTCTTTTTTCTTTTCAACCAGGGACCATACCTTATACCGGCTGGAAACGTAACATTTGGTATCTGAATTTCGTTCCTCGTAATCATATCAGTACTGCCACAAGCCAGGTGGGCTCATGAGTTAACAATGCAGAAGAACTAGCAACGTCTTTCTAAAGTAATTTTGCAGATAATTTGCGCATGTCATTGCAACTGATTAGGAGCTGCATTTCTTTGGAGCTTTTAACTTTTACGGAGGACCTATCTAGTTAAAGAAGTATTTTAGTAACTCAATATTTAAATGTCATAGATACTCACGTAAAACGTCTACTCGAGCTTCATAATTGTGCGTTTGACCCGAGTTTCGAAGAAAATGGAAAAGTTAGTCGAGTGTGTTATTTCGTATTTTCATCTTTTAATAGCCGCTCCCTTACGTATTCCCATCTCTTCATTCTGGATTCACTTCCTTTCTTAGTGCCAGAAGAAGGAATAATTATTACCTCCGGACAGACTCAATTAATGTAGGAAGACTGAGGTAGCACCGCGAATGTACAAAAGGGCCATTGTTCAAATGAGCTGTAGCGCCATGACAAAATAATTACGTAAGAATTATTCAACAAGAAAGTTGGTCATTGCTTGTAGACAGTAGTCAGAATTCTTGAGTACAAATAGATAAAAATGTTAGAGGTAAAAGTATTTGTCCTATAATTATCATCATCAATACCAGCTAATATGGAAAATGTCTTATCACATTTACAATATCATCCAAGAAAGAACATTGTCTCTTAATTTATTTTAATCATTTATTGTGATTCCCTGTACCCTATATTTTAATTACCGCACAGCTGTTCAATGATTTGACAACTCGGAGATAACCAAATGTTGTGGAGGAATCACGGGGAGAAGGGTGGGAGAAATATGAGATTCGAAAGTCACATGTGGCATGTATGTTTTATCCACTACACGTTTTTATATTGAGTTCTCTACATTTAAACATCGGCTCAGAAGGAAAGAATATAAAAGGCTATGCGCTTCAAACGGAACTCTATTGCGGTAAATTCGATCCTGGGTCTTTTTGTCAGCTCTGTCCCTCGCAGCTGATCATCAGCGATATAGAGCGGCTCGGGAAGATTCTGTGAATGTTTGGGTGAAACGTCAAACGAAAGGTTATTTGGCATGAATACGTTTATCTTTCGTTGGTTTTCCATCACCAATTAAGAGTATTTATAAAACAAATAAACAGGGTGATTTAGAGCGTGTGAGATTTGGGAAGTTCAATGTACGAGAGGACATTTCGTGAAATCTATTAAGACATTAGAGTCAAACAAGAACAACAAAAACAACAATAATAATTATAATAACAATACCTAATGATAAAAATCCGCGAGACAAATGATTTTGTCAAAGCAGTCAATGTAGACATAAACGAAACGAAAATAAGGGATGAATAAAAAGCGAAGAATTCACAGCACATACAAGAAGATGATAATTGCAACAAAGACGAAAGAGAGAAGAAAACAGCGAAAGAGAAAAAAATGAGAAAATTGAATACAAAAAATTAAATAAGTAATGAGAAAATGGTCCTTAAAAGGCAAAACCAGAAATTCAAAGAAATAATGACTTACACTGACAAGCTGGCTATTCGCCCCATATTCTGCTTAGTCACAAATTATTTTCCCCGGGAACGATAAAAATATTAATGATGACTCGACGTCAGATGAGCACTGTGCCGTCTTCTTGACTCCGTCGCATGCCAACTGGGGTTTCGTGCATGGGGTGACATGCGGAGATAGCACAGGTGTCACGTGAGGAGATTGGCAACAAGAGGCTTGTAGAGGCACGTTGTGCTTTCCGTGTTTTATTCTCAGTCAAGATGGCATTTCGGAGTTGTCGACGACGGATTATTGAAATAAGTGCCCTTTCCAACTAGTTAGCCGTCATCAGTTAGAGAAACAACCCACATTTGCTACGTTCGCAGGACGATAATGAAGGTAAAGATTCAGAAACTGGAACGTGTTTCAATAAAAACAATTAATTACCACTTAACATCTTACTCAAATATGTCGAAAATGTCTCGCCAAAACTAGAATAAAGCGGAAAAATTCCAAAAATCATAAATAATGTAAATTAGGAATTACGAGGAGAAAATTAAATATGGGAACCTTTTCCTACGAGAACTTTCTGCTTGATGTAAAGTTCGGAAAACATAAGTGTGTATTAGGGCGAAACTATAATTTTATAACAGTTTCATAATATCATCATATTATGATGGCCTATTTTGCACGCAGCATGAAATTGGCAATTGAATGAAGCGTTATATGACAAAAAGATGTTCAGGCGGAAGAGCAGGCTAAATGGCCCTTTTTTGCTTTCTTTATGAGGCTCCACAACCTTAAGTACACTGACATCTCTAATGTCTAAACCTTAAACAGGCTCATGGACATGACACGTCATTCATCTGAATTATGGGCGTTTCATTCGTTGCACTCTTGTCAGCGCTATCCCATACCAGGTGGGCAGGATTCTGTGAGGCAGGGGTGGCCAATAAAGAGATACTACTACTTCTCAGGTTACAAGACAAGACATGCAAGCTGGCGTTTATACGTGATCGCGCCTCTATTAATGGCTGCCTTCAATTTTGTGACTATCTTCTATCGTTGCAAAAAGAGAGGTTTCAAATATTATGGAAGGCAGAGAAAATGTGCTATTTTATATGCAACAAAATATCTTTCGTGAAGAAACGAAGAGGGAAAAATTTGCATTCATGTCGATAATTCTGTGAGATAATTTTACCATTGTATTTCGAAGTTCTACACGAGTATAACCTCCCGCTTCCACGGCAACTATTCATCTAGCAGAAATTTAATATTTAACTACATCTTCCAGGAAGTCGGCTGGTGCATGAGAGCTGAGCACTGAGATCACGTTATAAGACTTATTTTGTGATATGCAATACAAGCTCAATTATTTTAAACAATACTGCTGATTGACGGCGAATATACTGCAAAGGTAATATAATATTCATTAGCATCATCCTCATCTCTATTTGTAGTCACAATGAAAAATGTAATCAATAAAGTTACATTCTGGTTTCAAAACAAACATTGGCTGTGGCTTATATTAAATTTATAGTTGAGAGAATAAAGAAAAAATATACTCTCAGATGTTAAAGTATCAATTTAATATTGAAAACTAGGAAGAACTAGCCAATGATACGTTCGGTTATCATATGAACAAGTCTGCTTTTTTCTATCACCAATTAATTCGAATTCAAAAGAGTGTACTGAAGTTGGGAAAAATAAATATCTGTTCGCAGACAGAATCGCATGTTTGCTAAGCACCAAACGCGGAAGACGAAAGGCCTCTCGCATGCTGGCCCTCACACATTTCTACTCCCGCTCGCATCTCCTGCCCGTCGTTTCCCAGACAACCTATTAGGCGCGGGTCGCGGGGCGTCGCCAAGGGCACCTCCGGCGCGAGAGCGGCCCCCGCGTCGGCTGACCAAGTGCCGGGGGTGGCGGGGTGGGAAAGGGCGGTGGGGCGGGAGGGGGCGGCAGGAGGAGAGGGGGCAGCGGGGTGAGAAGGAGTGATGAGGGCGAAAGGTGGGGGCGGGGGGGCAGCGGGGCGGTGGGGGCGGCGGAGGGAGAGGGGGCGGCGGGGTGAGAAGGGGTGGCGGGGGGCGGGGGCGGCGGGGCGCGTGCAAGTAGGTTAGGCGGGATGATGCGCCCAGATCGATGGCGCTGGCGCGTCTCCGAGGAGCTATTATGCTGTCGCTATCCCGACGTAACAATACGGCGGGGCCGCGCGTGGGTGGAGCGCCCGGGGCGGCGGGTGGCGGAGTCCCGTGGGTGGGCGGGGCCACGCGGGGGCGGCTGGGCGGCAGCGATACGCCCGTGCGCGCTGGAGCAGCGTGGCGCACGGGAACGTGGGGGCGGCGCTGGGCAGTGCGAGCGCCCCCTCACCAACCACCACCCTCCCACCTCCATCCACCACCGCCGCCGCCGCCGCTCGCGGCCAGCACCGCGCACGCCGCAGGGGGCGAGGGGGGGAGGATCGGAGAATTATGGTGTGATTTAGCTGTACCGAACGGCTTTGCGTGCTGCTATCGCCGCGGGTAAAACCGAAACATTGCTCCGGTGGCGGCCCCGTGAAATACGCGGCCGCGAGAGAGGCGGCGGCCGCCGCCACCGCCGCCGCCGCCGCTGCCCGGCGTCGTGGCGCCCGACTGGCGCGACCTGTTAGCGCGACCCGCGGCGCCCGCTCCCGCGTGCGTGCTGCACGAGCCTCAGACGGCACCCACTCCACGCGCCCCTCCCCTCCCTTCCCCTCTCCCCGCCACTCGCGCCCTGCTGACCCGCGCGGCCGCCCCTTCGCTCGTGCGCGCCGCCGCGATCCTCTCGCCGCTTCATAAAATGCCCCGATCGATCAGTCACGGGGTTTCAAGTGAACCGGAACGCGACTCGCAAACCGGAACGAACCACATAAAGCTGGTGAACCGTTGCTGAACCGATGTTTCCGGGCCCGTTCCGTAGTGCTGGGCGATCATCTCGTTCTGCCAAAGAATGGGAATCCATTTCTTGTTACAATTAATTTCCTAGATACCTTCAATGGGAATACCGGATGAGAAATGTCGGGACTGTCAGGTTCAGCCTTCCGCCGAATTATTCGGGTTTTCCAGTTGGGCGTCTCCAACTTTTGTTCATTTCCGATCCATACTAAAGTACTCTGATTCTGCTGCCGAAATGAAAGACTTTTAAATAATTAGCAAGCCAAAACACTAATTAACTCTCTCGTTACGATACCGACAGGCCATTCTAACAGAATCTTTAAAGTCCTGCAGTTTCAACACGAAATTATATAAACTATAGTCACTATTACCTCGATGAAGCAGCATAAATGCAAATATAATTTTTCAACCAATTATCTTAATAATCAATGCCACATCCGCATTTCATGTTATGTAAACTTAACCAGTTTTTGTCTTCGATCTTCCTGAATTACATTTATATTCCCAAACAAACAAACCATATTTGGTGATTATACTAAATACCAACAAGCGGAACTGTCACTAATTTATTACCAACTACGTCAAGCATTATTGATATTTGTTTGAATGTTATCGATTTCCCATTTGATACAGAAAGTAATCTCCTTTTTCATTACCAAAGCTTCACTGAAGTTTGATTTGAAGCTGTAATCTCGACAACCACATGGTTCCGTGTTTCTTACATATTATATCAAATCAAATACGCTCGAGACAGAGACAAGTTTTTTGTTGAAATTAGCAGTAAATTAGATACTTTGGTAATCTAATATCCTAGCGACCTAACTAAAAGTTCAGTTTACAACGGGGAATAATACAAAAAGAATTATGACAGATTTTCGCGTGAGAAATTAGATATTCGCATCTTGACAACCTTTGACCGGAGTTTAGTTATAAAAACCCGGTGCTATATCTGGCGTCGAGCAAAATTAGTTCCTGAATGAAGCGTGGAAATGAGTTTAAAGATCTCGAACGCCCTAAATCTTTAACGAGAGAAAAGATCATTAACAGAGCCAAGTGCTAATTCACTTCGGCTCGGGACTATTTAGTTCTTTCCACTCCAACCAGGAGCGAAGTAAACTGTCCATGCCTCTGCTACGAACCGTTACATTGTTTAGGGTAAATGGCGGTAATGCTTCACTGCTCCGTGTCGGTACAGTATCACTTACAATCCCGGGAAATACCTTTCATTTATCAGCCTAGTAAATTCGGTAAACGTCGTACAGCACTGTTAGGGAACATGACTAAGTACAAGAGGGCAACTGAGGAATTTCCGGTGGGACTGTACTGTTTAATGCATTCACGGCACTGTTATGCACAGCTATTGACTATCGTCTGTTTACAAATTTCAACCGATATACTAACGTGAGTAGACAGAATTTCCTTTAACGTTCCGCAAACTTTCCTATGCGTACATCTGTAAAACAACCAACTATTAACGCTTCCTGAGATTGCTGTTTATTTAATGCCGTTGTGCAAAATGTAGTCCATTGCAGTGGGAAAATCACATTCACTATCATTGACATGGGCGCCGCTGAGATTTAGTGTTATTCCAGTTTATTTAATATGAAAGAAAATCACGTGAAAGGAATTTTTCAATAATTTGTGTACTATTTGCACGAAATTTTAAAATTGTTATACCTGTATCACCTAGTTTTCTGTATTTCGAGCCCAAAAAATACATGTTTGTCTTCTCTCCTTTTATTTTAACATTTAAAACAACACTGTAAATCCTAGTTGAGCAGCATAGAATTTAACAAGTCCCAAAACCAAAATCCTTAAAATAGCGAATAAAGGCCTCGCATTCAAACGTGCCGAGTGTTAGGGATGGGAGGTTATTCAGTGATGTCTTGCTTCACGTGGCGAGGCTGATGCCATCAGACTAACTCTCCGCCTGACCACGCACATTTTTCTACGCTTCTTTCATCATATTGCATCGAAAGAAGGTATCACATGTGCAACGAAGCAGGTGACTAGAATTTAGCTCGGATGCTTTTTTGAGGATCTTTTTACATTAAGGAAATGTACAACATAGTACAGCCACCTTTACTTTCCCTCCGAAGAACGGCGTAAAAAAGACATTTTTCTCTTAAATATCCACCGCATTACTGACGCGAAATTGTATAGCATAACAGTTTTTGATTAAGAGTAATTTATTTATTTATTGTACTTCAATCAAGTAAAAAACTATAAACAAAACAAACAAACACTTCATTTACTGTATTGAAAGAAAATGAGGGAGCATCTCAACCATAGAACAATGGGACAAGGGAAACTATAACCTGAAACCCTGATTGTATTGTTACAGTCAAACAGCTTTTTACAGACTTTTAATTCATTTTGAATAAGTGAAATTTGTTCAATGAGCCCTCTTGAGGTATCTTTTGACAAAATATATTAAATTGGGAGAGAAGACACCGGTAGTATTCAAAGTCCAATACACCGAGATTTGCAAGGCACGCGTAAATGACATTTTCTTATTACTCCTACACTTTCTACAATGAAAGGGTTTGGTTAAATACACTTACTTTCCCACAATATTATGTAATTATCAAGTGTGTATTAATAGTACATGCGTGAAAAAAACGCATCATAATGAATGAAATACAACGTCTTTACATTTGAGGCATAGGGAACTAAAAGTTCGAACAATTTTGTTCCTTTATTACAGAGACTACATCACACTGTCCATTACGGCATTTCTTTGGAACAAGTAAATGATTAATTGAAAGAAAAACCTTCTTTTAAACAGTTTAAGCTTTGCTGTACCGTATGTTACACAACTGATTTTTACAGAATCATATCGAAACCTTGTTTCTTATTACTCACTGTTTATGATTTGGTTCAGCTTGCATATTCCGCGAACTTCGTTTCGACCACTTACCTGAAAATAAAAGAAAAACAATAAATAAATATACGTTATATTAGAAAATATTCTTTAAGTCTAATTACTACATACTTATTAACATATAAGCACATAAAATTGTAAAATAAGCACTAAATTGATTTCGTAACAAGAATTTCAAAGCCGCGTTACAAGAAAAAGCTCTGTAACGTGCCAAACAAGATCGATCGAAGGCGGTACACATACATACTTCAAAGACAACGTAGACTTTGAATAATCGAACTTCAGAAGATAAAGTCCACAACACACACTTCGATATCTCAATGGGTTTTGATATTTCAGAAACTTTTAAGCAAATAATCGTTTTTTCTGAAACACACTGAAGTACATGTTAGAACACGCCAACAGATGATGTGACGTATCGTGTATCTGTCATAAGAAGAATATAAATGAATACGATGGGAGCGAACACTTGCCTTGTGGTGTAACTGCGTTGCATTTAGACCTAATTAACTTATTATAAATTATGTAATCTTAACCTACGCCCGTCCGTCTGTCCGTCACTCACGGTTAAGCCTCTTCCGGACCAACAATCGACACAAATGACGTGTTATTCCACGCGTCACAGTCTCCTGATGGAGAACTGATAATTTTATGCGGATCCATTCAGAAGATTCTACAAAAATGCATCCAAAAAACTTTTTTTGCTTTTTAGCAACAAAACGCCTTTTGGATGACCTACGGCACCTACGGAGGTGATCGGTTCCTTTTGCCAAGACTAATTGACTGGCACACTTTTTAGTCGAATCCTTCTAAGATATTTGGCAATAAGTCTAGAAAATAAGTAATTTTGATGACTTCATTGCACCTACGAGTACATTGGCGAAATGCTTTGACTTACTGTACAATATTTCCGGGATTTAAATGAATCTTAAGAATTGATTCATCCGATTGATGCTAATTAAACCTAAATTCGTGAGAAACAAAAAGTTCAACGAGTAATTCCATAGTTTTTATGAAATTTTCTGTGCCCGAAAATGGACGATCCGGACAACTATAATGTGATTAATATGTGTTTACATTATGAACTTGCAAGTCACAAATAAAACATTTTAATGCTAAGATACCCACCCGAGGTGCAACACTAAGATCTTCTTCTTCTTATCTTCAAGTATTTAGGCATAATGCCTGTTACGCCGCTTAATTTTGGTCCCTCCAGCGCATTCTTGGACGTCCTACATTCCTTTTTCCTCTCGGCTGATAATTTGCCACTTGTTTAGGAATTCTGTCGTTGTTCATTCGCAACATGTGATCTTGCCATGAGAGTCTGTAATTGGTGACTTTCTCTACAAGACTTTCTACATTTAGCTCGTTTCGGATTTGTGTGTTTCTTTGTCTGTCCAAAAGGCTATACCCCGCTACCGCTCTAAGGAATCTCATTTCCGCTGCCTGCAGTCTTGATATATCTTTATTTGTCATTGTCCACACTTCACTCCCGTATAAGCAGGTTGGTATTGACATAACTTTGTAAAATTTAATGAGAGTGTCTCTTCTCACTTTTGAACTGAGTGTTCTTCTTATAGTTCCATTCATTTGATTGAATCTTTCTATTTTCTTATTTACGTCGATTTCGCCATAGAATGATATGTCTGCTCCCAAGAATGTGAAGTGTTGTATCTGCTCTACTGTTTTATTATTTACTACAATTTTTGAGCGTATCGGGTATCGACCTTGGAATGCCATCACTTTCGTTTTGGTGTCTGATATTTCAAGATTATATTCTGCCATTATCCGCTGCAGTTCATATGTTGCTTTTTGTAATATATCTTCTCCTTCTGCTATTATTGCTTGGTCATCTGCAAAAAGTATTGTCCATAATTTTGATGAAAAGTATTGTCCAGATTAAAATTTTATAGCCTAGACCTAACTAAGGTCTAGGCTATAAAATTTTAATCTGCTCTTCCACTTACGAAGAGCTTCGTCTATGTAGATAACAAACAGTAGCGGTGAAAGACTACATCCTTGTCGTAGGCCTTGGTCCACTTCCGCTTTTCGGTCTGGTTTCCAAGTAATACACATTTCAGATTTATTATACATATTTTCAATTACAAGGATAAGATGTTCGGGGATTCCTTTCTTTCTTAGTATTTCAAAGAGGGTATGCCTGGCTACAGTGTCAAAAGCTTTCTTGTAATCTACAAACAAGATGTGGGTTTCCTTGTTATATTCTCTGTGTTTCTCTAAAATTTGTTTTAAGATGAAGATATTGTCTGTGCAGGACCTTCCTTGACGAAAGCCACTTTGTTCTTCCATCAACATTGTTTCTGCAATTTTTCTTAGTCTAGTGGTCACAATTTTTGAATATATCTTATAAGCAACGTTTAGAAGACTTATACCTCTTTAGAAGACTTATATCTGTAGTTGTCACATATTGATCGGTCTCCCTTTTTGAAAATAGGTAGCACTACGGCGAGTTTCTATTCGGTTGGTATTTTTCTTCTATTCCAGCATAGGTTGAAGAAGTGGAGAAGCCGTATTTTAAATTCTTCAGTTGCACATTTAAGCATTTCTGCCTTTATGCCATCACTGCCACTAGCTTTTCTATTTCTCATTTTACTTAGTGTCTCTTCCAGTTCTTCCCTTTCTATCTGATCTACGCTGTCTTCAATGAGGTTTTCATTTTTGTCTTCCTTTTTATTATCCCTCGCATTCTTATTTGTCCATAAGTTCTTGTAGTAAGAAAGCCATTCATCTGGCTTAATTAATTGTATATCTGCTATGTCCTTCTCTTGTCTGTTAAGGTGTCTCATAATTTTATATGCTGTTTTCTGCCGTCCATGTATGTCATTTTCGATATCAGCTATATATTTATCCCATGAATCCTGTTGGGCTTTTCATGTTAGGTACCTGACGTGGTTGGAAATTGTGGTGTATTCCTTCTTAGTTTGTGGGGATTTGTTAGATAGATATCTCAGATATAGTTTCTTTTTCTCGTTAACAGCTTCTTCGATTTCTTCATTCCATTCCAACATTAAGATAGTTTTAATACTACTTCACAATTCGCGTATTATCACGATTTGTGCCTTTTTTTGTTATTTAAGGTCGCATCAACATCTGGGTCATTAGCGACCACTATTACTTGCAACGGTATGGTAACTGTGAGGATGACACGATATGATGATCATAGGGGGTTAAAGGACGAACTTAATAGAAACATGTCCGATGCGGGATTCGAACCCGCGATCCTTCGGCCCGAGACAGCTACGGCACTACTGCCTTAGCGTTCTCGGCCACCGGATCCGCATTTGTGTCTTTTAAGACACTCGGAAAGCGAAATCCCTTCAACCCAGCCTGTAGGTCAGCAGAGGATCTCAGTTTCCTGCGGACGAGGATTGCGGGAATAGCGTAAGAGAACGTAAAAGGAAACTCACAAATGTCAAACGATGTTTTTCATTGCAACAGTCTATGAAAACGTGCATGCGTAACGATAATGATTGACACGAGTTTCTTGGATTTACCCCATTTCAACACCAATCGAAAAAGTAATATTCTCGTAATAATTGTCGAAAGTGGCAAAGAAATAGAATTTTACTCTGTAAAAACCAATGCAATTTAAATAACAATAAAAAGGTGATCAAATGTTTAAGTTGAAATACAACATACTGTCTTATAAGAGTGTCTTAAATGTACTTACATTATAGTTATTTTTAGTAATGAAATAATTAGATAATGTTAAAATAGAAATCATTTAATATGTATTAACTATTGTACACTAAATGAAATGTCATTTTTGTGCAGTAATGACACATCTCGAAAACGAAGTTCTGACGTAAACGTGTTTTAAGTTTTCGTTGGCAGTGATGTGCGGGTTGAAATTCAATCTACTCGTAACTGATGAGTTAAAAATGAACAATACTAAAAGACTTAATAGGAATAGTGCTGGTAATAACTATTATAAAATAACGTTCATAACTCAAAATACGTATTCTTCGAGTTGTGTCAGTATTGCAGCCGGTGAACGAGGTGTCAATGAAACTCATTTCATAGCACAGATACATGCGGCAGCACTCGCGGAGGAACGTAGGCTGTGCTTTTGAATCTTTTGTATTGCATGGACGAGGTACTGATCGTGGCGTGGGAGGCAAATTCAGGGCACCAGGCATCTCATAATACAATCAGCATCATCATTTATAATTTATCAGCAATATACTAGATAAAATACCAACCAATGTAGTAAACTCAATGAAATTAAAACGCTTAAATGCAAAACAAAGCTGGCTCGATTTTCCATCAGAAATTTGCTTTTGCTAAGAAGTTCGTTTCCAAGGAATTCTTCTCGGAATTGGTTATTGCTATTATTAAGGTGCAAAAAGTCGATACCATCCCGAAACCTGGGACTATGGCATAGACCTCCGGAGTTTATTCAGCAAAAAACAATCTGCAAAATCTCCAATTTAAAATACTCCATACAATGCGAGTGCGTCATTGTATAAAACTTTATATAATAGTATAAAAATAAATAATAAATTGGAAATATCTGGACCAGTGCATCAATTAGAAATATAAACTCCAAATTATAGAAAATAGATTCCTCAGATTACCAACATATCCAGTCGTTAATTTCATGCACCCAGCTTCATAAAGTGTTAAATATAACACCTGTCATCAAGCATATCTTCCCTCTAGCTCACAAGTTTTATTCCAATGCAAAGTCAGGATACCAAGCAGTCCACTGCAATATGGTCTCAAAAATGACTTCACAACATACATTAAAAATAGATTGCCTTTTGAAGCTTAAATAATTGTTTATAATAGCGACTCTTGCAGTTGCCTAGAACAAGTGAAATGTAGTTCAGTATAATAAGAACCCTATAATATAAGCGTCCACAACAAATGAAAAGTTATTGTCCTATTTAGCTGTGCCCCAACAATCTTTAAATACTAATGTCCAACAATCGATTAATAAATTTAAAAAACAAACAAAAATACTTGCATGTTTTATGTGAGTTCAAGACATTATAACCTGCAGAAAAAGGTAGTAGTAAAATTCGAACTCAGGGCCAAACAATTTGACCCTGAATATTGTGGATAACGCTAATGAAACCAGCAAACTGACGAGAAATCACTTAGCTTCATTTCATATTATCGTACAACGCAATGTTCACGACATGTAAGAACACTTAGCGCTAAGTACATCATCGATGTTAATCATAAAGGTAAACAATGCACACGTTTTTCGTTGAAAAGATTATTAATAAGACGCGTCCAATTTTTTGTAAACTTCGTGTAAAACAGCTGCAGGGTTGCGCCCAGCGGCCGGCGCCAAGTTGCGTACGCGCTCGTGCCAGCGACGCAAACGACCCCAGCGGGAACTTTGCGGCCCCAGGGCGGGCGGGCGGGCCGGCAGTTAGCCACATCGTCGCTAATCCACACGACCTGTAAGCGCAATTTACCGGGCTCGTTCGATACGCTTCGCTAATATTTAGATAACTTATAGATTGTTAAATAATGAATTTATTGGATCGGACAGGTTGCGGCACCGCCAGCGGGGCGTCTGTCACTCCATCGCCGTCTGTCAAGCGACCCCCCACCCTACCCCTACCCGTTTCCCCTCCCCAAACACCCGCTAGCACGAGCGCTATATATCGCACGAGCACAAATTATGATGAACGTCGCGATAGTCAACATTATCGGCGGCGATGAGTATTGATTTTTCTACTAGCACTCGAGGGGGTGGAAGGGGTGTCGGAGGGAGGCGGGCGGGTGGGGAGAAGGGGTGGAGGTTGGAAACCCACGCGGTCAGGTATTTCAATTAGACGGGACAACGCCAATGAGATTCTGTGACACATGCGCTATATCGGGGCTCGACGTGCTAATACAGCTCCTATATTATGCGCCTGTGCCCCGGACGTGGAGTGGCTCATGGTGCAACGGTGTACGTTTGTTGGTCCGGTTTCTCACTGGGGGCTTCAGACGCACCGGGAAGTGTAGCACCGAACCCGGTTTTTATAGCTGCGCGCACTTTTAGGAACGCGCCGAGTATGAGATGGAGCGAATATCTAAGTAATGGCCTACTCCACTGAACTGGGTACGTGTTGAACATGAAGTCAGTATTATAACTTACTGATTAGAGTCTTTGCATGAATTTTGTTGCCTCAAACATTAATAAATCGTTGCCATTTCTGTTTAAACGATTGCACAATTCACATTTAATTTTGCAAGAAAGTACTTTTAGAATATAAAAAAATATTTCAGTATAAAACTTAGAAAGACTGAGAGAAATGCAACATAAACACCAATTTCTAGTTTACTAAATTGCATATTTAAATTGAAATATTTCTAACCCATTTTTCGTGTTAAATAGTAAGTATTTAACAATACATATATTTAATTTTAACAATAAATTTTAGAAAAACTTCCCACTTGCAGAAGTAAAATTACACTTTTTTGAAGGTTTATTTAGTACAATTAATACGTAATGTTTGTAAAATGTTAAATAAATGAAATTGACTTGATTTGATATACTTTCGTCAAAAAAGTTAGCAAAAGTGTATGCGACGTATGGGGGGGGGGGAATATAATCTACATTACTACATATGCAGTCAATATTCCTAAATTCCAATGTGCTCACAAATCGAAAGAAAACTATGCAGCCTCTGGTCATATGAGAGATGTTAATGGCTAGATACCTAGGAGCTTGATACAACAAAAAGAATGAAAATGACAAATACAAAAAGAATGAAATAGTTTCAATTTTACCTCAAAAGTGAACATCTCATTCTGTTATTCCGCATATTCTCAGAAAGCACGTATCGACCAAATTCCCATACTCAATGCGTAACTGCTTACCACACAGCTGACACCTTAGGACAGCAACGTTCCACCCAGCCATTAAGAATTTGTTATTCACTTGCTGCGATATGGAATAGCAACTAGCTTTTTACTTTCTCGCTCTACGTTTTTACGTACAGAATTGCAAATGCAATCTTCAACTTTATTTTTGAAGTGACATGAAGGTTGAGTTTAATTGTGAGGCTAGAGTTGAAGGGATCACGTGAATGAGCTCCTCAATCTACAAAACTGAGTTCGAATCCCAGCGTGAAAAAAATATCTGGTTAGAAACACTTTTGTAAGTTCAAGTAGTATTATAATATTACGTAGACGTAACAAATAAAACGATAAAGTATGAGCTACTGTAGCACCACTAGTTTGATATCCTTAGTATATAAGGAAGTCTTAAAATGTGTATCGGTCTTACTGCTATGATTTTAAATCGGGAAGGCATGAAGATATTTTTGTTAAAATATTTCATTTGTTGCAGTGTTATACGAGAGTATTGTCTTTGTTGTTCTTGGGGAAGGTACCTCCTATTTTTTATGGATTTGTATAGTTTTACTTAGTACCGTTTCTGATGCTACAGGTCTCTAGTTTAAATTATGAATTTACAAATACAAAATGGTAAGTTACTTAAAAGATGCGCGGAACTGGTGATTCGAACACAGATCAAATGTTTTGCCCTCACTATGCTCGGGTGACGAAAGACTCGACAAAAGAATCACTTCGCGTGATTGACTGTTGCGTATAATATTTTTAAACTCGCCGTGTGAGATGTTTTGCACACGCTTCGCGATGTTTTACACACTATTAGAATGAAAAAATTCTATTTTTTGCTGGGAAAACAAGCACAAGAAACAGTTTCGTGCAGGGCAGGGGTGTTAAAAATACATTTTTTGCGAGCTGTTCAATCCGTAACGACCAATATAGTGTTATGTATAGATTTTTTAAAGGTTTTCCAGGTTTAACATTCAATGAAAATTCAATATTTCTCATTTATCTACTTCCGGGGCAAAACGAACATTTTGCTTCCAGGAAATGTTACATCAATGTACTCTTTCATTTGTATACCCTACTACAGAACAAATTTTGAACATAGGTTTTTTCTCTTTCGCAAAAGCTGCACGTTTGTATACTTTGCTCTACTTCCGGACCCAAGTATTCGTTTGTTTTGAAGTATTCAAGCTGTCTCCAAATGGTCACCGTAAATCATTAACATCACTATCTTCTGATGGCATGTTTTCGTCAACTCGCGAAGAAAATGAAATTTGGTAGACATTTGGTAATTATTTTAAAACACTACAGAAAACCATTGCTTTTACATT
This sequence comes from Gryllus longicercus, assembly GCA_038098605.1. NCBI lineage: Eukaryota > Metazoa > Arthropoda > Insecta > Orthoptera > Gryllidae > Gryllus > Gryllus longicercus. Next base: position 300,595 of record JAZDUA010000212.1, read on the forward strand.
ATTAATTCTGTTGTTAACAATAAACAATTTTAATATATTTGAGCAACTGACCAAATATTTTCTAAATTTTATGACATTTTGTATAATTGTACTTTTCAACGTAAAATCAATTTATATAATTGATTTATGGGAATGGTAGTAAAAATGACCAACAAAGAATATACGAGTGCCTCACATGAGCTTCATAAATTTTAAATAGTAAATAAAAATAAAAATTATTGTACAATATTAATTTCAGTTTGACATATCATTTTGCATACCAGACCTGTTCGATTGTTCTTTATTCTAAGAACTGTTTTATCAGATAATGCACTGCATGTTAATTCGTAATTTAAACCTTTTTACGCAATTACCAACAAAATGCACAAACTATGGTATCTGTCGACGTGGTACGCGTGTGTATAAGGGACCCTATATTTACTTTGACTGGTAAAGATCAGTTTTGCACACAAGTATGCATATAGTGCGCCTACTTATTCGCGCAAATAAAAGAAAAAAAAACAAAAATTAATTAACACAATTCTCCGCTGCACACTTTGGGATAATTTTGCGGAAAAGATCTTGTAAATATTAAAACACTTTTCGTGTTAGAGTATAATTCTCCCTTTGGTATCTCGGCTTGTCAGGCAGGTTCGTGTTTCAAGATATATAGGAGATTGGCCAACGTCAGAGAATACCTTACTCGAAATGCATAGGGGAACGGAATAATGATATATGGTGGAGGGTAAGTTGAAATCGTTCTCAGGAATGGAGGTATAGTTGCCCAGCAACCTACGCTTAGGATTCAGAAAACGTTCGAATAAAAGTCATTCAATTTTTTCATTGGGGGATGTAAATCATCAGGGGAACGCTTTCTATCTTTCCAAAATTTATATCTCTCTTCGGCAATAAACGCAGGTGGGTTCGTTTTGTACCCCTCTACTTAAAATGCACCCACGAGCACGCACACATTTCTTATGTACATATTACTAACTAACGTCCACTTCGTTTTAAGCACTAGTAGTAAGTGCCCGCGTAGATGGAGGAAATTCCGGTCTCTTAAACAAACTCACGAAATTAACATGAGTAATGAAATTCCTGTACAAGCGTTTTCAATTGACACCAAATTGTGGTTCACCCTCTACGAGTATTATCACTTTCATTAAGAGCATCGACAACAGTTAGATCCGTGAAGTTTGCCGGTAGTTCCTCACAGCTAATGCCTACTGAACCGCATAATTCCTTTCCCAAATTCCTCAACACCCATTTCCTCCCGCAACACCCGAAACCGGGATCAATTAATTGCTCTGCATAGCGGCCTTTCTCTCGAACTACGTTGCGCCTCCAGAACATGTTTCACGGTGTTTCGAGCGCTTCCAGAGAGGGCGTTGGTGGAAGCGCAAGTGCGACACGAGGGGAACGGCGAGAAATAACAGACGTCATGGAAACAGAGGAGAAAGAAGATACGCAGGGGTAGGAAACTAGTTAATATGATTGACAGATGGACACGACTAATAAGGCAGGGAGAAAAGACGAGAAGAGGAGGGCAGCATGTAACGACCAGACTATAAACGGAAAATAGTTTCAAGAAATTGGATGACAATGGCAAAGACGGAGGTCAAAAAGTACGAGAGAAACGTCATGACTAGCAAAAGGAAACGAGAGAGCGATAATGAACAACGAAAACTAAAGAATGAATGAATGGGAGGAAAGAGACAGGAATATGGAAACAAGAGATATGAGAGAGCAATTAGGAATGGACATGTCAGGATAGCTGTAAGACACTCCTAGCCAAATATGTGATACGAGGAAAAATATGCTCGATGAAAGATGGCCAAGGCGGAGCATGGGTCGCAGAAGGCATGAGGAAGAGACCAGCGAGGGGCCAACAGCGCACAGCGTTCAGCACACAGAGCCTAAGGCGTCGTGGACGCGACGCCCTAGCGACAGGGGCTGAGGGGGATGGGCAAGGAGGATCGGTGCAGGAAGCGCGGGCGGCGAGGGGGTAACGGCAAGGGGGGGCGAATGATATAGACGAGGAAGAAGAGAGAGGGGCCAAGGAGACGTGTGCGAGGGGCCCAGGGGAGCGGCGATGGTGAGAATCCGGGGCGCGAGTGTAGAAGCGCATGCTAGCAAGGGTAGTAGGGGCCTCGCGGCTAACGCGTGGGCGGACGCTGGGCAAAGCAGCGCGGCGGGGCCTCGACAACGCACCGGCACGTACGCCGCGCTTCGCATCCGCCCTGCCCCGCCTCCCACACGCCCCGTCCCACGTCGCTCCGCCACGCGCCACGCCCTGGCCTAGCCTCCCCTGCACTGCTCTGGCGCGCCGTTTCCTGCCCTGATTCGCCTGATTCGATCTTCTCTCGTCCTACCCCACTCAATTCCCTCCCAACCCTGCATATCTACTCCCAATCACCGCCCATCCCCATAATGCATCCTCGCTGCTCTCTCTCTCCATTGCCACTCATCCCTGCTCAGCTCACTCATACCCACCCGGCCCCGATCAGCTCCGTCCCCGCTCCTTGCTCCGTTCCGCCCCGCACCACCCCTGTTCCATCCGGTCCAACGCCTCGCCCGCATTACTCCCCTCCTTCCTTGGCTCCACCCCGCCACCCGGCCCCTTCCCTCTTCGCCTGCGTCACTCCGCTCCTCGATCCGCTCCTCGATCCGCTCCTCGCTCCGCTACGCCCCGCCACGCTACGCCCCGCCACGCTACGCCCCGCCCCGCCCCGCTCCGCCCCGCTCCGCCCCGCTCCGCCCCGCTCCGCCCCGCTCCGCCCCGCTCCGCCCCGCTCCGCCCCGCTCCGCCCCGCTCCGCCCCGCTCCGCCCCGCTCCGCCCCGCTCCGCCCCGCTCCGCCCCGCTCCGCCCCGCTCCGCCCCGCTCCGCCCCGCTCCGCCCCGCTCCGCCCCCGGTTTCCTGCCGGGCGAATGCGCGCGCGGTGCTCGCGGCGCCCGCCGTTGCAGCGATACGTTACGCAAATGCAGACCCTAAAAATAAAATCCGCTGACCCCGTTTTTCCGCATGGATAATTCAGAAGCCGGATAATTCCCTGTTGGGCGACCCGGGCGTTTCCCCAGGTCTTGCGAAGTCCCCCGCCTCGCCCCCGCCCGCTCATTGCGCGCCCCGCCCACGGCTCGCTCCGTGCGCCTGTGAATCGCGCCGTGAGGGTTTAGTGTTGCCGAGCGCGTCAACTGCTGCGGTTATTAGTACCGTAGGTGGAATGCACGTTAGAGACGGGAGGTGGCGGGGTTCCTCCCCGTCGGAACGTGAGATTCGGCGCCCACATAGACGTCGGATTGGAGTAAGGGGTTGATTGAGTGATTGATTGATTGTTAGTGATTGCGAGCGCGTCATCTGCTATGGTCATTCGTCTCGTAAGTGTTGTGTATTTTTCACTTGGGAGGTGGCGGGTTCTTCTCCCGCTAGGTGGCGAGATCCGTCGCTGACCTACCATCGGGTAGCGGGGTTTGTCCCAAACTGGCACCGCCCGAGGAAGGAGTTCACCTCCATTATCTCCTACAACGCAGCACCTGCAGTGGGGATAAGGCCAAAGCTCCCTACATATGTGCCATTGTAGTGCATGTAACTGTATATTTGTGTCTTTAAGGGGCGATGCGAGGGTAAGAGTAAGAAAGGAAGACCGCCTGCGGCATGTGTCCCATTTTTTAAGGTGCTGCTCCATTTCCTTGGTATTGATCGGAGAATCCATGTAAAACTACCGATGAGAGCAGCCGGTCGCTAGTATTCCCCTCTAGACAGTTGTAGAATTCGACCCTACTATGAAGCTTGTGTCGAAAATCCGCTACCGTCGGTATGCGAACTTTAGGACAAGGTCAACGACACTGCAAAAGTGAGGAATGTTGCCGCAGAGGAATCGAGCCCAGTCGAATCGTGTCTCGCCGTGGTGAATCGTTCCGCGTTGTTCCGCGGTATTCCGTGACGTACCGCGTTTTTCGAGGTTCCGTGCCGCGTCGTGCCGCGTTTCGCAGTGTTCTGTGCCACGCCGTGCAGCGCCGCGTTGTTCCGCTGTGTTCCGCGATGTTCCGCGATCCGCTGTGTTCTGCTCCGCTCCGTGCCGCTCCGTGCTGCGCCGTACGGCGTTTCGCGTTGTTTCGGTGTGTTCCGCGCCGTGTCGCGTTCCGCGGTCTTCCGTGCCGCGCCGCGCCGCACTCCGCGCCCGCTCAGCTGCTCGATTCACGCCTGCTTCGCCGGAAAACCGCACGTAATCCGCCTGATCAATAAAACCCGCCTCGAGCTGCATCGCCGGTGTGTGCATCGCTGGGCCGATTCACCAACCTCGTGGCGGCGCGCGTGCACTGCGCCGGGGGTTGAAGTGGCCGCCTCACTCTGCCACGCCGCGCTCGCCCTTCGATCAAGAGGTTATCTGCGCGTCCCTGATACGACAGTCGGACACGTCGGAAATATCCCTGAAGTTGCTGGCGGAATCATTACCGCGTCTAACTCTCGTCATTTCTGCTCTACTTCAGGTAATTTGCAGCTATTTGTGTGGAGTGTAGCTTCTATCTGTTCTCCTTCAGAATCGATTGTAAAATGTCTACCATTTGAGAATGAAGTAGAAGATTATCCTGAAGAGTATAAAATAAGCTTAGGCATTTCCTAATAAAAGCGACCATTTCATTGTATATATATATATATATATATATATATATATATATATATATATATATGATCGCTATCATCTATATATCTATATAGATATAGATATACTATATTTGAAGACAGATGTTCGGAATTCACGGTGGTCTGAAACAAGGTTCTCGACTTCTTTGTCTCAAACAATGTTTAAGAAAGCGTTTTGTTGGGTTTTGGTGAAAGTCATATTAGAAATTATTTTGAAATGAATTACTATACTAAAATTGGGAATTAACATACGTATCGATTAATAGATGTATATCTCATTTTAATACTAAAATTGCCGGACATTCAAATTACCCCCCAAAAAACTACAAATCGTAATTTTAACGACTACCGCTTCTAACGAAATAATTCCAAATTTTTATTAGGGGTATTATTAATATTCAAATAAAATATAGCGAACAGCTCAAAGATAACTTACCAGATTATGCGAAATGTAATTCAATTTTTTTAAATTTGATCATATTTCATATACTTCGTAAATTTTTCGCCTTGCTCCTAGATTTCTTTTCCCTTTGAGATCCCATAATTTGTCACGTTTTTTTTCAATTTTAAAATGAAATCTTGTAATATACTTTTTTTATACTCACCCAATCCAAAAATTTGTGTAATTTAAATCTAATACATTGAAACGTTCTTGCCTAGGGTATCATCTGCTTCTATATTAATTGTATATGTCCTTGCCGTGTAATCAATGTCTTGTTGACAGTAAAACTATTTCGAAATCGATTTAGAAAACCGCATTTTGTAATTTTCGCCAAAGCATATATTTTATTGTATGATACTCAACAGCAAAACGTTTACTTTTCCGAGATAGCAAATAAGCGAAACATTGTCTGACTTGTAGACGTGTACAAAAATAACTGTGCTAGGTTTACAGAAGGAGGAGTAATTTTAACAACAACCTAGTAATTGCTTCAGTAAAAAGTCTGCTGGTGACTTCGAAGTGAAACAATTGTTAAGTGCCATATAAAATAACTCGGCTTTCAGGAAAAGAAATGTTGTCTAAATAATTTGTTTAGTGTGATATTATGACACCAGTTTCTAGCCCTATAATCATATCAAAAGTAAATGAATAATTTTGATGCATACGTGTTTATGTTGAATAAATGATGATGGAACTATGATGGAATGGAAGGTAGCGGATACAGGAGAAGCCCGATAAAACGTGGTTCAATTCTTCTTTGTTCACCACAAATTTCACATGAATGTATCGGAATTTGAAACAATATAGCAAGAGAGACTGTTTACCCAATACACCACGGATAGCTCCTAATCCGTGCATTGTAAGACGTTCATTATCTGAGTCCCATTGTTGCACCAGCAGTGGATTTCAAAGCTTCCCTACCGCTTAAAAATGAATCACTCATCAAGATGTTTTTAATAGTAAAATGATGTACGATTATAAACTAATTTTTTCAGTAATACTGATGAAAGTGATAAAATACAGGAAGAATTTTTGAAAGGGAAAACACGAAATCTAAATGCCACGATCTTGAAACGCATAACATTACGAAACGAGGTTAAATGAGCAGCAGTCATATTTAAGGCTCCAGGAAGTTCTAAGTAGAATGCTTCATAAAACATATTTCTACTTGCCTAAAATTATTGAAATATACACTTGTTATTCTATTTCATAACTGATGAAAATTCCTAAGAGGATAGGCACCTCTTTCTCATATTACAGAATAATTCGTTAATTAAGAACCATATAGACGTCAAAATGAAATCTCTTGTCCTTTTGATTACACAGGTTTCAGTTTAAAACTATGTTTCGAAATTCGTAGGAAACTAGAATAAAGTTCTTGCATTTTTTCTAATTTATAGTTTATAATATGAGAAATTATACATTTATAATACACAAATATTAAGGGTCATTGTTTATAAAACAGTAACACAAAATTAATAATAGACGCTAATACTCTCCAAAATATAACATCTGAATTCGAATATTTTTAAAAACATTTTTCATGCCAAGATTTTGTGTATTGTTTGACAGTATGAAAAAAAGAAAAAAGTAAATTCTAGAGTATAGACTCGAGTACAGAAAATTCTGTTGGGAAGTGTTATTATTGAATATCCGAGAATTAGAGTTTAGATATTATAACTGTTTAGACTAAACACGCCCATTTGTGCAGAATATTATCATCACATACGGCAGAAAGTTAATCGTATTTCTTTTTGCCGTAGAAACAAATTCTAACCCTGAAAATAAGTTTTCCTCATAGTAGACTATTATTGGAATATCTTTTTACAAAGCTTAAACCACTTTAAGCCCCATCTAATCACTCGCATTAGAGTGCCAGCGGAATACCGGAGGCTTACAACGTTCCCTCTCCTTAGCCCTCTCCTAGAGCCCGGCATAAGGCCAGTCGACCCGACCCCTTCCTCGGCTTCGGTTGACCTATACAACCTCGGACAGCCCCGAACGCATTGTGGCAGGTCTGTATGGTCCCGCTTGGCTCGGCCAGTAATGGGCGGCGCGGCACTCCACATACACAGAGGCTACTCCGTGTCTCTCCAGTATTAGGACTGCCGATCCCCTTGCGATCAGCCCACGGGCTAAGAATAGGGACCATAGAGCGAGCGTCAGTTACGCCGAGCGGAGAGAGCGGACACGCTGTAGCCCCGCAGGAGACACGAGGCCGACATTCCCCAGCCACTTCATTATTATTCCGCAGATAAAACTGCTTTTAGCTCATTTGGGCCTATTGTCTCCAACAGTGATACATAAATACATAATTTACAGTTTGCTTATTTACATGATACACATATTCTTAAAGACGAAAAATGTATTATTTATGTATTATGTACTCGCGAAATAACTTCGAAAATTGAGGCAGATGATTGAATAGGAAATTAGGCCTTCCATACACGAGCACAAACGAGAATATTTAATAAGTATGGAGAAAAGACCTGACAGCTCTATTCTTCTTTAAGTGTATTAGAGATTCTAGAATAAATTCTGGACTTCGAATGTTCTACATTCTGAAAACAGAAGTTGTTAATGTATTTATGGAATGATCACCGAATGTTTCGCCTATGTAATATATTTGATTATATATAAGGTATTTTCCAGAGGATATTGGAAAAACGATATTTCGATAAGCTACTTCTGAAGTACAATGCGAATAAACAGAATCGATAACAAGGGTTCGCATATAAAATAATGAAACATTCACGAGAAAGGGAACTTATCAAAACATCTTAATAATCGACTACAGTAAACAATAATCACAACAATCAGCTACATTACACCTAACAAAAAAAGAGTTCTACAAGTACAATTTAATATATAATATTACAATTTTTTGGACTACTTATATCGTGTTGGGGAATGATTTCTTCAAAAACTGCCGTCATAAAATAAAAGAACAAATAACGACAAAGTGATTATTAATTGTTACTTTATTTTGCAAGATGACAAATGTCTTAAATTTAAATATAAAGACTCACATCATTACATCTTTGTTTGTACATTCGTGAAACTTTCACTAGCGTTAGTAAAAATACAAAAATCTTTATAAAATACAAAAATAAAATAAAAAATTATCAGTAGAGTCTATTCGCAATTCTTATAAATAAATGGCATAGGGAAACAGGCAATATTTTTCATCCAATAAAATCGTGTTTGATCTTTAAGCTTAAAACCAATAAAACAATTCTTATGATTTTTCAGTGGCAAGTACTAAAGCAAGGAGATAAAGTTCAAATCAAGGAAATAAAACAACAGACCAAAACTCCACCCACATTCACTCCAGCGCCCTTCTCCTCCACAAATTATTCTCCTCCGACTCTCCACACCTCCTTCTCCACCTCCAATCATCCTGCTCTTCTTCCATTCCTCCACCACACCTCCTGGTTCTCCTCCGCCTTTTCTTTCTTTTCCTCCTTCTCTGTTCATCATCTACCCTCTTCTACTATCCTTCTCTCTTACACTCCTCCTTCTCCTCTTCTTTTGCATTCGTCCACCTCGATTCCGCACCTCTCCACCTCCACGCCGGCTCCGCCCTCGCCACTTCTCGACCTGCGCATGCCGATCCGCGTGACTGGCTCTCGTCACCCACCCAGCACAATCGATGGTTTAATTGTTACTGGAAAGCAAGGACGCGCCAGGGAAATATGATCTCCATCCAATACAATTAATACATCATTAGACCCGAGTACCGGTATCCGGGCGTCCGTGCTGATTACCGGAGCGAGACTGTCGCGTTTAATTAAAAACACAATAAAAAAATTTAATTGAAGATACAATTAATATGTAGTTAAATCTCTCAGTCAGCTTCCTACGGGCGTCTCTGGCATTTTTTGCACGAGATGTGCATAAAATAATCGTTAGAACAGGAATTGAAAATCCAATATATATTAAACGTTGAATCTTAACATGCTCGTTAAGGCTTGCTTCGCGAGGGCTAGAGCGGCGGGTGGCGGCGGTGGGCGGAGGGCGGGGGGCGGAGGGCGGCAGGCAGAGGGCGTCGAGCGACTAGACGGTCCCGAGCGCGTAATAAAGCAAGCCCTTGTCTCCTCTCGGAATGCAGCTGCTTAATGGCTGCGATCTCGCTTCGTGTATACGAGGGGCCCGGATCCAATTCCGAAACGGGTCGCCTCGGGGGTTGCGCTAACTTCCGGCGCGCTGCCTCGCTCGCTGCTAAGCGCATTCTGTGGCCGGCACCGCCACCGCCCCGCCCCGCCTCGCCCCGCCCAGCCCCGCCCAGCCCCGCCCAGCCCCGCCCAGCCCCGCCCCGCCCCGCCCCGCCCCGCCCCGCCCCGCCCCGCCCCGCCCCGCCCCGCCCCGCCCCGCCCTCAGCAGTCAAGCACTTGGCGTATGCGCTACACCTTGCTGCCCGGGATCCTACACGACAGCACAAGAGCAGGTTGAGGGCGCTTCTAACAAGGGCTCGTTTGCTTCGGCAGGGGGCGGGAGACCGGGGAGAACCCGCATGTTTAAAATTTAATTTGACGACCTGCATTGTAAAATGAATTTCTTTTGAAATCATTGGGGAGTATAAAGAAACAATTCCGTACTTGTTTCACGAAATTTCAAATAAATACATTATTTAATATATTTATATCTTCTCAGTAAAAATATTTATATATTATTGCATTAACATAAGGGAAATCCCTTTTTAAAACTAGTGCACTACAGCAGCATACACTTTTTCGAATTATTTCTAATGTTTCCAGTTCAGTAACAATTCAGAAGGCACAACGAAAATGAGACCTGCGCCATTTTTATGTGTTGTATGCTGTTCTTGCGTTTAAGCTTTGTGTTAATGCTGTTCTTTGCTATGAAATATCTCTATCAGTAATATTTTTGTTGTAGGAAGATGCCAAAAAACGTTTCCTATTTTCGAAAAATCAGAGATTATAACGAAAATGAAATCCATGCCACAATTTCTTAATGGGTACGTGCATTACCACGATTTTCAGCAATAACGATCTTTTGACAAAAGACTGTTCAGTTGTTTGGAGCGAAATAAAATTATTGAAAACCTACATCGATAAAGGATGAAACTATTTGTTCATATTCATGTTTTCAACCTGAATTCTAAAAAGCGTACAAGCATATATTAATATTTATCTTGTTACTATAGTTTTAATAACATTTTTATGACAAATTTTATTATTCAAGCACCGTTTTTTTGAAAAGCATACGACCTTTTCATCAATAGAATGAGTTCTATACATATTGCATAGAAAACGCAAATTGACTTAAATGCAATGCAGATACACCGAAATCGGACAAATGTATTTCACTATCCTGATCACATCTCTTTGATGTTGGAATTTGAAAGAAATCAATACACTGATGGTTTCAGTGTTGATTCACACATAAAATTACTTTTAAAAGTTTGTATGTAATTGATATGTTTTGCAACTTACAATAAATTCTTATTACAAGTATATTTTGAAAACACAAAAATGAATGCTAAATTTCATAATTAAATTTGCCATTTTTCCTAAAATAAACTACGTATAAAACCTATAGTTAATTATATCACTTTCAGTTGTAGCGAGAATTAAAAATAAGATAGTTTTAACTTTGTTTCGCAAAATTTCATCATAGAAACTGCCTAAACCGGAATATTTACGACAGCTCTTCTCAGAGAAGTTTCGAGAAATTCAGTGTACTGCAAAATATTCCCCGGACAGAGCTGGGCCAGGGATTTCCCCCACCAGTTAGAAAGTTCTTCCCACGACGAGTGTTTGTATGGAAGTTCTGGTCACTCTCAGCGGAGCAGAGTTGACGTAATGTATTTTTTATTACGAGAGTTCCCCCTTTGCAGCATGAGAGGCCAAAGTATTCTGACATCCCTCAAAATACTTCTGAATCTTATGGAGATTAGGAAGTGGGGAAAGGCGATTTGGGAGGAGGAACAGACATCGATCCTGCTTCTCTCGTGAGAGGAAAGAGAAAGCTCCTTCGCGTGTTTGTGGGGAACAGTTGGTATAAAGTACACTCTTAAACTCGCATGGAGTATGGAGCTGCACCCTAAACATAACAAAGTTCTTTAGAAAACGAATTCACTATTTTTTTAAAATCGGTATTTGACGTCAATATGGTACAAAGCGCATGTTCATGCTTATATGCACCTAAAATTATTATTTGATAAAAAATTGCATTACATTTGCGTGTGTATTTCCCTTCATCTCCAGTAAGTACAGCTTTCCTTAAACACCGCAATTTAGTAACAACGAAAAAAATTACTTTCTAAATCCACCCGGGCGTCCCAAACAAAATTATAATTAAGACATTTAAAGGCAGTTAATATTCTTCACGCTTTGTCGCGACACCTATCCACGGCCGTAAATCCAGCGCCCCGGGGCGCCAGGGCGCGCGAGGGCCCGGAGAGGGGGCGGGGGAGACGCCCGAGCGCGCAAGGAAGCGGAGTGGCGGCCGCGGCGCCGCGACCAAGTGCATGGAAACAACTCATTAACCCGCGTCGGGACGCCGGGCGTGGGCGTGGGCGTGGGCGGCGGCGGCGGTGCCTCCAGTCAGCGAGACGCGCGCGCCCGCGGCGTCAAGACCAGAGGGGGAGGAGAGAAACTAGCGCCGTGGTTAGAGGGGGCGACCGGCCACGCCGCATGCGACCTGTCAGCAAGAACGACGCCAATTTGCCCGCACCCCCGCTCGCCCACGCCCACCCCCGCGCCGTGCACCCCTCCCCGCCCTCACCCACTGCCCGCCTCCGCGCTGAGCTGCCTCTATTTTTCTTTACTTAATATTCCGTATATCCGTGCGGGCGGGCAATTTCTCGGGTAGGACGGCGGCACCCTTTCTGTGTGGGGGTCGCTGCCACGCGCACGCAACCGCCCTCACTCCGCCCGCCCCCCGCCCCGCCCCCACCGCCGCCGTCGTTCGGCGCAGGAGAACCCGGAGGACGAATAGAGACGGAGGAAGCGGAAGCGCAAAGAACAGGAAAGGGCGCGAGCGCCGCCGCGAACCGAGAGGTGAAGGGACGGGGAAAGGAAACGCAGGCGGCGAGAGGGGGCGGGAGGGGTGTGGGGGCGGGGCAGGCACGGCGGGGCGGCAGATTTTTCACCCGCGTCAAAGGCAGCCGCAAGGTGCTTACGCGAGCCCCGGCAGTACGCGCAAAGGACGCGGCGACCGCGGGCGCCGAGGGTGGGGAGGGGGTCGAGCGGTGCGTGGGACGGGGGGCGGGACCTCGGCGTCTGAGAGCCACCGCGGCCCCCGTCGCGCGGGGGGCGGGGGGCCGCCACGGCGCGCGCGCGCACGCGTTTGTCGCTCGCCCGCGCCGCCTTCGCCGCCGCCGCGCCCGCTGCGTTCTGTCACCACCTTACATCTCGGCGGAGCGGGGGGGGGGGGGGGGGGAGGGCGCCGGCAGCTGGAGGTGGCGCCACTCTGTTCTCCCGCTATTCATGCCGCGGCCTTACTCGACGACCGTTACTCAGCGAGCCTCTTCCGTTCGGGGCCGCCCGTTACGTAGCGACAAGCGCGATGGCTTTCCGCCTCTCGGGAACAGGTTCACGTCCCGGCCACTGCGTGTAGAATAAGCAGGGGACAAAGCGGGCTTTTCAGCTTCTCCTGTTTTAAAAATTCATTACCTATTGCCTCTTCTTTTCGTTAGTCTTTGCATCACTACCCACTCAATACAAAAGAACGGCTATTTAGGTCCTAAAAATAGGGAAGAAGGGTTAGAAAGTCGCCTAAATGTTTAAAATAGCCACACAAAACTAAAAATAGGCTCTAAAAATCATTATTAATTATTTTTGTCAATGATTTCCTTAATATTTCTGAATGAGAATTGGTTTTCTATAGAATTATACACAATTAAAAATCTTAAAATATTCACATTAAAATAACTATTTAATGTGAATGTTTTAAGGTATGTAACTGTATAATTTTACTGGAAACCAAACATCCTTCTAAAATAAAAATAGTTTATCAAATATTTCTGTTCCACTTCTAATATATTAACTTTTCTGACATTCGCACGAATAATATTTTCATTACGTTCACAGAAGACAACTGTATATTTTTTCTGAAGAGAAATTTTGACTTCTGTCAGACAACATATGTAAATCAATAGAAAAAGGTAGCCTCTTGGTCGTGTTTTTGCTCCACATGATGTTTTTGGGCAGAATTCAAGACGTGAAATCTCTGAAATGGACAATTCCGTTAGATTCAGAAGTGCCTTCTAGAACAGCTTTTTAACAAATGTTTTAACAAAAGGTTTCGGCTTTGAGTCCGTTCAAATGTTTTTGCACATATTTTGTCATTGGGCAGTTTTCAACTTTTGGCTTCAAGGTTTCACTTTTGTTACAATATAATTGCTAGGGAGAGTGGAAGGTCTTTTTATTCCCCTTTCAGGATGTTGAAAAGTAACATTTTATGTAATCTAAATCAGACTGTGCTTTTTGTATTTGGTTTATTGCAGTTTGCGGTGCAGTTTTTGCTTCTGAGATGCACATAAAGTCATCTTCATTTCTTCAATACTTCCACATCCTGGAGAGAAATGTCTTATAACGATGGAATAGGCATTCTAGGCTGTAAAAACGTCAATTAGGCACTATAATCGAAATAGAGTTTTAGACACAATAAACATTATTATAGAGGCATCTTCTTACCATAGAAATGGAAATATTTCTTCACATTTTTCCCTTTGCTACGGTAACAAAATAGACATACAAGGCAGAATCCACTCTCTGCTCATCATATAATCGTAAATTAGTAAATTATGTAACAAGAGCGCTCATCACCTCGTCCACCAGGGGCATATGCTATTTTGAACACGCCGTGTGCGTAACATCTTTCTCACACGAGTCGTAATCATTTGGGCATACGTGACTACATTTAGCACACTATTACAATAAACATATTTTATGCACACTGAAAGCCAAAAGGAGAAACTGTTTTACGCACGGCGTGTTAAAAAAGTATTATCATCTCTGCATTGTCGCTGTAGCGAGAAATTTGACGAGAGGCTCGTTCACATTCTTGCTGGGATACGGTGGCTATTGTGTCGTAGCTCATTTTACGCCACACAATAAATGAAAATCCTTTTGACCTGTCTTCAACTTCTCTCACTCTTCTCTTATTAAAATCGCATCATCGTTGTCACTAATACATCAATCGATACATCTCAATAATCTCATCCTCCAGCTCAGGCAATGGAATCGTATTCATAAAAAAACTTCTTCTAGAGTCTCGGCTACAGCGCTCCTTAAAATAGTTTTTGCTCCGCAATGGCGTTGCTCTTCAAGGTTCCTTCGTTGCCTTCAACTCTGCACACGGAGTGTTTTACAAACTTGTATTTCCTTTTCTAATTTTAAAACTAAATTAAGCTAGATTCCAATTCACAAGAAGTAAATACGGTATCACTTTGCATAATCATTTCATTACAAAAATACCGAAGCCGAAAGAAATTCCACTGAATTCATTCGAAAAGGTTTCGTCTCTATACGGTTGTTTTAAATATCGTAAACCCACGATGTATGTCGAAACTAGTATTGTTTTTTCCTAAGAAAATAAAACTTAAAATATCCATCGTCTCATGCCCAAATGTCACATCCAAATAATTTGTTTAACCAAATATTCAGTTTTATATATGCAGAAACGAATTTAACATTTTCTTTTATGTATCGTTTAACTTTCGGATTCTATACTGGAACTGTTTATGTACTTGAATTTTATATCTGAGTTTGCATTTTTATCCCAGTGAGAGTAATCAATATTTATGGGCGTAAAATACTGCGTACGCTTTATTTCGAAAATGAAAGAGAACAGGTTGTCTTAAGAAACGGATTTGCGGCTTGTCACACAATCTCAACAATAAATGATTACTCTGAGGTAAATTTTGAGACTTAATCGCCCTGCTAATTTCTCAGTTTGCTACTAGCAGGCATTGTGGTGATTAACACTGACCCCTATAAACGGTCTGCGGAAGGAGGAAAAACTAATAAATTACTGGTAAGAGATCTCAATTGGTTGGCGGCTATGGCTGCAGATCAGTGCTTTTAAAGCTGGATGTCGCCTAAAGAATAATACGGTATAGCACAAACTGACAGTGGTATTCGGCGAATAGCTCGTGAACGATACTCCTAAAATTTTTCAATCCCATAGTACTGCGAGGCAGTATTTTCTGAATGATCAATGAAATGAGTAAAAATAATGACGTAAAATGATATAATCGTATAAAGAAATTCGTGTGTATTGATACGACAAAAGAAATATTCAAGACGTTCTAACCTCATGTGAGCTACATAATGACTATCAAACGGCAAAAATGTTTGTGTTTGTTTTACTGTACTTATGATAGTGAGTTATAGTGTTTTCTAAACATACATAAAACGGAAATAAAGCAAAAAAAATATTGTGTATTTTGTTTTATTAATCTTGCCAAGGATGCATAAGTACGCTTATTAAGTGTGCAAAACTTTCATTTGAGAGGAAGCGTGTTGCTCAAAGTTTCAGAGTTCATTAGGTGGCCGCTGTGGGTCAAGTTTGGAAAATCCCGTTGTAGATACACCGCAGAACAAAACACTTTAATTAACCGTCCTTACATAAAGTAGACTCGTAAACAAAGGGAAACAACCGACAGCCCATATTACCATGTAAATCATTTCATGATTGCTCCGGATTACGAAAAATCACACCACTATACGTAGTCACCTACTCTTCATACGGCCTTAGCAATAAATGAGAGCTAAATAAAAAAGCAGCATAAGTGAAGAACATTTCAATTCGTTTATGATTCTTCTCGGGTGTGCCCTGTCCGTATTACACCTACCGAACTGTTAACTTGTCCCTACTCTGCTCTCGATACGCAACATACCACTTCGCGCGTTCCTGACATAGCATCCTCCGCCCTCGTCTGCAATGCGCCCAACGCCTCTGGAGAACGTCCCTGAGAACTGCACCCCCTAACACACTACACGTTCGGTTTTGTCGTTCTTCTCACAGATCACACAACGACCATTCCCTTAAATAATCGCATGTAACACTTTTTTATCAGGTTACGCCCCTGCAACAACCTATTATACTATGATAAGGTGTTAAGAGTTAGGAAATAACGACATGCTTTGATTTGTCTGAATTTATTTTCGTCTGACAGTAAGAACTGAACGTGACATATGGGGGAAAAGTATAATCCGCACACATTTTCTTGAGCACCGGAATGTCTACTCCATACCTACACCTTTACTATACTTAATTGTTTGCTGAATAAAGAACAAACAAAGCGATAGTAGGAACATTTGAAAACAAGACATTTTAGGTCTCGAAAGAAAACTTAATTACATCTGTAAACAAACTACAGATTTGGTGTGACCGCAAATGCTAACGTAATTGCAACCCATACCACCGGCTCTACTTCTACCACACCTAGCAAAAGGAGAGCTCAATAAAACGTGCGCACAGTGAGCTACATTTTGTGTAGCACATGTGAAGCACATTTATGTTCAGGAGAAAAACAAGGGGTCTTTTCATTATTTGCTCAATGGATCAGGAAATCTACACAAAAAAACCTCACTGTAACAAAAATAATTGGTCATACGTCCTTAAGGAATTTCGTACATCAATATTTTCGTACAAATCTCGATTTGCAATAATTGAGGTAATTACCGCTAGAGAGAGAGAGAGAGAGAGAAGACAGAGAAACGTAATTACATAGTTATCATTTCTTGACTTTTCTAAATATCGCACGTATGAATGAACGATGGATACAAAAATTGAGCAATTTTTTACTTATTATGAAATACACTATTGGTTTATATCAAAAAATAATTAATAAACTTCCTTAATATATAACTTTTATAATCAATGGGACCTTGACTATATGTATCAATGGTTGGATCGTATTCGGATATTAACCCCTCTTCGACCCTTTGGTCACCACTACAAAATTTCTTCGACCCCGCTGGGGTCGATAACGAACTTGTAGGAACCCCGCATGTAACGACAGGCGGGCGAAGCGGAAGAACCACAAGGAAACCTCCTCGAATCCGCTTTGTCACCAACAAATTCGTCACGAAACCACCGGATTTTGACCCCCTGAACGCAGGGCGCGGAGGCGAGCGGTGTGACCCCACCCCACCACTGATGGCGTCAGACTACATTCGAATAACCTACAACTTCCAACATGACTCCGGTCACGAAAGCCTACGTCTGCTCCAAACATGTTTTGTTCACCCCAATATCCACGCCGTGGTACCTACATCTAAACTCCAGTGTCGAGCGCCTGAAAGCGAGCCGGTGCGCAACTACGCGATGCCCCTCAAAGCGCGCCCGGCACGGCGCGCCGCGGCGGGGCGATAAGGACGGGGTGCAGCGCCAGCTCTCGCTTGCGGAGCGCGGCGGTGACGGCGCGGTGGTGGAGGCGCGGGGGTGGCGGGCGGTCCCGCCGGGCGCGGGGCGGTTGGATTCATGGATGATTGATTACTAGTAATTCTGGGCCCGTCAACAGCTAAGGTGATTAGTCCCGTAAGTGTAGTCCATGTTTCTTGCTGGAGAGGAGGCAGTGATCTTGCTCCGCAGGATGGCGACATCCCGCGCCGACCTACCGCCAGCTAGCAGGTTTTCCCCAACAAGGTATCTTCCACCAGCAGGGAACCTCCCGTGCCGGAAGAAGCTCTAAACTCCCGACCGCTCTCCCGGTATGTGTGGTAGCGTAGAGCGTGTAGGTGTAAGTGTGTGTAATGTGTAGGTTAGGACAAGGAATGGGATGGAAAGATTGCGCGCGGTCCGTGGCCCGTTTGGTAGGGTACTGCTCCATCATTCGCCTGTTATTTGTCGGAGAAGCCACGGAAAACAACCGATCGGAGCAGCTGGCCCCTAGAATTCTCCTTCAGACCGCGAAAGAAGTCGTCCTAGCTATCTGGTTAGTGTCGAAAATACTGCCACCGTCGGGACTCAAACGCTAGGACTTCCCGATCAGAGGCACTGCAGTGACATCAGTTGACGGCGTGGCGGTCGGCGCAGGGCGGCGCCCCGGCAACGCGGGCCTTGGCGCGGTGGCACACGGTGTTTTGTTGGCGGTGGCTGTGGCGGCGGGGTTTAGGGGCGAAGCGAGGGGGGAGTGGGCGGAGGGGAGCCCGGGGCGACGCGGAATGCGTCAGCCGAAGTAGCAAAAACGCTCCCCAGGGGTCGCGCCGGCAAATCGGTCTGGCGCGCGGGTCGGGCCCGTCGCGCGACACAAGGGCCGCGCCCGCGGGCTCGGGCGAGAGAGTGCCGCGGCGCTCGGCGGCGCTCCGCCGCGGCGGGAGGCACGTGGGGGGCGGCGGAGGCGGCGGCGGCGACTGGCGGGGGGCAGGCGATGTTGCGGTGGCGGGGTTATGTCGGGGTGGCGGGTGGCGGCGGGAGAGGCCGCGTCGTGAAGTGACGGCGGCAGCGGGAGTGGCACGATGTGGTTATGGCGATGGATGGCGTGAGGGGGGCGGGGACGGCAACAGTTGTTGGGTGGAGTACCGTTGGAGGTTGAGGCGATAGCGGCAAGCGCTGTTGTGAGGGTGGTGAAGGGGACGATGTTGACTCTAAACGACGGGGAGGGGAGAACAGGTGGTAGCCGCGGCGTTGGTTGTGGCGATGACATTGGCTGTGATAGACAAGACGCAGTCGTTATAGGGGTGGCTGTGATGTGTTGGGGTGGAGGTGGCAGAGGACATATTATGAAGCGGTGGCCGTGGGAGTGACATGAAGGTGTTGTGGTGGTGGATGTCGTAATGGTACTGGAAGAGGCAGTAGAGAAGATAGCCTCTGTGATTATGAGGGTGGAGATGGAGGCGATGAATATCTTAATGGAGAAGGTGGGGGTAGATTATGGCAGGGGCGCTGCTGGAGGCGATGGCGGCAGTGCCAGACATGGCGCAGTCATTATAGTGCTGGCGATGATAAGTTGCCGTGGAGATGGTAGAAAACGTATCATGAAGCGGGGGTGGTGACAGCGGGAGCGGCATGATGGGGTCGGCGGCGGCGTTAGTTGTGGTGGTGAGTAGAATCGAAAGCGGTAGTGTTGGAAGTGATGACGGCTGTGATACACATGGCGCAGTCGTTGTTACGGTGGCGATGGGACAAGACATAATGAAGTGGTGGATGAGGCAGCGGGAGCGGTATGATGTAGTGTGGTGGTGTATATCGTGAGGGGGAGGTGGCGGCAGCAGTTGGGGTGAAGTAGCATCGGTAGCGGTTGTGATAGTGACGGCGACGGACGTGATAAACATGTCGCAGTCGTTGCGGCTAAGGTGATATGTTGGAGTTGGCGTGGTGGAAGACGGGTCATGAAGAAGTGACAGATGGAATGACATGATGTGGTGATTGCGGTAGTGGATTTCGTGACTATGATATGTTCTTGGCGGCAGAGATTGTAGGGGTGAATTAGCATTGGAATTGAAGGCAGAAAATATGGTGAAGGCGACCGTTGTGAGGTTAGTGGAGGGGACGAAGGTAGGTAACTTCAACGGCGGAGGTGACAGGTAGAGACGGTGGCGTTGGTGGGGGCGATGGCGCTTGCTATGTCGTCACATTCGACGAGGGTGGAATGAAAACAATAGAATATTGCGGCGGGACGATGATGAAGTGTCTCGGACGAAAGCGGGAACAGAAAACTGCGATGGCGGTCGGTCATAAAAGTAATAGGGGACAGCGGCGGCATTTGCTTCGATAGCACGGTAGTATTGAGGAAGTCGAGCACTGAGTGGAGAAAAGCTGCTGGGTTTAGAAGATTCTACATTTATACACCATGCTTCAAACATTGCATCGTGCAAAATTTTCATTAACTGTCATTTCGGTTCACGTTTCAATAGATAAGAATATTCATTACTCTCGCCAAACAACGTTTCCTATTTATCTCAGCAATTCGTTCCCTTGATGTTGTAGTCGCTCTTCCGTTGAATTCCAAATGAAAGAAATGAAAAGCGTAAGGCGAAAGAAATTAGAAGCACACGTTGCCAAACATGATTGCGACCAACATCCAAAAGCGAGTGCTACCGAACACAAATCTGAAAACCAGACGGTTTCGACGAGCGGTAAAAATGTATTGAAAAATATTGTTGGAAAGACAAACACTGCAGTATCTCGTCCGGCGAACCGATCTGACGAAGACCGTGACTTGCGTTGCAGAGAGTGCCAGGCCTAAATATGAAACGCTTCAGCAAAGCTAGAGTAAAGGCGTGCGTACGACATAACACCCTCTGCAAACAAAATAATGTGAAGAGCAACGCGAAGAGTGTGACCAGAGGTAATTGACGAAAGACGACAAAAACAAAGAGGGGCAACACGAAAGCAAGGTCACAAAAGCAAGAACGAGATTTATCCACGGTTTCGTTATCAAGATCCGGCATTGAGCCTTTTTTCTCAGTTGTGTAACTACCGTCAGCGCGGAAGGTAAAATTACTTGGGGTCCCATGACAAGGGCAATTTTATTTGGTCACACACTTTACTCCCTGAACACACTTTAAAGGCCCCTTCCAAAAAGATTTGTTTATTACCACAAATTGACTTATGTAAAATTTGAATTACGTATTTTATTATGGGGACGCGAAGATAGTTTCAAAATTTGTAATTCAATACCCTGGACCCCAATTATTTATTGCATCATGTAAAGTTTAAGAGACCCTATTCTGGGTTTTGAAATTCTTGATTTGAGACATAGCAAAAGTCTGCGGAGCTATTTTATGAATTTTGTGATTGATTATGATTAATAGTTTCTTTCAATTAGTATTCAGCACGCTTTTTGTAGTTGGACGAAATTCTGGGAAGGCTCCCCAATTTAGTTTTTGACCCGGAGCCCCGGAAGAGCTGGTTTCTGTCGAAAAATGGCCGTTGCCCGGCACACGATTGTAATACTGTCTATCTTACGAAGTAAGGCGATTGGTTGATTACTCTTTCCGTGTGCGGCAACTGTTAAGGTCTTTAGCCCCGTAAGTGTAAAAAAAAATTACAACCAGGAATCTCCCACGAGAGAGGCACCGCCCTGCCGGGACAAACTCTATGCTTCCGTCTGATCTCCCGACATGTGTAGTAGGGCAGTGCATGTGAGTAAGGGGTCAGGAAAGGATAAGGAACAGGAAGGAAAGATTGCACGTGGTCCGTGGCACATTTCCTATGGTACTGCACCGGCTTTCGTCTGGTTTTGAACAGAGAAACAGCGGAAAACTACCGATGAGAGCAGCTAGCTGCTAAAAGTCTCCTCCAAACAGCGACTGAAGTTGACCTAGCTGACAAGCAAGTGTCAAAAATCCTGCCGCTAGAATTCTCATTGAGACAGCGCATGAATTCGACCCTGCTATGTAGCTAGTGTCGAAAATCCAGCCACAGTCGGGACTCCAACCCTAGGACCTTCCGGTCAGAAGCGCTGCAGTGCGAAGTAAGGCAAGAAACTCAAAGGAGCGGCCCGCGCAGCAAGCGCCCCGGAGCGCCGGAGGCTGCGCGCCGAAGAGCAGCTCGTGGCGCGCGGGCTCTGCGAGGAGACAGGCGCACATGAAAGACGGGCCTATCGGGAGCGCCAGGCGCGGCGTGGGCGGCCTGGGCCACGGGGGGCGAGGCGGGGTGAGCCGGAGCGAGGCGGGGCGAGGCGAGGACAGGCGGGGGGAGGCGGGGGCAGGCGGGACTAGGCGGGGCGAGGCGGGTTGAGGCGGGGTGAGGCGGGGCGGGGCAAGGCGGAGCGAGGCGGGGCGAGGCGGGGCGAGGCGGGGCGAGGCGGGGCGAGGCGGGGCGAGGCGGGGCGAGGCGGAGCGAGGCGGAGCGGGGCGGAGCGAGGCGGGGTGAGGCGGGGCGGGGCAAGGCGGAGCGAGGCGGGGCGAGGCGGAGCGAGGCGGGGTAGGGCGGGGCGAGGCGGGGCGAGGCGGAGCAAGGCGGCGCGAGGCGGAGCGAGGCGGGGCGAGGCGGAGCGAGGCGGGGCGAGGCGGGGAGAGGCGGAGCGAGGCGGGCGAGGCGGAGCGAGACGGGGCGAGGCGGGGCGAGGCGGAGCGAGGCGGGGCGAGGCGGAGCGAGGCGGGGCGAGGCGGAGCGAGGCGGGACGAGGCGAGGCGAGGCGGGGAGAGGCGGGGAGAGGCGGAGCGAGACGGGGCGAGGCGGGGCGAGGCGGGGCGAGGCGGGGCGAGGCGGGGAGAGGCGGGGAGAGGCGGAGCGAGACGGGGCGAGGCGGGGCGAGGCGGGGCGAAGCGGGGCGAGGCGGGGCGAGGCGGGGCGAGGCGGGGCGAGGCGGGGCGAGGCGGGGCGAGGCGGGGCGAGGCGGGGCGAGGCGGGGCGAGGCGGGGCGAGGCGGGGCGAGGCGGGGCGAGGCGGGGCGAGGCGGGGCGAGGCGGGGCGAGGCGGGGCGAGGCGGGGCGAGGCGGGGCGAGGCGGGGAGAGGCGGGGCGAGGCGGGGCGAGGCGGGGCAAGGCGGAGCGAGGCAGGGCGAGGCGGAGTGAGGCGGCGCGGAGCCGCTTGGCGGCGGCGGCGGCGGCCTTCGCCCTCCGGAGCCCCGGGCGCTGCCGGCGCTCCGGCCTCCGCGCGGGAGAGCTCGCATGATAAATGGCGGACGAGCGGCCGTCGCATCGCCGGGCGTCACAGGGCGCTCGCCGACGCGTCGCTGCATGTGTTCCCGCCCCTCCCTTCCCCGCCCCGCCCCGCCCCGTCCCGCGCCCACTCAGTGTTCCGCTCCAGCGAGCGGGGGTGAACGGCCACCACCGCCACGCCCACCTCGCGTTCGCCCGCCCCGCCCCCGCAGGCCACGCGCTCTTTTGACCGCACCCCGGATGGGCCGGAGCGACGCGTGCCGCCGCGGCAGTGTACGCAAGAGGACACGCGCCGCGGGTGTGCGTATTGTGGAAGAGTGTGGATTAATTGATTGATGTTTCCGGCCGAGTCAAATGCGATTGTCGTTAGTTTCTTTAGTGTAGTGAATGTTTTAACCCGGGAGGTGGCGGTGTTCCTTTCACGCTGGATGGTAAGATCTGGCGCCCACCTACATGTCGGTTTACGGGAGATTTCCCTCTTCAGGTATCTACTCATCGAGGCACCGTGTTAGTCGAGACAAGCTTTAAACTTCCAACTGAACTCTCGACGTGTGTGGCAGTGTAGGGCACGTAAATGTAAGTCTGTACGGAGAGGAGAAAGGACAAGGAGGTGGAAGGAAGAACGCACGCGGTCCATAGCTCATTTGTTGGGGTACTGCTCCCTCATTCTCCTGCTATTGATGGGAGGAATCACGGGAAATTTCCGATCAGAGTTGCCGGTCGCTAGAATTCTGTTCCAGAGAACAGCTCAATTCAATGTACCTAGTGGCAAAAATCCGCCACTCTCGGGACTGGGACCCTAAGACCTTCAGAGCAGAGTCGCTGCAGAGGCAATTCTGGGTCTGAGATAAACTCACGCCGTGCAAAATAGGCAAGAGGAAAATATGTGCATATTATGGAAAAGAGTGAACACCATTTGCAAATTATTAGGGACCGCCTTAAGTGCGAACGCTGGACACTCGAAAAATGACACTTTACATTTCTTTCAATTCATGATTTCGATACCCAAAATACATAATCCTAGGAGAAATTCACACAAAAACTTACAAATGGATTTAGATGAAACATTTAAGACAATTTGGGCGGATTTGTACAGAAGATATGATTAGGTACTACCGAAAATGTTATAAATAATATATTCACGAGTGACAAAAGAAAAACTAGAAGAGACATCGAGCAATAACATAACCAAACAATACCCAGAATATATCTGACGGATGATAATTTTCTGTGAGTAGGGTGCAATGCGAGTGTGCAATTATGTCTCTGAATACCAGGAAGGGGTATAAACATCACATTTAGTTTTTCTCACAGAAACATCTTTAAATACAGAGAACATTAAACATAAATTTTAATAGGTAATTAGTTTTTCCTATTACTACCTAATTGAAGTATGTAATAACGTTGACGGTTATATTATAAGAAACTTTGTGCGTGCAAAAATGCAAACTCTGGATTTCAAAATGAGTGGAAAGTGCCTAATTTGGTCCGACTTTTTTTATTTTCTCATCTTACTACGTACGTATGTAGTAATGATAAAGCATTGTAATGCAGTGGCAAAAGACGGTTGCCTAATTTGTATCTTAGTTGAATTTAAAAAAATGCGAGAATGACAACAAGTTGGAAAACAATGTTTTTATTAAAAGTAACATAAATAATATATCTAGATCACAAAGAAGTTACACAGCTGAATTCATTGAAAGAAAGTACAGTTTGATATGCGAAATATTATTGAAATAATATTAGAATACTTCAATAATTTTTAAATCGCATTTAAAGAAGGAGACCAGTATATGAAAAAGTTCAGACATTTACGAAATAAAGAAAATTAACTATTACAATGCCTTGCTTATTTGAAACGATGTTTATGATATTGTCGATCAATAATTGCTCCATACATATCTCCGAACACAACCAGAAGGGGCTTATACATAGTTTAACACAACCACAAGGGGCTTATACATAGGGGCTATTACGTAGTTCTTCCTCCGGATCGTTTATCAAAGGGAGATGCTTTAGGTAACTGAAAAAACTCTTCCGCATTTTATTTGCTCTTCTTCTTTGGTCCTATCTTCCATATACGGAAGTTAGGTGACCCATCACGGGTTTTCTTGGGATACATTATTCAGGGTGGTTTCCCGTTGCCTTCCCTGATATGATGATGATAGGGAGTGAAAGGACAAACACAATACAACCATTCCCGAGGCGGGACTCGAACCCGCGATCTTTCGGTACGAGATCGCTACGGCACTACTGCCTTAGCGATCTCGGCCACCGGATCGGCTTATTTGCTCTACCACGCGTGAAATTGAGGCTTAAGTTTGAATAATACTCGTCACACTCTAACAACGGCAGATTTCACAAACTACGGCAGAACAAATGCTCATGCCCGTGAGAAGATACTCTGAGCAAATGTTTCTGTATTATTCATAACATCCAATGCCTTGCATTCACTGAAAGTTGCCTTGTATTCACTAACGATACCTTAAAGCATCTATAAACATTAGAGTCAACGTGTATGATTCAAATCCTCTAATCCATAGAAATACGTGTGCCGCCCCATTTAGACGCAGGTCCAAGTACGGCAACTTTCCCCTACCCGCAAAGATAATTATCTCTTCTTAAAGATAATTACGTCTTCAATTATAATTGAGTGTTCAGTAACAAAAAGATGTACTCTTCGTAATGTTTATCGTTTCGCTGCGGGATGTTTATTATGCCCCCTTTAAAATAATAGATAGATTGTCATAGATTTAACAATCTTATCTACTCTCAAATAATATGTTCTGATGAATATTTCTAAGATTAATCCTTCGTCGGTGCAATATTCAACATAATCCGTTCACGTTTCTTCAATTTTACTTTCACATTTCGGCAACAAATAACTGAAAGAGAATCTGTGCATAGAGATAACATTGCTGCTCCACTAATAATCCTTTACAATACATACGAAACCAGAAATTGTTTTTTAAAAGAACATAATGTGTGTTTGTATTAATCTATTAACCATATTCGTGCAATATACATTTTCGTCACGTAAGGGGTTTTCATACTTTTTAAGTTTATTTTAATGGTTGTGAGGCTGCAATGAAGTTTCATCAGTACTATTCTTGCTGTATAAATTAGAGACTAATGCCGGTAATTATTCTTCCAAAGTAAATATTGAAGTTTCATCTTCAGTAAACGAGATATTGTAACTCTTCTGAGCTTTTTCAACACTCATGGAAAATAAATGAACCTGCTGTAATGAATGACATCCATAAGATTCATATCGCCTCCAATGAAATCGAGCAAATATACGGAGTGCGGATAATATAGTGAACATGCCCGATAACGTAATTATGTTAACAGAGTGGCGCATTGCACAAGTTCCATCCCATAATATCGCCGTAAGGTTTATGATAGGCCTTCCAACATTAATTTTTGTCCTCGCTAAATGCCTTCGAATATCCATAAAAAGCGGATTCAAATGTAAAATGAACATAAACCGAAGGAGCAAGGTAATATTGTGACGCAATATTTTACGATCCCCACGTCAGCGCGGGAGTAATAGAGAACAAAATTTAAGTTATGGACATGTGAAAAGAATGTTTCTATCTGCGATAGAATTAATTAAAATTGGAAAGTCCGTACTGTTATCTACGATTACCTTATTACTCTGTAGTACTATATCGAAGTAAACGATGTTCTCAAAAGGCAGTATTAAATAGATTTTCATGGTCTCATTTATTTATAAAGTACCTATGAAGTTATTCCTTCAATCATTTACCTCCCAGAACGTGGATGTGTGGGAGATTTATGCAATTAGTTCCTGTCTTAAAAATTGCGTAAACCAGAAGAGCAAACTTACATTAATTTTACATTATTGCACCATTTTCGGCCTAGACTCAAATTTTACGATTCTTTTAAGTGAGTCCCCTATAATAAATCAGTTTAGCAATATAAGACATTTCTATTGTTTGTAGTATACTATTGTCTACATTATATGAGTTGTCAATGACAGAAAACGTTGTGAAAAGGTTGTGTGTATTTTTATTAGAAACTAATATTATTAACTGATCAATCAAATACAATTATCATCAACATATGCATATAAATGTAGTGATAAGTATACATATGTATCATTTAATATTCTTGCACGTTCTTCCAAATAGCTTTACAACAATTTCGTACAGGCTTTTCTGAACTTTTCTCACTCTTTGGTCAATGTAGAAAGAGATTACTTCTCTGCAAACTAATCGAAATGTCATGTGACGGTTTCGTGGATTGAGGTCGACAGAGTCAAATATTCCATTACTCTCTGACAGCTGTGGAAATCGTGTATGCAACGCTCACAGTACAACTGACAGCATCAAAAGAGTACATCTGTTCACAATGTTGTAACACGGAGTGGTTTTATTTGTATGACTACCTACACGTTTCATGTGCTCTTTGAATTGCTGGCGTTTGTACGCGTTGACGCACAATATTCTTTAATGGTTGTTATAATGAGAAATAATGCATACATCTCAAAACGATGATATGTTAACGCGTTTAATTTTGTAGATGTCTGAAAAGTGTTCAGAAAGAAATTCTAGGTCGGGGAAATGAAACTCTCTTCCTTCAGACTTCTGGAAACTACGGGCAAAAGTAACGAAACCACCAAACACATTGAGAGGCTGCTCATTCTATCATTGCGAAATTCATCAGATAACAATACATCAGATGAACGTTAATCCCTGTTTCTGAAACACTTGTATCACTAGTTTCTGAATCAATAATGTTAAAAACTGTTGATAATTTCAGACAATAAAAGATGACATAAAATCATAATTATAAATTAATGTTTCATTTGATTATAATATTATTTAAAACACAAAAATTCCAAAGTACTTTCGAAGAGGCTTATTCTCATGATCAAGTACGTTACATTAACAGATATAAACATTTTAATACATTTGTAGATATAATGAGAACAAATAATTTCTTTAGTACTGATTCATAAAATAAAAATATTGATATATTTGTAATACTGTCATATCGTATTTGAAATTGATGAATAAATGTTTTATTATTCCCTGTTCATAACACGCTAAGGACGGATGACGGATTAGCATTTCTATCTATAAGGAACAATGGGCACAAAACTAGGTCAGTGTATTTTTGTGGGATAGGTAATTACCCACCAAGTATGAAACAAACAGAATTAAGACGAAACACATAGAAGGTCGCTGATTATGTCTTGTTTGGACTACCAGGTGCACGTGGAAACAATAAAACACATTACCTCGCAACACACTTTAATATCGCGCACAATTCGGAAACGATACATCGTTTCGGGAAACGTTTGAGTCAACCTTTGGAGGGAACCTTTGAGGCAACGTGTGAGGCAACGTGTGAGGCAACGTTTGGGACAATGTTTGTCGAGCTGTTCGGGGGGGGGGGGGGGCATTTGAGGTAACGTCAGTGGGAACGTTTAAGACAACGTTTGGGGGAATATTTGAATCAACGTTTAGGGAGAATATTTGAGGCAACGTTTGGGGAAACGTTTGAGAGAACTTTTGGGGATTCTTTTGGGGCACTTAACAGGAATTTTAGGAGGAACGTTTGGGGCAGCAAGCGGAATTCACGCGATGAACATTTGAGGAATTATGCGGAGGATTATACTCGGAACGTGCGGAGGTACATGCTGATAAGATGTAGTGAACATGGAAGGTGACATGTGGTGTTCATTTTCATATTTATTCTTAATATGCCCACCCCTTACATGGAAACTTATAGCCTAGCTCCCAAGCTAGATTCTTGCAAACTAATCAAAAACTATTTGTTTTAGTTATTCTAATTATTTACTTTTTCTGCTGCAGCACCGGACACTTTTTACATTATTTGCACTGTGCAATTTAAACTTCACAGTTTGAGTGTTCGAGTCGCTTCCGCCTCTTTAGATTTATATTTAGATATAAACACATACACGTACAAAGACACACTTATAAACTCGTATACACCTATAAACACAGAGGGAATATGTAGTGAAAAGGCGAGTGAACATGCGAGGAAACGTGTAGGGGATAATATGTGAATAATATATGTAAAGATAATACACATAAAGGATATTGCAGAGAAATAGCATGAGGATAATAGTAGAAGGCAAAAAAGTAGAAGAAAATAATGAGTCATCGTAGATAATTTACATCTAAAATTCTATTAAAATGCTAAACTAAAGGTTTTACACAGTATTTAAAGAAGTGTTGGAGAGAAGTATAACGTTCTGGCATCTAATTAACATTATAGAAACTAGTAGTTTATTTCTATTTTCCAGAGAGTTGTTGTAAAATCAGAAATTACTAGTAACGAAATCAAGAAGGATAGAAAATAACTCTTTGACACACACCTCCAAACATTCATTCCCTAGCTGGTTAAACAAGTGCGGGCCCAAATAAGAAAAAGATGAAGTAAATAGTGATTTGGAAAAACTCGGAAATGATAAATTAGATCATAATCTAGTGCAGAATCATCTCCTAGCGTACCAGTTTCTCAAGAAAGTTACTTGATCAGTCGCATGCTGAAAAGACGCGGTGATCATGAGAGAGAACGTATCATGAGAGAGATCATGAGAGTGAACATGCGATGGAACATGGAATAATCATGCGAGCGAATATGCGGATAATATGGGAGGAAACATGTAGAGAAATGACACAAACTCATGTAAACCTATGTAACTTTCACGCAACGCTATCGACCTCATTTTAACCGCGGCTGCAAGAACCCGCCACATCCCCTCCTATCCCGCCGAGCACAGGGGTATTGTCTAGGTGTCTATGCCCCCTGTATTTGACTCCGATGAGGAAACGTGCAGGGAACATGCAATGAAACATGATGTGTGCCGGTCCGGATGGCCGAGATAGTTAAGGCAGTAGGGTGGTAGCAATCTCGAATCGAAAGATCGTGGGTTCGACTCCCGCCTCTTGCATGGCTGTATTTGTGTTCGTCCTTTCACCCCCTATCATCAACATTTCATGTCATCTTCACAGGTACCATACCGTTAAATGCAATGGTGGTCGCTAATGGCATAGATGATGCGACTTTAAACAACGACAACAACAAAAATGAGGTGAGAACCTGTGAGGAGAATGCATTGAGGACAATGTAAGGAATCATGCAAGGGTCAGGTGGAGCGAAAAATTTAGTGAAGAACGTTTAGCTCTTCTGATCAACCTTGCTCAGTACTTTGGTGGCCAGACACAAGGAAAAACTCTAAATCTATTAAGTTGACACGTTAAAGACCCCGTCATGACGGGCATTCAATGCTTTAATGTATAGTTCTGGCCTAAAGTTGGGAACTAGTATGGAGCTATTTTCACTTCTAAAATAATGATTTATAAAACGTGGAATGTTCGCACGTGAATATAGTTCTGACAGAATATGAATAACAAAAGCAAGGAAGTGGTTGCAGGTGTTTGAGAATCAGAAAGCATTATGTAACTAATCTAGTTATAAAGGATATTCAATGTTTTTGTCCTAAAGCAGTTAAATCGCATTATCAAAACTTACACAAGTCATTCAGAACTAAGTCAACTAATTGATACCATATTACATAACAAAACACAGCAAATAAGAACACTTATTTTTTACTATTTTCATTAGGCAGATCGATTAATGCTATTATTTTCATTTCAATTACTATAACGTCTTAAGAAAAAAAACAATTTTAATTCTCGATGTATACATTTTACTATCAACATTTAACATCTTACAATGGTCGTATCAGCGAAAAGAAAATTATGTTCAATCTCACAAGAAAAATTATGCAACGTTTTACAGTATAATAAACCATGAATGAAATTATGAGAAAAAGAACATAAATTGTAAGAAGAAGAACGTAGAAATGATCTGTCAGGAGAAAATCCAACGAAAATAAATATAATATCTACTACTTGTGTGATACTTTATATAAAACTATGAATAGTGAGCAGTAACTCTCGAATATTACCACGATTATAAAAAGTTAGAGAACGGATGTGACACGAGTCAGTTATCACAGGATCCTTCTCGTACACTTTTTTAATAACTCACCAGACGTGGTAGGCTAACATGTGATGTTTAGGTTACAAAACGATTCTAAGAACCTGGAATTTTAGAATAAGGTTTTAAAAACATATTTTTATAGATCCCATTAACGTCCTGACAAATGCAGTGCGTTTACCGTATACGCAACTCGCATTTATTAATGTATATTCCGCGCATATTATTTATGTACATTGACGTTGTTTACGTTGTCAACAATAACTACGAAAAAACAATATTTCCTCGTTATTTGTATTCAAACATACTGTCATTTTCTTTGCCATTCATTGCTACAAAATAATTCACGAGGTTAAAATCGACATGAGATCTTAGTGATATACTGTTCTCATTCAGCTGCGGTTAAATCTTGTTCTTGCACATGTCCCGCGTGGATATTTTTAATTAATACACCTCACGAGAATAAAGCAGAAATAATTGGAAGGTTTTGTGATCGTATTTTCCCTTTGGGTCTCTTAATGTTTCTTTAGGGATTTACGAGGAATATATTTTCCAAATGCGAATTTAATAGAGAGAAAGGATTCGCAAAATGAGCTAAAATATGGAGCTATGAGTAATTCAGAGAGTCGTAAAATGGTTGATAGTAACTGTAAATGAAATGTTCTTAAAATTATCACATATATCTAAACAAATTTTGTAGACAAAATATATTGTGTTCACGCGTTCGTTAGAAATGTTTAAAACAAACGGTACTACTTTATTCGATACTGAAACTACTATATTCGTTACTGAAATTAACGATACTACATTAGTAATTTGAATTTACGATTTATTCACTTGATTAAACCACGTCAGAGAGCGACGTCAAATCTACAAACAAGACTATGTAATCCAGGAATCGCTAATAAATGCGTGGTAACGGCAGCATCCAAAACAGCACAACTAGAAGGAAGAGGAAAGTACAGAGATTATAATATATCAATAATAATAATAATGATTATAATAATAATAATAATAATAATAATAATAATAATAATAATAATAATAATAATAATAATTAGAGCAGCACTGTTTGCCGATCAGATGACTGAGATCGCTAAGACAGTAGTGCTGTAGCGGTCACAGAAAGAAAGATCGAGGGGTTCGAGTCCCGCCTCGGGCATGGGTAAATTTGTTTGCCTGTATGTGTGTGACGTCTTCCCACCCCTCACCATCATCATTTCATCCTTCATACCACCTGGGTTAAGAACCATGTGGGATGACAATCGGATCCAGCTAAATGCTGATCCCCTCATAAAAATTACATGCAATGCATGCACGCGTGGTCCAAGTCGGTATATTCGCGAGCAAACGAAATACCACTGTTTGAGTGTCAGCACCAGCTGTAAGGTAAATAACATTCTAGACACTACGCATTATTTTATATCTATCTGTATTACTAATTTATATAATCTTTATTTGAACAAATATAACAAAATGTGCATTTGTACAAAACGTTGTGATTCAGGAAATCCTGTTTTTAAATCAGACACGGAATAACTCGGGTATTAGTGAAGTAGAATACAAAGCGTGCAGATTAGAAATAATTATAATAAAGTATTGAAAATACAGAACACGAGAATAATATAAAGTAAATATGCTTAACGAATATTGCAGTAAAAATAGAAGACAATGTGCGCAGTAACTGAAAAACTATGCAGACTCCGGCCACGTGAGGTGTGTCTGAGACTTCGTTAGATACTCAAGAACTCGCGAAACATCCATAAACATTGGAAGTTTCTATTATGTCTGAAAAATTCAAATATCTTATTCAATTAATCCGCCAATTCTTATAATGCGCGTACCGATTGTATTCTCATTTTCAGTACCTCACAGCTTACGACACCGCAGTCATGCTGCAGAAAGTCTCCAAGGAAGAGGCCGACCGCCATTAAACATTTTCTCTTTACGACTCCGTTTCCTGTGTGTTAGATTAAAAAGGTGGAAAGAATGTATTTTGAAAGCCTTGATCGCAATAGCAGTTGGGACGGTATGACCTTAGTCTTTTCTTTATTTACATCCAATCAGGAGGAAAATGTCGCGTAATTCTCAAATTAAATGATAAGATAAATTAATAATAAAGAAAATAAGATAATTTTCTTCTGAAGTATTGTACAGGCTTATGGTTCAGGGCATCAATTGATATCACTGCAGGGCCTCTGACCGGGAGGTGCTAGGGTTTGAGTCCCAACGCGACACAGTGAACAATTTGGCTATCCATAGGGCAGAAAGTCAAATTACTCTATTTAAACAACTTTTTAAAAATCTGAAGTCGTTTTTGAGTCGATTTTGTTTACGCGGAGGTCTGCTGAGGGCCGCGGTAGTACCACGCTAGGACCGCGCTAGGACCGCGCTAGGGCCCGCTAGGGCCGCGCTAGGGTCGCGCTAGGGCCGCGTTAGGACCGCGCTAGGGTCGCGCTGGGCCGCGGAGGTCTGCGGAGGGCCGCGCTAGGATTTTTTTAAATGGCACAATTTCTTTCAAACGTATGCAAAAAAATATATTAAGAAAGTACATTCATTTTTTTAATATTTATTTTTGAAGAAAAGATTTTATTAAGAAAAATCTATCCTCAATGATAGTGCTGAAGGAGACGGTTGTCTAGCAAATTTCGAAAACTTCGAGGTTATAATTATAATCGGAACACCGCCATTTCTAAAAGCCTACTTCGCTCTATTGGAGCACAAATTTTAAAGAGAAATATTGGAATCAATTTGGAGATTATTTTGGAAATGTCATGGGGCTTCATTACAAGTACTCTAAAAATTAAAAGAAATTAATTTCAAATACGAGGGCCGCGAATTCAGCCGATCGGAGAATATGAGTAAGACAAAACGAAATGATATTAGGGAACAACAACATGTTTTTCTGTCAAATTATCAATACGATTTCTTTGAGAATCACATCTCCCTGTACTAGTATATGTGAAAGTAAAAATAATACTGAAGGCTCTTCAATGAAAAAAATAGCACAAAAGTGCATAAACCAGACATTACATGTAATTCCAAGAATCCATCTGGTAATACTATGCCAATCGCCAGCTATGTGAGAGGCATGATGGAACTTTACTCACTACACAATAATATTTGTTTCATTTGGCGAAAGGAAACATGATAATTCAACGTCCAGAAACTAGCAGTCGAACTTCAAAAGGGAGCATTTGAAGTATACCAGACTACTGATCTCCCATTACAGCTGGCTCAACTCTGATATTACATGGAATCGGTATGCAAATCATATCCAATGGCTCTCCCTGCCGTGGTCTCGGCAATAGTGAACATGCAGCTTACTGCGTATCTCAGTGGCTCTCAGAATTTCACATTAGAGAACGAAATAGTAGAAATGGTTCAGTACCTCAGTACTGGTGAGTGTGAAAAGGTGCACGCAAGTCTTCTCTAGGCCTATGAACTTTCTAACTGCCGTAAAAAACACTTAGATCAAGTGACCACTTAAACCAGTAATTTTGTTTACACAAAAACACAATTCACGCTTAGAAATGCTCACACTAGAATTGCCTTCTTTATGTGCCGTAGCTGAATTCTCGGTCGCTATCACTTTTGAGATACATTATCTACCTCATGTCGGGCTGAATGGAACCATCGCAAAATATATGTCTACTATTCATCTGTTCGGAACATTATGAATAACACTCTTGTTTAGATATATTAACATTAATAGAGCGAGAACTTGTAATCAGCATGAAAACACATGCTTACTTAAAAATCGCAAGAATGTACAATGTGGTTTACTCTCGTAAGCTTGTAGAATGTGGTTTACTCTCAGAACTCAGAGCTGTGCATGTAAAATCGAATCGATTATGAAGACTCCGTTCTCAAAATAGAATCGATAATTTAGTAGCAACACGCTTTGCTCACGACATGACTGAGTGTACGATAGTTACCCAAAAGCGTACTCCACTTACGAGTTTCCTGTACCCCAAGGAGTTCACGTAGCTTTGAGAACCACTGTTCCATGAAAATTGGTCCGGCAGAGTGCGTGCATCCCTGTTCCCTGTTGAGCCAACCGAGTCCGGCGCGTAAATCACAGTTATCAACTTCGACAAAAATCAGCGGCAGTGCGCATTTAAACCCGGATAACGTGACCTACATCTGCTAGTTAGAAGCATAGTTGTTCACTTCTATCTGCGTAATTCTGGATTTTCAGGTCCGTCAACATCCATCAAATGACTAACAGCCGTGCGATATTACAAACTGTTTGTCATTAGTAGGTCAATTCGTGTTATTGATTTCGTTCGTCATATGCCCGCTCCCATCATCTACCTGCTATCTGGACAACAATTTGGAGTAAACAGTTCGTCCCAAATGAGGCACTGAAATAAATTGGCATATGCGACTTCTGCGTGTCAACTCATTTTCTCGTCTAAAATGAAATGCTTTACGTGTTCACGCAGCTGCTCTACGCACAAAGATCTTGCCCAGGATTACTTGCGGCAAGATTAAACATTAATCGAGTTTTCCCCCCACGATCACCATCAGTTAAAGGCATGAAAATGTGAAAAACACGTACAGAGAAAACCGTCACTTTGCGTGATATGCTAATGAAACATCAATCTACTTCCTAGAAAGATAATACAGCATTGTTTCAAACAACCAAACGAATTCCACGCCAAACTACCGGTCACAAATACAACTGCGCGTTATTAATTACTGAAATTTTTGCTCGTAGAATTCAAAGAAGTCGCACACGGTTTTGTTGTCCCGTACTCCCGCAGCAGAGATTAAAACACGTTTACGAATTAATCGCTGACTGATATATCTCTTTCCCGGTGTTTGCCCAGAAAAATACAATTTAGTTTTCATATCACGTGATCTCCAATATGGGGGCGTATATTAAATCATGGTTAGAGGCGGGAGGGCTGTGGACTTTATTTGTACGTTATTGTCTTCCAATTTCATGTATTCGGCCGGAGGTATTTAGCCATTCTTCGCCCCTGGGAGTATGGATTGGGAATGTGATATCGACCCGGATAAAAAATGAGCAAGTTTTACCACTGCCACCCAGACTCACCCCCCCCCCCCAGCGAAAGGATGAAAAACACTCCTCCATAGCCACAACAAGGTACTGGCGAGGCGCTATAGATTGCAAGAAGTTTTTTTTTACCACCGCACGATACCATCGATCATCCCTACTAGTTCACCACAAGTATCGCAATAGCTGGACGACACACCACCACTGAAAATATGAATGTAACACAAATATCAACTACGTTGTTATCGATCATCACAAAATACTAGCGCCTTGAGTTAGCGCGTAGTTTACACGATTCGGTAGCGTAGTCGTTAGAGTGTAAGTAATTGGGCGGCCAACACCTTTGCGTGAGCAAGGTTAAGGAGGAAACACACACGGTTAGTGGCAGGCGAAAAATGAGACAAGAAGGTGAGAAAGAGGTTGTTTTCCACGTACGTTGAACAAAGGGGAAATCAATATCCGCGCGCATTCAGTTTTCCTTCCTTTCGGCAAGAGATTGCTTTCCAGACCCCAAAACAAGATCCAACAACGATGACAAGAGTAATGGATTTCCCTTTGCTGGAGCGTCACGTTGTTTACATTTAGGCTCGCTCGAGCCGTCCACTTCGTGCACAAACTTACAAACATTGGACCAGAGCTCGGTGCGCGAACAAAGTTGACCTTGACCTTTTTGCTCATTGTACAGATAGTTAAATAACTTATTGAGGAAATGCGGGATATTGTGGAGATAGATCTTGCTTAAAGATCTGATTGAACGTGTCGTTTACTGTTACCTTAAGGCCATGAAGTATAATTTTATTGCCAAGAACATGTTGGCTCAATTAATTGCTGTTTTGTATGAATCTTGTACCCTTGCAATGATATGTTGAAAGTCGGTTTTGTTCTTGGAACGCCCTTCACCTCAATCGCATGTTTCGGTTATAGCAGGGTTTCTTTAGATAAGTTGGAAGATTCCTTTGCAGAATATCTTTACCTCAATCAGAAAATTTAGAGGAATAAATTGTAGCAACATTTTCAAAACGTCAAATCGTTAAAATTATTATGTTTTAGCATAATATATTGTCATTTAGAAATATTTTAGAGAAAATATCTAGTTTTACTATATTAGTAGATTTCTTCATAAATGTAATTACAAATATCAAATTTAATATTCATTTGCCCATGACATATGTACAAATGAATACTTTGGTCTGCTTACCAGAAGATGATCTGAAAATTTCATTTTGAGATATAATTAAATTGATGAGTTTTGCAAGTACAGCATGGCTATTTGTAGAGTGGGACTACTTAAATAACAAACTTTCAGTCATATTGAAAGTTAGTCTCAGTTAATAATTGAAAATACTCTGCAGCTATATTATTTTTAGATTGTATCCATGTGTTCAACACACATTGAAAAACATTGGCATCATTGTTAGAAACTGTAGGTGTTTAGAATAAGTGCTTTGGTTTTCGTAGAAAATAAATGTTTCCTTCCAAATGTATTATTAGTTTTGGTTCTATCCACATCGGTTCTTTGTTCAACCTCGATAATAAATAATTCTGTTCAGTGTATAATTAGGTAAACCTAATCGTAAACACCAGTGACGAGAAAGAGAGAGCAAAAAGTGTACTAAAGAAAAGAATGGTAAGTAGGTATGTAGGAGTTCAAGAAAAGTTCGTCAAATGAGAATTTTACTTTTTACAAGAATTTTCGCATTTTTCTTGCCAGGTGATGTGAAAAACTTTACTGGTGGCCAAAACAAGTGGTGAAACCAAGAAGAAAAACTGGAAATTCTTCGCTGAATACATTTTTAAAGCCTTAGCGTCAGAATGACATTCTGACTAAACCACATTCTGCTGAAGAATCTACATGTGTTTTGGCGCTTGATTTGTGGCTTTCACTTCAGAGCTTTACGTTATCACAATGAACGCTGAAAATACGCAGCGTTCAAATATTCGACATTATTTTACCTTCACGTGTTGTCGCAAAGAAAGACCCCCACTCGCGTTTCCTGCGCAATTGAATCAACAGCAAATTACAAAGCAATATCGCCAACACTGCTTTCCGGTAATTAATCCTATACGATCAGACATTCTTCCGGGAAGGTGGATGCAGGGCCGGTCGGTCCAGATATTGCCACGAAAAAATAATACCGAGAGTTCTAAATCAAAAGTCTACGTGTCGCTTTCCCGATCCGAATGGCGAGTTAAAGCTGGCTTTGGTATAGAGCGATAACAGGCCCCTCTCACATTTTCTGTTGTTTTCATTGTGACGCAGATGTGTGAGCGATGCTCATCAGCCGCCAAACAGATGTACCGATTTCTCGCATGTGTGAAACAATGCGAAGGCGAGTGAATATTGCCTGTTTTCGGCGACCAAACGAGGGGACACGAGGCGCCACTCTTGTGACGGCCAACATCCGCGAACATTCCTAGGTATTCTCAGGCAGACTCTCGCACAAAATGGACTCCATCAACCGCATGTGCGGAAACGTAGGAAAACTTTCAGAAAAGAAATCGGCCGCGAACATGTACTAAATTTTTCTCCGGCACACACTCGCACACAATTTACCCCATCAACCGCATGAACGAAAGCTTAGGAAAATTCATAGAAAACAAAATCATCAGAGATCATGTACTACATTTTCCCAGGCAGACATTCGCATAAAATTTACTCTTATTGAATGAGCGGAAGCTTTAAAAGAATTTAGAAAAGGAAGTGGGTGCAAAGTTTCTCATTTTTGTCTCATTTGTTGTATTGATTGAATATTAACAATCTAAATTCCAAAGTGTGATTAGCTGATAGCACAATTAAAATTCTTAGTTAAGTTGGAATTCCTAAACCAAATTTTAAATTATGAGTAACTAAATTAGAGTAAAAAAATTTTAAAACTTCTACATTTCAGAAATGTGTCTATATAAACTTAGATGTAACTAAAACTGTAACAGTCCATTTGAAGATTTGCAAGCTCACAATATGTTATATTATTCACGACGATTATATCTCTGAATCATAGAACCGGCAATGTTTCGCTATTGCAATGTATTACACTTCAACGCTACTAATCACGTGATTGTTAATCACATTTTACGATACGCTCTGCAGAATTTTAATATATAAAAGACTTTCTCGCGAGTATGGTTTTGTTGTATGTCATGGTTTGAACATGGTTTTGAAGAATCCTATCGTTAAAATGTTCTCCCTCAAGTCTGGGCATGCTTTAGCTATGACACTGTCTTGAAGATATTTGGTTTACTTGTCCGAGGTAACGTTCAAGTAATAATTCCGACCGAGATTTCACAGCTGCTGAGGCAGAATATGTACAAAAGACGCGTTTAATATTTGTAGGTGCAGCGGACTTCGTAGAGCGGACTGCATGTTCAAAGACACTCGAGTCAGCATAAAAGCATAAAATCAACAACGCGCCTCTATGTGCGACAGACACACATATTCCCATTGTACTATGCATATATTCTTCGCAGAAGTGCAAGCAAGTAAGTTGACACCGCTCTATCACAAAAGGATGAACTGTACGGCAACGCATAAAATATAAACAAACATTGATTTTTATATAATTGATATACAAGGTATCACTTTGACCAAGTATTTCGTTTTCTTGTAGATAGTACTTTCCTAGTTTCGTTATGATCGTCTATGAAACAATTCGCGCCTTATACCTCCTTTCGCAGCTGTTTGAGTAAACAAGCTCTTTGAATGAACTAGAAGTTTTATTTTAAAAGTATATTTCTTCGACATACCGAAAAGTTTGTTCCAAGAAAAGAAAAAGGCAACTGGGATGTCGGTGTACCACCTGGAATGCGAATGTATTATTGAATACATGTTATATTCATGTACATTTGTAAGTTATGGATAAATGAATGCCGACGAAATAAAACCGAAATGAAACGAAATGCCGGAGTCGTGCGATTGACTGATTAGCGATACCGCGCCCGTCAACAACTAAGGTCATTAGCTCTGTAAGTGTGGTGCATGAATTTTCCTCGGAAGGCGGCGGTAATCTTCCCCTGCTGGATGGGGAGATCCAGAGTCGACATATACGCCTGCTAGCTGTTTCTATTTTCCAACTACGTATTTCCCGTCGGCGGGGCACCGCCCCACTTGGAACAAGCTTTAATGTCTCCAGACAGGTGTGGTAGTGTAGTGCATGTAATATATGTGTATGTAAGTAAGGGATGAGGAAAGGACAAGGAAGAGGAAGGAAACATAGCGCGTGGTCTGTTGCACTTTTCTTAGGGTACTCTTTCGTCATTCATCGGATATTGATTGGAGAAACCACGGAAAACAACAGACCAGAGGAGCTGGGCGCTAGAATTCTCCTGCAGACGGCAGCTGAATTCTACCTAGTTAGTGTGGAAAATCCTGCCACCGTCGGAACTAGAACCTGGTCATAGGCACTGCAGTGACATCAGTTGATGCCCAGAGCGACGTAAGCATGTAGGAGATACGAGAGTTCCGTGACGTAAATACCGTGAATTTTGTCCAACAATTTCACTTGAATGACCGGAATTGGAACCCGGCATACAGAAATGGAAATAAAAGTCCCTGAACCACTACTTCCACGATGGGAAGTTAATATTTGGGGATATCTATACATAGAGAGACTGAACTCCCAACCCGTTCTACCCGTGAAACAAAGATAACTTGGTCGCAAGGTTACGTGTAAGTCGGTGCCGGCTCTGCCCATGCACTTCTCTCACGGGACTAACGACCACAGTCGCTGACGTGGCCGAAAACACGTAATCATCAGTCCACCCAGGTCTCCGGATTCGACCACCCTTCTCCGCCACCCGTGGCCACCAAAGCCATCGCGTCGAGCGGCCGCGTCCGTCGCGTCGGCCGGTTGTGTAGCGCCGCGTCGCCGTTCCACGTTGCAATAGGACGCGAGGACTCCCAAGTGCAGACAGCTAAAGCGATAACGATCGTCACCGCGCCGCATCGTTCCCACGGGTGCTTCGCCGCCGCGCTCCTGCTCCCACGGGCTTCGGGGCGGCCTGCCCCGCTCCCCCCGGCCGGCCCACAGCCCCACGGCCGCACAACCCTGCTCGCACGAGCAGCCTCCTGGTTACGCCCCGGGGCTACGACCGTGCAGCGCTGTCGCACACGCTGGACGTTTCTTTCAGAGATGTACGATGTTTTCAAATGCATGTCACTAGATATTAACGTAGATATATGTGGATAAATTTGTTTCAATAATTTTAACTATTCGGAAAAAGTATGCTTCTACCTGAGTATACAAAATAAAATCCCGTAAAAAAGAAATTTAAGTAATTTATTTAACCATAAGTTATAGTGGTCAGCGTGCTCGCTTTCCACTACGCGATCCCGGGTTCGATTCCTGGTCGAGCCAAGACTATAGTGTGTATTTTCCTTGCAATGTCCCAGTACAAGTTGTGTGACGATAAGAAAATTCTCTTCTCAGGTTGAGAAGACCGGAATACGGCACGGGGATGCCTACGTGCTAACCCCACGTACCCCTTAACCCATGGCCGCGAGGCAGGGACGTCGCCTGTAGGCCTGTGCCCGTGTACGGGCTGTCGCGCCAAGTACATACATGCATTTAACCGCAAGGAACCGCCTAGCTACGCCCTAGGGCGGTGACCGAGAAACGTAGTGCACCACACCAATCTCTCGTACACGCTCCTTAATTTGACAAAGTTTGTTCCTAAAATGCATAATTTTTTAAAGAATATTTGTAGATATTAATACTGATACGCGTGGTTGAATTTATTTCAATATTTTTAACTAGTCGGTAAAAAATATTCGTACACTTAAATACACAAAAACCGCGTAAAATAAACAATTAAGTAATTTGTTCGATTTTATTTCAAACATATCATTCTAGATTAATTATGAAACACTTCTGTAGACATTTTGAAAATAAATATTCCTATCTAGCCTAAAACCCTGGCAAAAGACGTTTTTGTACAGACCTCAAATCTACAGGAACTGCCATATTTTCTTTTATATAGATGTAATATCATCTCTGCATAATCAAGAATCACCAATTAGTATATTTTTAGATCTTTACAAAGTATATATTGAGCTCATCATGATAAAAAATTAGATTTTAAAGCTACCTTGTTACGGAATTCATGGCATTGCACTGGATCGTATAACTCCAAAATACTACGATCGAACTAAAAGAATAGACCTCAAAACATCTTATTTATTTAGTATCTCTTGAAATCCATGCCAATGAAATGCGGATTCCAGCAAGGCTCCATTTTAGCACCAGTACCTCTACTTTGTGTGAATGGAATATTCTGTGTCAGAAACGGAAAGACGGTTCAAAGTCATCTGAGATGTGGTGTTCTAGGGAAACACCTCGTATACCATGCACGCAATTACATTGAAAAAAGTGGTGCTTCAACAGCACATACTTTCTAGCATTGTTGGTAATTTTTTCATTTGATCAAAAGTTCGAATTGTTCAACGGAAATGGGACCTACGCCATTTTTAGAAATGCTGTTTGTCGGCCGCCCCTGATACATCTTCAAACTTCTGGAAAGCTTCAAATATTGCTTCCGGAGGTTTGCAGTACCAAACCAACATCGTAAGATTTCGTATGTAAGAAAGGCAGATTAAGTTATATAATATAAATATTAATATATTCTATGAAATATTTTATATACATAGTCAATTATGATAATGATAGTCTTGTTAGTGTTATTATTATCAAAATTAACCTAGTCGATTTATTGGTAGGTAACCTGGAGCCTCCCTTCAGTCAATCACCCATATGTCGAGTCAGCGGAAGACAACTGCGCCTCTTGCACTCCCGCAGAGTGCATGACTTCACGGCCACAGAATGTTTGCGAGCCACTGCCGTACACGGCGGCCTGGAGGGCGTGGCCCTGGCCGCGACTCGTGCCGTCCGTGCCGCCATGCCCCGCCCCGCCCCTCCCTCCGCGCCGCGCGCCGAGCAGCCGAGGCCAAGCAGCCCCGATCTGGAGGGCGATATTCCGATACGCCCCAGGTCCGCAAGGTCCGCGGTTCAAGCACACGCTAACTAATTTCAGCCCGCCACCGGTCGATGGCGGTGCGGCCCGAAAAAAGGCGCGTGCGAGACTTCGCTCCGATACGACGCGGCGGTCGGCGCGGAGGGAGCGCGGGGCCACGGAGACGGGGGATGAGGAGACGGGGGATGAGAAGACGGGGATGAGACGGGGGATGAGGAGACGGGGGATGAGGAGACGGGGATGAGGAGACGGGGGATGAGGAGACGGGGGATGAGGAGACGGGGGATGAGGAGACGGGGGATGAGGAGACGGGGATGAGGAGACGGGGATGAGGAGACGGGGGATGCGGAGACGGGGGATGCGGAGACGGGGGATGAGGAGACGGGGGATGAGGAGACGGGGGATGAGGAGACGGGGGATGAGGAGATGGGGCATGAGGAAACGGCGGATGAGGAGACGGGGATGAGGAGACGGGGCATGCGGAAACGGAGGATGAGGAGATGGGGCATGAGGAAACGGTGGATGAGGAGACGGGGAAGAGGAGACGGGGAAGAGGAGACGGGGGATGAGGAGATGGGGCATGAGGAAACGGTGGATGAGGAGACGGGGATGAGGAGACGTGGATGAGGAGACGAGGATGAGGAGACGGGGATGAGGAGACGGGGGATGAGAAGACAGGGGATGAGGAGACGGGGGATGAAAAGACGATAACTAGAGACAACGATATTTAAATAATTAGTAAACATTTGTGATGTGTAATTTTAAAAATACTAAATATTCCTTTAACAAGTAATGTTCTTTACCTTCTGGATCAATGACCCACATCATGATCAGGTTGTGCGTTCAGTTTCCCTGATTAAATGAGCAAATGCTGGGATAGTCCCCTTGGTTTGCGTCTGAACATGTACGCTTCACTTCGTGCACGTTTTGTTGATCTCTTCTTTTGCTAGTTGTGATAGGAGTAGAACCGAGGGGGTATGACTATTTTGTTAGCAACACAAAAATGAAATAAAATCTGCAGTTCGTTTACTGATGCAAGTAATATTACAGAACCCAGGAGCAAAAGTAAAATGAAATTAAACCAAATTGATGTTGATTCGTAACGTCCCCATACTAGATTGCTAATTTTCTGTTCTGGATACCTCACAAACATGCCCATTTATTCAGCGTAAACTTTAAATATGAGGCTCTCTAATATCTCATATAACCTTGGTGTTATTAGTGCACCATTTGTATTGTTTTGTTAGGTTACGAAACATTTCTCATTGCCAAAGAAGAATATATCATTAAAACATTTCTGATAAATTGTGTCATATCTTATGCATTATACGCAACTGCATGAATTCTGAATGCATATGAAATAATTATGAATGCTTAACACATTTAAAATAATTTCGTTCTATTCATTCATATGGATATTCTTTTGAACGAGAGAACCAGGAATTCTGTTATCCTAACATCAGAAAATTGCAATTTATTCATTTAGAATGGTGCTTGCAATTAATGTTTGGAAATGCAAAAGA
This sequence comes from Gryllus longicercus, assembly GCA_038098605.1. NCBI lineage: Eukaryota > Metazoa > Arthropoda > Insecta > Orthoptera > Gryllidae > Gryllus > Gryllus longicercus. The sequence continues at coordinate 344,700 of JAZDUA010000212.1, forward strand.
GCACTAAAATCGATTTTCCTTCATTTACTATTAATTTCTTATTACAAACCCAATTTGAGTCATCTAGTACGAGAGTAAGATACGAGGATATCCAACCTAGGGAAATTCCACGCAAAAAAGCAATTTTGAAAACAATTTTTTTGGACAATGACATCCGTAACATGCGAATGATCTAAAAATATTCTAATAGGAGCATGATTTTGAACAATTGATGAAGCAATATTTTTAAGAAAAGAAAAAATTGGCCTCTCTATAAATGAACCTGGAGCTTTTGAACTAAAAAAACGTAGTTTCATTGCATTTTTTCGTGAGAGATGGCTACCGCATTGATTTCAGTCTGGGTTTATACAATGATAGCAGAAAATCGTGGGCGCATTGTGTCGCATATACCAATATGAAATACCTTGAATATGAAAACATTCTTCAAACAGGCCTGAGGCCTGCAATAACGTTTCGACGTCCACGTGTTTCTCAGTGTGCGGTGTTGCCTAGTGTCAGAAATTCACAATCACAGCTTGCAGAAAAGAACTCAATATCATATAAAAGGGTGCGAGAAAGGCACGAAAATTCTTGGAGATCTTCTTTTTCAAAAGAAGGTGGGATATGCATAAATGGGTATTCTAGGTCTCTGAGGTTAGAGTGCTCGAACTGCTTCGACTCACGTGGTGAGTTGGACTTCTGGAATTCAATGATGCCTTATTTACGTGGAGAGGCTCAATCCATTAGGTCTGCTCTTCCACCTGACCAACCAAATGTCGCTACACTTCTTTCGCCCTGTAGCAGCGAATGAACGTATAACTTGGACGACAAAACAGGCTATTAGAATATCATTACAGTTATTACAGAACATTACAGTTCAGTGGTTCGCATTGCGGTGAAGTGAAGTGTGGTGAAGTGGAGTACTATGAAATATTGCAAGGTGAAATGTTCACGTAAATTTGTAAAGTGTGTAAATTTTGTAAAGTTGTTAAGTTCTGTACTGGTAAGTTGGAGTATTCTGCCACTAAGTTATCAAATTTATTGTAGAATTACTAATAAATCTAAATATACAATATAGGACAGCTGGCTTTCCATCCCTTCATTGACTATGAAGGATGTTTTCGACGTTAGAAGTCCACGGCTTTGATAGGATTTCAACCCGCGATCTTGAGTATAACAGTGCTATGCATTAACTGTTACAGCACAGAAACCGCTAAATTGTGTATTAGTATTTGTGTCAGAAACGTTCTCTCGTACTTCATCTCCACTACTACAAATGTAATCGCAGAGACACAGATTCCGCCTCGCGAATATTATCCAATACATGCCCTGAGGGATTCAGAAATCTATTCCTGAAATTAATCAACGCATGGGCCATGGTTGAACGTGACACAAGTAAACGTATAGGCCATGGTTACACGATTTGTCATGAAGCAGAAATTAAGTGATCTGGGGGAACGTCAGAAGTTAGATTAGCAAATACACTCATCAACCATTGTAAAAACCTGAAATTCACTTCATCAGAGCATGTATAGCTCGATTCATGTAAACGGTGAATTATCCTACTAAACGTAATATGACAGATACCTTTGTTTTTACCAAAACGCCATTTCTATCTTGAGAATGAAATGCACCAGATTACAAAGAAATACACATTACTGAAGAAGTGAAGAGCACGTGAAACGCTCGAATTTAGTAACCCAACCTCACGGAATCCCCCTGGATGAAAATTTCATTATATATTGCAAATTAGAGGAGATTAACGATTCTTGTAACAATGAAATAATTGCTTTCTAATCGCGAACGCAATTTGATGACAAACAGTGCTAAAATATGAAACATCCAAAAGGTGCATGACACCAGAAACTTCCAAAATGTATTAAATTTTCTGTGCAAAACTGAAAATATTAAGTTCAAATACAGTATATTAGGCTTTAAAAACTGATCCATTCTCATATCGGGCGACCGTCATTATTAGGGGCGGATTATAATGATATGCCATTTTTACATTCAACTTTAGAATACTTCCTTTTAGTTTATACATTAATTTTATGCTATGACAAAAGGAAATGACATATTTTTATGACATACTTTTAGCTTTTTCTTCTATTCCTTCTAATAAGTCATATTGTACATTTCCGTCATTTTTAAAGCATTTTGCGATGATTTATCTATTTTAATATCATTTTAATGATACTTGCTTGAAATTATACTTGAACATGTAACAAATCCTTTCCACAGAATTCTCGACCCTATTCGATTTCTTTGCTTAGAAATTGTAATGTCAGCCGTTGTGAGTATGTAATCTACGGTTCCTGTGATGCCTATATCTCCGCCATTGTCGAGTCGTCCTATTTCTCAATTCTTTGTAAAGGCAGAGGGCAAAGAAAATTCCTGGCAAAGAACTATCCAAACAAAAACAGTGCAAGCTAAGTTCACTTCAACGAAAAAGCCTGAACTATAGCACTAAAATATCCAATATGTTGAGTGGTTCATCTGAATTGTTTTTGATTGAAGTTTTTACGACATTTTCCTTTGCTTTAGGGCACTTAAAAAACTTAAGATCCATTTATTGATAATTATTGGAGATGTTTTTGGACATCCACATCCTCTCCCAACGATCACGAAAATTTCCAGCAGGCGACCGAGATGAATACGCCAACAGCTGAAGGACCCCCACAAGACTGCCACCAGCAGCAAGCTCTCTTTTTCCAAGTGCGGTTGCGCATTCAGCACGCGTGAGGGGCTGTTGTTTAGGCGCAACGGCACGGCGCGGACTCTTCGCCTAACCCTCCCCCACCACTCCCCGCATCGCCTCCCCCCGCCCGCCACCTCGAACAAAGATGTGTACCCTGTCGCGGCGGACTCTGTGACTTTTTGCGCTCCCATTGTCGTACAGGCTCCATAAAGCCGCGCGCGATTACCATCTCTGTGGAGCACTGAAGGACGGACCCGCGGGCGGGGGCGGAGCGAGGAGGCGAGACGCGGAAGGAGTGGGCGGAAGCGGCGACGGTGGAAATGATGGCGGAAGAGGGGAATTAGCGGCGAGTCGATAGAAGAGGCGGGCACGGAGGCCGGAACTATGGAAGACGGATGGTGGCTGCGGCTCGCTCCGAGGAGCGACAATGGCAGTGAGACGGGCAGTTAGAGGCGGGAGGAGAGCTGTGGTGAAGATGCTGTTATACATGAGGGAAGCGCAGTTGGAGGTGGTGACGGTGATGTAACGGTGGCGCGGGCGAGGAGAGAGATGTGGGAACCCGCAGGGTTATCGTGGCGCATAGCGGATAGCAAAGATATCATAAAGGACTTAGTTTGTTCAAGCACACGCCAATCAATCCGCAGAAAACGAAAATACCGTCCATGAAAGAAAAGTGGGATGGTGACGATGAAGTCAACGACAATGAACTACCAAAACACACAGGCGAGAATATTTCATCGTATATAACGCAGTGGCAAAAGCGTATGTAAATGATGATGAGAGACTTGCACTTCTCCTCCATACGCCACACACAATTATAACTATTTTTTACTTTCAATAAATAATTAAGTAGAGATGTAAATACATCAGAGTCAGCGTTTTCTTTGAGAATGAGATCGTAGTTGACAGCGATGAACGCGTTAGGGAAGAGCAATGATGGCTATTTCTAATGAAGAGAACATAAAGACAAACGATGGATATTTTCCATCCATTAAATTAATGAGATGAAATAGATAAAAAATTTACTGCTCACCTTAGAAAATGCACTGTAGCGTTTTCAGGGGAAAATATAGAAGTAGTGCAAACTGTTCGGTAGGTATTCAGAACGGCCGTGGCGTTATTAGATGGCGACGCAAAGAGAACGATCAGAAAGACCGGAAGACAAGTGGAGCTGGGACACGGTGGGCGGAGAGGTGTTGAATAGATGGACAAAGAGGACGCCGGTGAAGTCCCCAATAGAGAAAATGGAGGAAGCGAATTCACAGTGGCGGTCGCGGCGGTGGTGGAGGCGACGGCTGCCGGGTATAAGCCGCCGCCGGGGCGGAGGTGGCGGCGGCGGTGGAGGCCGCAGTCGGCGGGTAGGGCGTAGGCGGGCTCGGCGGCGCTTGCGATGGACGCCGCTGCGTGCGGAGGGCGGGGACGGGCAGGGGCGGGGTGAAGGCTTGAAGATGACAGGCCCCGGACGGCGACTACCACAATGGCGCCGCACAAAAGCGAGAGACTTCTGGCTGGCGGGCGCGGCGCCCATTGCGGCCCAGCCGGCCCGACGCCCCGCACCACTCCGCCCCGCCCGGCTCCGCGCCGTCCCCGCACCACCCTGCACCATCCCGCATCACCGCGCACCACCTCACCCCTCCCCCAAACGCGTCGCTTCGCATCGTCCCTCTCCGTCCCGCATCACCCCGTTTCACCCCCCGTTCCACCTCCTCCTCTTCCCTGCTCGCCTCTTCTGCTCTGTGCTGCTTCGTCTGGCCCGCCGGCCCTGCCGCCGAACAGTGCGAAATTTTCTCCATGTCCACGGGCGAAAAAACATGTTTTGACTTGTGGATATTAACTGTGAGAACGGCTCTGCTCCGTTCTTTAATAACGTAGTACTTCTGTATAACGCGGAATTTTTCTGCCGTTCCTTTTTTCTTTGTGTGCACTTCTATTTCAAAAACGTATTTTTTCTTTGGCGCATACGAGGTATAGAAAAACGTTTTGTAACCTGGCAAAAATTTGATCAGGATATTTTAGCGGAAACAAATGTTTAGTAGTCCTCGGTTCCCAAGGTTCATATTCTCGGTGTATTCTTTGGTACTCCGGTACGCGTCACAAGCTCTCGTTGTATTTTTGTAAAAGTCTTTACTTCTGATCGTACGCGCAGAATTTTAATTTGAGGAGGAATGTATACATCAAGTCTTCACAACCTATACCGAATTCTTAAAAAGAAACACCTACTAATTATTTTTAAAATATTCTGTATTTCGAAAAATTGTTTTCAAGTCAAAAGGCAATAATAAATGTGAGAAAATAAAAAGGAATAATAAATATCTTGGAGATCACAGAATTATTCATAGTTCTAAATCGTATAAGCGAATAGAATGTATAATTCCACACGATGTAAGCGTGACATACGTTATAGTATAAATACTACACTTCAAGCAAATAGTTATATTGTCTAGGAATGACACTGAAACTTTTCATATGTCAGAGAGGATGATTGGTAAATAATTATGAAAATCCGGGAAACGAATGACAAAACTTTTTTGTTTATTGTACTCGCATTATTGTGATGTGTGATGGTGTATCGCCAGGACCGAAGTTTAGGTGTTTTAGTATTAAGGTATTTTAATCCATTTATGGTCTGTGATATTCTACAGCATCCTGACTTCTAGATATAAATAGAGATTTAGGCCAGAGATATAAGTTTAACGGAAACGTTGTGATAAGAAGGGAAATCAGTAAATATGGCAAATTAATAAAAAGATAGGAAACGATTTCGTTAATCAGCTGCATATCAGAGGGGAAGAGAGTAATTTAAATAAATTTGCAATGTCTCTCTATTTTAATTATTTTAAGTTTCTAAAGCACGCTAAACTTTTAAACAACAATACATCATTATCCTGAAAATGAACGAAAAGGTTCAAGAAAATAACTGAAGATATTAGTGTTGGAAATTTAGTACTTTAGTTGGACAAGTGATGTTGAGGACGAATTGGGTGAACAATTTTCACGACAAAATTTGCATCTGTTACCTACAAGTAAATGCAATGATTACTAAATAATGCTTGAATATAACGACTCGATTTGTTACTGCAATTGAAGTTAGTACAACCAACGCTTACCCAGTTTGTTGTACAATCAACACTTACCCAATTTTGTCGTCAAATACACCGTAGACATCAAATATGTATTGTAACTAACTTGCGACAATCCACATCATAACCTCTACTACTCCCCCTAGATCCCAATCTCAGAAGGAAAATTAGCCTCCATGAAACACTGTATTTGGATTCCAGGTTCTATGTCTCTCATTGTCATAGCGTTGATTAGCTTAATAAAAGTAACATGGATGGATGAATGAAATGATGTGTGATAATGATGATTAAATAGTCGGCAGAGAGACCACAAATTCCACACGAATAAACTGGAATTGAATACCCAGCGCACAGAAATGGAAAACAAGCCCATTGACCGCTTCGTGGTTGGTCGCTGCTATGAATTGTCTCCCATAAACATACCACAGGCGGCGGTGGGCACTGTGAGATAATTGTATTTACAGGAAATACAATAATAGTTACAAATTTCTTGGTAACGTACAAGGGTCGAAAATTATCAATTTGTGTCAATAAATATTGGTGGTAAATCTCATATAACAATGTTACATATGTGACACGGCCCAGGTTGGTAGATTACTCACCCTACGGTGATGTTTAGCGGGTAGAATTCTAGCGAAATGTCGCGTTCCCGCCAAACATGGGTGTGAAGCGGGTTGCATACCAGTTAGTCAAATATCCCTTAAATATATGTAATATCAAATTTGTCTCATATAATATGTTAACTGACCAATGCTATCCTCTTCGCCCGCACTACATACCCTAGAAGTATTAACATTCATTCCAAGAGATATGATTATTGTTAGGACATCTAATGCGTCAAGTCTTGTATATTACATTTTTAAAATTAATTAATCTGCTTATTAACCTAATGTAATTTTATCTTGCCCTATTTCTTCTGGAACGGCATATTACCACCTGAAGCATTTATCAAACCTATCTTTATTACGATCGTCAGTTTCTAGCCCTTTCTGGCGAACCTGGATTTTGTTGGATGGATTATAATATTATGACTTGTTGGAGAAATAATGAAATGTGAGAACCAGAAAACCTGCACAAATCCACGTGGTTCAACCGAGATTCGAACCCCGGTCTCGAGATCAAGAGAAGTTAGGGATCTGACAACTACAACACGGATCGCCACACCCTTCACGAAACACGCAAATTGATAAGATTTCGCCCATTGAGACGATGCATTCTCCGCACTGTACGCCACCACCATTGCCACCAACATCTTCGCCACCTCCGTCACCGCCAACTCCCGAGGCCTCTCTGCCGCGCTCTCTAGCGCCACAGCCACCAACGGGAACGCCAACCCAGCCGCCTACAGCGCTGGCGGCGCCGCAATCCGCCTCGCCGCCTATTTGATTAACATTCACGATACACCGACGCACGACACAAACGGAAATAAAGCCTGAAATTACAATTTTATTCTGTCTCTTTTTTTCCTTGGACTAATAAACATATTTTAATATACTGCGTGATGCGGCGCCATCTATTTTTGCATACAAAAGGTGGGGCTCCTCGAAAATATCGTTAAATTTATCATCGTAGAAAAAAGTCTCATTTCTTGCTCGAGATGCGAAGCGCCATGCTCACGTGAGAGAGTGACCTTATAATCATAAACTCCCTCGTCACATGCATCACAGAAAATGTGACAATGAAAATTCTCCAGCCTAGCTGCCGGTACATCTTAAAATGAACCGATGATAATACGCACTATTTGTGTTTAAGTTCGAATAACATCCAGTCGTTTGCAATAATACTTTTCTCACTAATTTTATAATATTCAACATTGTATATATTCTTCGTTAAGGTGCCTCACAGTAAACGTTACAAACACCTAGGAAACTTATTTTCTGCCACAGAACGAGTCTTGCCGTACGTCTCTGTATACAGGTTGCCTAAAAATTAGGCGAAAATAGCACAAACCACTCTACAATGTGCGTTAACTAGAAGCTTGTAATGTTTCTTCTGATGCACCTTAAGGACAGACACGTAAAGAGCCAACAATACACACGTAATAACATATTTGCAATAAATAATTTGATTCAGAAAGGTTCAGTGTTTTAGGGCAAGAAACCTCTTTCCCTTTATAAATTTCCCAAATTGTTTCATACACTACATGCTACATCCGCTTAGAAAGCGAAAGTAATAAAGTGTATTATTATTATAATGAACCTTAATGATGAAGAAACCATGACATATTTATTTCCATGCTATTTAAAAACGAATGTATTTTCGACATTTCTCTCTGTAACAAAATTTGCTTCGTACGCAAGGACTCCATGTCAACAAAATTTTCATCTCTAAATTCCATTTATTTATATACATTATTCTTATATTGTACTCGGTCTTGGTTTTCGGCAATTAAATGTACCTTTACCCATCTCATAAACGACTGAAATTTTTTTGAAGTATAAATAGCACGTATATATTGTAAAACATTATTTTCATAGAATATGTTTTTAATATGTTCAAGACAGCAAATACGGTTCGTATTAAAATAAAATTGAAAACATTCATTCAATATGAAATTTGAATTTCAAAGTTCTACATGAGAACGTGATCCAAAAGTATCTGGCGAATTGTAAATTACACAAAATGTTGCGTCTTTGGAGAACATGATGTTTCAACAACCCTCAAAACGTTTGAGCTTTTAATATTCGTGAGACCCGAAACTCACATACTGAAACTCATTTCATTCACTAGAACCAAAAACTGGAGAGCACAAATAACTCAAGTGAAACAAAAATCGTCTTAGTGGCAACTTCCTACTTTTCGTTGCAGATTTCAAGTAAGGCGACGTTTTATTAACGACCTAAACGTCAATGAAATGAAGTAACGAGATCTGGACTAACATTTTAAATTGCTTTAAATTTAATATGCCTTTTAGGTAGGAGCTCTTTCACATGAATGGAACCAGAACTTTACATATTCCCTTTTGTCAAATTTAATATTTTACTAATCTCTGCACACTCATTTTGCATCTTCGATTGTTTGAAATATACGTTGCACATAGGTAATTACTTCCCTACAAAGTGTGTTCCCAGGAACAAATTTAACCCGATATTAATCAGACTTCAGAGAGCTTGATTCCCAGAACGCCGGTAGTTCCAGTCAGGGTAGGTAGTGGATTTCTCCCTAGAGGTCCTTGATTGACTGGCCACCCAAGGGTGCAGCTGTCAGTGCTGCATGCCGCAACTCAGAAAGCTTGGAACGCTAGCAGTTCCCAATCAAATCGCAGTCACTTGACATGTTTCCCCGAAGTCTCATTACTCCTGAAGACAATTGGAAGTAATTCCGCTACTAAGGCGATGATTTCGTGATATACAATGAAATCTCTAATAAGCGGTTGAAATACTATGAACAGTGAGTCAAAAACGATAACCTGGTAACAATTAAATAATCTTTGGCAGAAATCGCAAAAAGATGAATATACAGAATAATAAAACTATACGTTTACAAAACGGTTAAATAATGATAGAAAATGTTTTCAGTTTATATTAAAATATCTGCATTTCCAAATCATATTTCCAGATCATATATCCAGAGGGGAGAAATTAAAATATAATTCACGAATATTGAATGTGAGTAAGGAGCATTATATCAAAATGTGTAAAATATGATATACTATGGGTGTAAAAGTATAAATATATATTTTTTTCAGAAGGACTACTTAAGTTAAAAAGGTTTTTTTTTGTCTGGTGTTTAAAAACATTGATTCCGCATTTTCACTATTGGAATTAATTTAGTAATGAAATATGAAGTATTATTAATATTATAATAATTTATGCTGGATAATTGTTCGAATTATACGGACCCTTTCACAACACATGTGCAACGAAGTGCTTTTCTTCCTATATTTTACCTTAGCATTCCAAATGCGAGGATTCCAGTAATACAAAATAACATGGTTTAGGAAGAAAAGTGCTATTCAATGGACATTCAAATCGTGGATAAAATGTTACAAAAGTGATACCACAACAGCTCCAACTATTAGTAATGATAAAATATTAAAATATTATATATTGTATTTTTTAACACTTCAGCCATCACTTGAAAAATTATCTTAAAAGGACTTAAAAGGCGCGAAATCTTCTCTTATTATAAAAATATTTACAAGAAATAATTTTAGTATGTAATTAAATTACATATAATAGAAAAGATTGCATTAAACAAGAAATATCTAGCTTCAATAATGAAAATGTAAGCCAGGTTCAAAACAATTTTTTTATAATTTTCTAAACGTTAGTGGTCATGGTAAAAATGAGAAATTTGCCATATATTAAACGGAAATTCATGAATTTGAGTAAAAAAAGCAATAAATTGAAGAGAAGACACTGGATTGAGAAAATCGATAAAAATAATTCACTGAGGGAAAAACAAAAATGTAGGGTGTGTTTCAAATTCACAGGACTCGCGTTCAGCTAGATTGATTGCAGAATAGCCATTTTTTGAGTAAAATCATGTGCACGGTTCAGACACTAGTGGTGTTGTTCACGGACAGGGAGATGATTCTGAAGAAAATACTTTTCTGTATCAGGGAGCCATATATAAATTGTGTATTTCCGTCACCATCCATCAATTATTGCAACTTAATATATTTTTCTCTATTATACACCGACGAGGACGTATTTATAAATACAATAATTTCATCTACATGCCTGCTCGTCAATAGACGTATTATGAAAATAAAAGTTGGTGAAGTTCCAGAACACAACAGTTGATAGGCAATACGTTATTAGAGGCAATGAAGCGTAGGAATTTTTGCGAACAATAAGACCATATCACGATTGGAAGTGTGAACCTAGTCCACTAGTGAATGAAATCAATTAAGCGGTACACGAAATTTAATTTACTTTATTAATAAATACACTGCAAAATCTTCCCTCTAAAGAGCAATTCGTAATTTCTGTCTGTGTTAATTCTTGCATTGGTACCCAGATTTTGCAAATCATCATATATTTTGCGATAAAGCGACCTCGGTACTTCCTATACTATCCTAGGAAAGCAGTTACCGCGAGTTGAAGATCATCTTGTGCGAGAGAAAGAAGCCTAGAAACACGAAGCAATCTGACAATTGGGCAGGTCACACGCAATAAATTTACATTATTTTTAATCCCTTTGAGAAGGCTGGTCTACACAACAAATTGTTTGCTAACTATTCGATTCTCCTTCAACACACAGCTCCTCCAAGAAATAATTTCATTGGCGAAAAAGCTACTACCTCAGGGCTTCCTATACCCCATTAAAGTGTGTACCGTGAGTTTTGATACATCTTGTGTATATAAAAAGAGGAGTCTCCGAATACAAAGGACGCGGCCGCCATTTAGTAAGTTTGTTTGCCGGAGCTGTAAGGCACCTCTCTTTCGTCCCGTCGCGTCGGGCGCCTTCCGCGGGGGCAACGGCTTCGTGCTCTCGCGCGGCAGCGGGGCGGGGCGGGGCGGGGCGGCAGGGAGCAGACGGGCGAGGTGAGGCGGGGGGGGGGAGCGTCGGCGCCGCGGCGCCAGCGCAGAGTTTCATTAATTAGCGCGCTTGTGCGGCCGGCTGCCCCCGGCTGCCCCCCTCGCAGCCCCCCTCACCATGGACCGAGCATCCCGCCCCCCTACGGCCCCCTTCGCTCGCGCGCTCGAGGGTTCCCTGATTGAAGCGTGGGATGCGATGCGGCGCGAGGGAAGTCAACGGGGGGGGGCAGGGGGCGGCGGGCGCGGCGAGACGCGCGGGGCCCGAGAAGCGTTCGCCTCGCGAAGGAAAGAACAAGAAGAAGAAGGAGGCGTCGCGAAGGGCGCTCAGGCAACACTCGCCGCTTCTTCTCCGGGCGGCGGCGGCGGCGGGGGGAGGGGGAGGGGGCGATCCTTCTGTCCGCCTCCTGCCTCCACCCGTCCCCATCCCCTCCCCATCGCCCCACCCTTCGCCCAGGGGCTCCTTCGATCGCCGCCGATCGGCGCGTGAAATTGTACAGCTACGTAAATCCAGTCGCCGATAATTGAAAGTCCGCAAGCCGCAACAGTGTCCGGCGTCGGTGGGAGCCGCGGAGGCGGCAAAGGAAGAGGACGAGGAGGAGCAGAAGGAGAAGGAGGAGGAAGAGGAGGAGGAGGACAAGCAAGGGACGCTTGATCTGAAATCGTTGGCATCACGTGCGGGAAAGTCGCGAAGGTAGAAGGTCAACCAACAGAAAAGAACGGAAAAGTGAACGTACAATGTTGGACGTCGCATGTGCTATGTGGCGCTGCCTGTAACATTCTCTGTAATTAAACAACCAGACAACACAGTATGAATAGGTTACTTCTTTTTTCTTATGCTTCTCTCTGAACGTAAACGACAAAATATCAAAATTCTATACTTTCTAACTTTTCAAGGGAATGTGTAAATAATTGGATGAAACGCATCATTATTTACAGTTTCTTTTTACATTCCAAGATGAAATTACAATGTAACAACGTTCTAACAGAATACAGAACTACAATTGGTACCCCTATACTGATTATAGATACATTTTGCTCGAACACTTTTCTATTGATTGGCCAATTACGAACTCGACAAAGTTATAAATTAAAGCAATATAAGCTGAAATTCCTAAATATTATGCCGTTTCGAGACATTTACTTTACAAATTCTACTTATGCGTCAGAAATAAAACACTTAAATTTCACACGAAACCCCACGAGAAAGATTTTTTTGTCCAGATCTATCTCAGTCTATAAGCGTTGCACCTTGTACAGTTAACGAGCGGCCATCTTCGCTGCAATACGAGGCAACTGTTTTCAGAGGCAGAAGGGCGCCTCTTCACGCCACCGCTTCACCAAAACCGCCTCTCGACTGGCAGTTGCGGCGGCGGGACTGCGCGCCCCGAGCGAAGACAAAGCCAGTGCAGGCGACGGGAGAGGGGGCGGTGGCGGCGGAGAAGATTCCCGGTGGATTCTGCTGCGATAGAGGCTGAGACGTAGGTGCAGATGGTATTAGTATCGACGGAGGCGAAGATCGCGCAGACGAAGGCAGAGGCGGATACAGGAGCTTAGGCGTTTTAGGAGCGGCGGCGAGAGGCTGAGATAGTGGAAGACGCGAGGAGGCGGGGCGAGACGTGAGACGCGACGCGGGGGAGGAGATGCTGCGAAAGCAGCGGCGGCTATGGAGGCGGTGACGGTGGCGGTGAAGGTGGCGGTGGCGGCAGTGGCGGTGGTGGCGGTGGCGGGGGATGTGGAGGGGACGGTGGCGGAAAAGGCAGTGGCAACGGAGGAGACGGTGGCGACGGAGGAGGCGGTGACGGTGGTGGCAGCGGTGGCGGTGGCGGCGAAGGTGGAATGAGGAGGCGGTGGTGGTGGAGGAGGTGGTGACGGTGGGGGCAGCGGTGGCGGCGGTGGCGGCCGCGTTGATGGCATAGGTGTGGGTTCTACACCCAGTGATGGTGAGGTCGACATTGGGAAGGCTTGGGGATGCGTACGATAGTAATAAACGTAAGATAATAATTCCAAGACCATTGTGGCAATAAACAAACTAAGAGATCTCAATATTTTTACTTTCTCAAATGCTGAGTAAAAAGAAATGTATATAGTAGGACATAAAGGTAATATTGCAGAAAAAGTCTACAGTTTTTGACGGGAAAACAGGTTTTGTGGGTCTCTGATACAGAAGAAAGGATTGTTTACCCCTGTTCAAAGTATATTAATTTCTCAGTTACAGAAATAGTCAAAATTCACGTTTCGGGGATCATAGATAACGAAATAATGTTTTCTTCTTCAAAATATTCCTCCTTTTGTCTTGGAATGTGTTTTTTGTGAACGACATTAGCACCCATACCATATACATGATGCTCACGAAAATTGATTTTCCCAGATCGATTTAGCTAGTGTCGCTGTTGCTTGAGTATGAATGCACATACAAATTTTTAGTAATTTGGGACTTCTAGGATATTTTCTAATTTTTTTCAAAAATGAAAAATTTTACTAATTTTTTACATGAATTGAGCTAAGAAAGCTATAAAAATAGTGCAGGCCCAATTTTCAGGAAAATGTATAAAATTATTATTGAATATTATTGAATATTCATTTTTTTTGCTAAACGAAATCTGTTCTTCAAAATTTGATTATTAATAATAAGGTCATATACAATTTTCCTTTGAAAATTTGAGTTGTTTTCGTGTAATTTTGTTTGAAATTGTGACAATTAATGAAAACTAAACATGATTTTTTCCTAACATAATTTTTCCCATTAATGTTTTGCTCGCATCGATCAAAGTTCGCTCAGTTGTATGATCTAGGTCCGATTTTCATTGTCGTCTATGGAATACTGAGAATTGCAAAGATCAACTGGGTTTAAAACAGACGGAACCTTATCCCCGTGGTACTATAGTGGATAAGAGAGTTGATCGTTGTACTTTTGCACTCAAATTCACATCCCCATCCAGGCAAATATTTTTTGCGAGTTAGAAATATTTTTGTTGGTTCTATTTGTGTTGTAATATTACAAAACCGTTACAAATATATCGAGAAAATATGTACTGATATAGCACCACTGGTTTGTTATGCAACTGAGTGAAGGTAGAAGGTTTGTGATTTGTCGTAGATGTGTTTCTTCCCATCATAGCTTTTTAATAAATCAGCAGATTTTCATTACGAAACTATATTAACTTTAAAATCAAGAAGTTGGGCTGGTGGCAACTAACTAGTAGGAATATTTAAAAGTATTAAGTAAATTCATTCAATTTAAACCAAACTTGTTTTGACTTGCATAGTGAACGTAGTGTGTCAAAGAACTCAATTACGTACGTGTTTTGTAATAAAAATGACAAAGGTAGCCCCGCAGATAAATTAATAAAACATTATCAAACTGTAACATTTTGATTTTCGTCAACGGAGACAAAATAATGATGTTACGTAAGGGGACAGAAATGTTACGTTTCCTGTTCACGTAATGTAAACAGAAGCCTTCAGAAGAAACCTTCAGAAGAAAACCAAGAGAATTTGAAGCATGTACTGCACGAGTTATTTAAATTCGAACTCAGAGAGAATCTAAAAAGAATTATTCAAGAAATGTATTTAAAAAAATAAAGATTAAAATAAATCTGTCATAGGTGTGAGTTGAGTTTAGGTGACGTAACTTAATAAAATTAACAATCACACATTTCCGCAAACTAATGTTTTAACCCTGTACTGCTCGTTCCCGAAGGTTGCATTACTGCGTTATGTGATGTATATTTAGCCATATATTATACCCATATATGAGAATGAACAATGTATCTGTCATTGGATATTGTGACCCTTCTCTGCACTTCTCCATGAAATGTCAAAACATATTTATCTAACATACGGACTCCCATTATCTTTTTTACATCATAAATGGCCGAATCTCATGAAATCTATTTCGTACAAATCGAGAAGAAATTTTGCACTTACTTAGAATGGAGATGTTCTTATCCTCGTAGAAGCTATTTACTTTCATCTAAGGCGTAAACTTTCGCCGTAAAGGAGGCAAACAGAAACGGAAAAATTCGCTAAGACTTACGCGAACTTGCAATGTGTAAACGTATTTCAAAATCATTCCCGGTTTATATAATTATTTCCTGTCAAATAGATTGTTCAATTTCGTTTACTTTTGTCTTTTAGGTTTTGAAAGCTCACTTCTATTTTAGTGGAGGCTTACAAAAACTTATCATGATCTTTCACCTGAAATTAACATACGGTAAGACACACAATTCTACATCGACACTGCATAATTGTTAACAATGAAGTTTCGCAATTTTTTAGTTGAAAATGGATCTTTAACCGGATGTTGCAATATTAGATCACCAATTTCAGTAACAGTTCCAAAACTTTGATTTCAACATATTTTTTAGAAATGAATTTCGTAAAGTAGCCGACGTATATTCGTCGTAGGAAAGTCAAATTACGTTTCTTCGGTCCTACTTTACATTTCAGTACAAAATACATATACTTCGATTTTTTAAAGTGACCGATTACAATAGGTCATTGGTACACCTCCTGCCTTATAAAATGAATATTTTAATTAATTCGCGAATGTTCTTCCCAACTGGGCTCGTATCCTCAGACTCCTCGTCCTCCTCGTGCATACCACTGTTAAAAAGATTCATTTTATAAGGCAAGAGTTGTAACAATGGCCTAATGTCATCGGGCACTGGAAAATGGAAGTTTAGAAATGTTAGATCGAAACACGTTGTACAAACACAGAAACACAAATCTTAGTGTGTAAGTAGAGACGTAAACGTTTCAATAACACGATTTTTTTAGAATCTCCAATAATATGAATTGTCGAATATCGTATTGTATGATTAATAATTCAAACTGTTCAAAACATCAGTTCCCACCGTAATTTGTATTAACGATAGGTAACGTACTATAGATTTGTGGAGCCGAAAATGAAACTCATTATGTAGAATTAAACAAGTTAACATATGGAATGTAACGAAAGCGATTACGATACCAAATAAAACATTAGAATGGAATCAAGGGTGGAATCTAAAACAGCGATTAAAGACAAATCTCACATTTCAGATCGAATTAATGCACCCGAAGAGGAAATAGCATAGCGCGCGAACCTGATGTGGCATCTAAATATGGCATGATAGAAATTCGAAAAGATGATTAAGCGACCGCATCCCGTTCTTGGAATTGGTAAAAATGGGTAATGGAATCAGATGTAATGACGTATGCAGCGACGAACGGGGCGCCACATCCGCTTTCGTCCTTCTTGGAAGAGACGGAACGGCGAGCCGCCGAGGAATTGAATACGACGCCGTCTTATTAGGAAGTCGGTGAATGAGCAGATGACGAAAGATTCGTCTACGACGTCATCTGAGGCGGAACCCACACAGGCACCTATCAAGAAGGTGTCGAATTAGATCGGATACGGAGACGACTCGCTCAATGGGCGAACGCTCGGCGCGGCGCGGCCGCCTTTCGCAGCAGGGAGGGGCGAGGGGGAGGCGGAGGGGGGACGACAGCGGGAGAGGCACAGGCAGCTCCAGCCTTCTCCTGCGGCCGGCCGCCCCAACCCGCCGACGCCGCTGCCGCCACGCCGCCACGCCCGTTCTTACGACGCCGGCGTATCTGAGTTTCCACCTCGGCGCCGGCGGCGGCTGTCTCCCCCGCCCGCCCCTCCGCCCCCGCGCCCGCCCCGCCCCCGCGCGCGGCTCCTGCGTCGCCATCGATCGCGCCACCGTGATTGCGCTCACACCCCCGCAAATCATCCCCCCACGCCGTTGCCGCGGGCTCCAAAAACCTCAATGTAGTCGACGATGTGCTCGGAAATGTCCCCACCCCTCTCTGCGGCGCCGGGCGGCGGTGGCGGTGGCACCGGGGGGAGGGAGGGGCGGGGCGGGGCGGGGCGGGACGGCACCTCGACTCTCCACGGCCTCGCTCCACCCCCCACCCCCCTCAGGTCCCCTCTTCACGCGTTCCTCGTCCCGCGCACCTCCGCCGCCACCGTGGCGTCGCTCGCCCCCGCGCGTGCATTATGTAGCCCCACTGGTTTTCCGATATAATAATTTTATTCCCCCGGCCCGGTGGCTTCGCGCGCGCCGAAATTGACAGTTAATGATCCAGCGCCCGCCGCAGGGACAAGGTGCGAGGTTTTCCGGGCGGCTTCCCGGCCGCGGCGGCGGCGACGCCGCCACCGCCTACGTCGCCCCTGCGCCGCGTTTAATGAGACGGAGCAGAAAAACGAGAGGGAGACGGTGAGAGAGAGAGAGAGTGTGAGAGGGGGGAAGGGGGTGAGAGGCCGCGCGCGCCGCGCCGGGGGCGCTCTTCTCGGGCCACTTCCCTGCCGCCCCCGCGTTCCTTTGGCCCCGCCGCCGCTCGTAATATTCCTCCGAATGCCTCCACCCACGTGGGGCAGGACCCGCACCGGTCGCTCGGGTAACCTCCGGCCCACATCTTTAAATCTTTTCCTCGTTATTGTTATTTGCAGTCGGGGTGAAAAGAAACGGAAACGGTTGAGTGAATGTGTTTCGGTACTCGTTTCAACCATCGTAAATCGTTGTACTACCGCAGGAACGATTGGGAATGATAATGAATACAATATCGTTGGTTAACCCGGGAAGGGTCGCGTGGAAGAATTTGGACGCCAAGCGTTATTATTATTTGCACAATTTTGCTCGAGAACATTGTATATCTTTGTGATTTTCAGTACCGTTCTAATCTTATATCTGCAAAATCCTTTACTCATCTCATGATTGCACCCTGTCTCTCAATTCTCAGAAATTTATTTTATCTGTGTGGACGCAAAGCTCCCGCGCGCCCTGCTTCTGACACCCACCTTGAAAAGCATCGCGCACGCAGTCCTTGCGATATCCTCAGTTTCCAGCGACCCAATCCAAGGTGGCTCGATTTCCAGGGACATGAAACATTACTAATACTTCCAGGAATCGCGAGAAATACGAATTGCACGCGGAAGTCTGTATTGTATTTGCTCTTGCTGTACACCAACACAATTGTCACGAGAGTTTATATGAAAAATTACAGGAGCCATTGGAGCTATAACAATAGCAGCAGGATTAATCAGTATGTTTCATCAATACAGATTTATTATTATTTCAATTGGAACTTTAATTACTTTACTAACTATAATTCAATGATGACAAGATATTACACGAGAAGGAACATATCAAGGTATACGTTGTCAATCTAGGATTACGATGAGAAATAATTCTATTTATTGTATCAGAAGTATTTTTTTCATTTCATTCTTTTGAGAATTCTTTCATAGAAGTTTAGCTCCCAACATTGATTTAGTTATAATTTGACCACTTATGGAATTACACCATTCAATCCTATACAAATCCCCCTTCTAAATACAGCTATTCTACTAGCATCAGGAGTTAGAGTTTCATGAGCTCATCATAGTCTAATAGAAAATAACTATAGACAAACCACACAAGGATTACTATTAACAATTATTTTAGGAATCTACTTCACCATTCTTCAAGCATATGAATATATTGAAGCCCCATTTACTATTGCAGATTCTGTTTACGGATCATCATTCTTCATAGCCACAGGATTTCATGGACTCCGCGTTATTATTGGAACAACATTCCTTTCAGTATGCTTAATACGACTTATAATATTCCATTCCCGGCGTTATCTTTATCCCAACATGTGGGACCTGGAACTCGGTCCTTCAAACCGCAAAGACTTCACTACTACTTCTATGCTTGCAAGTGAATGGTTACATATTTACAAGACTGCGATTGTATTACTTATCTTCCTGCTGGTGTCTTAAACATCGAGCTCGCGTAGGGTGAAAAAGGCGAGCATGAGTAGCAGGCGGCGCGCCAGCCGAAGTGCGCAAGTACCATAACCCGAGTGCATTCACCCTCATCAGCTCCGCATGCGAGCCGTACCACCCCCACCGCCCCTCCCCACGCCACTCGCCCGCTCAGTGCCGCTCTGCTCCTCCCCGCCCTGCCACGCCCAGCCCCACTGCACGCGCTCGCTGGCGCCTGTTGCGTTCGTGATCGACAGGCACCGCCACCTCGAGCGTCCGCCCCCGCCCAGACTCCTTCCCTCCCCTCTCCCTCCCCGCTCTCCCCGCCACCCGACCCGGCCCTCCGCCGCCGCAGATGGTACGATAATGGCGATGAGCGCGAGGCCGCGCGAATGCCCTGCGGGGCGATGGACGACGGAGGCCTGATGACCTGCGGGCCTCCGCCGCCGCCGCCGCCGCCGCGCCTGGGGAGCTCTTCCCGCGGGGCCCCGCTTCACTCTCAACCCAACCCCCGCGCCGCGCTCCTCCCACGCACCACCCGCGCCCGCGTCCCGATGCCGCACTCACGCCTCGACCGCACGCGGCCTCTCCCCCGGGGCCCGGCCCGCCCCCTGCCCCTGCCCCTGCTCTCCTCTGCCCCCCGCCCCATCACCTCCCCTCCATTTCGGCCTCATTGCTGCTGCCTTCCCTCCTCTGTATTTCACTCTTCTCCTGTCGTCAGGCCCTTCTTGCACGGTCGCCTCTTCCACCCCTTTCATTCTCCGAACGTCTGTCTTCGGGTTCATTTGTCCCCAAAACCCGTCCGTCCCAAACTCCTCCCGTCCCCTTTCTCGCCCATTTCTACTTCCGTTGCCCGAGCAACTCCTGCTTCCAAAACACCTCATTTCCCCAAACTCCGTTCTTCCCTAAACCCCAGCTCCCCCCAGCCTACTATACTCCCAAACCCTTTCCGCCTCCAGGCCTCTGCTTCCATCAAGCCCTTCCGCCTACCAATTCCCTCTCCTCCATTGCTTCCTGCCAGTGCCCAGCCTTGAAGACTCAGCCCACTCCCATCTTGCTTTTTCCACCCTTTCCTCGAATCCCCTTCCTCTCATCTTAAACACACGCCACCCCACTTCATCCACTCCTGTCTGTGCCTCATCCCCTTCTCGTTCCCCGGGGCTTGGCCTCTGCGGCGCCCTGCGCGGTCCGTCTTCCTCGCCGCCGCCGCCGCCGCCCTCGCCGCCCAGGCCCCGCAGCGCCGCAAGATGCGGCCGACCTCGTCGAAGAGGCCAGCCCCTAAGTACAGGTGGGGCTTCAAAGTAATGAGACTAAATGCTGCTGCGTAAAAACATATTAGAGAAAAGTGTTGAGTTCCTTGTTCGTATCAAGAAGATATTCCCCTGCGTAAAAGTCTGCGTAGAAGAGCACCCGGGGCGGAGATGGAGGAAGCCGGATATAAAACGATCGAGGGAGAGAGAAAGAGATTCAAGCAAACAGAATGGTCGAGTGAGAAAGAGCAGGTATTAAAAGTACGCAAGGATAGAGTAAAGTGAGGAAAGAAACGCAAATGAGCGAAATACGGCGCATCGTAAGGCAGACATATGCGCCTTTACATACACATTCAGACTATTTTATCTTCTAAGCATAAAGATACCTAAAGTCACTGAAGGATATGAAAAAACCTTAATGCTGTACCTTAACGCCAGTCGGCTTTCTCCTCCTACCGCTTAGTGACCAGGAAAAACTAGATGTATCAGAATTCATAAGCTCATGCACAAAGCCTGATGTGATTACGTTGTACGGCATTTGCTGAGGCCGAAATGGGTACTCCTTTGGCTGAAACGAGGATACATCAATTACAGCACTTTCTGAAGTAATCTCTTTTGCTTTCCACTCCGGAAATTGGTTCACGCAAATAATTAACTGGTGAAAACGTGAATCTCACAAAGAGCAAAAATGAACGACTTTTCTCGTTTATAAATAAAAAATCATCTACATTCCAATCATATGAGGTTACACGCGCTGGCTAGCTTTCGGCCTTTAATCTCACTCCATCGAAAATACAAATTTCGGCAACCAGTTTCATGCAAAATGCGCAGTTTCGTTTAACGTGAACTGTGCGCAGTATTTCTCAGTTTTAGCAGCAGTCTGACAGATATTTTTTGTTCCTATTTCATATAAGGCTAAGCGAATCTCTGAGTAGGTCAGGAAATCACAACCCGGTGAAATCATTTCACTCATTTATTTACGTGTTTCCTTCGCTACATTTAATTTAATTTATGATGTGTTTTAAAAATCTCGCGAAATACAAGAAACAAATTTTGTAAAGGCATTCAACCATTTTTTTAAACTTTACGAAGTCTTGAGATACGAAAAATAATCAATAGGTTAAGAATCTACAAGCAATCTTAAAAGGTATTGACGTACATTTTTACAATTTTACAAATATTACACAAAACTCAAAACCAATCTTCCAGTTTTAAAATAAATTACTCACTCTTCAGGTAATAGAATAAAATGTAAAATAAACTATAATATTTCGTAAGATATTTGAAGTATATGTAAGAAGCAAATGAAAGAAAAAGAATGGTATCTAAACTTCATCAAAGCCAAACGTTATTTCAATATAAAAATGCGAAAAAGCGGTAATCCAGGAGTGTGATTACGATAAACTAAATAGACCACAAATTACGACAAACTTCATTTCTAAAATGAAGTGAGCTTACCAGATCGTGGAAAGGAATCCAAATGTTCCCAGAGGGCTGTAGACCTGAGGAAAAGAAATGAATGTGAGCTGCATGAATTCGTTTGGTGGTTTTCGACTAGGATTTGCCGGAGGTACAATGCAATCGTGACGGTATATGTGAGTCGTACCATGCAGCTGTACTCTACGTATTTGTGGAATATTTCAAGTTCCAATCGTGAAGGGAATTTTAATAATTTAGTAATGATTTTCATAAGAAGAGATATTCACACCTCCATAAGTAAAAGTACGAACATTCGGAAATTAGTTCATGAATCTCCTCGACATTCCAATGAAACTCCAACAACTATTCATCATACATATATTATTAAAAAGTAACTCAATTTTAAATTATTTCAACATACACTACACTGTAACTGAACAATTATTTGTAAGAAATATATTCAGATATTTAAAAAATCAAATTCTAAGAGCATGTGTAAGATTAATATATCCCCAATTATTACAGGTCAATTGAATGGATTTCCACGTTTCACTGTTTTTAAATTATTTAATATTTCCTGCATGAACCACATCCGAAAAGGTTGTGAAATGTAAAAATGTCACTGAAATAGAAAATTACAGTTTTAAAGAGATATAATGGTTTGTTAAATTCCAGTTCCAAAGGCCGTGTGTAGTTAGATGAATTCCAATTTTCACAGAACGTAATGATAAATACAAACATGTCAATTTAAAACGAGATTGAGAACTGCAAGTTTTTGGCAGTTTAATAAACATCTGAAAGCCATTTTCTCCCATTTCGATAAAAAATTCATTTTGGTTCGTAATTGTCCGTCTAGATCAATAAGATTTGAAATGTTTAGGGGTTTCAAAAACAACGCTACTTATTTTCCGCTGCTGATCACACTGTAGCTGCATGCTGTCTGTATTGTGATGGGGAATGTAACATCCAAACCCACTGACGCTAAAATTAAGGCCGTGATACCTGATTAATTTTTTAAAATTATTTATGGCCTGTCAATAGAATTATGTATCTGATTTTTGGGAAGAGCGAATGTACATGTACTGACCAGAACTAATTCAAGGGAGAATACAAACATGTAAGTAAAAGAATATACAATTTGTCAATAATAAAAATCATCAAACAAGATTTGATTGAAATGCAACTAAATTATCAATATAATTTAACATTAACATGTAAAATCGACTTTTCTGAATTTTTTACGTCACATTTCAATAAACGGCAAATAAGATAGGCAAATAAGAGTCGCAGAAATGAAAGGGAGGGGTGCCCTGAACAGAGTATTTGTAATGCGTACCAGAATCAACAAGGTTCAAGTTAAATCAGACAAGATGGCGTTTAATAGTGTGGTCATTTCTGATTTCAGCTATTGGGTCAAAATTTGGAATTTTACAGATGTGCAAGTGGAACAGATTATTATAAAACCATTTCGGATATGGCTTAAAATTCTGTAAACATGGATGTCTTACAAGAATTTGGAAGCATGAGTTTGTCAGTTTTACTGAAATTGAACATTTTCACATTTGGGCACAAATAAATAAAAGGGACAAACCATTCTGTGAGGAAATGCTTATGTGAAGAAATGATAAAAATATCAGTCGTGTGAAAGATGGTTCAATTCATGTCAAGCTCGCTTGAGAAAATAGGGTTAGGCTTTCTTTAGTTCCTTTGTATAAGGCAGCTGCGTGCCTGCTAGCTTTTTCAGAATTAGCCGGTTTTCCTCCAGGTCTAAGCGCGAAGACGGTACGACCCAACTGTCTTTTTTTTCTCTCTTTTTGCCAGTGGCCTTGCCGAGTCGGTCATTTATTAGTATGAGTACATGCGATGCAACTATTTGTTGTTGTTTTTTAGCAAAACAGGAGGTAGTATTAAAATAACTAATACTTTAACTTATACTAAATTAACTTAACGAAGTAGCCAGGGATTTGGCCGACAAGCTAAGCTTCACCCGGGAAACACTTTTAGTCTTGTTATGGTATTTTAGTCTCGCTGTTTCTTTTTTGTTCATTCATTCACACATTTATACTATGTCCTTTTATACGTATTTACAATAGTCATATGTATCACGAGCACTTTTCACAGATCACTATTTGCACAATACAATAAACCACGGCGCCGACTTTGCTCAAAGCGGCTTCTGACGCTCGGGGTGAATGACAGGTCGCCGCGTAGAGCGGAGCAGAATGCAGGCGATGCAAATGGTATATGAGCTTACATTCTCCGGCAATAGCTTTTTTCTTTCAAATGTAATAAATACAAAACGTACGAATGCCTGACAAAATTGAATAAAAATTATATTTTTACCTGATCCATCTAATTCACGTTTGTTTAGTAAAGGACCCTATGTACTCGTTAGATTTAGCCCATCAGTCCTCGAAAATGGCTGATGTTAGTATTTCTATTATTACAAAAATATTCTCAAGATGATTAAATGTTTAAGGATTGAAAAAGAAGGGAAAAATAAGAACAAATAGCGTTGTCTCTGTTTCCCACACAATCTGTATTCTAGACTAACTTCAATACAACACATCTTCTGAAGATGGTTCTTCACAGGTGCATGTGCAACTGGAAGTGTCACTTCAAGACAATGCCACACTTCCCCAATCTTCCTGGAACATATAGTCTTCTAAATAGTTTCGCCATAGGCGTTGCTTAAATTCGTTTCATCAGAAGGTAGCAAGAGTTCCTCCCAAACTCTGAGCTTCGATGCGCCGTGGTGAAGCCGTGGGGAAGAGTGCGTGCGAAGGCTCATATCGCTCGTCCCCGGGCAGCCCCGCGTCGGCCATCTGGCGCAGGACTCTAATAGATTTGCCAATTCACGGCGCGTCCAAAACCCCAAATATTTGTCCAGCGGTAACTCTTCGCCGGCCCTTCGCCTATTCCCTCGCCCCAATACGAATCTCGGGGCTGCCGCCGCCGCGGCGGGGGCCACGCCAACGACGGGGTACGGTGGGAAACTCGTGGTGATGGAGGCATGGAGGTGGACATGAAATGGGAGGGTGTACAAGTAGAGGAAGTGGGGTTGATGGAGTTGGCGTAGGTAGAGTTAGATGTGAAGGTTCAGGTCAGATGGAGGTAGAGGTGGTGTTGTTGATATTGTTGTTGTTGTTGTTGGTGGTGGTGGTGGTGGCGGCTTAGACGTGGTGGAATTCCTGGTGTGGTAGCGGTGGTGGTGACGAAGGCAGGAAAAGAAAGCTGAAATGGCAGTGATTGATAGTGGTGTGTGTTAGTGGTTAAATGACAGTTTTGTTGATGGTTGGCCCTCGGCGGCTCGTTGGTTAGCATGCTCGCTTTCCACGGTGCAACCACTGGTTCGATTCTCGGTCGGGGCAAAAATTAATTGTGCGCTTTCCTTGCAATGACCCAGTATCTGTAGCTGTGCGACGATGAGAAAGCTTGCATCTCAGGTTGAGAATATTAGAAATACAGCGTAAGGATGGCTATGTGCTAATCACACTTTCCCATGGCCGCAAAGCCGGGTCGCTGCTGGTAGGATTTGGCTCGTAAAGAGCTGTTGTACCAAAATACATACATACATTGTTGATTACTGTGGTGGTGGGAATATGTTTCCGAAGGTAATTATTGTAAAAGGGAAGTACTGGTAGGTGTTGTCGTGGAAATGTTGATAATTATGAGAAGTACATATATTCCGGTAGGGTGATAGAAGTGACGGGATTATAATGTCAACTGTGCGGAAATGATGGAGATAATGATATCAGCTGTGACTCAGAAATTGCTGATGATGCGGGAGATAATGAGGTTTGAAATACGTGTAGAATACAGATCATTGGAATTACAAGAGTGGTAATACCATGTTGTGAACGCAACACTACAAATCGTGACAGATGTAGTTATAACATTTGTGCATATGGATGTAGTGATTATTATTCAATAATGGTTTCAATGTTGAAATAAAACCAGTGAATTTAAATGCAAACGTTAAGCATTTTATAAGTAAACAGCAGTCAAAATAGTCATACAAATAAAAGTGTAGATGTATCTGATAGTAGAAATAACTGATTAAACGATAGAAATAAAAACAGCTGCAATTTTATGTGTTGACTTTTTTATGAATGAACTGTGCGAGACAATGTCACAGTTAGTTCACAGCCGCAAATGGAGACGACATCTATTCAAGATTAATGTTTTCAGATCGACAGAACTTGATGTTGAATGATGATGGATGAAAGATGAAACGTAGGGTTGTTATTTGTTAAAAATGTAATGAATTACGCAATACATATGTCAGGGAAGATGACTCGGAGACGATGAGTCGGGGACGGAGAGTCGGGGACGGAGAGTCGGGGACGGAGTCGGGGACGGAGTCGGGGACGGAGAGTCGGGGACGGTGAGTCGGGGACGGTGAGTCGGGGACGGTGAGTCGGGGACGGTGAGTCGGGGACGGTGAGTCGGGGACGGTGAGTCGGGGACGGTGAGTCGGGGACGGTGAGTCGGGGTCGGTGAGTCGGGAAAGGTGAGTCGGGAACGGTGAGTCGGGGACGGTGAGTCGGGGACGGAGAGTCGGAGACGGAGAGTCGGGGATGGTGAGTCGGGGACGATGAGTCGGAGACGGAGATTCGGGGACGGAGAGTCGGGGACGCTGAGTCGGGAACGGTGAGTCGGGGACTGTGAGTCGGGAACGGTGAGTCGGGGACGGTGAGTCGGGGACGGTGAGTCGGGGACGGTGAGTCGGGGACGGTGAGTCGGGGACGGTGAGTCGGGGACGGTGAGTCGGAGACGGTGAGTCGGAGACGGTGAGTCGGGGATGGTGTCGAGGACGGTGAGTCGGGGACGGTGAGTTGAGGACGATGAGTGGGAGACGGAGAGTGGAATACGTTGTGCGCGTACAGTCACTCGGGGACAGTGCGTCGAGATCGGTGGGTGGGATACAATAGGAAATTATAGTAGCAAAGACAATGGCACAGGAGGTGCCAGACCAGCCGGAATCGATGGTAACAACGGAAGGTAGCCATTCCACCGGGAATCCGTGGAAAGGGCTCCAGCGCCGGCAGCGACCCAGCGAGCCGGAGCGGCGACAGGATGCTCTCCCCGTCCGCGGCCGTCGGCAATCGCCGATACACAGTTTATATTCGCACTCGCCCGGGGCGCTGGAAAGAAGGCCGGCTCGCGGAAGGCGGAGGGCAGGGGGCGCAGCACGCGAGGGCGGGGTGAGGTGGGGTAGAGCGCAAACAGAAAACGAAAAACCGCAGCCGAAGCCGGGGCCGCCGCCGGAAGTGGAGGGTAAAGAGCGCGCCACCGGATGTCGGCGGATGCAGGGTGGACGTCGGATGAGCGGTTGCGCGGCAACGAGGCGGCAATGGACCTGCCGAGGCAGCTGCTGAATATCAGCCGACTACGCAAAAGTGGCGAAAGGTGAAGGCCGAACGTTACCACGGTGAGTATGCGTTATCAATTGACTGATTGGAGTTTCCGGGCGCGTCAACTGATAAGATCATTAGTTCCGTAAGTGTAGGGCATATTTTATTGTGGAAGGTGAATTGAATTGAATTGAATTAATGCCTTATTTTACGTGGCGAGACTCAGGCCACGCGGCCTGCTCTTCCGTCTGACCATGCAAATTTCGCTACGCTCCTTTCACCAACTAGCAGAGAAAGGAGGTATTTCTTGGGCGAGATACAGGCGATTTCAATTTAGCTCAGAGGCGTCATTTAGGCTTGAGGAAGGTGAAGGGATGTCTTTCCCAGTTGAATGGCGAGATTCGGCGCCGACTACAGGTCCTCTTGCGGTTTTTTTCCCCTAACCAGGAATCTTCCATCAGCGGGGCATCCCTCCGGCCGAAACAAGATATAAGGTCCCAACATATGTGACATAATAAAACAATTTCTTCAACCTAAATGTGTCCTCAACGTGCCTTCTTTTGAGTAGTTTTAAAAATATTTCTTTGCATAGATTTTTATGAAGAGAAATTCGACTGAATTGCCCCTTGCATTTTCAAAATTCCGATTGTGAATTAAGCGCATCTCAGACGCCATTAAGAATTCGTAGAAATCCAATAGCATAATAACAATACAATGAAGTTAGCTAACATAATGTGAAACTTCTACATTTGAAAAGTTTGGATGATGGAAGAAAGGCAAGAGAAGTTACGAGAAGATATGTAATTTTTTTGCTGCAAATCAAGGATATATGAAACACACATTAACAAAGAGGAAACTACTAGCGATGACAATTTTAACAAATTAAAGATTAATGAAGTTTATGGACCAGCAGTTAGATGTTGTAATTATGATTTAATTGTATTGTGTACATTCATATTCAGAACGACAGACGGAAATCACATCAACTAAATACGAAATGAAAGGAGCACACATGACACAGTGGTATTGAATGACTCGATATGTACGGTGGTCACAGAATGCAGTGATTGCGATGTAATTGTCTCAAATGAAAATAAATAATATCGATGCGCTATCAAGTTTGTGATCACCATTCGATATAATAATATCGGATAAACAGGCCTGTAAGCACTAATTGATCAATGGAAATGAAGGCAGATGAGCTTAAGGGGGGGAAGAACGCAATATAATCCGAGAAAGCGTGTCTGCTAGGCATTCAGGCGGGCGGCGGCCGTTAGGCAAGAAGGTGGAGTGTGACGAAGAGGGTAAAAATGATGTGAGGATCTCGTGAGCATTCAGAACGTGTCAGTTATCGACAAGGCGAGGAAAGGACTTCCGTCGGATGAGACGTAAGACGACACGCGATGGGGTCGAAATGACGCGTCGAAGGCCCTCTTAGATCACGCAGGATGAAGAAAGATGATGATGATGATAAAGAAGGAATCTAAATCCTCTTGTCCTCCATCTCCTCCACAGAACAATGCAAAATTGGAACGAATTACCTGCAAAAGAGCTAGAGACTTTCCCTCAGAAAGTCAAACATTTTTAAATAATTTAATTAAATTTTAAGTTTTCGGAATACGTTAGCATTACAAGTAATTATTTTACATTGTCATTATTTTTATTTTATAGGTCAGCTTTAGCTTCATAGGATTAGGACATTAGTTTTGTAAAATTGAATTAAGTAATAAGTAAATATAATATTTGCTTGATTGTTTGTTTCATTAATTTGTAGTAAATATTAAGAAAACCCCACGAACGAAAATATTTACATGTATTCTTGTGTGTCATTAAAAAAATTCTAAAGTGGCGCGAACACATCTTATGTACGTGGCAAGGAAAGCGGCGAATTTTGTACTTTAATAAATTAAGGAAGATTCTCGCTGGAATAGGGTACGTTGAGATAACTCCGCTTCGAAAATATTTTTTTTCAAAACTAATTCTTGAAAGGAATTCTTGGCAAGGCATACTAATTAGTTGATGACGATGAAATTTATGAATATACTAACACAATATTTTCATTAACATCATTCACCGAGAACGAAAAGTGCTGTATTTCTTAAAGAATACCACAAATCAATTTTGTTTTTGGTTTGCTTGGTTGCAAGAACTTTCAATATTCTGTAACCAACTCATGGAGTGTATAAATCATTTAAATAAATTAATTTACACTGAACGTCGTCAACTAATTCTCAGTATATAATAAAACTTTTATATTTTATTTCATTTACTTGAGTATGATGAAATCAAAAAATAAATAAACTATGCTGTTTTTGTAAACTTCATTAAATTTTGATAGGACTTCCACTAATGTAGTTCTTCAAGAAAATATTATCAAGAATTCATAAACACCTTTATTTTCCTAATGTTAAATTCTCTTAATCATCTTTGCCGTGAACAGATGTAATGTCTCACTATCATAAAAAATAACCTCACTACATCACAAATGTAATTAGAAGATCCAACAAGAATGTTAGACCGTAGATAGCAACTTAGTGACCCTACAAAGACCACCAGAGGATTCCATTGTCTTTGAGAATATCGATGTCCAAGCAACATACTTTCCCAAAAGACTAAAAGTGTATCCGAATATTGATCAGCAATCCTTGTGATACACACGTGCAGTTCCAGAAGAAACATGAAACCATTGTGAAATGTACATTACGAGTAAACCCAGTTGTCCTTACGTAATTGTTTCAAGTACATACATGATACTCCTCCGCAACAAAAGGCGAACGCGAAGTCCGAAATGAAACAACTTTTACCGTAGTCTAAGGTGACCAGATTCTTATCGATGAAAAGGAGGGCAAAGGCTTAAAAAAGACAGTATATTTGGTGAAAAAAGGAAAGTTCATATTATTTTAAATAATAAATTAATATGTGACACATGTGTGTGCTTATACATGTATATTTACGGAATTATTCTGACTGATTTACAGTACTGATACATACAAAAACGGACAAATATTTACTCGAAATAGAGATGTAGGTTCCAGCTACACAAACTTTGCTTTAAACTTCAGATTCCTTCCTTCCTTTCCATTTTGAATACAAGATATATGTTGGCTAAAGAGAATTAAATTTGCATTTCTGCTTTGGCGTTTTAAAGTATCATAATAAATCTTTAGCAAATTCATGTCTAGGAAAAGAAAAATCACATGTTTCCTTCCTCGACAGAATCACCAACAGTTCACTAAAATCTACTAAGAAAAAGTTTGGACACAATTAATGGACCTTGCGATTAGCACATAGAAGAGAGAATATTCCGGTGATAGTGCTGCTACCTACGGTCGGATTACTGCAAACAGGAGTCAAAAGAAATAAATTGAAAATATCTTACTCTCAGACCAGCAAGTTACAAAAAGCACATTTCGGGAGTTTTAAAAAATCCGCCAGGATCCTCAAGGTTGACATATCTGGATAAAAGAGGACGTGTGGTCACTCTACCGTATCCAGTCTGTTCATCTCGGCAAGAGATCATCTCTGGTAAGTCGCGATTCATTAGCACCTGCCCAAAATAAACCTTCAAGCTACTCTAATAGTGCGTTTAAAGTGCGCCAGCGCCAAGAAAGCTCCCCAGAAAGAATCAGCAGCACATCACAAGTCGCCCGGAACGTCGCGAAAACATGACGAAAACGTCTGCGAGCCGTAGGAGGGGAGGAATCTGTGAGGGTCCTTGAGGCAGGGGAACATAATGCCTACATCGTAAGGATGCCACGAAGTCGTTGTGAAGGCGTCGCGCGAACGTCAGGAGAACATCGCCAGCATGCCAGAAGAACGTCGAGCCGGAGCGCGGCGTCGGCGGCTTTGCCTGCGTGGCGAGGGCGTCCCTCCGTCCGCCGGGGGAGGACGGGGGGGCAGAAGGCTCCCACCCGGCATCCCCCTTCCTCCTCTTCTTCACACTCCCCTCTCCACCCTTCTTCCTTCGAGCGGAGCGACGTCGACTGGCGCCGCCGCCGCCACCGCGGTAGCCGCCTCGCTGCAGATAGAATTAAGCAAGCCAGCGTCGAGTCGCGGATTGCGCCGTTCCCCGCCTCCAGACACCGCCTCCCTCGCCGCCGCCGCCGCCGCCGCCACTCCCGCCCCGTCCTTCGCTCCGGACCTCAATTCTCAGGCGGAGGCGGTGGAGGCGGCGCCGCCGCAAGCGCAGCGAGCCGCCCGCGCGTAAGAAACAACACGCCGCTTGCGCGCGGCCGAGAGAAGCGGGGAGGAGGGGGCGGGGGTGGAGGGGGGCGGGGGCGGGGCAGAGCGTTGGCGGCGAGGATGGTGGCGGCGACGGTGCCAGCGCAGCCTCTGAGAACGACGGTTGCAGAAGGCTAGGCTCTGCAATGGGAGAAAAGGACGATCGCAGGATGGAGAGAGAGATGCGAGAAATGTTAGGGAAATTAATTTAGAATCTGCTAGTTGAAGAAAAGTTGGGTGCGACTGATAAAATTCATGAACTGTGCGGAAGGTATAGAGTTGTTTGTGGTCATGAAAGCAACACCAAATTCACTATGTATTTCATTAGTGGTAAAATCATCAAATCACCATTTATAATTAAGCCAATCCCTGGTAAACCTAAGTAATATTTCTCGGATAAATCGTCGTTTATTCCTCGATGAATATAAGACACGCGAATTAGAACGGGAAGGATGAGGCGTACAATGTGCATAGGCGACAATATGGTGAGTAATGCGACGAATATGCATTATTGGTTTGTAAAAAGGGAGAGCAGAATAGGCAAAATTAGGTGGGAATAACAGACGGTGGGACGATGAAATTATGATGATGATGATTTTGAGAGCTATTCCGGATATGTGAGCCTCTTGTCAACAATAGGAAGGTTACGGTGAGTCAGAGGCTGTCACGTCCTGTAAAGGCAAATACGTTGGAATGATTCTCTTGGAATGGAGTGTGACCACAGTGATGGAAAATATAACCGCGATTGCAACGGAAGAAACACTGCCCGAAGAATGAATTACATTTTTTCTCCGAACTTTATGCTTACTTACCATCGACTTATAATTATGTTTTGTCAACAGGACAGGCATCACGGTAATGGATCTATTATAAACGGAGTGAAAACGCTTTAGCAAGGGATGAAAGCGCGGTAACAGGAATAGTGGAACGGCTAGGTGTGCTGGCCAGTTCTTGGAGCTTGCCGGCCGCCCTTCCCCTACAAAAACACTCGCATTGGGACCATTTCTAAATTACGTAATGCATGAATGGGGGGAGCGGTGTTTTGCCAACGTTAATGTTAGCGTTAAGCGTTTTAAGAAGATAGGGGATAAAAAGTGCCGCCTCTAAAAATGGAGCGCTGGGGCGAACCGCCCCTGCTCTTCTCTCGCCCCCTCGCTATTTCCCCGATTTGCAATGAACACAGGGGGCAACGAGAGAACCGATATGGACCGCACAGCACCAAAGGGAACAGGCGCGAGAACAATTGGATTCTACTAGCAATTAGTGCGAAGTGAATGAAACATGACATACATCTGCTGAATAGATGTTATTTAAATTCATCTGCGTTCAAAATGTGAATATTTTTTCGTTTATTACGATGTTCTTCTTTAATTAAGGACAATCAGAAAGAAAAAGTTAATCAGTCATTTTAATCAAATATTGTAAAGATAATGTTTCGATGAAATTGCTCTTATCATCAAGGAACAGTACTTTTCTTAAATGTATTCAGAATTGAATGTGAAGTATATTCTCTGAACTTTAAGAGCAGAGTATTGGCTGCGACTTGTGATATACTGACTACACGTGGACATGTAAGTCTCTAGCAGTCAGATGTCAAATTGTTAGCATATTTATTTTCATTATTATTTTTTGTTTTCCGCCGATGTCATTGTTGCAATCTTGTTATTCAGCTGTTCCAATTCACGAGACAGCGACCATAGCCCCCGCCATGTAGGCGACGTAGCGCCAGCCAGTGGAGGCGAAAGTGGAAACAGGAGGGAGAACGACGCCCAGCGCAGGCGGAGGGGGTGGGGCGGCGGCGGGGGGGGGGGGGAGCGAGGCAGGCTGGGAGGCGCTGAGTCGAGGGGAACTGGGAGCCGCGGCGGTCGGCGAGACGCAGTGACGCGCGAGCACCGCCAGGTCTGCCAACCTCTCGGTGAAATCCCGTTCTCGCGCCAGAAATGAGCAATTGTGAGCGAAGCTTTATAAAGAGGCAGCGTTTACCGCGGGCCTCCCGGCAAGGAGTGTGCGGGAAAAGAAGTTATCCGTTTAGGCGAGGAAATCCGGGCTCTTTTCTCTGGAGATGAAAAGATGGGTGGGGCAGTGGGGAGCACGAGGAACGTATGATGAAACGAATACAATATCAAGTTTTTGGCGAAATAAATGTAACGTTTTGGCATCTCTTTCTAAATATATTTTGTGAATGAAAAGGAAATATCAGTTCATTTATTTCAGTTATTCATTTCAAATCAAATTTTAGACATTCTTGTGGGAAATCTCTGTGTATTGAAAGATATTTATTAACACAAGAAGGAAGACGAAATACCAGATGAGTCGAGTATAGAACTCTCAGAATTACGACGGTAGAAATATATTATTTTGTTGGATTATTATTTTGTTGTATCATCTATTTTAAATTTCTCACATGAGATGAATTATTTATTTAATTGTAACACATTGTTGATAACTGTCTACAAAGGCAAACTTGTACACATTTCTGTTTAGCATCACTTCCTCGGATGAAGTAAAAAATCGACGAAACGTCAGAAAAATATAATATATGTAACTATGTATAGTATATAAATATATATGTATAGTATATAACAATAGAATATATGTAAGTATATATGTTAAGTATGTACAGTATAAGTATGTAAAATATGTATATTTTTCGATTTTAAGTATCTCAATATTCGAATACTGAGTGTTTAATATTCAATCTACATGGTCTTTTTCACCCCTCCCAAATATTAATTTGGATCTATGAGCAGCCACATCAACTTATTTATTAACTTAATTTATAATATAATTATTAAGATTTTCACATTTCCCACCTATTTTACATTCGATGCTTTAAGAAACAAACTTTTTTGTGGTGTGTCGTTTAACAATCTTTATTAAGACTTCTAACATGAACCTAAATATATTACTTATCTTCCACGTTTGCAGTATCCTCAAATGCAAAGTTGTGAGCAATGATTAAAAATCTCTTTATTGTGCAAATACCCCAGTTTTCATTAAATATTTTTTTAAAAGCTAAAAAGATGTACTATACAAAATATATAAAACCTACCAAGAGCAAAGAGTTGACACCAAGATAGAATTATTTAGAATCATTTACAAATGAATCATTTCGATTATTGAATTGTGTCCATATTTTCTAATTGTAATTGATTCGCATCATTATGAACAAATACCTTATCTCTCTGTAACCAATTCAATAATTTTTCTCATTCAATTAATTAGTATGTACATATTCTGTTAGGAATTTGAAAAATACTATAGTGTTTTACACAATTCACCTTCCAATTAATCGTTAAAATATTAAAGAAAATTACAAAGTTCGATGCGCTAATCGAAAAGTAACTTTCTTCATTACACTTGTATCTTTTTTCGCACCCACCGTATCACTTAAAATTTACACAATACAATTTTTATCTTAAGAAAATTCGGCCAATTTAGAAGTAGTAATACTTTGCCACGTGAGTTACCAACCTTTTGAAGGTGAAAAGTTTAATGGGGAGTAACTAAAACATCGGATCATAAAATATCATCAAATTTTATCAAGCCGTTCAGAAGTTGACGCAGCGTGAGAAGGGGTGGGGAGTGGGTGAAATGAGGGGGCGGGGCGGGGAGGGGGTAAAAATGCGAAGGCACTGCGATCTGGTCCCTGCGAAACGCCTCTGTCCCTACACCCCCCACCTCCTCTCCTCTCCCCGCTCCACCGTTCAGGACGCGCGCGCGCTCTCTGCCTCGAGACACTTTGATATCGATATCCGAAAGTTTTCGCCGACCCCATATCGCGCCCTCGCATCGATATCGATTGGAGGCTTCCGCGCGAGGCGTGGTCGCTGGTGGGGCCCGCTCTGCGTGCCCCCTCCTCTTCCTCCTCCTCGTCGTCGTCGTTGTCCTCCTCCTCCAGCAACTTCGGTCCTCCAGTTCTTGCCTCCTCAATCCTCGCCGACGCAGCCGCCACCCTCTCCAGCCGACCGCGCCTTCCCGTGAACCCGCGACCCCGTTGTTCGCCACTTCAAGTCCCCGATATTGTACATTTACAATTCAGATACCGCGATATTAACTGACATTTTACCATTACCATGCTTTTCTTCTCGGCGCAAAAATTTTAATATGTTGATCGCGCATCAAAGGTGAGGCAACAACGTCACGACGCGAGACCTCCCCCTACCCGCCCACCTTCCCCCACCCCAGTCACCTCCCCCGGTGCCCTGGGCCGCCCTTTGAGTCTCAAGCGGAAAGGACGACGACACACATACACACATACACACGCGCTCAAAAAAATCCCGTGCACCAGCGAAAAAGCAAAATCTCGTATTCGTAGGGACATAATAGGAACGCCAAACAAAGCCTTCAAAACACGAAACGCAATGAAAGGTTAATGAAAGAACGAAATGAAACGAAGCCGGGCTAAATATGTAATACAAAGCTCGCTCTAATCGGGAAGCGTGCCCCGGGTGGAGGCGGAGGCGGCGGCGGAGGCGGCGGAGGAGGAGGGGGAAGTGTAGGGAGCCGTGACGGCGACGTCGAGGCTCGCGTTTTCGAAGGCCGTGTCCGCGAATCGATTCCAGAGCACGGCCGGGGTCCCGAGTGCGAACGAAGTCTCGGGCTTGCGGCGGTGGCGGCGGCGGCGGCTAGGGCGAGCGGTGCGGCGGCTGTATCGGAGATTAAAGTGGAGCCGCAAGTAATTATAGCGGACGATCGATCGTGGCGGCGAGGCGCGGAGCGGGGGCGCGCCTAAGCCCCCACCTGCAAACGCGAAACGCCGGCGCCCCCGCCCCCCGCCCCCCGCGCCCTCCGCCCCGCCCCGCTCCGCGCGCTTCGCCGCCTCGGGGTCGCGCGGAGCCGCGCGCACGGGGGCGCGCACGCCTCGCCTGGGCCGGGCCGAGCCGGCACGCGGGAGGCCGGGGGCGCGTGGCTCGGGTGCGGGCGCGGCGTTGACAGCGGTGGGAGAGGCTCCGGCGCGGTGCGACGCGGCGCGACGCGGCGCGATGCGACGGGACGAGCGGGTGGGCGGGGCAGGGCGAGGCGGGGAGGCTTGGTGTGAGAGGGGCGGGCCGGGCATAGCGTGTGGGGCCGGGGGGGTGGGAGGTGCGAGGGCGGAGCGGCGCCGCGGGGGCATCGCGGTCGGGGCCGTCACAGCGATGACGACTATGATTTATTTACTCATCCTGTCTCGGCGGCCCCAGGGCTTTGAGGACCGTCCAAATGCGGGGCCTCCCGGTTCGAAGCTCGCATAAGGCATTGGTGTTTTCGCTATGGGATTGTGGAGTGGCTGACTTGTCAAACCATAGCTTAACTCACTTATGAATCATCGTCACATCCATAATCGTTTGCCACTAACATCTTTCGCCCGTTATCATCAACTTCCACATCTTTATTCTATTGGGAGGCATTGCATGCCTCAACTGTCTGTGATTATGTGTGCAGGAAAGGAGGGGGCGTAAAGGCGTACTTCTCCACCTTTCATATGGTTGACAACATGTGGCCACCATGTAATGCCGTGCGATTGAACCATCTCTTGAAAATATATACAAAATACGAGTTAAGGAGCAATACAAAAAATACGTTTCCATATTTTCGCATTTTTAAACCACCGTTTGTTACCACCCGTAAACCTTCAAGAGTTGATTACGAACTGAACGTTCTATATACTCTGAGTGGCACGTTCAATATCGACCATCTATTTAATCTGGTTAATGACTTCACTACTTTAGTAAAAAAGTGAACTATTAAACTGACATATTCGACAGTTAATTTTATAATGTAGTCAAAACGTTATTAATTATTTTATTTATGGTTACAATACGTTTTCAATGTTTATAAAAATCGACGTACTGGACGATGATTGCTAGTTAACATTAGCATCGCTCCCGATTACTAATTACTGTATAAAAGATAATAATTTGAATGTTTAAAATATTATATTTATTTGTTTTGACATTTAAACCTGAATATGGAATTAATTACTTTCCGAAACGTTGGTGTTACTATTATGCATGTAATATATTGATATAAAACAGTTATAACAATTTTCTGTCTTTAAAATAAAGGACAAAATACAGTCTGCCAAAAGTTGAAGAATCTATAAACAGAAAAGTAAATAATAATTTTAACAGATAACAACGTTCACTGACAGCTTTTTACTGTATTAACACAAAATTACAAAAAGCATATTATGAAAGCGTTCATTTTTCACCAACCTCCACTTCCTCGTTTGTTCTAAAGGAACAACCTCCCACTAAAGTCTAATTTTTTGAATGGCTACTAATTTGTAACAAAACTAATTAATTACTTTAAATATAATTATATTTCTGTTGTATTATAAAAAAAGGAACCACGTTATCGTGGAGGAGGAAGGAAGGGAGGAAGAAGAATAGCAGAATGGATAGGATTAAGGGAGGAGATAGAAGTGAGGTGAGTTACAAATCTGAGGCGGCAACATCCACATAAGGACAGTGCTGTTGCTACTACTGAAGACATTTCTGGATTTTAATCACGCGATGATTGCCTAACGGTGATGACAACAATAGATGGTTCAACTCTGTCTGACAATGAATGAATTATCATACAGAAAATCACGATAATAATCTTTTAGCTGCAATAATAGTCATATTTTCAAAACTCTTCTCTAAAGCTGAGCAGTTCAGTTTTTTTCAATTATCGATGGAAGTGTAAAAACTGTTAATTATATAAAATTCTGCTATAAATAACAAAATTATTAGAAAATTTAATCAATTATTCAATTATAATAATTAAAAGTGTCAAATACAACTTAAATGCACTCCCATAAATCACTTTTTTCTGAAAACGTGTATTTTACTTCTTAAGAATGTGAGAATGTAACTATGAGTTGCAATAAGTTTCTTCCTCTCTTCGTTGCAATATTCTGGCATCGAACATACACTGAGCGGAAAAATAGTTTGAGGAAGTACATCGTGAAATGAGAATAAGAGAATCCTGCAAGCATGCATGTTTGGATTATACTGACGTCTATACGCTTGTCCAGCAAGAACACACATTAAATAATCGAGATATGATCCCATTTCCTAACGGTCAAACGCACTAGTCGCCCCTCCAATGATGGCGGTAAAGCGTAAAGACTGCCATAGCGTCAGTGACTGTAGTCTGGGGGCTACCAAGCTGACGAACATTGTGGGGAGGTAAATTAGGGCTACATGGGTGATTACGCCGGTGGTGGCAATAGTTATGGTGATGGCGACAACAGTGAGAGAGGGTGATAATAGTTGGCGAAGGCGCCTTGAATGCGTACCTCGCAGGTAGTAAGGTGAGTATAAAAGCTGTTTCGGTTAAGTTAGGATTATAATATTGGATGTAATAGTACACAGGAACAACGGGACGCAAGCGTCATTAGCTTCAATCTCTTTATAGTTCCTCGAATTCTCTTCCCTCAATCGCTTTCCCTCTTCTTACAATAGTGACAGTAGACACTACAATAAACGAAACTGAGAAGGCAATGGGATAATTGTGGTGGTGATTACCATTTAATTATAATACGCTGGTAAATAAGTCAACTACGATGGATATTGTCGAGAAAGCTGTCAGCGTCACAGTAAGTTGTCGTTACTATGGTTTAATTAGTAACAGGAAGTCAAGTAGCGGCCGTTTATGCTAAAGAAGTGTCGATGTAGGA
Source organism: Gryllus longicercus (assembly GCA_038098605.1). Lineage (NCBI taxonomy): Eukaryota > Metazoa > Arthropoda > Insecta > Orthoptera > Gryllidae > Gryllus > Gryllus longicercus. Next base: position 383,594 of record JAZDUA010000212.1, read on the forward strand.
AAGCAAATTCATCCGTATATCGAGCAATGTAGTCGTAATAGTAATGGCGGAGGATCAGCCTGTGGAAGCTGTGGTTCCATGCCCGCGGATGGCGGGGCGTGCAGTCGATATACACGCCCGGACCGATGGGTGCGGCCACATGTTGACACAGGACGGGGCACTGGGCTCGGGAGTGGTCAAGATATTGGTGGGCTAATGGTGGGCTACAGGAACACACTATTAAACATTGAAAAAGGATGTGATCCACTGTAAGAAAGCCACAAACTAGTGTTAAATGATACAAATAACGAAAAATAAGTGCATAAAATTTGTCTCTGAACTTTGATTTGAAAAATTTCTGAGATCGGGAAATTTCAATTCAATGACATTATGGTTTTCAACGCCTTTAACGCTTATTTCGCAGAAATACATAAAAGCGAAATAAAATGCATGTAAGTAGTTTTGCATGTGTCTGAAATTCAAGAAGATAATATCAATTATTCACTTCCAAAATAAAGTTCGTGAAAGAAAATAGATTTCAAATTCATGTTATATACTTGAAACGAAGAGAGAAGTTGAAACGTACTTCTGGTTTTCAAAATGAGAGCACTGTAATAGATGTTAAACTGAATTTTTGTAAAGTTAAAACATTAATCTTATACATATTAGAAAACTCTTAATTCAAGCCATTCTACATTTAAATCTTCAGTTAATTTTACTGCTGTGTTGAACTTGTGTAGCGCAAATCACAAAGGTAATTTTAAAAGCATGTTAACAACATCAAAAGGCAGTCATTTTTATTCATGAATCCCAGACCAATATAAAAGAATTATCTACAAAAAGAGACAAGTTTCGTGCACTCTCTTTCTCCTTTTTTTCTTCTCAAAGGATAGAATGTTGGACTATTTATTCACCGTGCATATCTCGTCGTGTAGAAAAATATGTTCTTGGATCTCTTGGGAATGAATACACGTGGATCCTAGCGCTTTACAAAGTAGGTATTTAATCGTGAGTTTATAAAGTGAAACGAAAATAAAATTTCTATCAACCTTTTTTTTCGCAAGTAAAACGTCTATTCTTCAAACACATATATAAAAATTGTTTCGTGGAATTTATATTCTCCGAAGAGAACTTTCCTCAATCCTTAATACCACTTTACAGAGCATAAAAATGGCATCATTAGGAAAAATGGGAAGGTAATACGATATTTTGTTAGTATTATTACTTTAGTTTGTAAAAACTATTTTGCAAGAATATGTATATTGCATTTATTATTGATGAATAACCGTAAGAGAAAAAATTCCCAAGTGATGAAAGAGACAAAATGAAAAAATACTATCATACATGTGAGCATCAAAGAATGCAATGTGTCGTTATAGTAATAGGTCTTCGACATCGATCTGAACGTAGTAAAATACTTGAATTACATATGCGAAGTCTTAATGTGTCGATACACGACTCAGGACGTTCTTACGGGCTGTGAGAAAAATCTTACATACCGTATGCTAGTTTCAATCCATCAATTATGCCTTATTTTCAATTGCTATGCTCAGGTCAAGAGGACTGCTCTTCCGCCTGGCCACGCAAATTCCGCTAGGCTCCTTTCACCGTCTGGCAGACAGAAGGTAACACTTGGGCGACGATACAAGCGATTTGAATTTTGTTCCCAGGCTGTATTTAAGCTTGAGGGTTTTTTACATGCAGTAAATCTGCAATATGGGTCACCCGGATCTACTTCCCCTCCGAAGGTCGGCGAACGAAGGATTTTCTCGTCCTTAAACGTCCACCGCTTCGATCGGGTTTGAACCCTCAAACTTGGGTAGAACAGTCCGATACGCTAACCGTTACATCTCCGAAGTTTCTAGTATTTAGTGAAATTGAGTTGTTTTTTTAGTCATTCTTGGTAGTCTCGTAACGGAAACACGCGTTTCTACCATCGAACGGCCACCAGCAACCGAGGCTATTGAAGCGTCGGAGGCTACGGATCCCGGTCGCACCACCTAACCGTGGCGCCGGAGCACATATATTAACCTAATATTGCCCACCGCTCTGTGGTGTATTATATTAAAAATACCCCGGCGCGTTCACGCCGCGCCGCGTCTTTGCGTCCGCCCCGCGGTGCGGAAGAACGCGCGGAGCAGCGGCGGGGACGGCGGCGGAGGAGGAGGCGGAGGAGGCGGTGAAAGGGCGGGGGGGTCTCCGCGGGTCCAGGCGCTCGCTTAGGCGCTGGAGGCGGAAACCGCCGTTACCCCTCAAATCCCGGGCCACCGTCACCAGGGGCACACAGAGAAAACAAGGGGCCTGGGGCAATAGATACATCGGGGCCCCTTTCATTTCCATTAGCAAAAGTTCCCCTTAATTATTAATATAGTGAATAGATAGTGAGTCATATTTCAACTGCAACTTTTTCAAAAAATAGTTTTGAAGGAAATATATTTTGTGTATGCATTTTCGGGGCCCCAATTAAATAGGGGCCTGGGGCAACTTGCCCCAGCTGCGCCACCCGATGGTCGCCCCTTACCACCACCATTACCACAGCCAACATCAACACTACCACCGTCGCCCCATCATCATCCCATCATCACCAGTTCTGCCACCGTCACCACCACCAGCACTGCCACCACCGTCACCACCCCTAGCAGCCCCATCACAACTACCTCCATCACGACCACCTCCATCTCGACCACCTCCATCACGACCACCGCCGCCGCAGGAACATCCCCTGCCACCGCCTCGGCCGCCAAAGTCTCCGTCGCTGACCCCGCGCTCGCCGCCGCCCCGTGGGCGCCTGCGGCGTTCGATACCGGCCGACCTGTCAGCGCGTCGGCGGCGGTGGCTCCCGACGCGGCGCGGCGCGACGCCCACCCGCAAGCCGGCCGCGCGTGGCGGGTGACGACGCCGAGCGGCCGCCTGTCGCGCAGAGATCCGACACCTCGTAGGCCGCGGACGCCCAGGGTTAGCATCTGGTCGAAGGGGCTTGTTGCGGCGGTGGGCGCTGGAGCGCGCTGGCTGGCTTCCATAAAACATGTCCAAGCGCTGACGGACCTCAGGATTCGGGGGGCTAGCACACAAACATCTGCCGTGCAATTCTACTCAGAAATGTTCAGATCGTATCTTGTCGGTGGAAATCGTATGCTAGGTTATAATACATTAAGAATATACAAAATAAATATCGGTAGTTTCGTTTTATGAAACGAATAATATATTTTGCAATTTCACACAATTTAAAAATCTGTCTATTATTATTTTTTTCAAAATCAATTATTTGTTTGAACTCCAAAATATGTGAAACATCAAAAATCCCCTCCCTGCATAATAGATTCTTAGATTTAACCGTACATTACGCCTTCCGCCATGATAATTTGTTTTGGATCTCTCCATGTAAGTACCTGCTCAACGTATATACTTGTACATACTAGCTGAGTAATATGTCACTTGCCGATTTAAAGTTATGAACTCAATATTAATGATACATATGCTCATTCGTCATTATTACGAGATAAAAAATTTTGTAGTTAAATATTATAGCCATACGAAAAACTGTCATGAAGTTATTTCAATTATAGTATAATAAAACTAGAATTATATTTCTAACTTTAATATCAAGCCAAACGTTAAGTGTAGTAAAGATTTGATCCTAAATATGAACACAATATACCTAATTATTGGACTCAAGTTCATTACGTTTCCAAAATTTATCATGTGTGATTTTCAACATTTTGCATCTCAATATCACCATCACGGGTGCATTTTTTAAATGTAGCGAGGAAAAATGCTTCAAATATTCCGATTTGAAGTTTATCAAAGTCTCAAAAGGTTAGGAAAGTAAATATTCTTTATATTCTAAACATTCCACCGAATCGTGTTGTAGTAGGTATCAGTGGATAGCATGCTGGGCTGATTTTATTGACTACAGCAGCTCAAGAAGCAGGACACGCAGATTTCTCTAAACGTTTCTTTAAACAGAATTTAATAGAAGAGTGTATTTCATTAAAACAATTAATTTTCAAAATTTAAAGATATGGGTTTTTGAAAGCCTCCACGCTTCGTTTGGAGTAAACGGATATTCAAGAGACGGCAGAATTATTACAAGTGGATATTACGTAACAGTAGCAAATAATACGAGAATGTACGTACTGCTGCAGAACAGCTACTTTTTTCTAAAATTAGTTGCGGGAAAAATTCATATCGTTTTATAAAAGCACAGTTGGTTAAGCACAATCTTAAGGTATGTTAGATCTCCTAGCTGGAATAAAATATTCAGAATATCAGAACAACTTCTTGATTACAATAAGCGGATTATGCCTCTAGACCTCTTTTCGCGCACTCTTTCTCACCCACTCTCTCTCTCTCTTTCTCGTTCTCTTCCTCTCTATTTTTCCCTTGGAAGATACTCTTCTCAGAAAAGGTTCATCTTTTGGGAACGTGGGTCCTGTGATTAGGGAGATGTCTGCAGGTAAAGATGACGCTCCAGCCGGCGGCAGATGATTACATGAATAAATGATGGCCGAAAGTTTTTGCGCGTTGAGGAAATATACATGCGGGAAGCGCGCCTTAAAAAAATCACACGAGGTGGCGGTGCACCTCGGCTCTTCCAGAGCCTATCTTTTTTGGATGCATGATCTTAACAACGACCGCTGCCATACGACCATTCCCACCAGCGAATTAAAATACAGTTGCGGGAATTAGGTCGTCAAAATAAATTACTGCTATTGGATCCACCGCTGACAATTCCTTTCAGCATTAACTTCATTAAATCAACTCACTTTCATTGCCACCATGATCAACACCCCAACATCATACAATCAACTACTCAACACTGCATCAAGAAAAATCGTAACAACATTGATGCCATGAATAGCCTCAAGATAATATTTAATTCCTGTATATGTATAAATAATATACAATTCCATTAACAAGCAAATCTTCATCAGTTGCTGCAACAGCAGCACCAGCATGAGGAAGAGCTAGCACAATCGCATGCACGCATCTCTTCAAATAATACAATCAGTATTGTTGCCAACATAACTTTCGCTGTCTTCATACTACGCACTATCACCGCATTTTAAAATAATTATAATAACAAAGACGATGACACTTGATACTACCAACAGTGATAGTATCAACAGAGCAGTCGGAAATAAGATAATACCAGTATCGTGAACATTTCTTATTTTTTTAACCAGTATTAACAACATTTTTAACCTACCTCCAATTCCTTTAACTTTACTGGATAACGTGAGGGCGTTGAACACTAGGTTACGTGACACACGAGATGCAGTTTCCGAGTATCAGGTATGACCAGGTTTCCTTTCTCTTCCCCGAACCAACCGCCGTTGAGTTCACGAGCTTCGCTTGCTTTGAGGATTTAAAGTAGATTCTTGATTGATATGTGGCTTACGAGCGGCATTATCGGATGTATTGGGAGACTGATAGACATCAAAGTAAATGCACCTCGAGAGATATAATATTTCAACCGGGGGCTTGGCTATGAAAAGATGTAAAGACGTACGGTAAAAATACAACCACCGATAATAGGTTAACATCACCGACAAGAACATTCATAATCTACAATCTAGTCGAACTATCACCACCACCACCACCACAACTACAACAGCAACAGCAACAACAACATAGATCCATCTACGCCAACATCGCTGTTACATCATCTGACCGGTATCATGCCAATCATTATTATCACCATCACCATCACCATCACCCAGCGCACCAGCCGTTGAGGACGGCCATCAGCCGTCGTCACCGCCGCCGCCGCCAATCTCTGCTTTCCATCGGAGCGACGCAACACGACGCGATGCGACGCGACTCGACGCGACGGAGGGCGACACGACGCAACGCGCGGATTTTATCACATTACGGTTCGATACAAATGCGTGTCTCATTCGGTCAAATTTACATCAAATTCATGGACGGTAGAGGGGTGCCACACGCGAGATGAACAGGCCGAGCTTGGTTATTGGAAAAGCTCGATCACAAAACAAAAAGAATATTAATGAAATAAGGATTCTGATACAGTACAAATTAAAAAAAGCACAGAGTCCGCCTCACGTACTCCACATCCATGCGTGCGTTCGGTCTATTTGGAGTGTTTATTTTTTGAGCGTGAAAGTTCTATTATTGGACAGAAACAGTGCCGACCCGTTCCTGTCCCATGACTGGTAGTTGCATTAAACGAAATTTGACGGGAATAGGATGTAACCTGTTTGGCCAAATCTCCATGCGCGCGCATTTTCCCGCGCTGTACTTGTGCAGAGGCGGACGACCGATGGAAATTCAGGGTCGCCGGATGGAATTAAGCGCTAGGTTCCGGAGGGCCAGCTGCGGACTCGCGGTAGGGGAAGAGATGGCCTGTGAGGCGGGGGAGGGGCGACGCTGCGAGGGGGCGGAACCGGAAAGATTGACTGATGTTTCCAGAAACGCCAACTTCTAGGGTCATTACTCCCGTTAGTGAAGTGATTTATTTATCGCAAAAGCGTTTCTCCCCGCGCGATGGTGAGATCTGGCGCTGATCTACACGTGGGGGTCCCAGAGATTTCTCCTACAGGTATTTCCCCCGAGCGGATCAATTCCTCAGCCGGGACGGGGCTTCCAACAAGTTCGGTAGTGCGTGAGAGAGTAAGGGGAAATAATAGGACATGGAAGAATAATGAATGATCATACGCAGTCCGTGGCCCGTTTTTAGGGCTCTTGTTCCAGTATTCGCCTGGAATTGATCGGAGAAACCACGGAAAACAATCAGAGTAGCCGGCCAATGGAATGTACCTCCGAACATCAGGTCAATGAAGCTAGACGAGAATCCGTCGCTGCGGGGACTCGAACTTCGGACCCCCGGCCGGAGTCGCAGCTGGTTCCGAGATAAACTCAGCCGACAGAACGGGTGAGGTGCCTGCAGAGAGACGCGTGTATATTGGATTCGAAAGAGGGAAAGGAGGGGTAGGGCAGTGAGAAGTGGAGGGAGAGGTGCGGAATGGGAGGAGACTAAGCGCCGACGTACACTTCGGCCTGCGATTTTGCCCCTCTCCAGGTATTTCCCACCATTAACCGGTACAAGCTCTAATCTCTCACCTAGCCCCTGCCATGAGTGGTAGTGTACTGCATTTAAGTGTGTGTGTGTGTATGTGTGTAAGTAAGGGGTGAGTACAGGAAAATAAAGAGGAAGGAACGATCGCGCGCGCTCTGGGGCCTTGTCATTAGAGTAGTGCTCTAGCATTCACCAGGTATTGATCAGAGAAACCACGAATTTACCGATCAGAGCAGCCGACCACTAGAATTCTTATCCACATAGCGGCTGACTGGAATCGTGCCACCGGCTTGACTCGAACTCTATGACCTCCGGGTCAGAGGCATTGCAGAAACATCACGGGCGACTCACGTGGTAAAATTCTCTGCGCGAGGCACGTGGCGCGAAGCAAGGGCCTACGGCACGTTGAGCGGGACGATTCGTGGGTGTGGGCGGAGAGCGACGAGGACAAACCTTGTGGAAGGCAGGGGGCGGGGCGGGGGCGTGAACGGGCGTGGTGTTGCGTGGCGTGACCAGTGGGCCGCAGCCCTCCCGCCCGCGCCCCCCCTCCCTCGGCTCCTCGTCCGGGCGAGCGCGTGCCACAGGAAGGGGTGCGGGCTGCACGGGAGGGGAACATGACGTATGAAAGCGGGTTTGCCTGCTCGTGGTATGTGAGCGGACACGGGGGGTTCAAACCGCACAATTGTTTTTTTTTCAGCGTCGCCAACCACAGTGTTGAAATTAGAATATTTCATTTTATTCCCCTCACTAAAGCATTGTAATACATGCGTAAAATACAACCAAAAAAGGGAGTAGGTATCAAAATAGACCGAAAGTACACAGCGGTAGGGGCAATAAAGTAAAATTCTGTTTTACTTAAGAGCGGCCGACCGCAAACTAGTCCCAAATTCACTCCGCGTCACAGAGGTGAATCCTCGTGCGGTCAGATGACTGTCGCTTGTCAGTCGTCCCGTTGCGGTTGTCACTTTGATTTCGGCTGAGAGCGCTCCCGCCAGGAGGGATCCGGCGCCACGCCCACCGCATTGGAGACAACGGAGAGGGAAGGAGACGGAAGAGAGCGGGAGGAAAAAGACGACCGGGAAATTTCTAAGTCTAGGAAAGTTGCTAATGGGATGGGAAAAGTTACACTTACTTTCTGAAAAGAAGTAGCAGGAGTTCGACGTTTTAAAAAGATTCATTATATGTCTTCTGTAGGAGAATGAGGCAACGACGGTATGCGCGGAGGAAGACCAAATGATGCGAGTGAATACATGTTCGCTCGAGAATAATAAGCAAAAACTCCTCACAAGACAGTACTGAGTCAATTGAATCATGCATATACTCGGAATACGCGAGAATATAGAAAATCCAAGCTACTGAATAGATGTTCTCATTCCTAGGAAATTGATATACTTTACATTCATTTAATCTTCTAATTAGAAGTCACTTTTATCTCTTGTTTTTTTTTCTTAAAATAAAATATTCCCTAAAAAACAAATAGATGACAATTTCGACCGAATACAATTTTGATAGGGTAAGTTTAGATTCAACATTATGAGACAATGTTATTTTTTAATGTTTTAGATTACGCTATACGTATTTAAGGATGATATATTTCCTATTATCCTGTAATTCTCCACCAAATCCTTTATTTTAAAAGAATAATCACGTTAAAATTTGCTTAAATAATCGAGTGATTACATCTTGTTCTCTCTCCGATGTACCATTCATTTCAAATCTGTTTCTCGTTAGAACTACTGTGTCATTTTCAATCATTATCATAATTTTTACCGACTCTCAACAAAATATCGGCCGACAGCCAGAATCATGATACCATTTGCATCATTTCTTCATTTTCAATTTCGTGCCACTGGAAAGTGAGTTTTCCATACATTTTGCTCCTATATAAAATTATTAAAATGTTATTAGACATTTGATACAACCATTTGAAAAGACATTTGAGACAAATGATACAAAAGCATACTAGTGAAGTGCTTCTGGCCATAGTAAATATATATCTGAGTACATATTAAAATGAGCAATATGATAAATTTTGGGAACATAACAGATTGAAATGGAGAAAGTAGTTTTGAGGCTCCGTTTCCTGTGTAAGTACTTGAATGCATCTCTACATTATATTATGTGGCACTGCTGATAATTTTGATTATACATTTTAATGGCTTAGTTTCAAGAAGTCGACTGGTCCAACTTATGTTTGCTCCGTGACTTCTCGATCTGAAGAGGGGCGTTCCGAGCATCGTATTTTGATGTCGGTGCACTATTATTACAAAAGTTATCACAGCACTCGTAATAAACCTTTTTATTCTATTTCTGAAAAAAAATCTATATAGTTCTGCAAATCCTCACTTCGATTAAGAATAAATAGTAGAAAAATTGACTAATTATAGCACAAATTGTGAACTGAAAACAAAATCACAGTGACTAATTTATTTTCACTTAGAAGGTAACTATATTTTTATTAAAGTTTTCACCATTCTGATTGTCTGATGAATGAAATATATGTTTACTTCACCTTCATATTTCCAATATTATATAAATAATGATATTTTAATACCAACAAAATTCAAAACAAACTGCATAAATGAAAAATAATAAAAATATGTTTGAATCTAAGCGCAGCGAGACGTAAATGCCAAAATGATTTCTGATACAAATAGTGATACGTCGGAGATTACATAACGTTAGTGCCTCAACACGAACGCGAGGTATGTGAGCGTAAGAATAACGTCGAAATAACCCCTGTAATGTACCCACATTTCACGATTATCGCAATGCTTGGAAGCAGATGGGCATCCTTAATAATGGCTAAATTCCTCTTCAACGTGTGTATCGTTGTCATGTGATCCCATAACAGATACGTCCAAAAAGTCCGCAATCGCTATACATCATTCCATATTATTACGGAAGCGGATAAAAGAACGAGAGGGAAAAATGCTAGTATGCCCATTCCCTTATTTCTTCCCAAGAAAATTATATACAATGAGCGTGTCATTTCAAGTGTGTAAACAATACTATCATGCTCTTCTTTATATAATAATAATTATTTTATTTCCCATAGATTCAAAGACTGAAATGGAAATGGTGTGTATGTCCTTTGCGAGTATGTACACGATTGGATTCATTTTCTTTAAACTACTCTCACCGAAACATGAAGAGAAAAGAAAGTGCATAGAAATAGGGAACTATTAATTCCGACGTAGAACGTTACGCTTGCTTACGAGGTCTCACTGCATGAAAGAATTAAGAAAAGGTCGACAAAAAGAAAGTTTTCGACTAATAGAGAAACGGTAATTAGCGAATGGGAGCCACCGCTCTCAAACTCCGCGTCCGTCCCACCTCCGTCATTTTCACACTCCTCTGCCTCCACTGTCGCTCTTCACTCCATTGTCTGTTCCTCGTAATTCATCCGGCACTTGTCTTCTGGTGTGTCCCCGCCTCCCAAACGCATCTTCGCCGACCAATTCTTCCCCCGTTGTCAGCCAATTCATCTCGTATACTGGCTTTATTGTCGCTACCCTCCTCCGTCGTCGACGTCCATTACTGACCCCTACCCCTCCCGTAATTGCAGGATTCCTCTTCCAGTTGTCTCGATCTCTGCCGCGCCTTTTATTTCCAGTTCATACTTCTTCATCCACCTTCACCTTCTCCAGCGACGCTACCTCCAGATACATCTTCATCCCTATTTATCCTACACATATCCCGGATTATCCTCTTCCTTCTTCTTCCCCATCACCCCCTCCACCACTACTCCCCCGTCCACATCCACGTCCACATCCATGTCCACATCTACATCCACATCCATATCCATGTCCATCTCCCCGTCCACCTTCCCGTCCACCTCCACGTCCACCTCCACGTCCACCTCCACGTCCACCTCCACGTCCACCTCCACGTCCACCTCCACGTCCACCTCCACGTCCACCTCCACGTCCACCTCTACTCCATGCCCACCTAAATGTGCATCTCCACGTCCTCCTTCACGACTACCTCTAAAGATTGGCACCGGATCCCAACAACCAGCAGACAAAGATCACCGCCACATACCATGATAAAAACATGCAGTGCACTTACGGGACTAATGACTACAGCAGTTGATGCGCCCTGATCCTCGAAATAATTAATCAACGATCACCTCCATGTTCGCCGTCATCGCTCCCTCCAGCTTCGCCGGCAACCTCAGAAATACCCTCCCCACCAGCTCCTCCGCCACCTTTTCCGTCTCCGCCTGCACTGCAGCCGCGGCGGCCCGCACGCACACCGGCGTTACCGCATCGCTGCTCCTCCGCGCTCCGCCCGCATCGCGCCGCTCCACGCCGCGCCGTCTCCCTTTAATGGGGACCGTCAACACGATACAATGCGCTGAATACACGCGGGGGTAATTTGAGCCAGCGCCCAGGGCGCACGCAGAACGAGAGCGCGACTTCGGCTCGAGGTGGAGCGCCGCCCGCTAGTATCAATTAACCTCGTTACGCCCAAATCCCGCTGTCAACCGGCCGAACTTTCGACAAGCTCGGCGTCGAGAAAAATCGCGTTGCGCGGTCGGAAGGAAGGGCTGGCTAGGACTCGGCGAGCGCGGGGTTAGAAGACGGACGACTGCGCGAGTACGCCGCCTCTGGGAGGTTAAGGAGAGAATGCGGGGTGGTGTATTACGGGAAATATTTCCCTGATAGGAAATTCCCAGAACGGGATGGTATAGAAACGCGATCTGAGAATCAATCTAGGTGAACTATCTGTTCATAATAGACGTTTAGGCTCTGAATGAAACTACAGATACCGGCATGGTGGAATGATGGTATAGGATGGAAATAATGGATACAAAATCGGCAGTGTTTTGTGATGGACACACATGGTCGAAATACATTTGATCGACAAAGATCTTTTTCTTGAAATGTCAGTAACCACTGTCTGCTGCAGGTCCTTGAGAACAACCCGAGTAGGAGTACGCGTATCCTTGTCAACGTTACGATAGGTTTAGTGAAACGTATTTTGATAGGAAATATTACCAAAACCACCAAATTGTGAAGTTGCAGCGAGAAACAACGCATTTAAAATTGAGTTGGAGGGGATATTGTTCTATAAACAAAACACTTCTGCTTGGAGCTATTCCCTAGTAACAAACCCAAACCGAATAATAACATGTGTTCTCCAAACATCGTTTCGTTTTTCTCAAAACATGCAGGGAATGATGTCTTGGCAAGCATTGATCGATAACTATTTTTTCGTACCAACTTAACCATCTTAGTTCATCCTTTATTTAGCTGTCGTTAAATGATATTCCCATAAATCAGAATGTTCTTTTTAGAACATATTACTAAGGAATTACGCGTTTTGCATCATTTTAATATATATTTTTAAAAGACCAGTGCTTTGTTCCATGATAATTGTTTGTCAACGTAAAGATTAATTTAGTTGATAATAATAGAGAAATCTATGTAATTTATTTGTTTGATATGTAATATCTCTACCTCTCAGAAAGTTCGCTTTTTTGGTAATTGTGTGATCTTTCTTCAGAAAAAACAAATTTGATCATTGGCAGCATGAAGAACTTTTGCGACATGAATATCTGTCCGTGCGACAAAACCCTTCATTTATAATTGACGATTTTGAGAAAGTCACAAAAGTGGCTTAGTAGTAGAATCAGAATCAAAAGCAGAAGTGGCCTAGTAATAGCCTAAAAATATTCGTGTTTTACTAAGATTCGAGACTGGTATATTTCTCAAAATCAATAACAATATTATCTGAAACTTTTCGTCAATCCTTAACTTGCACGTTTCCCAAGAACCTACCTACGAGTAAGCTAAATTCGTAACATTACCAAGATATCCTCAAGATAAGTCAAGGATTTCGTAATCTTTTGACGTTTCGAAAGTCTCTGCAATATTACCTTTCATTGTACCGTCACCATTAAAAACGCTGTGAGTAGCGGGTAGAGCTAGCGTCACACACTGTAGGTCAATGGTTACCAAACTTATAAAGCTTCTGAGCATCCGTATAAGTTTTAAATTCTACTGGGAGCTTTCAAAAGAAACCAGGACCAGAAATAACATTTCCTTCAAATTTTAAACTTATTTGCTACATAGAAATACACATATCTATCAAATATGGTATCAAATTTAATAAAACTGTATACAAGAAAAATAATGGAAATTTATAGGATAACTTAAAAAAACTTTAGTGTCGTTAGTAATATGTTTAAAATGTAACAACTGATTTTTCATCAGACTTTTTACATAATGAGAAGGATGGCAGAATTTTGATTGGTATATCAGCAAAGTGTAGTATATCAGCTAAATTGTAAGGACTGCAATTCATCCTATATTCGTCAAACTGGCAGAAAATTATCTTGCAGAATCAAGGGTCAAACAGGTGCGTGAAGATTTCAACAAGTGTACTCTACTGTAGCCTCTCATCTCCTTGATAACAAACACACATTTGACCACAACACAAATTTTAAAAATTTGTACTTGAAAAACAAAGGACTTAAATAAAATATTTTAGAAAATGCCAAAAATTGTAAACAAGTAAAAACTTCTAACATATTTTGCAACAACTATTAAACTAATTTGAAATATAGCCCGCTGTTCAATATCATAGTAGGCCGTCCTCCACTCCTTTCGCCAGAGAACTGCACAAAATGGCACAGTGTAAGAAGCACACCACAATTCATGTTGACCACATTAAGTGGGTAAATAATAATTTCGTGTGTAGTTTTTAAATAGAGTCTGTTGTTTTTAATAGTTTTACAATTATGTCTTTTATATATTGTAGTTTTCAAGTTTTTATCTTAATGTTCTGTAGATGACTGAAGATGAGGTAACTGACGAATAGTTTGTTCATAAATTTGTTTGTGGAATATTACATTTTTTCTTCCCGTTATATTACAATTTTCGATTGAGGCTCCATGGAACAAGAATGTAATTATTACCGGGTGGCTCAGTGACACACTATACCAGCTGGTATCAGTATACATTGGCGTACCCCGTTTATATTACAAGTTTAGGTGCCGCAGTTTCAGCTGGGAAAACGTCCGTTTGCAAGAGAATAAATGTCAGTAATAAATCCGATGCGGATTCGCAGGACATGGATGTTTTAAATGACTATTCAGTGGTTCTCAAATAGTGTCACTACGTACTGACGTATTACACATTAAGAGTGCGGTAAACGATTCGCGTTAATTGTATCGGAAATATTTGTGATACTGGACGTATAATGAAGTGAAGAACTCAAAGAAACTTTATTGCACCTGTTTAAATTTACTGGAAAGGGATGTGAATGGTCCAGTTTTTTGGAATTGTACTTATTTATGATTTATAATTTTTTTTTTTAAATTGTAGTAATATTTGACATCTCTACATTTACACGTATGTTAGGTAAACAAATGATGAGCAACTAATCAAAATGCTTGTTGTGCACTGGTGGCACTATAGTGCACTGATGTTCTGCACGGTCCTGCTTTCAAATTTCTTCAAAATGCATTTAATTTAATGTGTTCAAATTGGTTTTGAAGAAATATGAAAGCAGGAACGTGCAGAACATATTAAAAATTACATAATTTCATATCAAACTCAATTTTATCCACCAGTGGACAATACGCGTTTTGATTGGTTACTCCTCAAATGTGAAGGAAAGCATAAGAAACCTGATATTGCATGATATTTGAAGTTAATAAGTGAATGAAACTATGAAATAATAAGAATGGAAAGACCAAACAGCACAGATAATTTATTTGCTGCTACACAGTCTTACTATCTCACGGCAATACAACTCTAAAAATAACCAAATATTCAAATTGGTTCGCTATAGTTTTACATATCTTGTATCGTATATATCATATCCAGACATATTTTGAATTTTATCTTAAGAAATATATTGTAAAAAATTTAATTGCTTCTCATTTATGGACACACTATACAAAACCTTTCGCATGTAGCGTATTTTACTACGTTCAAAATTATTCTTCATTCATGTAGTAGTAAATATAAACATTCCTGACACTCACTAGTGTAATAACCGACTGTGTAATGCGCATTTAAGAGCTTAATGCTAATGCAGTTCCCTAAATAAACATACCTCATGAAGCAATAATAGGTTAAAATGAAATAGAGATGTATTTTACCGTTCATAATGTAGGTTTCGTGACATTTGAGCCATGTTGATATTTGTGCACCGCTCTCTTTAGAAGCAATCGATACTCATTATTTTCTCTCAAAGCAAGTTCTGAGTTATTTGACTAATATTACATAAAAAAGAGAACACACAAAAAACTAATGGTCCTGCGTTTTTGCTAATGCTTTAGTATTTGTATAGAACATGGTGCTCAAAGTTTCGGAAGCGTCTCTGAGAAGACTGGGGCGGCAACGAAAGAATTCTGGAAGAAAGAGATGCTATCTTGAGAAAATGCTTTTCAACGTCTTCCACGGCGCTGAAAAACATTTTTATTTATTCGTATTCAACTCTCCCCAGAAAAGGCTTCATCGTGTTACAAAAATTGGAATATATTCGAATATTTCTTGAATACCTCATCAAGTAAAATGAAGGCTCGTCCACCGCACTTCTTTTTCTTTAAAACGAAACGAAATTATCTTTAATGAAGACACAACCCCATCGTGTCATGCCTGGTGTTTTAATTTTTTAGCACAGTACTTGCGATAATATAACCAAGAGCGCAAAGTGGTATTTCAAAGAAAAAACGAGAACTAAATGTATGGTGAAAAGGGAAAAGGAAGCGCCGAGAACAGAATCAAAAAAGGGAGGCTGAGTCCATCATTTCACATTTCTGTCCGTTTTATCTCCCTGAATCTGGGCCAACTTGTGTTCCGTGCCGATGCCGAAAAATCCTCAGGTAGGAGAGAGAAAGACTCGGTGCCGGTACGGGGAGAAGGAGCGAGATCTGAACGGAGAACTCAGGGCAATAGGCAGCTGAGAATACCCAATGACCAGCCTCTATCGGGTATTGAAGATCTCAGGAACTCTCCGAATCGTATCTACGAAGGTCGCGTTCGCCGTCTGCCGAAGCGAGTCGGGGCTCCGGCGAAAAGAAGCCTCCTCATGACGAACAGGGCGGCGGCCGGCGACGGGCTCACGGAAAGCCGGGCGGCCGTTAGCTTTGCCAGAGGGAAGCGGTGGCGGTGGCGGTGGCGGGGGCGGGGGCGGGGGCGGGGGCGGGGGCGGGGACGGGGACAGGGACGGGAAATAGGGGGCCAATGGGGAGTGACAACTGGCAGAGGTAGAAGCGCCGGGATCGACGAGAACGGAGACGGCAAAGGGGGGATGACAAAGGTGGGTTCCGCGTGGGGCGGGAACGGTGAAATTGATTGATTTATTAATGAATCCGGGCGCATCAACTAAAGTCATTATTCCCGAAAGTGTAGCGCATGTTTTTCCCAGGAAGTTAGCGGTGATCTTCCCCCGCTGGATGGTAAAATTTGGCGCCGATCTATTCGTCGGATAACGGAGTATTCCCCAACCACGTATCTCCCACCACCGCCCCTGTCGGGACAAGCACTAAGCTCCCGAACGGTCTCCTGGCATGTGTGGTAGTGTAGTGTAGTGTAGTGTATGTATTTGTGTGTAAGGGGTGAGGATAGGATAAGGAAGAGGCAGGAAAGATCGCGCGCCATGGCCAATTCGTTAGTATATACTGCTCTGGCATTCGCATGGTATTGAGCAGAGCAGCCGGCCTCTAGAATTCTCCTCCAGCCACTGAATTCGACCCAGCTATCTAGCTAGTGTTAGAACTCCCGTCACCGTCAGGACTCGAACCTCGAACTTCCCCATTAGCGAAAACGGTGAGGGAGGGGTGGCGAAAGTAAGGGCAGTGTCATGCACGGCGAGAGCTGGGACGGCGCGGGCGAAGACGGTGAGGGAAGGCATTTCGTGGGCGAGGACGCTGAACGGTGACGACGTGGGGAAAGGTGAGAACGGGGATGGCAAGTGCGGGAACCGCGAGGCGAGATTTTCTAGGACGAAGACGTCATAGGATGACGGAATGGAGAAGGAGGTGATGGGATGGTGACGGCGAGGGAAGGGATGGTGACGGAGGGGCGGGGAGGGAAGGGATATGTGCGGGAATGGAGAGGGCGGAGTCGTGAAGGCAAAAGCATGGACGAAGAAATACGAAAATCGTATCTAACTAAACACTTAACTGAAAGTAGTAGCAACGGTGACGATATATGGCAATGACAATAAGGACGAGGGGGGCAGTTAGTGAAGAGAGTGATTGTGAAGGGAAGTACAGTGATAATGCAGTGGAAGTAATAGTGGTGATAGCGACGTAGAAATGAAACGATAGTATGGGAAATGACGAGACTAACAAGATGAGAACGTGGCAACATATGGCTGACAGATACGAACATAACCACGAGAGCGACGGGGACAATAATGGGATGGCGCAAGTTGTAGAGTAGCAGAGACGTGCAAATGGACCTGACGAAAGGGGTGGAAATAACGAAGTACTCAACCAAGGACAGAAAGGAAGACGATTGTATACCCGGAATAAGACATGAAAAGAACGTTGAAAATGTAACGTACTGTACTGTGAGGAGAAAATTGACAAAGCGCCAGAAGTCATAGTAAATTTTGAATGAAAAAATGAAGTTGAATAGGCAATGAAATTGGCTGATCTAAGAAAATATACGAAACTACGAATTATAGTGAAACACCATAAAAGAAATGCCATAAGCAATTATTATAATATGTACATGGATGTACGTAGAAATGAAGCTGTATCCTTGGTAGCAGCAAAAATAACTTCTTAGATGAAGAACAAAGGAGAAAGGTAGAAAGAGACATGTCGGGAAACATGCCATAAATGGATATACCATAAAACTACACTGTAAAACAATGCAGACACTAACAAAGAGTGACGGTGAAAAATTACAGTGACAAAGAAACTGGTAAACATTTAGCATGTAGTTATTTCTGCGCAGAAGTTTGCATTCCACGGAAGCATTTTTATTTCTTCTAGCTACAAAAAGCCAAGACGACTAGAAAAACATGCACGAACGTAAACAGAAATGCGTTATTCGTGCGCATAGTCTCTTTGGAAGGAGTTACGACCAGCCGAAGCATAAAGAAGGCAGAAACGAAATCGACAGCGACAGAGGCTGAACAGAAGACAATACGGCCGGCGACGTACGCAGCGGCGAAGGAACATGTCAGCTGGGGATCCGACAAATGCGGTGACACTGACAAGAAAAGCGGGGACGAAAAGCGGCGTCGAACATGAACGCGGAAAGGCGTGGGGCCGAGGGCGGGGCGGAGCCGGGGGCGAACCGGGGGCGGGCGCCGGGCTGGAGCGTCGGCACGACATAACAGCGCCCCGGCACGACAGCGCCACCGCCCCGCCCCGCCCGCCCCGCCGCAGCCACCTGCGCTGCAGCTCCTGTTGACGCGCCTCCGTCGCCGCCCCATCACGAGCACGCCCCCGCACCTCCTCCCCCGCGCCCCCGCACGGCTACGCCTGTCGTCCTGCCCGCTCCATCACAAGTACGTCTCCCCCCGCACCCCGATATGCCCGCGGCCGCCCCCGCCTCCCCACTCCCGCCCCCGTGCTTAGCAGCCCTTGCGCACATCCTCCCCTGGCCGCCGCCGCCCCCTTCCCCGTCTGTCGTCTGTTCCGCGCCACCACAAGTACGTAGCCGCCTCTGCCGGCGGCGGCGGCCAGAAAGGGTTGAGCGGCGCGGGGCAGGAGCGGGGACGGGGGCAGGACGGGGGCGGGCACGGGGGCGGGGCGCGGGCGGGCGCTCATTTGGAAGGGCGGCGCGGCGGTGGCAACGTGTCCTCGTCGCCAGCCGACCGCCGTCCGTAATGACTTAAAACGGCGCGGGGCCGCCCCTGCCCGCGCGCGCCGCCGCCCGCCTTCCCGGCCCGCCCATTACCGGGCCGGCGCTATGACGGTGGTGCATTAGGCACCTAACACAATTACGTGTGCGGCACTAGCAGCTGCCCGGTCGCCGCCGCCGCGCCCCTGCCCGGCCCTGCCCCGCCCCGCGCCGCCCTCGCGCTGGGCCGAGCCCCGCCCCCGAGCCCCCGCCCTTTGCCGGCGCGTCTCGGTGCCTGCCTCCCCTGTCCCGCTCCCCCCCGCCATCCAACAAGGCCGCCCGCCGCCTCTCCAGCGCGTGCGCGCGTGCCAGTCCCAGCGTCGGTCTCCTCCTCGACGCCCGGAAACGGAAACACCTCAAATCGAGAAAATTAATTTCGTCGAACGGAAATGAAACGAGCCCCACCTGAGCAGCAGATTGTCCTCGTTGGTCTTTCGCCTGGCGCGAAACCCTGTCAGACCCCGCGGCCCCTCGCCTACCTTTTTGACCCAACCCTCCCTCTCGCCTCTTTCTTCCTCCCCTCCCTCCACGCTGCGAGCGCGCGTTATCGGCAGGCTGCCTGACCGCGTCGTGGGGAGGGGTGGCGCTGGCGCAAATTGTAATGTGCCTGCGTAAAGCACACTTCGATTCTTCGCGTGCCGTTCTCAATGGCCGTTTTAATTGCGGAGCACGTGACGGTTCGCGCTCTTTCTCTCTTTGCCTCTCTCTCTCTCTCTCGCACCTCCTAAATAACAATCAGGGGGAAGCCCCGCAAATACAGAAATAACGCCCAGTGCCAAACGCCGGCGAATAGCGCGAGGCCTGCCCTGCACCGCGGCGCGACGGCGGGTAGCGGGCCGCGAGCGAGGGCGTGGAGGAGATATGGCGGGAAGTCGGGGAGGGGGGAGGGGGAAGGGTGGGCGCGGCGGGGGTGGCGCTTGCGAATAGAGTGCGAGACAATGCGTGAACGACCCAGAAGGGAAGGGTGGAGGTGGGGGAGCCGGCGGATTCAGGGCTGAGAAGGGCGCGAATTGCGAACGCTGAGAAATACGCGCGAAGCCATGGTATAGGGCGAGCGAGCCGCTGTCGTTGTGGCCCAAGTCCCGTTTGCAGTAACAGGGCCGAAGCTCGGCAACGACGCCCTCACGCAGTAATGTGTTCTTTACGAGACCTCGAAGAAAGCCAGGAACACATTCAGTATCCAATATTTCAATATACGATATACAGATATTCTTCACTTGGAAAGTGAAGGCGAAACATACATTTCGGAAACTGTAATATTTACATCGAAAGCTCAATTAGCTTGATAGTTTCAGTGTCATACCTTTCACTTCCTCTTCTTTTTACTTTTCAAATTTGACAAATTAAGCAATGTTAAGCCAAACTATATTGAATCCTCTATATCTCAGTCTAAAGGATGATGGAAATTGCGTAATGGAATTGTGGAAAATGCGTAATGGAACACAGAACAAGCTGAATGACTCTAGCTACCATATATCGATTTCGCAAAGACATCGATTTGTTTTCGTTGGCCTTTACCTACCATGTAGTACATTTTAATCACTTGAAATTGTATTAAATCGAAATATTCGTTGAATTATTTCTTCTAGAAAATAAAGAAGCAATAAATAAAATAATTCAATTTGCCAAATTTTCAATTAAATACATTTGATAAAGGGAAACGAAAGAAAATTTAAAGATACCATGCTATTCGAATTATGAAGTGTCTACTGTAATTGCATGTTTCACTGATATTTGAGTCGAAGATAAATGTTCTCACTTCAGATTCAGAAAATTAGTTAAATAGAAGAGCACACCCGATGCTCTTTCTAGAAAACCTTCCCGGTGACGGATTAAGCTGGTCTAAACCGAGTCGACCACATCAAGGACGCTTGTAAGGTACTTTCATCAAATCTCCCACATATGGCGTACTTCTCTCAAAAGAAGTCATACTGATAAATATCATGGAATCTAATCTCATGTAGAAAATGTGTAAAGGGGAGAGAGAAGCATAGCCACAGTTGTGGCTAAATGTTTTGAATCCATAATCAGTGAAGAGACTGAATAATATATTGTGTCGTGAAAGCGCAGACACAACGCGTTGAGAAGATATACCGTGACGGAATAGTTTAATTAAGAAAGAGAAGGGAATAACAAAAAGTACTCTAGAGAAAAATAAATTGTGACTTCTGGAGAGGTTTTCAAGTGCAGAATTGTAAGCGCACATTGCCTTTGGTCTTAGGATACAACTGAATTCAATGTATTCTTACACAAAATGTGTACCGATTTTTTTCTTGTTTTGGGACTTCAACTCGTGCGCTTCAGTGTTTAAATGGAGACTCTCTTCAATGAGCTTGAGACGAGGGCAAATTTGAGGCACTACAGATAGTATTTAAGGTTGAGCTGATACGAACATTTAAGATGCAAAATTATCGCAACATAATTCAAAATGACGGGAAAATATTAATATTTTAAAAAAAGTGTTTAGAATTGATTTAAAGATTTAATATTAAGAACTCAATTCAATTCAACGATGTCTTTATTTTACGTGGCGAGAATCAGGCCAGCTCTTCCACCTGCCTACGAAAATTTCGCAACGTTTCTTTAACCATCTAGCAGAGAAATCTAGAAGAGAGGTTTCATTTGCGAAGAGAAACAACAGATTTTAATTTCGGAGGCTTTTAGCTTGAGGATTTTTACATGCAATAAATATTTAATATGGGACAGGGGGCTTTATTTCCCTTCCGAAGACAGGTGTAGAAAGGATTTTTCTCCCTTAAACAACTTCGATGGTGTTTGAATCCGCGTACTTGAGTATATACGTCCGATACGATCCGACAATAGACCACCGAAGAACGTAAAAATGTAGTGTAACTACCGAAGTAGATTTTAAATACAGAAAACAATATATGTCTTTAATAATGTAGTTTTTAAGAGGAAGAATTAATAAAAAAAGGACCAATGTGCTATTATTAACCCGGGTGTGCACGCAATGTAGCTCTAATATTCAGGCTGTAGACTTTTTCAAATCATTGAAAAATAAGATCTTCTAGAGAACTGAGTTTCCTTAAATCCCCTTAGTGTTAATTTCTGAATAATTGCGCGCAACACGTTTCAACAATAGTTTTAAGGGGCAGTTGGGAATAACCTGAAACCTGGCCGCCACGCAGCGCAGAGTATGACAGAGACAAAACGTGTTCTTCCGTGATCAAATGTTACTGAGAAGCGTCCGTTAATAGTTAGATAATTATATTTTTTTTAAATAAGGCATCGTCACATAAAACTTATGTATCACACGAAAGTTGCATAAAAACGATTTTTTTCAAACTAGTAGAAAACATCGATAACGTGTGAAAAGTACTGAAGTATCTGATAAACACATCCCGTGAAGTAATATTACAGTGTGCATTGTAAGTACTTTTGGGTTTAGAAAACTTTTCTCTCTTACAACAAATAAAACTATTGGAAGTAATTTAGAGAAAATTTTAAAGACATTGGAAGATGATTTATTTAGAGTACGCTAAAAATGTAAACTATCCGTTTCAAATTCGCAGGATCTAGAGTGTAGGTAGTTCGATCAGCGTATGTGCACTTTGGAGAAAATCCAGTGTACTAGTTAGGCAGGGATCCCGTCAAGTAGTACTCAAGAGACCTCCGAGCTCCGAGAACCCATGACAGGCTTCTATAGACGCAAAGCAGGGATTAGCAAACTCAATGCAGACTGGGTCTAGCAAACACATTAATCATAAGGAGTAATTTAAATTATGCAAAAATTTGGTGATATATGACTTTATTTAGCGTAAAAAACGGTCAAAACAGAGTCGTATTTTAGAGAAGTGTAAGCAGTACACCAATCTGCCGGTAAACCCAAATCATCAAATTTCATTAGTTATTGATGCATTGTTGATCTTACAAAATGATACATCAAGGGAAGATGCTAAAAAAGTAACATAAAGTAAAATATTTGAACAATGATATTGATTCAAAATTAGTTTTTGAGATTTCTTCACATCCCCATTGTACAAGGGAAAACCTGATATTTGTGTTTAACGTATTTCTGCCGGGTATTTACAGAAATAAAAACTATCCAAAATGTATTTTTTTTAACTTTTAAACTCCAATGCATATTAAAGAAATTATATTTTTAATATCTCCAAATTATGTGAAGTAATATTCAAGTAAATTTTATTTATTTTTTATTGTGTATAGCCAATATGTACTGAATGCCTTTTTATTTATCAGAATTCCCGCTAAAGTGGTCGTTATGACAGTTCACTGCTTATTCCACCAGTATCAGCATAACATAATGTTGAAAACTCATATGTATTTCTGTGATACAAGATCTTCCAAAACATTGTCCAGAATAATCAGCTTCGTGAGTTAACTACCTATTGTGCACCTCATTCCTTTCCCAGCGTCTACTTCCCCTCGCAACGTACACTGTCTGCGCCGAAGAACGTAAGTGGGACTGGAGCACGTACGTACGCTGTTTGAACGCCCTGTTTCAGGCACTAGTGTCACACTTATACTTACACGCAATGCACTACCACGCGTATCGAGAGCTTCGAACTTGACCCGGCTGGGGCGGTGCCCCACTGATGGCAGATACTAGATTGGGGAAAACCCCGCAAGCCGTCAAGCCGTGTAGGTCGGCGCCTGGCTTCACCATCCAGCAGGGAAAGACCACAGCCATCTCGCGCGATAAAAAATGCACTACACTTACGGGACTAATGACGTTATCGTTTAACGCGCCCTGAAACATTAATCCATCAATCAATCAATCGAACCCGCAGCTGTCGGCCCCGCGTTCTTCAACGATGCCCCAAGCCGCGGGCTCGCACCGCAGAGGTCGGCAATAGGAGCTCGCGAAGAAATCTCGGAATAAAGCACGAAGGGCCGTGAAAGGCACAGCGGTGAGCGATCGGGGATTCCGAGGAGGGGAGAAGACGTGGAAGGAGCCGTTTGGAGGGCGCCAAGGGCCACGGGGAGCGGAAGGGCGCGGGGAAATAGAGCGTGGAACGTTTCTTGAACGGCAGGCGCAGGCGCAAGGTCGCGCCGCGCGGGGGCGGGGCGGGCCGGGGCGGAGCGGGGGCGGGGGAGAGGGGGGGGCACGGCTCGTGAGCGGACAGAAATATAGCGGCGGGAAAGGGCGCGCCGAACAAAGTGCGTACCGGGCGGGGAACGACTCGGCGCGCCGGCCGCGGAGGGAGAGATTCGTGCGTGGGAGCAGGAGATCACGCGACAGTGTTGAGGGCCCTGTGGGATTCTGCCTCCGCGATTTGCCATTCAGGACACGAGAGACTAACGAGGATAGTCAGTCGTTCGATCATTACTGTAATTTATAAGAGTAATTTGTTACTTTACAAGAACATTTTTTTTATTAATACAGCGTTGATGCACAAAGAAAAGTGGCACGTACAAAAAATTAACAAATTACGGTTAAATGAAGAAATCTGCTAAGAAAATATGTTTTTACTAGTACAAATTTTCATATGAAACCACTATACAGAGTAAATACACCGGTATAAAGATTTATTTGAGCGCAAATAAACGTTTTGGCAAGGAATCAAATTCTTATCTTGCAATTTGTAAATTTTACGACAATTTTTGAAACGTGTCTCTTTCTTGCGCGTCAATGGTGTTTAATACCGATCTCAAAGCATCGTATTCAGATTAATCCTGATCATTACATGTATTACTGCATTTTGTATTTGCCAAATCAAAGGTAATCTTGATTCTGTCGGAATGGACGCATATCTCACCATGCGCAACACATCTCACTATTCATGAAACCGTTTTCTTTGTAGTACGAAAGCCTTTGTAGTAGCACTTCTACAACCACTAATTTCTGCCAAGACGAATTTCAGGGATAGTTAAATCGAGAAGTTATTTATAAATTCTATCTTACGTGTTGTAACTCAATGAATTAATAAAAGTAACCGCATGTATTGCAATACAAATTTTGTAGCATAAGTGAGATGGTGTAAACAAGAATAAGTACATAACCTCTACCAGTCTGTACCTCCTTATTTCTTATTGACATATATTATACATGGTACAATTGTCTTGCAATTCAAACGTTTGATATATTATATAATTTACAATTTCGCGCTCAGACCTCTCCCACTCACTGAGCAGCCTTCCGTTTATTACATTTATAGATCTCGCGGCCGCGCACCAACCGTCCAGTGGAGCGCCAAGGATTCGCGGCCAGCGCGGGCCCACGAGGGTGCTCGAAGCGTAGAGCGCGCAGCGACGCTTGAGCGGCAGAGAAAAGCGCGCAGCCGGCCGAAGGGGAGCGGCGGCCTCCGCGCGGGCGTGGGAGGGCTGCAGGCGGGAGGAGGAGGGCCAGCGAGAGATTCGGCGTGGCCCGGTGCGGTGCGGAGCGGGAGGCGGGCGCGAGCAGCGCGGCCAAGACCCGACGCCCTTGCATTACAACGGAATTTAACAACCTTTGCCGCGCGAGTTTTGCGTTGCAAATGGAGAGGGGCTGAGGCCCGCGGCGAAGTGGACACCCAATGAATACGCGCTTTTTGCCCTCCGCGCCCCGCTTCGCCCCGGTCCCGCTGCTGTCCCTGCTGCCGATCCCGCTGCCGTCCCCGCTGCCGTCCCCGCTGCCGACCCCGCAGCCGACCCCGCAGCCGACTCCGCTGCCTTCCCCGCTGCCGACCCCGCAGCCGACTCCGCTGCCTTCCCCGCTGCCGTCCCCGCTGCCGTCCCTGCTGCCGTCCCCGCTGCCGTCCCCGCTGCCGTCCCCGCTGCCGTCCCCGCTGCCGTCCCCGCTGCCGTCCCCGCTGCCGTCCCCGCTGCCGTCCCCGCTGCCGTCCCCGCTGCCGTCCCCGCTGCCGTCCCTGATGCCGTCCCCGCTGCCGTCCCCGCTGCCGTCCCCGCTGCCGTCCCCGCTGCCGTCCCCGCTGCCGTCCCCGCTGCCGTCCATGCTGCCGTCCCCGCTGCCGTCTACGATACCGTCCCCGCTGCCGTGCCCGCCGGCATCCTCACTGTCTTACCCGCTTCCGACCCTGCTGCTGACTCCACTGCCCATCCCGCTGCCGTCCCCGGTGCCGTCCACGCAGCAGTCCTCACTGCCGTCCCACTGCAGTCCCTGCTGTCGTCCCCGCTGCCGCCCTCGCCGCCTGTCTGCCGCTCTCGTCTACCCTTGCTCTCAGACACTTGTTTCCACTCTAGCTCCGCCAGCGCTGCCTTCCAGCTCCATCCTCGTCCCGTGCCGTGCTTCCTCGTTCACTTCCCGTCTTTCTGTACTCGCGTCTTTTTATACCTACACCACTGCGAATCTACTGCGCTGTCGCTGCGCCCCCAGCCATTCCACTCCGCGCTGCACATTGTCTTTTTTCTCCTCTTCCCAACGTCTAGCCCTCATTTCGTTTCTTCTTATTTCTTCTTGTCTGCATGTACGTCCAAATAATGTGTTGCATACACTGCCACTCTAACAATAAGACACCGTTCTTTTGAACTCTTCCAAGATTTGTTGTTATGTTCGTTCGCCTTTGTCTTGCTCATTTGCGTCGCCTACATTTCACCACATATCTGTTCAGTTCGTGTCACTTCCTTAGCCATCCACCAAAGAATTTAATCACTGTAGTTTTATTTTGCTTTTCGTGTCTAAGTCTTCTCATGTCTATTTCCTGTTCCGTTTTTTATCCTTCAGTGACTATGGCGCAAAATAACAGACGTATAAGGATATCAGTGATACCGAAGTATTTTAATTCTAATTTTACGATTAACCGCTTATAATATTATAAAATGTACAAAATTAAACACGACAAAACAAATTTCGGCAAAATTATATATTTTTAAAGTAATTAATAATAATTAAATTAATTAAATTAATACTCTGTTTATTGCATCAACATGTTATTTCGTAAAGGGTTGAAAATTGCTTCACTTGAAAATTGAATTTGTTCATTGTCTTCAAATGTTTCCTCAAGAAAAATATTCTTTCACAGTGGACCAGAGTTTTATGCGCGTTTTCGTGCGATGTACTGAGATCTCTTGTGTATACGGTGGCTCCTCGAAGCTCAATCTTCTTTCGCGGAGCCTCGCGGATACCGCCTTCGCAATTTTCTCGGGCATCGCTTCACCTTATTCCGTTCTCTTCGCCCACCATTCTATTTGTAATGGTATTTATTCTCGTTCGACCTGAAGTCTTTCGAGAGTTTTCATTTCAAAGTTTTCATTTCAATTTCTATTTTACATTTTTTTTTTACATTTACATTTTACTTTTTTTTTTATTTGTGTATTCCTTGACGACTTGAGGTTAATTTCTTCTAGTTTCTTTTTAATTAGTTTTGTTTACGATACTATTCAATTTTAATTCCGATTTTCACTTTTTTGTAAATGAACTGGAAGGTGCAGATCTGATGAGCAATAGGAAAAAATAAAAATTGGCGCCATTTGGGAGAAAAGTTTCAAAATGTTTTTGAGGCTACATGTAAAGTACCCTCAAAAATAAAAGTACTCCCAATGCCTCGAGTTCATTCGCATTTATCAACTGCTACATACTATTAAATGGAGGAAATATTTAATTAAAATTAATTTACGCAAATAATTAAAAATGAATTAGAGTATTGCTTATGGATATTCTGCACGTTGCCCGGCAATAGGCAATAAAGTGACTTTCTGCCAAAAATTCGGCATTTCCGGCGCACGATTACGCGATTACTTTCTCTCCTTATGGATTGCTTCGTAAGAGCGAGAATGTAAAACGAAAACGACGCACGCGTAATCGCTAGTGCAGGGAGGTCTCAGCGAATGCTCCATCGTGGGACGCAGTTCCACGCGGACCGCTCGCCGCTGGGCGGGCTGCGCAGCCGAGAGTGGCGGGCGGGGGGCGGCAGGGTCGTGGGAGGGGCAGGCGACGCATTCTGGTTATGTTCCCAGCGCATGAGAGCGCTGCTAACGCGCAAACTTGTCGTAGTTGCGTTGCAGATAGGGACGCTCGCGAGAATACCACCGGCAATTGCGCCCTGGGAGAATGACCGATCGCAGTCCTCGCTCTGGGGCAGAGCGTCTTTCGCCTCTCGGGGGCGCGCTGTGCAACTGAAAAGAAAACTCGTGTTCTGAGATGCGAGTGTCGAATGAAAGTTCGCTCCAAAATTCTGTAGTTTGTTTATTGCGAAAGACGATTACACACGTTTTAACAAACAGTCCATTGCGGTTTAATTTTGAAGAATTATTTGGCATCCTCTATACAAGTATTGATCGTGTGATAAAGGTAAAGAAAAAATATCACATTGATCGTAAAATTATTTGCTTTCACTCTTTGTTTACAACACAGGCAACGGAAATAAACACTCTTAAATGGATGAAATGTTTAATTAAAATTAATTTTCGCAAATAATTAAAAATAAATTATATATCAAATATTTTTATGGATATTCTGCACGTGGCTACAATAATTATACTGTATTACCACAAAAAAAGGACACGATTGATTCATTGATTGACGACTTCGGCACATCAACGGCTAAGGCAATTAGTCCCGATAGTTTAGAGAAAATTTAACTCCTAGAGGTGGTGGTGAACCTCACTTGTGAATGCAAGATCCAGCGCCGACCAATAGCAGCGAAATTATCCATCGTCAGCTTGCGAAGAGTTTATCTCTCCAGCGGGTCACCGTCCCATTTACGACAACCTCTCGAGACGTCTCTGACATGTGTGGTTGTGTAGGGGATGGTGCAAATGTAAGTGTGTATCATTAATAGGAGAGGACAGAAAAAGGAAGAAGAAAAGATCGCGCGAGGGACAAAACCCGGGTTTTAGGGTACTTTTTCGGCATTCGTCTGGTGTTGAACACATAAACCACGATAAAATACCAATCAGGGCTGCGGGCTGTTAGTGTTCTCATCCAGATAGCGGCTGATTTCGACCTAGCTATGTAGCAAGTGTCGAAAATCCGCCACAGTGGAGACTCGAACTTCAGGACCTCCCGGTCGGGAGTGCTGCAGAGACCGACTATGCTGCGTGTGAACTAAACTCAGTCGGCAAATGGGCAAGAAAAATATAACGTTTTACGTAAGTGTTATATGAAAATGTTCCAAGAGAAAATGAAGGAAGCAACTTCATTTTTCTAATAGCAGGGAATCATCCATTATGATCACAAATAGATAATTTACTCTCTGTCTGTAATTATTTCATAACTGATATAAATTCGCAACGTGAATAATTTTGTACACGTATGTCTGTTTGTTAAACAATTGGGTTCTGCTGTTACTGAATTCACAAGAAATCTCCCTTTAAAGAATGACTGGAAATGAACGGGAAAAACAAATTAACTTCGTGTGGAGATGGCACGTATTGGAGAATTTTCCCCTCGGGCTCAGAGCGAATCCAAGACCGCAAGGCTCCTTCCTACATCCCCTCACTCTCTCCCCCTCTCTTTCCCCTCCCTCACCCACGTCGAAATCCGTGTTATATCTGTGCGCAGAGATAACTAAATCAAGCGTAAAATTCAACGCGAGTAACGAAGAACTGAATTTGCAAGATATAACTATTAGCATTTAGTTTCACAGCACTGAAATTTTGGTGAAAGGAAGAGCGGGGGAAAAAAATTATCGGCGATCGTATATAATAACGTTTGGTATGTAAATGATTGGCTGCAAAAACGGTCATCGGCCGCTATGCAAATCAACAGTTCCTATGCGGACAAATCATTGCTAAATTCAGCGCGGCTAAATATCTGCCGACAGATAATGTATACGTTTAATGCTTACAAAAAGATAATGGAAACGTGTGACTGTTGTGGTGCGCATGGGCTGCCATGTTTATGTACGGTCGCGGGCTCGCACAATCTTCCACATTATCACCAGCGGCGCGCGTTGCCCGCCGGGGGAACGGGGAACGGGTGCGGTGTGTGGAGTGGGGTCTGGGGGAACGCTGGAGTGTGAGGGCACAAGTGTGTGTGTGTGCGCGTGTGTGTATGTGAATGTGTGCGTGAGCTATTTCCAGGACCGTCCCGAGTTATTTATTATTTATCATCGTTTTTCTTTGAAATGAACAAGCCGTCCTGTAAAAACCATACCACATTATGCTATCATATTAACAGATTACCCTTTTTTTAAATATAAGGCCGTGTGTTTACATGGGTACGTTGGATTGTGTATGTAGCACGGTAGCTACTACAATATATACAAATCAATTGCATTTGGAGATTTACTTTTGCGCCATTCAAGTGTGCTGAATGATATAATTGTTGAAAACGTACTAATTATGACACGACATGTCAGACAATTGAAAAATTAAGATTATAATATGATCCAAGTGTAAACGAACGATATAAACTGCAGACCGAAAACGATCACTGACGTTTTTCGTCGAATTTCCTTTTTATTTGGCCATAATCTCACAACAATATATAGTGAGACTATGTTAAATGCGCAGTGACCTTTTTTGAAGCACAGAAAGTACATTAGTTATTACGAAAAAAAGAGGAGAAAACTGTACAACTTACAATTACTATGTCAGCTTCCTTCGTCAGAAATTTTACCCACATTTATTAGGAATTTAACTTCCCTACACATACGTAACGTTAAAAAGCGAACGCTCCAACCCCATCACATCACTTGAGTGTACGGGTATGTACGATCATGTCGAGACTTCATTCGATATGTAGAAACGTCAATAAGCATGTACGAGCTTTAATGGTCCTGTGAGAACATCAATGGAAAAGTGAATAGTCTACGAGCCTGTGGATGCATTAATGGGACGCGTCAACGAGCGTTTAAAGGCGTCAATGAGCGTGCGGATATGCGTACGAGCGTAGAGGGGGCGTGAGAGGGAGTGTACGGGCTGTGGAAGGGCGATGCACGGCGTGTGTGCGAACGCACGCGTAAGCTCGTATACGCGGACGATGTAAAAGCGTCAATGAGCATTTGAAGACGACGCGACGCCATGAGAGTGGAGACGTGTGTCGACATGTAAATGCTTTAATAGATATGGAGGTACGTGAATGAAATTGTAGAACTTTGAAACTCCTATATTAACGTTTCTCCCTCGGTGAGTGAGACGAGGAAACGGATTTCTGAGGGATTGTGAATGAATCGTACGCAACCACAGTGTTTTGTACCGGGTTTTGTTTGTGCAAGGACACGTGTAAGCAGATGTTCAAGGGTTAGTGCAAGTTGTAGAAGCATTAACTGCCGTATGAACACGTGAGAGCGTATACAAGCATAAGACTATGTCCCTGGGAAATCCGATGGTTAATTGAACATGTGTAAGGGTCAATGAACATGTGGAAGCGTTTGTGGACGTGTGGAGATGTATACTCGGTTGTGCGAGGATGATGATGTGTAGGTAGGTACGTGCATAAACAATGAAGCTGGTGAGAGAACCGTGAGTGGAGGAGTATTAAAAGGCATAATGTTCATGCAAAGTAAAACACCACACGGTAGAGAGAGATAGTCTAAGGGCTTTTCAATCAATGGACAATAGGACGCCAAGAATCCAAATTACATGTTGGTTAATACTGATAAAATCCAGCACATTGAAGATTTTATTAAGCGCATACATTTTTGACGTAACTTATATTTTAACCACAAACAAGCACAGGTAACATCAAATCAGCTGAAGATGCAGGTAACTATAATTTTATATAATTTTGCACTTATAAAACTTTGCAGTGTTGACAAAATGTATTTTATTTGAAAAATACAATGTGCATCAATTGAAACACCAATTTTTTTGATAAAGTATAAGTATAAGAAATAAAACTAATAATGCAATTAGAAGTCATGCAGAGTGTACTCGGTTATTTGTGCTCGGTTACCGCAAAACGGATCTTAATCTCTGGAGATAAATTTGTAATGGTTATAAATATTGTGTTGCCTTCAATTTAATGAAATATAAGGGGAATCGGTCACTTTGTGCTTGGATATTCCGTAAAAGTAGGAAAATAAGGCGTGACGTTTCGACGTATCCATTCTGGAACGTAGAAAATGTTTCTCCCTTGTAGTGTTTATAGGCTTCCGAGTACGTATTTCATCCGACTTAAAGAGATATAATGGGGTATTTTCCAGGAAAAAGAGTGTAGGTGAATGATAGAGAAATTCCTTCCAAGAAAAAATAGATCGTTTAGAATTTTCTCGCAAAAACCCCAATGAATACAGTATTAATGTGCAAATGTGAATTTGGAATTGAAAGACATATTGACATAAAGTGTCAATCAAAATCTAGAGGTAGTGAGCAAATACAAATTTTAAAAAGTTTAAACCTCGTCCATGCATACAGAGATACACTCAATAGAAAAATAGAAGATAGAATATTTAAGCGAATGAGAATTTCAATAATATGTTATTTTACACGTGTGTATAAAAGTATCGATCATAACGTGTAGTAAATACAAAACGTTTTCTGTTAATAGTGTTGAGGAGACATCAGCAGCGGCAAGAGGAAATGTGGCGAATATTAACTGCGTGTACTAAACATTTCGACACTTAGTGCCACAAAGCAATACCTGGAATTTGTGTTTTTTGACAAGACACACTCAGTAAAGTAAAATAGCCCCAGTAAAGCAAGTCTTAAAAATAATAAAATTCCAATATACAGCAATTTTCATCCAGCGATCAATTATAAATTGATACTTGTCAATTTTCAAGCAGTTGGTACCTGATTAAAATTGGAAAATCTTGGATACGGATTCTCTTGAATTTATACCCATCGCACCTGAAGCATTTTGTAAGCAAGAATAACAGAAAGGCATCAAAGCCTTGCGCACAGTGTACGCATGAATTGGGAGACATCTACGATCCGTGTACTAGTGTAATGGGAACACGTAGAGGTAGCAGCAGCGGCAGCAGAACGCCTCGTGCAGTGTTACGCGCGTGCAGTGACACGCGTTGCCGCACGGCCGAGTGCAACACGCAACACGGGGCGGCCCGGACACATGGGCGCGGGTGGGCGGTGTGTGCAGGAGAAGGGGCGTGCGCAAACGTAGCGCCCACGTCGCGCGGGATATTCCCCAGGGCAACGCACGTTGCGGTGAGAGGGGGTGGGGGTCCCTCGTCGGTGCGTTTGAGGCGATCGAGGCAGCGGTGATGGGGGGGGGCGGCGGGGGAGGCGGGGGCGGCGGGGATAGCGGAGGCAGTGGGGTGGCGGGGGCGGCGGGGAGGAGGGGCGGTGGCGGTTGCGAAGGCGGTGGGGCGGCGGAGGCAGCGGTGCAGTGGCGGTGGCGCTGCGCAACGCCGTTTAGGTCGCTCGCTTCTGGAACGTCGGGCTCCGCACACATTCCAATTAGCATTAGATATTGCAACTGAAACTCTCTCCTGAGACTGCTCACGCAGCAAGGGCAAACATGCTCGCTTTCGATTTCTGGATACCCAGGTTAATACTGAGATTGTGCAATTTGATTTTTCCTGCCATGTCATTTCGTTGCCGTAATGAAACATTAATATTAACACAAAAATAAATATTCAGATAAATACAAATATATAAATGTACGAATATATAATAAAATAATAACCATTGTAATATCTATGTATTTGGCATTTAAGGGAAGGATTAATCCGACTTGCGTGAAAGAGGTGTTCCCCGGCCTGGGAATTATCCGCCTGGGTGTAAGGCAGACATTTTGCGAGCATGACGGATTCCCTTCACCGAATCTATCATACTTAACTTACCTAAGCTGTTATTTCTTCAAACAGCTGTAGAAACTGTGACGATTGTATTAGAGAGCTATAGCTTAATTTTTACTTCAATCAGGAATCAAACCCCGGAATCGCAGAAAGCAAACACGGGGTGAATGATCCACTCCAGGGGCTAAAAAAGTAATAAATGTTATAAATATGCTATATCATTAGGCCGAAAGTGATATTGTTCCCCATGGTCACGCACTTTCTCACTATCACAAAATACTACAACCGGCAAATGTGTGATGCTGAGAAAAACAAACCTTTAAAAACGGATGCATTGTAAGATATGGGTAATACGTGCGACTGGGAATTAATCGACAATATGGTGTATGGAGACAGAACACGGAATGTACGAAAGAAATATAATAAAAAAAGTAAGCATACAAAAGTAAAAATAGAATACATAAGAAGGAAAAAAAGAATATTACGACTGTGATGATTATGATCGCGTGTTTCCCTCCAACGCATTGCACATTTGCCTGCAAACCCATTCATCATTCGCCGACCACTACCACGTCGTTTATTGCCCATACATCGCTCTATGCGTTTGCGAGTGCAAACTCCGGCGTAACTTCGGCCTTGTAACAAAAATGACCCTTTCCCCAACGCGTGCCAAGTTCCATGCGCCACGTGTGGTCTCCCACAGCAGCGGCGGCGGGCGCCGCGCGCGCTGGCACCCCGTGCGCTTCGACGCCGAATCAAAATAGACGCGCGAAGACGAACGAATCGATCGCGTCGACAACAATGCGTTATGCGGGTCTGCGATCGACACCGAATAAGTTCGCAGAGCAGCGTTTCGGTTTATCTAACATCTCACTAGGTATGGTAATGGGGTTATTACTGGCACGAGAAGTGGCAATTGTTGGTTTTGGATTACCATGTTGCGCCGCAGGCTTCTCTGGAATCTGTTTATTTATCTCGAGAACGGGCTGCGTGGGGGTAATTTTTATTTGAAGATTTCACTTTGTTCGTGGCAGATATACAACATTTTACTCAGTCGTTTGTGAATTGGTATGAAATTTATGTCAGAATGCTTCGTGTTTCAAGGGACGATAATATTAAAGGATCAATTTATTTCGTTTAGTGCCAACACATAATATTTTTTTATTTAAATGTGTCCCCCAAAATGTAAAACTATTTTGCGCGCATGAATGACACTAACATGTATTATATATTTGGCAATAACGTTTGAAGATTATTATTAATTTACATGTCGGATTCAGGTCATTCACCAACATCGAAATCAAAACAATAAATTTATATATTTCAGTATGATTTTCAAATGGATTATTAAACTTTTGTTAGTGTCCGAAGAATGGTTGGTGTCTTCTTGTGAAAATGCGAGTATCTCTGCAATATTGTGTGTGTGTGTAGAAACATACCGAAATTTTGGATATTTGATCAATAAGAAGACCAAGGCCATTTTCATTGAGCAAGAGACTTCCTTTTTTCCTTCATAAGAAATGCATGGAATATCACGTAATTTTGGCCATACTTTCTCAAAAGTATGCAATCTGCATGAAGTTGCCGCATTGCGGTCAAGCAACGAAAAATGGTAATCTCACGATCGCCGATAGTCTCTCCCACATCAACAATATTTTTGAAGTTGATATTCAAAAATTATATATATATATATATATATATATATATATATATATATATATATTTCAAAATTTAAAAAGATAATTTTTTCCTCGAAATATATTTATTTTTCTGGGAAAAGTTTGATTGCGTACAGAAATTACCAAATCCAATCGATGCGTTATCATATTTTTACGTTAAGATTACGTCTAACAAATCGGTTAGATTCGTTCGTCAGACCGTGAAGTTCCTTTGCTATCATTAATGTGTAATATACACTCGCCTAGTTTGTCAAAAGCGTATTCCTTCATTGCCACTACCACAAGTATAAAGCGGAAGGTTAGTATATCAAGTATGATGCATATGCTCCATTAGTTTTCTTAATGCCTATCACTATCCAGTATGAATTTCCATCGTTTTCTTGTTCTTCAAGAAAGAACCAATCTTCCGCACTTCAAAGGTAGATCTTCACTCTTCCCAGATCTTCACCGTAAAGTGTCTTTACTAATGCACGTTCTGTCCGAAAGAGACGCCGCGTGAGTCCCCTTTAAAGACATGTCATTTCACGCGCATGTGGAATTGTTTATCGTACGTGATACGAGGGAGGCGGGTAGCTGCCGAAAGAAAAAAAATAACGCGCAGATTTGCCTTTGTTTTCGCCGCGCATTGAACGAGATTAAACCACTGTTTCAAAATTCGAGAAAGCCGCGCGCTCGCAATTGAATAAGCCATTGTTTACCTCTCCCTCGTGCGCTGTGACACTGCAAGGACCGCAGGGACCGCGGATTGTCTAGCTAACAACATCGCGTGCGGTCGACAAATTCGCGGGGACCTGTCTGTTTCGACGCCGACGCCACTTGTACTTGTATCTCTCTTGATGATACAAGCGCTCAGCCCTTCCGAGACGCGTCACGTGACTTACAACGCAGTTGGGAGGCGGCTGCGGAGGAACGACAGTTCTTCGAATTCAAATTTGCATTCGCTACTGGTTCACAATGAAGAGCATACTTCCACCAAACTCGTTGCCAGGCGCAGTGACAATTAACATTGTGACTCGCTGCTGCGTATTTACCCCAACTTCGTCCTCGCCCTCTTCTGCCCTCTAAAGTTACTCTCCGAATATATACCAAAATTACGTTGCTGTTCCAACTCCCAGTTCTGGATTTTCATTCGCTCACTTTAAGCGATGGTCTGTGCTGAGCGGCTCGTAGCCTTCGGATGCCGTACTTCCTTCTCGTCAGCGAGGTTTCCGGAGGTGCTTACTTCGTTCATCCGTGCCCCCTAAACCCCAAACTCTAGTCACAAAGGCGCGCTGTTAGTATAACATGTTTATGCATACGTTGTTAGTACACGAGGTGTAAGGATGTGCATGGAGAATGTTGTCTCGGGGAAGAATATTTACGCAACAGCGACACGCGCTAAACCAGTAAAGAGATCTACAAATAAAGGAAGACATTCCTCGCGCGGAAACACACACGTGGGGAGAAACACATGGTAACTCACAGGTGAACAATGACAGCTAATTCTAACTCTATTCATGTTCTCTGTCTCCATCTTGCCACGGAGATGGCTTTGTGCTTAATCCTCTGCGGATCCTACAGCTTGGAGATTGTTCTTTTGCAAATTCAACACGTTGGAAAATATTCGTTTTAGAAGCTTCCCGTAATACGTTTGGCTGTTTTATTTACTATACTTTAAAATAATTGAGTTATGCTATTGGGTATTCTAAATGTCATGTTACTCGTACTTATATAAGGCATTTTAGATTCATCTATTCTTCATTCGTATGTTGTAGTAGTAGATGTTTGCCGAGATACAGCACGACGTAGGATGAATAGACAGTTGAAACTCAAGACATCAAAATTATAGTGTAGAAGGAACAAACAGAAGTAAACACCGCGTTCTAGTATAGATGCACGCGAGTGAGTGTATAGAACACATTTTGATGTTATATTCAGAGCCTTGAATTCCATTTTCAGGAAGTAATATTTTTGAGTTAATGAATTCAACGTATTCAACGTACGTTTGAGAAGTTAATAAAGACAAAGAGAACCTTACTACAGATTTACAGCACGTAAAGTAATATTTCGAGACTTAATTTAGGTCGTAAATTAGACCTGAGCAATTGAAATGATCGTATGTTTCAAATCAAATGGTTTTGCGGAAAAGTCCGATTCACAACGAGTTAAAAGTCTCGGCATAATGACAGCATTTAAAGAGAGTAATGATGATCAGTCACGGAAAATCTCATATATAGTTCAATATTTTGAATTTAATATTAAAAATTTTAAAATATTGAAAGTCACTTAATAATCACTAAACACACTATCGAGAAAGAGAAGAATTGTTAATGAGGAAAATAAAAAAAATCGAGGCTGCAGAAATAAAATGTCGAAAGCTATGCGTGTTTGAAATGCCGCTAGCAGTGAACATTCTCCTCCGAACGATGTTAGCGGGTCGGGAATTGAATCGCACGTCCTACCAGGCCAGCTCAAATGAACACAAAAGCAACACGCCCAGTTCTCCGCGCTCAAATGCCACGCATCTTCACGTCCAGTTAGAATTACATTGCACGTTATCAACTACTCCGCGGATTTTCCAACGAAAAAAACACACAAATTGCGTATAAACAAACGGGCGCGAAAAAGCACGCGTGACGCGTCTGCGAGATCCAGAATCGCGTTGCCCATCACGTCCGCGGCGCCCAGGCGATTCCGGCGAAGCCTCCCGGCGGCCGGCGGCCGGGACACCATTCATAAACCGCGCCGAATTATGCGATTACTCTGCATTCGAGTACAAATCGCTACGAAGCCGCAGCTGCGGCCACGTTCGACATGCGCGCTCAGATTCGGCCGCGCCGCCCGCCCCAGCCCACGCCGCCGCCCGCGGTTCAGATTCCGCACGGGTGGCGAGCGCGCCGGCGGGCACGGGGCAGTGACGGGAGGGACGGCTTCAAGTGGAGGGAGGGAAGACAGTGAAGAGAGGAGCGCGGAGAGTGGGAAATCGGTGACGGAGAGAGCAGGTACGGAGAACGAGGGGTGCAGAGACGGGAGAGCGGGGACGGAAAGATCGGGTACGAGGAGACGATGAGAGAGAGACGGGGAAGAGCGGGTTCGAGAAGAGCGGAGACGAGGTCAGCGAGGACGGGGAGTGAGAAAGTGCGACGAGAGGATCGGGGGCAAAGAGATCGGGGACGGAAAGAGCGGGCACGAGGAGAGCAGGGATGGGCGCGCGGAGAGCGAGATAGCGGCGACGGTGAGAGTAGAGACAGGGATGGAGAGGAGAGGGGCAATGAGAGAGGGAACGAGAAGAGAGGGGACGAGTAGAGCGGGGACCAGTGAAACGAAGAGAAGTGGGGCGAGGTGACTAGAGACGGGGAGAGCTAGAAATAGGGAGGGGGCAGGGAGGGAGAGAACGGGGAGAGTGGGGAGGAGAAGAGGAAGAAGGGATGAGAGGGAATGGGAGGGGAAGGATGGAATCGAGGCGAGCGCAAATGGTAAGAGCAGGGAGACGGGATGTACATATAGAACAATGGGGATGAGGAGTACGACGGAGCAGTGTGGCAGTGGGAAGCGGAGAGTGACGAGTGATGAGGGAATGGGAAGCAGGGATGCCGAAAAGGAAACGAATAAATATTTATTGGTTCCGTTCGCATCAGCTGTACTATGGTGATTAGTCTCGTAATTGTGCGTGCCTGGAAGGTACCTGCGTTCCTCTTCCACTGGAACGTGAGATCTAGGGCCAACCTACATGTCACCTAACGGGGGTTTCACCTTTATATATCTCCCACAGCATGTTACGACGCAGCCGGAACCAACTATAAGCTCCCGACTGGTATCTGGACACGTGTGGAAATGAATTACTCATGCGTAAGTGTATGTACGAATGTAACAAAGAGGAGAGGACAAGGATGAGGATAGAAGGATCGCGCGCCCTGACGTCCGATAGTTATATTCCGATTTAAACAGTATGTCCCTTCAAGGTCACGAGCTGGCAGGCGACGGGAACACTGTCACGCAATCGCTTAAGTAGCGAGAGCTTCGTCACTACTTACATTTTTGATATCGAAGTTCCTGATTGTATGACAGTGCCTTCCTGTTTCAGATCGTGAACTTAAAAGGGACACACAGTTTTAATCGAAGTAGAGGGTACAGCTCCGTTTCGTTTGGTATTGACCGTAGAAACCATGCAAAATTCAGAGCAACCGACCGCTAGAATTCTCCTCCTCACAACCGCTAAATTCGTCCTAACTATACAGCTCGCTATATAGCTAGTGACGAAATTCCGTCCCCAACAGAACTCGGACTTAAATTCCTCGATCGACGAGGCTGCACGGTGGTGCCGCTGAGCCATCGCAGCTGGTCGAAACAGGAAATGGTGACGAGCTGAAAATGGTGCAAAGAGCGAGAAGGGCGAAACAGGAGAGGGTGATCCGGAAGAGAAAATCGCTGAGCGGAGAGACGTTGTGGAGCGCTGCGGCGGAGTGGGCAGCGGGGAGTTGGGACCGAAAGTCAACGAAGCGAAAGAGTGGGTGCAACCGAGGCACATGGAGTTGGAGTGGAGAGAAACGGGTAGCGAATAGAAATGAGGAGCGGATGGTGTGAGTAAATGAGGCTGTCGCTGGTGGAGGTGGGGAAGAGATCGGACGGAATGGAGCAACAATGGTGTGGGTGCGGAGCGAGGGTACATCGAAATAGGAGCGGCGAAAGGGAAGTGGTTCACCTGCGAGAGAATGAACCTGGAGGAATCCTGAATTGAAATGAGAATGGAATGAGCATCTAAACAAGAGGGAAGATTGAACAGGTCTGCAGAAATACTACTTTAAGGAACAACATCTACTCTAATTCAGTTAACTCTAATTCACTTTCGTCGGGTGTCAGTAGAAGGTATACAGAACTTGTAAGAAATTCATTTTGTCACTTGACATCGCAAACTGTTGTGAGAGAATGAATAATTTACAGTGATGGATAATTCTGAAGTTCATTTAAATTAAAAACTACAAAAATTAATGTCAAATCATTTTAAACACAAACGAGTGCATAGTAAATATACGCAGTATAAAACAACTTTTAGAGAATATTCTAAAAAGGCTTCCACAAGCAACCGCGTTATCAAACAAAATAAATTACACAAATTTAATTTTTAATAAAAATACAAATTTTTATAATAGTTAAAAGATAAACAAATTAAAAAATACCATTATATATATGATCTTCACAAATGATTTTTGAAAATTTAAAAACACAGCTTAAAAGTTTACAACCGGACTCAAACGACCAAACCTTTTGTTATAGGATTGTTAATATGGTTTTATGTTGCCTCTGTTGACAATATATTTTTTCGTAGATACTCATTTAACGTAAGCATTTTTATTATGGTATTAGGCAATTTTGAGAAATGATAAAACAATGATATGAAAAACCTGTTTTCAGAAGAACAAAGAAATGGCTATATAATTTAAATGTTTTATCATTAACCAAGTGAAATAACGCGGCTCTGATGAAAATAGAATTCTAACTAGTACCTAATTCTCTGAAATGGATCGAAGAGTTTGACCATTATAACGGTATTAATTTACACGCATTGAAGAAAATCTGTGAGAGGTAGAAGTGTAATGGAGGTTAAAGCAAACGGAGTTAACACGAATGAATGAAAGTAATGGTCGAAACGAGGAGTTAAATGAGGTCAGAGACTAGACGTAGCCTAACAGCCCTCTCTGGAAACGAGACGCTTCAACTACGGCGACGGACGGGCAAGTATTGTGGAGGCACCGGGTGGGGCCGAGCAAGCAGCTGGATAATTATGACAGTTCTGAGAACGATAGGCGGAGCACAGGAAGGCGCCATTAAGGGGGATCCCGAGCACAAGCGAGCGAGCTAATAAGAGGCTGCATGGCCAGGCTGAAAAAGCGGGCCAGAAGAAGCGGGGTCAGGGGCGGCCCTCGGGGCGACCCACCGAAAGCACAGAGCGACCAGCGCAGCCAGGCAATGCAGGCTTGCTAGGCCGGGGTACACCCAACCGTCCACTCTGCCCGACGACCCTTTTATCTTTATCAATTTAACCCTACAAGCTCACGTACACGGAATGCTTAAGAAAGTCGTCATGTCTACACAAATGCATTTTATGTTCAACGAATAACTTTCGTTCTTTTGTATCTGCGCTATCCATATATTTACAGCTCATAACGCTTTTTAATTGCCTCAACTCGCGGAACTGTCCTTGTTACAACTACGTTCCGTGAGAACGGTGATTATCATGAGGACTGCTTTCTTGGGAGATAAGTTATTTATACCTGTCAAGACAATGTGATTATGAAGTGCAGTACGTTAATGCATACACAAAAGAGAGCGAGAGGAATGTTTTATCTCGACATCGTTTTGTAAAAAACCGAAACTGCCGATCTCGATATATCAATATTACCATCGAGCCGCAGAAGAATTTCATTGAGTTCAATTCGCTAGAAATGGCGACACACTGCAGCTTTTACCACTCCCTCTCTAATGTGCGACGCCCTGGCGCCTGACTGGCGTTAAAAAAGCGAAGTTTAAAAAGGACCATTGTGTGCTAGTTTCATTTGCACGCCTTTGTTATTACTCTTGCTACCCTGACCATATCCTATATCGCATCATTGCTCCCTCTCTCTGACCCAGGCCTCAACCGCAACCCCAACTCCGAACCCGACTCAGGCCCCGACCCAGATCCCAGCCGAGACCCCTGCCCAGACCCCTGCCCAGACCCCAGCCTAGACCCTAGCCCTGGTCCCAGCCCAGTCCCCAATTCAGATCCCAGTTCAGACCCCAGTTCAGACCCCAGTTCAGACCCCAGTTCAGACCCCAGTTCAGACCCCAGTCCAGGCCCCAGTCCAGGCCCCAGTCCAGGCCCCAGTCCAGGCCCCAGTCCAGGCCCCAGTCCAGGCCCCAGTTTAGACCCCAGTCCAGACCCCAGTCCAGGCCCCAGTCCAGGCCCCAACTCAGACCCCAGCCCAGACCCCAGCCCAGGCCCCAGCTCAGGCCCCAGCTCAGGCCCCAGCTCAGGCCCCAGCCCAGGCCCCAGCCTAGCCCCAGCTCACTTATCTCCTGCCGCTCTCCCGTTACCACGTCTTACACTTCTTCACCCAAGGTGTACACCTCCCGATCTCTGCCCCATCATGCGCTACATTTATCCCAAAGAGCCCCACCCCACCCAGCACCGATCCGCTCCACTCCACCCCCGTGCATGGCCCGCACACGTTGGCTGGCCGGTATCAGCTGGAGCAGTGTTACGGGTAAGGATAGGCTGAGGTGGGGGCCGTCAGTGGCACATTGGCGGCGGGGACGGAGCCAGGAGAGAGGCCGGGGAGGGCGGGGCGCGAGCGCGTGGGCGTGCACGGACGCTGCGCTTCCCACACGAACGCCAAAGCGCGCCGACAGCCAGACGACGGCCGTAGGCGTCAGCGGTCACGCGCGGGGGCGGAGCCCGAGCGAGAGGGAGGGTAGGCAGTGGGAGATAGGTAGTGGAGGAGGATCAGGGTGAAGAAGGAAGGGTGTGTAGGCGGCGTGGATTGGTTGCCCAGGCTACGGCATTAAACATACAGTCGCACCGCTGATTCCAGCAGTTTCGCCGGCAAGGTAGTGAACCGCGTAGCAGACAGGAGAACCTGGGATTATGATTTTGTCCCCCACACTCCTTGTCGCGCTCGCGGTTTGTCCTTCTATCTCTCTCTGAAACCCTCTGACATTTGATCCGACAACATTCCATTACTCTCCAGACTAGAAATTTCTTAACAGTTCTCAGTCTTTCTCGTACTCTCTAAACGTGTTCACTTGTCTCTGGCTTTCTCCTTTGCCTCTCTGTTCCTCCATTCTATCTCACACCCCTTTTTATCCTTCTGTCTTCCTCTTGCACTCTCGCCCTTTCTCCTTTTCACCCGCTTCACTCTCTCTCCCTTCTCTCTTTCACTTTTCCCTCTTAAACTCTCTCCCTCGCTCCTCGTTATTCTTCATTAACTGTACAGATTTGCGTATGTATCTTTTTTCTTTTTCTTTTAATGCATTTCGCTTCTTATTTTGGCATTCTTTTTCATTTTATATGTTTCTCTCGTCGCATTTCTGTAGCCGACTCTTTAATTGATTTTCAGATTGAAAATGGATACAATTTTAAAAATATAGAATTCGCCTTTCACCCAATACGATTTACTGTAATTTAAAAGTATTAGAGGATCAAAAAATGTAACACAAGAACATTTTTTTCTATTTCTATACGTAATATTTGTTATTACTTCGCTACATATATTTTGTGGGATACCATAAAAGTTATTAATTGAAGGGCGTTATCTTGTGATGCATTTATTACTTAGACAGGAGTCATGTAGACATAGGACTGTTTACACAGCGGCATGCTCATTCTACCGTCCTAGTTCAAAGCCAATAGACCACAAGATGCGGTGCTATAATTAATTCAAACCGATGTCCAATCACTCACATGGATGTTCTGTTGATTCTACTCTACACTGCCGATAATTAATTTTGCGCTGCGGTGCAGCGATTTACTTCAACAGCTTACATCTGCCTTTGAGGAATTAATAGCTGAATTTGCAGGTCTTAGAAATTCGTTTAAGATTATCTAACGGTTATTGACGATGCCTGTGAGTAAAGAAAAAGACATACAATAGATTAAGACGACATTTTTATAGATTAGCTTCATAAAGTATTTCTATACCAAGTCAATTTTTCCTTCATATTTCATGGAATTTACCGCTTTAGGATACATATCTTTTTTTAAACAAGATGTGAATCTATGTTCACGAATATCACATACACGCGATGACTCTTGTAACCCATTTAACCAATGTGATTTTTATCAAGAGAAATATTTAAACGTTCTCTCAAGCATCATGAACCCTAAAAAAGTCTGTGTTTGAAAGTACAATAAATATAATTGCAATTATATGTGTATTTAGTGAGAAATGTAACGATTTTAGGAGCGTCCTTTCATAGAC
Organism: Gryllus longicercus; assembly: GCA_038098605.1. Taxonomy (NCBI): domain Eukaryota; kingdom Metazoa; phylum Arthropoda; class Insecta; order Orthoptera; family Gryllidae; genus Gryllus; species Gryllus longicercus. The sequence continues at coordinate 427,613 of JAZDUA010000212.1, forward strand.
ATTTTATGCAAGTTCTTAGATTTCAGTAATTATGCACGGTGGACAATTGTGTTCTTAGATATTTAATTCTATGATAAATTACTTACTTTTTCAGTAACGCGATATGTTATAAGACATATAATTCATTCGGAAAAAACTTTTAAATTAAGAGAAAAAATCGAAAAACCTTTACCTCCATACTCCTTTGCTTCAATATCAGAGAAAATAAAATATTCCTTCCCAGGGAAGTGCCTTTAAATACTGTCACTTACGGCGCCACAGACGTTCTTCCAAAGAGGCAAGGCGACGTGGAAAATCCCCTTTGTCGAGAATCGAACTCGGGTGCTCCGGGGACGTCGGAAATCAGAGGCGCGCGAACCGTGTCACGCCCACCCCCCTTCCGGCTGCCCCCACCTCGTTCATGTCACTGTCTCGACGTTTCAATGCAGATCTGGGCGCGATGTTGCGCATACACAGCCGGCGGCGGCGGGCGCTGGGAGCGAGTGCGGGCGGATGTCCCAAAGGGCGCCCGCTGCTACCCCGCCACCGCCGCCGCCGCCGCCGCCGCCGTGGAAGCACTACACGACGTCACTATAAAAGGATTCCCCGCCGTCTTATCCCATTAGGCGCGTGCGCGCGCCGCCGCCGCCGCCGAGGAGACGTTGAGGACCGCACGCAGGAGGCGGCCCAGGCGCCGGGGAGGAAGGGAGGGCGCAAAAGTGGAGAGGAGGCGATGGGGAGACAGGGAGAGATGGCTCAGGGCATCAACTGATGTCACTGCACTCCCTCTGACCGGAAGGTCCGAGGTTCCGCTCCCGACGGTGGCTGGATTTCCCACACTGGCTTATTAGCTAGGTCGAATTCAGTCGCTGTCTGGAGGAGAATTGTAGCGGCCGGCTGCTGTGATCGGTAGTTTTCCGTGTTTCTCCGATCAACACCAGGCGAATGCCGCAGCAGCACCCTTGTCTTATCCTTGTCTTATCTTCACCCCTTACGCACACACACCTACACTAACATGCACTACACGACCACATATACCGGGAGACCGGTCGGGAGATTTGAGATTGTCCCGGCTGGGGGGGTGTCCCGCTGGTGGGATAAACCTAGTTGTGGGAAATCGCGCCAGCCGACGGTAGGTCGGCGTCGGATCTCACCATACAGCGGGGGAAAGATCACTGCACATCTCCCGAACAAAAAGAACATGCATTAAACTTACAAGACTAATGACCCTGGTAGTTGACGTGCCCGGAATCACTAAAACAATCAAACAATGAAGCGATGGGGTGGAGAGGGGGCGATGGGTAGGTAAATGGGATGGCAGCCAACAGAGCCACTGAGAGCACAGAGATGCTTCCCGAAACATGACATGTGGCAAAAGTTTTCAAATATTGGCGATGACGGTAGACACAGGAGTGACAGGCAGTGAGGTGGGCAACGTTCCAGGCTGTGAGAGTGGTGCCAAAAATGACGAACTAGGCAAAAGCGGTGCTTGGAGCGAAAAGTACAGAAGAACGGTGAAAATAATGGCGACGACGGAGGCAACGTGGACGACGGAATTGACGGTGCACGTGACGGGATTGATGGTGGGTGAAGGAAGAACTGAACGTGAGCACCAGGTTTTGTCAAGACGACGGAGTGAGATGATGCAGTGAACCGATCTGTTATATGATCCATTGCAGGATAGGAGATCGATCTGTGGAGAGTCTGATGAAGAATAATTCTGTCAAGAAGAGTGGATGTGATTAACATGAATCACATGTTAACATTAATCAGATGTTGAGCGTTGTGGAAGATGAAAGGTATATCCCGGAAGGGAATATGCTTTTGACTGCTACGGCGTGGACGTCGCGAAAACAGTCCAGACGCCGCCGACCGGTCGAAGCCGTGGAGGCCCTGACGAAACGATGGCCTTGAAACGAGAACATGGCTGAGACCTAAGAAGGCAGCCGAGGGTCTTGGGAGGAGGAGGACACCGTCAACGAGAACACTCCAGCGCAACGGCGGCGACGGCGGGAGGGGGGCGGGCGTGGAGGCGGAACGAGGGCGGGGCGGGGCGGGGCAGAGCGGAGCGTGGGTGACGGCCGAGCCCTAGGCTGCGTCGGCGGCGCTCGCAACCCGATCCCGCATGTAATGAGAGCTGCAGGCGTAGGCAGCGGCGCCGGTGGCGGTGCCTGGTGGCATTACGTCAGCGCCGGCCCAGGGCGCGGCTCCGCGCGTCGCCCTGCCGCAGCCCCGCGTCGAAGCCTGGCACCAGCCACCGCCGCAGCGGCGGCGACGTGCGCAGCGGCGACGTGCGCAGCGGCGCAGGCAGCGAATATTGCGGCCGAGGCCGAGGAGGCTCCCTACCACCATCGCGGTTCTAGCTAGATAATTTGGGTATCCATGTGAAGTGAATGGTATAGGCGGAACGTAGGGGACAAGACGGTGGTAGTGACTCTGCCCCCAATATATAAAGCTTCGTTGAATTTTCATATAAAATGAATAAAATAATCTTAACAAATTTTTTATAACGGTTTAAAGATTTGAATTCCCATCCAACAATCTAATACATAAAAAACAATGTTTGTTTGTTAGTTTGGTGCGCTGCCGTACCGTTCATCTGATAGCGATAAAACTTTGTCAACTTATTGCTTGCACTTGTGGGAAAATATAGAAAAAGTATGATGGGAATGTGCATATGCCTGCACACGTAGACGCGAGTTCAGGATGATTTTATGTTGACGCACTCGCCCCCTGTTCAGGCTATCTACGTAACGGCGCTCTACGCAACCCGCAGTACCGTGAAGTACTAAGTGTCTGCCCCTGCCGTTGCGAAATAACGTTAGGGGGAGACAGGTACAGAGAGAGACAGAGGGAGATAGAGGCAGACCAACACAGAAAAAACAGAAAGAGAGAGGAAGATAAAGAGACAGACAGAAACACACAGACAGATGGAGAGAGAGCCGAGGAGAGGGGCGGGGAGAGACTCGGAAAGAGACGGAGACAGAGAGGGACAGTGATAGTGAGAAAAACGGAGAGAGAAAGGGAGAGGGAAGAAGAAAGAGAGATGGAGGGCAGGACAACGTTGGCCGGATTCCTCTAGTTGCAAATAAGTGGAAGAGTGTGAAAACGTAATTGTGCAAGTTCGTTTTCCATTCTCTGATGTAGACTTTCAACATTACTCGGAAATGCCACATGCCATTGCAAATGCAGCTTTCTGTAATCAGCTGTTCTATACAGGAATGACAGTTTTTCTCAAGTGCTACTGTCTGGTTACAGGATGAAGGGCTCGTAACATTCTGGGAGATAGATTGTTTTAGACATACGATGCGTTGAAATACATGCGACTGATGAATGACTGTTGGTTCTTCTGCGATGTGTGTGTGTAAGTATTCTCAGTATTTATGAAATAAAAAGATCACCTTCCAGTAGCATTAATATGATCAGAAAGGATAAACTTCCTTGGATAATTTGGATATATTTAATTTACAAAACTATTTAAATTCAAGCTGCAACAAACCTAACCGTAAAAATAGAGATTAATGTTTTATTATTAATGTTTTTTATTTTTAATTTCTGGTTTTCCCTGGCGATGAAACCAAACACAAAATCGTATAAAAATTTATAACAATCATACAAAAACAAAGAAATGAAAACAATATGTTTGCCATATATTTTCATTTCTAATTTAATTCAAATACGCTCACGTACTGTAAAGGCCTTTAACCAACACTAATGGCATTATATGTATGGTGTAACGCAAAATGAGGTACTTTTCTAAACTGTAACACCTTTGATATTTTATTTATTATCCTCTTACCCCAAAGGGACAACAAAAGGATCGCTGAACTGGCGAAATACTCCCCGATCGTCATACTTTGCTCAGTTGCGCCAAAGCACCGCAAGGTTACAACCGAAGATCTCCACTTAGGGGCGGAACCCAACAAAGTTGAGGCTAGGTCTTAATCTTTCAATCGGTTGAGAAAAAATTTAAAGAAATACAAAATTATTTACTCTGAAATGTACAACGGATTTACCACTTTAGAATACAGTTGACGAGTTGTTTTATTGATTATTTCATGTTTCCGAGCGCGTCAACTGCAATTGTCATTAGACACCTAAGTGTACTGCATGATCATACGAGGATGTTCTTTCCCAGCCGGATGGCGATGTCTCACACAGACCTACACGTCGGCTTGCGCGTTTTCCCAATCCCGGTATCTCACCAGTGGTGCATCCAGTCGGGACAAACTCTGAGCTCTAAGCTCCCGACATTGTGAGAGTGTAGAACATATAGGTGTAAGTGTGTGTAAGTAAAAGGTGAGGACAAGACAAACAAGAGGAAGGAATGATCGCGCGCAGTTCATGGCCCATTTGTTAGGTATTCGTCTGGTATTGATGACCACGGAAAGCCAACGATCAGAATAGCCGGCTGCTAGAATTCTCAAGACAGCGGCTGAATTCGACCTAGCTATGTACTTGGTATCCTACCTTCCTAAAATCCTACCTTCGTCGGAACTCTAGAACCTCTCCGTCAGAGGCACTGCAGTGACATTTCTTTATGCCCTGAGCCACCTCAGTCCGCTAGCTGATTTGTGACGCAGCCTCGTTAATGCTGCTCATATGTTTTAACACTAACAAAAAAACACTCGAGGGCTCGAAATTTTACTACGTGATGTCAAAAATTCAAATCTTGCCATGTATGATGAGTGCGGCGTAGAAGAGAATTATTTCAGATTTCTCGATAAGACTTTATTCCTGACAAACCATTACTCTGAATTTCACGTATTAATTGTTACCCGTCATCTCATGATGAAGACTTTGCATGAATAGCTGAAAATAGACCAACGACGGCAATGTTGAACGACAATATCTAGTTCCTTCTCGAAGTCAGAATTTTCTCATACGAAACGTACTAACAGGACGACTAACTACTTGTGAATGGGTTGTGTAATATGGATCAAGATAAATAATATACATGGTAGTACGCCGCAGCAGATTTTAACATTTATTGGATACACTAAACGTATCAAAATACTAATATGATCTACAAGATAGTTGTTTCTATTACTGTGATATCGAGCACCGTGATACGACTTCATGACACACCCATGTGTTAGAAATATGATTTATAGTACATTTTAGTGCGCTTTAGCAATCGAAATATTATGACACTTTCGATTAACTAAATATGAAGGAATTTCCTGACAATAATTTAATAAGTATAAACTGGCCATAAAACGCCGATTTTGAAACTTACGTAATTTTGAATTGGAACGTGTTTCGAAATGCGGAAATTCGAAATAGCAATGTTAGACAGTCCCAACGTTTTTCCGCTAGCGTAACTATCACCTGAAGCCGCTTCGACCCAGTCGGCGTCCAGCGTTGCCACACTGCTGCGCCCTCGCGCAGGCCTCCCCTCCCGCCCCTCCCGGCACGCCAGCCCCGCCGCCGACCGCTGCCGCTGCGCCCGACCGCAGCGCTTCGTCACACGTCGCGCGGGGGCGGGGAGCCGCCCGCGAAGAAATTTCCCAGTTACGGACAACGATCGATCCCATCGCCCGAAACCGAAGCGGCGGTGGTTTACGCCCGCCCCGCCCCGCCCCGCGCGCCGGCCCTCGCTCCGCCCCGCGCGCCGGGGCCTTTATTTTCACTCTGCGTTTGCGCTTAGGGGCCGCCCGTAAATTACGTAACGCAAATTTGGAGTATTTTCAATACCCTCTCTTCCCCCGTAGCGTACGTGTAACGCGCACTTCAACCCACTCTAATAATTACGTAGCGCTTGCGGCAACTCCCCTCCCCCAACGATTCAATAAATATATTATTGATGAATTTTTTTTATTTATTGTAACAATTTATAGAATATAATATAATAAATACATTCGATTTTTATTTTAATATGTTAATATGGTAATGTTTTTAGTATAAGACTGAATAAAACGAATTATTTCAACAAATGTTGAAAGGTTTTAAAAATAAATATCAACATAACATAACACTAAACTATGACCCCCTACCACCCATGTAACGTAGCGTAACGCTGCCTGAAACCCCGTACCCCTCTTCAGCGTTACGTAATTTATGGAGGACCCCTTATCCCACGTCAGCACGCCCTCCCGCCATTTATTTGTTACAACGAACACGCTACAAACGTTCGCAATATTCAAAGACGTTGGTATTTCGTGAATTCGATGTTGGATTCTTCAAATATTACTCGAATAATAGGATATTTTGAATTTTTATTAGATAGTTGGAAGAAAACTATCCAATAAAATAAAATCCCATAAAGTGTATAAATTAATCAAAGCAATGTTAAGGTTCCATTTTCTATTTGGATTTCATTCGCCTACTTTTGAACAATTTTAACACAATTTTAATGATTTTAAAGAAAATAATCTCGTAAAACTAAACTTCAGCACACATGCTGAATTAGCTGGTCAAAAGGTGCACTTTTTGGGAGAAAATACGTTAAGCGAAAAGAGAGGATTATTGCCCTATACACGCAGCTGATGATATAACATCTGGGCATTTTTACTTTCCCGTAAACATATGTTTATAAGGATTAACATACGTAGAGCGGGAAACTTACGTAATGCTGTGGAAAATCAATTTCGAGGTGGCAACAAAAATACAGATTTTGGTGTTTTTTTTTTTAAATGTCCGCCCGTCTGACAGTCTGTAAACACCACTAGCGTAAACCACACGTAGGATTTTTTCTAAAATGGATATTCGCCAATCGATCTGGCTCAATTCGAGGGCAAGCGATTTTGAGAAACTTTCTTCGAAATTTCGGAGTGCTTCACATGAAGCCCCCCGGACATTTGCAAAATTTCTCAAAAACAGTTCCAAATGTTTTTCTTTAAATTTCTTGTAAAATATAGTAAAATACACTTATAAAGGTGGCATAGATCCGATTTTCAGGATTAAATCTGAATTCTCGAAAATTGCAAAAGCTGGATTCTAGAATATTGCGAGCAATATGTGAAATTTAAAAAAATAATAAAAATAGAATTTTCTCAAAAAACGGCGCGGAATTGTTTCTTCAAACTTTTCCAACAAATAGTGCTAATTTTACTCTTTAATGTGACATAAATTTAAATTGTTTTTTCTTCAAAAATTACACAAATGTAATGTTTTTGAAAGATTTCTCACGTCGGTAATATGCACATTTCCAGCGATTTGTAAAAAATATTGCATTTTTGAGTTAAAGTGCTTCAAATTACTTTGAATAAAGTTACTCAAAAACTAAAACAAAATTGTGTAAAAAAAAGCTTCAAATTTCGCTTTTACAGTACTGCTTAAACTTTTCTTAAAAACTGCTCCAAATGTTTCAATGAAAATTGCAATATATGACAAGGTTTTACTCTTATTTAATATTTTTTAAGTAGTATTTCGGTTTTGTTATAAGAAAACCACAAAATTGAGAAAATGTCAAAAAATGTGGCTGGGACGGTGATAGATGGCAGCTGGTAAGTCCGAATAGCTAGCCCAGATCAAAGAACTTAAAATACTAATACGTGAAATTCGAGAAACTTTGTGCTATTCTGTAGCACCTGTAGTTAATTCTTATTGGCATACCACGTGGTGCTCCATAGTTTACTGATGGAGAAAAAATTGCAAGTGTTTCTTGAAAGTAGGTGATGTTTCATAGGAAGTACATTTGTTGAATAATATTTACATTTTCATGTCACCCGATAACTGAAAATTGTACCGAGTCCAGTGTACAAACTTATTCACTTAAATTGGTACTTTTGAAGTCTTTCCTGAAGTGGAAATTCTTTAAATACGAAATCGCTTAACCAAAACAGTGCCAAAAGTAATCGGTGGTTGACTATCCAGGAAGTCATTAAATTCAGAAAAGCGTAATCCGTGTACTCTGTACTCGCGCCGTTCATATTTCCGCTAGCGAATCACAACAGTCCCTCTGAACTGACAAAATCGTCCACATTGATTGGCCGCTTATGACGTTATACTGTCAGCAATGTTACATTCGAACCACGCAACTGTGCAATACGAAGCGTGCGGGGAGAGTGGGCTGGCCACGTCGGAATTATGGACGCAACGACTACAGTCTCTTGGTACGCCAGTTTGCAGTTATCACTTATTTGCAGTTAAGGCTAAAGGAGAGCTAAAAACTAGTCCTTTCTTCGTTTTAGGAATTTTTCCAGCCAACAGCCGTTACCCTCTGCGTCCCGATATTCCCCTCTGCGGGACGCATATTCGACCATACACTAGACATCAACACACTTTACGGGCTCCTCGGATCTGGGGTCAGCAGAACGCGAGGCCCTCCGCGACAACATATGCACGAGAGACAAGGGACAAACAACCATGCCCAAGGCGGAATGCGAACTCGCGAGCCTTCGGTCTAAACCGCTGAGTCGGTACACGCTCTCAATCACCTCGGCCATCCAGATCGGCTAAAAACTAGTTAATTTAATACAAAAGTCAAAAAATACATGGTTTCGGATGAAAGGTTAATTAGTCCTGGCGGAGCGTAGAGAAGACGACGACGATGAAATATAGCGATTCCGAAAAAGTTTACTTTTCGGCCGAGGTCTTTGCACATTGTACAACTGTACATTTGGTATTGTACACTTACATTTAGCAAGACCTATTCTTGTTAAAATATTCAAGTGTTGGTAGTTTTAGAAATTTTAATACTGGGAATTCTCAGTATTAATATTGTCACGGATTATTAAATAAGTTAAAGTTGACAGCGCAACTGGCGACACGTGTATGTTTTCTCTAATAGATTCCTCGGCTTCATAGCGTAATGGAATAACGTTTAAGAGCAGGGCTAATAAAACATATTTAACGTAAAGAAATGTGTATGTGTTTTAGTTCTTTACAATAATATAATTAAATAATAGTAAATATTACGTTTTATGGGGTGAAAGAGAGGCTCTTTTGCTCCAGGTTCGAATGTTGCAACCTGAGACCACTATGCTGTGAATCGCAATCAAAATGAGAGAAAAGACTCGTTTATTCCGTGTAATATATTGTACTTTCCGCCATACTTGTGTATATTACCCTTCATTTATATAATGTATATAATTTTCTTTAAAAGTTCGTGCTCAGCCGCCATTAGTATCGATCTATAAAGCAACAAAGGAACAAACAATTGAAATTTGATTAGTTAGATATGAAATATTGCGAAGTAAATGCAAGCGAAAGCGAAGAAATTATGGAAATTCTTTTAGAAATACTGTAAATGGCACGAGATTCCTTCTCCCTTTCTCTCTCCGTCTCTCTCACTGTCTCTCCGTCTATCTATCCGTCTCTATCCGTCTATCTATCCGTCTCTCTCTCTCTCTCTCTGTGCTTGTCTCTCTTTGTCCATTTCCGTCTCTCTCTCTCTCTCTCTCTCTCTCTCTCTCTCTCTCTCTCTGCCTCTCTGTGTCTCTTGTTTCTCTGTGTTTGTCGCTGTCTCTCTCTGTCAGTGTCTCTTTCTGCCCCTGCCTTTGCCTCAGTCTGTCTATCTTGCATAAACGAGCCTCTCTCCTGACTTTCTCGACCTCGTCCTGCGTCTCACGGCAACGCTCAGCTGCAATGAAGGCCAGATGGAGCGCAGTTTGAATGGAAATCTAATTATATAGAAGCGCCATTTTTTCAGCAGCGCCAGGTAGTGGAGTTACAAGAAAATTAACACCACATAAACCTTCTGGGTGAAATAACAGGTAGATATACCAAATTTCAGAGAGATGGGTTACACGGTGTCGGAGTTTACTGCTCATATGTATATACCAAAATCCATTTATGTATAGTTATAGATAAGACTGTTGGTACAATTTAAGGTTGATAAACCAAGACTTTCCCTTTGGGAGAGAAAGGCTAACCTCCCTGACTCAACCGACGGATTTTATCCCTTTGCCTCTCTGAAATAAATGTAGCATAGGGATACTTTCCAAACACGTAGACGACAAATAAATTACATAAGAAATTACATTTGGAAATTAAATTGAAAAATAATTTCCTTTATTTTACTTTACTTCTGCATACTCCTACCATGTTTAAAAGCCTAGTTCTAAAAGACGTTTCATTGGTCTATGAAAAAAGACTTATTTTCGGAGGATATACAATTTATAAAATTAAGTTTTGGAGGAGAGAATAAAAAATAGAAATTCTTATAAATTTGTCGTTTCACCCGATGTCATCCAAAGTCACCCGAGATCACTCATTGTATTGTGTGAGACAAAAAAAATGACTAAGAAAGTGATTGATGCTATTGAATGACTTGTACAGAAATTCAAGATGGCGAAAACAAATAATTCCCATGAAATGCAGTTATAATTTCGCTTGGTCATTTACAGATTTCTCAACGAGTAACTTAAATTCAATTCGGACAGACAAGAAATGAAGCCAAAGTTCACCGTTAATCTTTGTGGTAGGATCCTAAGAAAACACTTATTGTTTTCATTCCATACACACGAATAATATATGTGCCTCTTATGGATAGAGATGTAATGAACAGATGATAACAATGGGTTGAATTATGGCGGAAACATGGGACGAGAGACAGAGTAACCATACCAGTACCTGGAAAATCCATCATTATTTTCCCCCAGAATTGTGCGAATCAGTCACCATCAATTTTTATTCTTCTTCTTCTTCTTTTCTTCGTTGTCCTCCTGAGATAAAGGCCCATTAAATATTCGTCTAAGCTTGGAGAAACGTATTGTTTTGGGTCTTCACAACCTTGTCAAGCCATAGTATTGTCTAAATTTTAAAGCTTGATAAAAAAATCTCGCAAGATCCATAGTTCACAGTAACGGCACTCAATACTTCACTCCATAGCCCCGAAGAATGGTAAACGAGCTGGCCCGCCGCCGCGCAAAGGGTCGCACGTGGTTGCAGTCTACAAAAGCATTCTCTGGCAGCGCAGCACAGTCGCCGTCGGACTGCGCGACCGCGCGCGCGCCACGCCCGCCTCCTTTCTTCTGGCGCGCCGGCGTCAAATAACAAGGCCCCGGAAGACGGCGGGGGCGGAGGCGGGCGCGGGCGCTGGGGCGGCACAGTCGCGGGGCCCGGGGCCGACCGGCCCGGCGGGCGAACTTGAGACGCCGACCGTTTGATATATCACACACGCCCCTGGATAGGGCGCGTCGACGGCCCGGGAATACGAATCGAGGCAGCCGGCGCCAGCCCGCGCCAGCCCGCGCCAGGTCTCCGCCGCCGGTCGCCTTTTATTTAGAGTAGGAGGCTGCGCGGCGGCCTCCGGGACCACGCCTTCGGGGCGCTTGGATTACCGCGTGGAAGGGCTGCGGCTCGGGATTTGGTCACGGCCCGTTCGCTTTTTGCTTGGGAATAGAACTTTTGGGGGCGCCCTTGAAAGGCTGCTATTGCCCGTGGCGCAATCGGGAGACCTTAGTCTACACTAGCAAGATAGCTAGATCGAATTCAGCCCCTGTCTGGAGGAGAATTCTAGCGACCGGCTGTTCTGATCGGGAGTTTTTCGTCCAATCAACAGCAGGCGAATGCTGGAGCAGTATCTTAAAAAAGCGCCACGGACCGTGCGTGATCTATCCTTCCTCTTCCTTGACCTATCCTCACTCCTTATGTAAACGCCCCCTACCGCCCCCCACGCCCCCTACCAAAGCTGCGCGAAAGTTGTGAAACTGCTATTGGTTTACAGGCGAGAGGAGACGCCACGCGAAGCTAGGTTGAGAAGTGGGAAGAGCACCTCGCAAATTAGCCGCCGCCAGTTATGATCTAATACGTGGTATAAGGTAGACGATATTTTCAAATCGCTATTTCTTTCTCTTAAATTTATTGCTTTCCTGAAAATGGAAGACTGCCTTGATTAGTCATTTTGGAGTTCGATGATGGCTTCACATGGGCACTAGGATATGAATAATTGTAGTTGAATTTTCCCTTCAAATAGGAGATCTTATATGTTGATTCACTGTGATACCAGAATGACTTTGAAATGTGATTTTAATACAATTTAGACGTGACTAGTTCGATTGTTTATAGTCTGAGGTATTATATGTTGGTATCGACTATTTATACGCTTATATATAATGTAGGCTGAAAAGATTTGCCAGTTGCATATTGTTGCAATTATATTACAGTAAATAATACAAATGTAAGAAGTGTTGTGGTGTATTTGTTAAAAATTCATTCAATATACAAATTTTCCCCAAGTTAAGAATACGTATTCCGGAGATTTATAAGCATTTTTAACGTACGTACTAAATGATGTTCAAAAGATCTCCAAGTAGAATTTTCATTGCTCTACACTTTATCTGAAGTTTTATACAAGCCCGTTTTGGATGGTCGTTTCTTAGTTACAGTCACTACATACGTGAAACGTGAATACTGCTGCATCGTTTTCAATATCTTTTTAATTCATTTTATTTGTATTTTTTCCAGCGGAATTAATCGGAATCTGATGCAAGAGATGGGTAAATATATTAGGTATCGTGTAGTATTTTAAGAGGGAGAGATGAAACTGAATCAAATGATAGACTTTTCAAAATGTAACCAGAGGGGCAAACGTATTTAGATTGAATTTTTGGACTTAATCGGCTGATCTCTTTAGTGAAACGACTGAAAGTGCATGTACGATTCATAAGAGATAACTTTCATACGAGATAAACAAAATTCTCATAATGAAACCATACGGATTTGATTACCTTGAAATACACGAAGAAATGTATTTTCAATGCACAATAATTTGAAATCGGATTACGAGTAATATCAATGAGATAACGAATGAATTGCTTCTGCAAAGTAAATACTACTCTATATTATAATAAGGCTTGCGCATCTACAGCGTATATTTCAATTATCATGGTTTTTAATTCATCACATCTTTTGAAGAGAAGGCATTGTTTAGAAAACATATTAACATGTTTTTTTAATTATGAAGTACATAGTTGTGCTAAAACTTATATTCTACTCTATATTTTTTTATTTAACAAAACATTTTTGAAAATTGTCTTTACTTAAAATTTATTTATTTTTACCAAATACCAATTTTGTAACTCTTCAGACCAAAATAATTTGAATACTTACTTTGTAACTACACATATTTTGAAAAATTATCTAACTTTGCATTACCTTCGAGATCATTTGCGACTACATTATTGATTTTAACGTTTGAGTATCTGTGAGAGTCGAGAGTAGCAGGTTTCCGCGTACGCACCGCTTTACACGCGCTCCTGCGTCACTACCCAGCGAACAGAATTGGGGTGGAATTAGGACAGTGGTAGGGTTTAGGACATTTCACATCGTTTAATCCCTATGATGCAGTCAAGCTCGTTCTGGAGAAACAAACATGAGATTGTCCGGGAATCAAACCCAGAAAAGGGTAAAAGGTAAGAAATTCGTTCTTAGCCACGAGTTGGCTACATACATTTTGTACTGGGATCCTCGGTATCAGTTTTTCAAAAAAATTCAAGTATCTTAATTCCAACCGGATATTAAAAAAATTCAAAAAAATTCAAGTATCTTAATTCCCACCGGTCCTCTCGGTTACAATCGATCTGAAGCGTAGATATTACCAAGAAAAAGCAATTTAAATAAGCGTTAGAATATGTTGAATTCGTCGATATAAATAAGTTTCTGAGATTATTGATTAACATTAATCTAAAATAATACAATCTACTTATGACTGATTTTCGCCCAATTTTACACCAACATAAAGTAAATTCAACATGTTTGATCTGAAACGTTAAGAAGCTTTTCTCCATTTTTCTTTTTTAAAAATTGCAGGAACAAGGTTAAAGTGATTTACTATTAAATGAAGATACAATGATATCAATGGCCTGTAGAGTCAATGTCCCTAAGAAAGGTCGCTGCTTCAATTCTCGCCCGGGGCATATATGTTTGTGTCTCCATATGCGAGTATGCGAGTTCCACTATCGTTGCCGTTACCTTTAAAGTTCCAAAACCAATGTTATTTACAGTGGTTCCTGTGTGGCCTTAGTAATTGAAAAGAGATCTTAAGTAAAAAATTGATATCAATATTACAAACTTGTTTCGAAGAGATCGATTTTGATTTTGAATTATCATTCCAGAATTGTTTATTAGTAATAAATAACAAATAAAGAAAAAACAATTATGACAAAGAAGAAATGTCTCTGATATTCGGTCATTAAAGTTATAAATAGGACATTAGCTGAGTATTGATTTGTGTTCTAAAATGCATTATTTGCAGGATTCACAATACACTGCGCCAATACATCTCGATTGTTACTCGATACTCTGATTGTTTTAGTGATTCCGGGCACAACTACCAGGGTCATTAGTCCCGTAAGTTTAGTGTATGTTTTGCTCTGGAGGCGGCGGTGTTCTATCCCTCGCTGTATGGCGATATCCGGTGCCGACCTACCGGAGGCTAGCGGGGTTTTCCCCAACCAGGTATCTCCCACCAGCGGAGCACCACCCCAGCCGAGACGAGCTCTAAGCTCCTGACCGGTCTCCCAGCTGTGTGCTTATGTAGTGGCGCGCCAGCCGGAGGCAGGGCGGGAGAGTGGGAGAGCCAGGCGGAGTGCGACGTCTCCGCACCACAGCCGACGACCTTGTTGTTTCCGCAATGATTTCGAAAGTTAGCAAAGGAACTGCCTTTCAGAGGAAAAAAGCTGGCTTTCCGAATAATGAAAACGGAATAGGAAATGGAATAAGGAAGAATGGGGGAAACATCTGCGGAATGACAATGAGAAATCGACAGCGAATAAAGAATCAGAGGCGCAGTGGGGGTGGGTAGTGAATGAGATGTAGTAAGAAAAAGAGAGATAACGAGGAGGCGACCAGAAGGCGACAGAGGAGGGAAGATGCGGAAAGAGAGAGAAGGGCGGGAAGGCGGTGGAGGGAGAAGAGAGAAGAGGGGAGGAATCAAGAGGAAGGGGTGAGCATGACGACGCAATCTGTGAGGCTTCTCTTTCGACCAAACAAACCATGAAAGGGACTGCCTCACCTTATTGTTCATTGCGAGATACGAAGCCACGATTCGAAGCACGACGAAACGGAATTCATCAACAGACCTTTGTTTCCAATAATTTTACCTCAATGTTTCGCGTTGCGTTTTTGCTCTGAATTTCTCAATATTATCTGCATATCTCTTAGAAAAGTATATTTTCCTTTTTAGGCTCTATGAAATTTCAAGAAAACAAATTAATTAGAGATCCATTCGCAGATTAATCTCAGTTTCCTCATATCAAAATCTTTTTAAGGCGACTGCAATTGAAGCACTTTGTTTCTATTTCACGAACACAGGCACAAACCAATGTGAAACACCAGGTTTATTGTCGCTGCAAAAAGGTTTTTAATTTTCAGGCTGTAGCACCTGGAACAAATATTTTTACTGCAATGGCACTTCATTTGTATTTTATTACAGAACAAAACGTCATTTTTATATCATCTGTGCATCGAACGTCCCCGTTCCATTACACATTTCCAAGACCAGAAATTTACAATTCACGCATTACGAGAAAGCTGACGCATGCTGTTGCATTTTATTCGAGAGAAGTGAGAGGATGGGGAAAATGGAATGGACGGTACAAAGTTAAATCAATGAGCATGTGTGAATTCCAGACGAGTTTAACTGTGCAAACGTAGAAAACAGGTTTGACGTCACCTTTCTTTCTCGTTACAGCGCGACCTATCTTATTTACGGATCGTTTTTAGTTGTTTCAAGTACGTTGTGAATAGTTATTGTCGACCTTTTGTTACCGATGATTACATTAAGGGGTAACAACTTCCGATAATTGCCGTTATTGTGCGCCTTTTACATTGGAACAATTCTTTGATTTTAATTTCATCCGAGTACGGGCTATTCGAAATATAACCGTCTAGACATTGGGTGAAGGCAAATGTTTTTCTCTAGAATTCAAATGAACTTCACAATCTTTGCAATTTGGTCTACGGAAAGATCATTGGAACTCATTTCATTTTAAATTACGTTTCTTGTGTTCTGATCCCTTTCGGAAAGAAATGCAGCATTTTGTTCGGTTGGTCAATACAGACATTCCTTTTCAAGTGACATTATCTGTCCAATTCACCCTTTCCAAATTGCAATTAGAAATGTTATCATAACACAAGGAAAAGGAAAAAACGTTATAAAAATATTTCGAAGAATCGTATGACAGACTTAATTTAAGCCCTTTAAAGTTAGATGGTGTATGTTTTCTGAACAAAAACAGCGATACGAGCTGTCTGAACGATGTCTCCAAACTTCTAATAAAACGAATAGAAACGTCTGTGTGACACGTTGCATTATCATCAAGACATGGACAACCCCTGAGAAATAAAATATAAAAACCACAATTCATAGGTTCTCTTTTATGAATAAAGCTGATACCTTCTAACTCCAAAAGCATTCGTTCGACTAAAGAAAAAAAACTCTCACTGCCATAAGTTTACTTCACATACATACAAAAACGAGAAAGAATACATCGTGCACAAAACGCGGGACTCTTATCGCGGCAATTACTCATGCATGCGCGTGCATATGTCACACTCCGCAGGGAAGGCGGTGGCGTGGGGGTCGAGCAGCGCAGCGCGTGGAACACTCATTCAAAGCCCGCGAAAGGACCCGAGGATTCTGCACAAACGTTCGTAGTAATTTCGGAGATTACGATTAGCCGTTTAAGGTCTTTGAGTTAAATGATAGCCTCTTCCCGCCAATGAATATTCGAACGAAACGCGTAGGAAACGAGAAAGAAGGAAAAGGCTACGGACCCAGAGCGTCCCGCATTGCTATAGGAAAATGTCTGCGCTGGCGAAAATTACATACTAGATGAACGCCGAAACGGGTTGCAAAAAACACTTTAGCTAGTGAAACATACGCTCATACAATTACGTAAAGTAAGAGACCATATTTCGAACCCGCTCCTAACTTCACTTCCATAGGATATCTGTTTTTAAGAACTGTCACTGGCCGATGACCACGCGAGCCTGTTTACACCTAAGTTGACTTCTAAAACAGTAGGGATAGCTTCAGAAGCTGACAGTAGCTGTAGAGGCGTTTTCCTATATGAGAGTGAAAATGATATATAAAAATATTGATTGCGACTTGAAAGAAAAGTCTTCATGTTTTAATGAATGTGAAGTTTTTAAAGTGTATTCTTTTAAGTTGGTGTAATCGAAGTTCACCTAAGACAAGGGAGTTCCGAGAACGGAATTAAGAGCACCGTGTCATATGATAAGAAAAATAATTTACGACAGAGTTCAGAATTACTTAAATACCTTTGGTGTGTAAAATGGGTATATGTTTTATCAGCATCTTCTTTCAATGAGCTAGTTGTTTTCTTTGAGTTCCAGTCATCATGCCTTCAAACAATAATTTAAAGGCGTAAAGTTATATAAGTAAAGGGGATGATTCCAGCAGAAGTGCCATCAAAATGTCATTTCTCTCTCAAAGAAGAAGGAAAATACTTAGGTTTTCAAAGTAAAAGGTTTTAATGTCATTTCATTTGTATTTTTTAAGATCTTACTTTTTATGTATTATGTAAAGTATGTATATGTAGTTTTAAGTGATTTTTAAGGAGCTACAATGTTCATAACTTTGTAGTCAATAATTCTAAAAACTTAACGACTAAGAGTAACTTTGAAGTACAGATCCTGAACATGAGACCGAATCCAAGGTTTAGAATAAGAATATGAACATTAAATAAAACAGAAAGTATGAATAAAATAATGAAGAGTATATCTATAAAATAAAACATCCATGTAAAAGTGAACACTGTTTATGACTGTCATTAACGGGCTGGACCATATTTATTATAATTATAAAAACACTGAAGCTATTTCATAAAGAGAAACAACATCAAAAAACAAGAGTGTTGATACCTAGATAGCTTCCACAGATGAAGAAGATAGCAATATTTTTTAGATATGGATTGCTTCATATATCAAGATCCGTTTTACAAAAATGAAGGGAGAAAAATGGACGAGATACACCGCATGCTTCAAACGGTTGCACAAATGCACTTTTGCACCATTCATGAAATATTCTTGCCTGGATTCTGCACATAGTAATGATATGTTGTATCTACTCTGATATGTGATAGTTTGGGTGACATGAAAGTGATGAAGTTATTATTTGCAATATTTTTCCAAGAATATGAAATAAAATTAATTTTTTAATTGTAAATTTTTTGCAGAATGAAAATTAATTTTTGTGATATATATATATATATATATATATATATATATATATATATATATATATATATATATATATATATCACGTTCTATCTTATGGGTTTGTTTTAGACCTAATTTCATTTTCCCATTGACTAAAATTTTAGAGGGCAAAATGGGGAACGTGGCGAATAACTAATATATTTAAAGACTATACAATCAATGACTTCACGGATTTTCTTCATTTTAGTAACATACCAACAAAGGTATTTCCGGTACTTCGGAACGTTTTCACACACGAAAAGACGGGGTCGTTAGCATAGAACAATGGCCAAAGAATTTTATTTCATTAAATATATTCAATCCCTTGTTTTCCCTCTTTTAACAATACAATTTTGGAAATTGTTATAGTACGACATTTGGGAAAGTAGTCCATCAAGTCATCTGACAACTCTGTAAATGGTTTAATCCTGTAAATGGTTTAACATAAAATCAATTGAATTTATTAATTGTATAATTAACGCTGTAATTCCATGTCATTAGTTAAATGTAAATAAAAAATATTCAATAGAAAAAGAGGCCAGACACCACCCACATTTCTTTCTTTTGTGATGTAATTTCATTACACATTTAAAAGGTTCAGTAGGAATAATCATAAGACATCCAAATATATTTTTGAAATACGAATAACTGAATATTTGCGATATACCTGAAAAATCACCGTAAGTCTAAAAAAATCAGTCAAGAATCAGTATGAGTACTCGCCTGACCGCTGTGGTGTGCGGATCGTTCCCGCAGCTCCGTAGTGTCTTACCTTGCTCGCCCGCGAGGGCGCCAAGATAAGGAAAAGTCTAGCGATAACAACCAGTGCGCACTAGCTCTAAGTGAACAGTTACAGTTGTGAAGCATAACGGTGTTTCATCCTATTCATATTCAAATCAACGTAACAAAAGATAACATATACTAAAACTCAGTTGATTACCGAAGTATTTTCGGGTAGGATCAGTAGCATGTAGTGCGATTGCATGCTACTGACACCCGGGAAGCTGTTTACTTCAAGAAATGTCATCCGAAGAATCAACAGGCAGCGACAGCAACGCCATGGATCATGATTCATCTGCTCCCGTCAACCTGACGCAGAATGTATGGCAAATATACACACCAGCTCGGTCAAAAAGGCCGAACCCTGACGTCCTCGACCCTGATGCTAATAGAAGGGTAAGGCAAAAGACAGCGTCTTGCGATAGTAATACTAGTGTATATACAGTTCCCACCAAGAATCAATTCAGTGCTCTTGATATAGAAGGTACAACAGAAAACAATGAGGAAACCTTTTCAAAAACCACTGTACCTCCAATATTCGTGCCAAATGTGAATAATGTTCCAGCTATGATAAAGTTTTTAAAGGAAGCCTTAAAAACAGAAGATTTCGAAATAAAATCTCTAGCAAACGACAAAATTAAAATAGCGCCGAAAACTCCTAATACCTACAGGGAAATAATAAAACATTTATCAGCCAACAGTCACGTATACTATACATACCAGTTGAAACAAGAACGTGCGTATAGAGTTGTCTTGCGACATATACATCATACGGTAGATGTAAAAGATATCAAGGCTGCGCTTCTGGAAAAAGACCACAAAGTTAGAAACATTATAAATGTTCGCCACAGACTAACTAAAACACCTCTGCCTCTATTTTTTGTAGACCTTGAGCCCAAACCTAACAACAAAGAAGTGTTCAAAATTAACCGACTGTTAAATTGTGTTGTTGCTTTCGAACCACCACGTCTGAAACGCGAGATAGTACAATGCAAAAACTGTCAGAGATATGAACATACCAGATCGTACTGTGCATACCCGTATAGGTGTGTTAAATGTGGAAAAGAACACGACCCAGATAAGTGTTTAAAAGAAAAGCAAAGTCAACCAACTTGTGCTCTGTGTGAAGGCAATCATCCCGCCAACTACAAAGGTTGCAAAGTATACCAAGAAATACTAAAAAGGAAAGGGTACAGCAACTCAAGTAAACACAGAATGTTTCAACAAGAGACGCATGTGCAGACACAAAACAGCAACATTGAAAATACTTATTCTCACGAAAACTCAAGAAGCAGACATGTAAATGCAGGAACATGGGCCGATGTTGCGCGATCAAAGCCTGTAGAAAGACATGAACACAACGACAATAGCCATTCCATTATGAATATTATACAGCACTCCTTTGAGAGATTTGAAAACATACTAATGCAGCAAAGTCAACAAATAAACTCTCTCATCAACCTCATAACGTCGCTTGTCTCCAAACTATCTAATGCCTAAATTCCTTCGCATTGCAGCTTGGAACGCCAACGGCTTGGCAAATCATCGCCAAGAAATCGAAATATTTCTCAACGAAAACAAAATAGACATGCTACTCATCTCTGAATCTCACTTCACAGAAAGAAGCTACTTTAAACTGAAGAACTACACTTTATACGATACTAAACACCCCAGTGGCAATGCTCATGGTGGCACAGCAATATTAATAAAAAGCACTATAAAACATCAAGAACAGGAAGCTGTACAGGAACAGGATATTCAAGCAACAACTGTACAAATTATGGACTGGAGTGGACCAATTACCATCAGTGCCATTTACTGCCCTCCAAGATTCAAAATAGACAAACAACGATTTGAAACCTATTTTAAGTCTCTAGGAAATAGGTACATGGTGGGAGGAGACTACAATGCCAAACACACGCAATGGGGATCCAGGCTCATCACCCCAAGAGGGAGAGAACTGCTGAAAGCAGTTACCTCACTTCAGCTAGAAACCATTTCTACAGGAGAACCTACCTACTGGCCTACCGACCTAACCAAAACCCCAGATGTAATTGATATATTCATAACAAAAGGAATCCCATCCACTAACTGTATCATAGAATCTTCCCACGAACTGTCCTCTGACCACACTCCAATAATTATCACAGTTGGCAACAAAATTATTCTACAATCCCCTCCCGCGTCACTAACGAACAGAAAGACAAACTGGAACTTGTATAGAAAACAGATATCTATGAAAACAAACATCCGATTCCCACTAAAATCAGCTGACCACATAGACGAAGCGACTGAGTATTTAATACAAAATATTCAAGAAGCAGCTTGGACCGCTACACCGCAACTTCACTACACCCAAGGCTGCGTGAAATATCCAAAAGTTCTTTTGAACAAAATAGCCGAGAAAAGAAGACTAAGAAGAATCTGGCATACTTCAAAATATCCTGAAGACCGTACCAACTACAACAGAGCAACTAGGCAACTAAAACGCCTCCTAAACGAATTCAACAACAACAGGTTTCAAGACTTCATAACCAACCTTACCCCAACAGAAGATACCAATTACTCCTTATTTAAAGCCACAGGGAAGCTAAAAAAACCGACCAAATCAAATCCCCCAATCAGGGACGAAAACAAGTGTTGGGCAAGAAACCCCACAGAAAAAGTGTCTACCTTTGCCAAATTCTTTGCTAATGTATTCCAGACTCATCCCATTATAAATACTAACCAAGAGCAACAAATCAGAGATTATCTTAACTCCCCAAACCAAATGACTCTTCCAATCCCGCACTTCACTCCCAGAGAAATTACCAAAACCATAAACGCCTTATCAAACAAAAAAGCTCCTGGCTATGACTTAATTACAACACCTCTTCTCAAAGAACTACCACGAAAAGGCAAGACTATAATTACTGCATTGTTCAACAACATTATAAGAACAGGGCACTACCCGGAGCAATGGAAAGTAGCCCAAATTCAAGTTTTTCTCAAGCCTGGGAAACCTCCACATGAACCCTCATCCTACCGTCCCATCAGTATACTTCCCATTCTATCTAAAGTATTTGAGAAACTTCTTCTATCAAGATTACGTCCTCACATTGCAACCAATAACCTAGTCCCTGATCATCAATTTGGTTTTAGACAACAGCATTCTACCGTCGAACAAGTTAATAGAATCACCAACTACATTGAGAATTGCTTCCAAGAAAAGAAATACTGTTCAGCCGCCTTTCTAGACATTGCCCAAGCATTTGATAAAGTCTGGCACGATGGACTCTTATTTAAACTCAAGAATTTTCTACCGTATCCCTTCTTCAACATTATCAGATCTTTTCTATCCCACCGCACCTTCCAAATCAAATATCAAAATGAATTATCTGAATTCCATCCAATCAAGGCAGGAGTACCACAAGGTAGTGTACTCGGCCCTATCCTGTACCAGCTCTATACTACTGATATACCAAAATCAGATAAAACAACCATAGCCACTTTTGCAGATGATACGGCCATATTAGCTTCGGATGACGACCCTAATGACGCATCAAGACATTTACAAGAACATCTCACAATGATTGAAGATTGGGCCAAAAATTGGAAAATAAAAATCAACGAAAATAAATCAGTCCATATAACCTTTACCCTGAGAAAAAACAAATGTCCTATTGTCCACATCAACAACAATCCAATAGTACAGGTGGAAAGTGTAAAATACTTGGGAATACATCTAGACAAACGGCTAACGTGGAAGCATCACATCTTAGCCAAAAAAAAGCACCTTCAACTTCAAACAAGAAAACTATACTGGTTACTAGGATACCACTCAAAACTATCACTGGAAAATAAACTGTTGATTTATAAAGCTATCATAATTCCAATATGGACCTACGGCATCCAAATCTGGGGCACAGCAAGCAAGAGTAATCTCTCGATCATACAGAGATTTCAATCCAAGACCCTAAGAATGATCGCGGCAGCACCATGGTTCATCACAAATGCAGCACTGCACAAGGACTTAAAAATGCCCACTGTCTTGGAAAGAATAGAATTTATCAGCTCAAACTATCTCCAGCGCCTTGAAAACCATCCAAACCACTTAGCCCTCAACATCCTAGACAATAGTGCAGATATCCATCGACTAACCAGAACCTCACCCCTACAACTCCCATATAGATTTTCAACAAATAACTGAAACATTACCCTCAGCTAATAAACTATCCCACTTGCAGCCAACCCAAAATAATACTTGCTTTTTGTTATAGTATGAAGAAATAGATGAAGAGTACCGATGGGATACCTTCACTGGAAATCAATCATTGTCATAACAAGTCTACAACAACATATTTACTTATTATTTTGTAAAAAATAGATTGTAAATTTTTTGTAATAAAAAAAAAAAAAAAAAAAAAAGAATCAGTATCTACTAATCTGACGAGAAAATGAAAACCTATAATTCTGAATAAGGATAGTAAATCAGATAGCGTGATAGTATATTCAACACTAACTCATAATTGTGACTTATGACCAACATCTACTGATCCTTTCATTATATTTAGCGCAATTACTTATTTAAGTTAGTAAGGAAACATGTTTCTAAAAGTCTTTATTCAACCAGGGGAACGTAGTGATTTATCAGCATGGTAACGAAGCCCAGAAGATACAAGCCATAGACCAAACATCAAAATTGATTTATAGTCGCACTTTATTTTCGTCAAGAATATTGTAACACGCCTTCCCTTTCGCGCCTAAACAAAAAGGCTATGTCAATAACTGGTTTTACACTGTCTACTAAGTAAACGAGTAAGCGGAGATAATATACTTTAGTGCTACTTTCAAACTTTAGATCATTTCATATTTCACTCAAAACACGCAACGTTTTCTAATATATTCACACGTAAAGAGTTAACGTCTCTGAAATCTTGGATATCCGAAGCCTCTGATATTCTATTCAAATTACAATGTTGATATTTGTTCATGAGGTTACTTGCTCAAGTCTCACAAGAAGGCGCTAGAGACTTTAGGAGACTAACCTATGATAAATAAATAAATATGTCTGGTATCAATACTGGTATCAAAGTATTGATACCAGACATCTTTATTTATTTATCATAATAATAAAAGGTATCTACCTCACCAGCGATCTAGAGACTACCCTAATCAGAGTATCACTAATCAGTGTATGTCATTAAAAGAGAAAATGGCAAGCATATTGCTTGGATTACGGAAATTAATATATCCATGTACAAACCTAACAAATGAAACTAAATATATTATTTTACGTCACATAGGAAGGCAACGCAACATTTTTCATTCCTTTATTTGTCTCCTTCCACATTCCCGTCACGGTGTACTACAATGTGCCGCCGCTTAGGTCGCATCGCCCTGGAGGATCAGTTTATTTCGAGGCACTGTCCGAGTGCGTTGCGAATCGCACCTCTTTTCAGCCACCGCCTCCACCTCCGCCAGCGCCGCCGCCCTGCCGTAGCAGTCGACCACGGCCTCGGGCGGGGGCGGGGGCTGGCGGGGAGGCGGGGAACGGGGCGGGGACGGCGATCCCGCGAGCCACCATTCCGTGCACGGCCCTCTCCTCCCGCCCTTTCCCGCCGTTCCTTTCGGAAGAAACGGGCGGGCGCGGTTTAGACGCTTCGGGTCGCCGGAGGGCGGTTAAGTACGACGCCGCGCGTTCCAGCCCGGGGCCGCCGCCGCCGCCACCGCCACCGCCTCGCAGATTAGCGGAGAGTTGGTGGGGAAGGGGGCAAACGTGTGAGGGGGGCGGAGGGGGCGGGGCACTGGCTCGGCACTCACCTCCCGGCGCGCGGGACCAGCCCGGCAGCCCCGTAATATTTGCGACTGCCATCGATTAACCCGAAACACGGCGGCGGCGCGGCCCAGCAAGTTACGGGCTCAGAAATTGAATACTTGCGGGGCGCGCGCGGCGAGAGGCGCCGAGGCGGGGCGGGGGCCCCGCGGACACCGCGGCCGCATTCTCCAGAGGCACATACAAGTCGCCCGTATATAGTGGCGCAGGTTGCGAGTGCCGCTGTGGTGGGGAAGCGCTCTCGCTGCGTGAGAAAGGCTGGCTGGAGGAGGAGATGGGGATGAGGCGGTCTCTTATCTCTGATCCATTTATTGATAGATTAGTGATTCCGGGCTCATCAACTGCTAAGGTTAGTTGCCACGTAAGTATGGTGCTTGTTTTCTATCGACAGGAACGGCGATGATCTCACGACGGATGGCGAGATCCGGCGCCGACCTACCCGACGGTTCGTGGATTCACCCCCAGCCAGGTATCTTCCACCAGCGGGGCACTGCCTCAACCGGGTCAAGCTCTAAGATCCCGAGAGGTCTCCCGATATGTAGTAATATAGTAGATGTATGTACAAGCATGTGGAAGTAAGGGTGAGAATAGGACAAGGAAGAGAAAGCAAAGATCGCGCGTCATAGTACGTAGCCCGTTTGTGAGGGTACTGCTCCCGCACTCACCTGGTATTGATCGGAGAAAACACAGAAAATTATCTATCAGAGCAACTGGCCGCTAGAAGTCTCCTCCAGGCAGCGACTAAATTCGACCTACTTATCTGGCTACTATAGAAAGTCTGCCAACGAGACCCAAAACGTAGTATCTCTTGATCAGAAGCTTTTCAATAAAGTAATTGGGAGACTACAATTGGTTCCCTTGATGCGACAACCACAGTAAGTGTATGATTCTGGGGAGCTCAAAATGGGAAGAATTGTTTGCTAGACGGGTACATGATTGAGAAAAATATAACAGTGCTTGATATCTGCATGGATACAGTGCATTCTGTCAGCTTACAATCATCATATGTAGTCGATACTAGTGTTTTAGTATTTCTTACCAATGGAAGTTTATAAGTATTAAATGATGCATAATTCTCGGAAACTTTTAGTGGTGGAATACAAATAACTGACCCAAGAATCCACGATGACGTAGAAAATAAAAGGTTGCACAAAAGCCGTTGATCCTTGCAATGGTAGTAAGGTTTGGCGGGAACTGTACCTAGGGCAACTTGTCCTGGTTGTATTCACTACTTAGGTAAATTTTGAGTCAGGAGGAATTGTAAATACTTAGAGAGGGGGTAGTATGAAATATTTCGAAAGCGTAATATCATAATAAATGATTTGTTGTCAAAAATGTGAAATTAGAACTCTTTGAAGAATTGGAATTGTAAATGAAAATATCTATTAAAAATAGACACATCATGAAATGCATTGCAACGCATTGACTCAAATATTTACTTCATGTTAAAGAATACAAAATACATACATACCTACAATGTTTTACAATTACTTTTAAAAATTCACAACTCTGAATTCCTTTCAGCTCTCTTTTGGAAAGTTTGGAGGAGCTTTAAAGAGCTTCTCGTCGTGTCTTTTTACGACAGCAGCGCTACGTAGCATGCCTACGAGTAATTCGTCCCTTATATTGACTATTCATAACATGCAAAGATATTGGCTCCCCTCAACGCTCTTGATAATACTTATTGAATCAGCCTTGAGATTGTGAACAAAAACTGTAGTAAAGTGGTAATTGATATTGAGAAAGAAAACATTCACACGTTAATACTCCTAAACGATCAAGGTCTCCATGTGGGAGGCACAAAAGATGCTTCCTTCACGATGAAGACACTTGCAGAATTTTAAAATGAGAATTGAATGTAAACTTGGAGAAGACTCATTATTTAATAGTTGGGGATGAGCGGGAAGATTTAATTTTTCAGATTCCTAAGATAAAAATGAAAAATATTTGAAAGAGCAGAATTTATCTAAAATCAAAAAGAGACAAGTAGTAAATGAATTCAGCATATTATCTTCAAGCACGGACATCACAACTGAAACAAAATCCATTCATTTAAGAGTATGGTAGAGAGTATAGTAACGAATCGTTCTGAAGTTGCGCTAATAAACCAAGTCCTGACAAATAGATTAGTGCTGAAAACGTTTTTGCAGGAGATGCTCTGAGATGATATTGCTTGATCGTTTAAGAACAAAAACTACTAAAACGTGATTTAGTGTAGCGGAATTTTCAAATGATGTTGAAAAGAAAAGATCCTTGTAGTGCGGCCATTTAGAAAGAATGGATTCTAAAAGACTGCCCAAAAGTGTTATAAATGTACGTCAGGAAGGCAAAAGCAGATGCGGCTAAGGGAAATGGAAAGATGAAATTAAAGTCGCAATGAAGAGCCGAGATACGATGCAGGACTCTTGGCACGATAAAAGAAAATGGCGCCGTGAATGAGATAAACGGCAACATAGCGCTGCAAACATCGCTACATAAATATTCTCTCTTTCTCTCCAACTTCACTGTTCATTTATACAAAGGGTCAATTTTTGCAACATCTCACCTACTGAACCTAGAATGCCAAGAGTAAAATAAGGGTGCAAAGGATGTACAGGGTAATAGGACGATTAAGAATTAAAGATTGTGTGAAGAGGGCGATGGGTCAGATGGGATTGTGTGAAGAGGTCATGATGATGAAGAGGCGTGGGGACAAATGGAGGAGGCAATGTGGGGATACGTGAGAAGACTTGCGTGTTGTGTTGGGCGCGGTGGGGTGGTATGTAAGGAGAGCGTGAAGCGAAGAGGCAATGCTGGACGTCAAGCAAAGAAGCCGAAGAGAATGTGAGGTGGAATGGACCGAGTTTGGCAGAACAAGGCGGCAGAGAGAAGAGATGTGTTATGGATCTAGAACGGGAGGAGAAAGAGGTTAGACGGGGTAATGGCGGACAGCGTATTTGGGCCACGACCCTTGCGAACAACGGAGAGCGAATACGAATAGCTCTCGTTCTATCGCAACTCCCGCCGCGAAATGTACCATCAGCTAGTGCTTGCCCCAGGCTTGAAGCCGAGATACCCCGCTCCTACTCTCTCCACTCCTCTCAGCCACGCTTTATTCTTCTGGCCCCGCTTCGCTCGCCCACACCGCTTCGCTCGCCCATACCGCTTCGCTCGCCCACACCGCTTCGCTCGCCCCCACCGCTTCGCTCGCCCCCACCGCTTCGCTCGCCCACACCGCTTCGCTCGCCTACACCGCCTCGCTCGCCCACACCGCCTTGCTTTCTCACACCGCTTCGCTCGCTCACACAGCTACACTCGCCCACACCACTTTGCTCTCTCACATTGCTTCGCTCGTCCACACCGCTTCGTTCGTCTACAGCGCTTTGCTTGCTCACTCTGCTTCGCTCGCTCGCTCACACAGCTTCGCACACCCACACCGCTTCGCTCGTCCACACCGCGTCGCTCGCTTACACTATTTCCCTCACTCACATCGCTTCGCACGTCCTCACCGCTTCGTGCGTCCACAGCGCTTTGCTTACTCACTCTGCTTCTCTCGCTCGCTCACACCGCTTCACCCGCCCACACCGTTTCCGTCTCTCACATCGCTTCGCTCGTCCACACCGCTTCGTTCGTCCACACCCCCATGATTGCTCACTACGCTACGCGCGCTCGCTCACACAGCTTCGCTTGCTTGCAACACTCCACTAGGGATATCTCCTCTATGACTCCGCATTGCCCCGACCTCAAGTCGTCTCCCGAGTCCACCTTTTACCATATGCCCCACTCTCGTTACAAACCCCTGTACTCCCAAGTTTTTTCGCTGCGCGTTGAGAAGAGATATGGAAGCGCGCACGAAATATCAAAATCAAACTTTAGTGCGAAGAGTTATTGTCTTCCAGTGTACTTCATACACGTTTCCTGGTCCAGTTTTATTTGAATTGTGATGAAAGAACAAAATGCGAGATATGGAACCGAAATATGTGCTAGTTTACAAACGATTAATATATTCAGTATGGAAAGAGCCTTCGAAGCGGTTAATGCTAGCAGAATACTTTGTGAACACATAATGCATTCCTGAACACTGACTCAGAAGAATAATACTCTACGTCGCTCTGACACTTTCACCTTGTACGAGCGATGTCTAGTTGGATTTAAAATGTGACTTACGAAAATAGTATATGTGGTATACAATTTTTCAAAAATGCAATTCTCAAAATCTTTTCTAACGTTAACAGAAAGAAACTAATAACATTAGACAATTGATTTATGATAAATTGCATTTAAAATGAACAATAATAGTATATTATACAAACAGAAATACCTATGAAACACGAAATGCGGCTTAAACGAAATGCAGAATCATAATTTGTTGAGTCTTGGAGGCTACGTAAGCGTAACGCCCGCCATTATTTGGTAAATTTGCAACTCCTTATTCCTGCAATTTCCAAGCAAGATATTACGAGTAATGAGAAATTAAACTAACTGAAGGAATGAGTAAACTAGAACAAAAATAAATACTAACCACAACCAGAGAAAATGACATTTACGTTCTGTCATTTTTTTCCAGAATTCTGTGACTGCAAACTCTTAAATTAGTTATAACCAGATAAAGCTTCATTGCAACAATAGAGACAAGCCATGCTTCCGTGCGTTTGGTATACTTTCTGCACTAGCGTATGTAATTAAAACTAAAAAATTGAAGTGAATGTTTAGACAGAGTAGTTCACGATTCAGTCATCCCCCACGTTTGGAAGAGCTTTCCGCGTAGCGCCAGGAGGAATCCTATTTCCGCAGCTCTGCTGGAGCCATCACGTGGGCTACATAGACTCCGCCAGTTGCCTATTTCCGCGGGGATGATGGAGGATTCAAGCATAAAATGAGCGGAGATGGCGAATCGATCAGCACGATTGTTATCAAACACGTCCTAGGAACAATAGTTCGGTACACACGGCATTGTTCCTCGCACTGACCACTTGTTGGTAGACCAGTAATGAAGGAGTTAAACCAAGTTACAAACCATGAAATAAGATCGGCACTGAAAGTGAATAAAAACTAAGGAATTGAAAATATTGTTTACAAAAATGCTATTATTCTTCAAACCGAATTGTTAAAATCATCTCTGATGTATTATTGATGTTGAGCCGAGCTAAGAGTTATTATTATTTAAAAGAAGATGAAACAAAAAGTTAAACACTGTAACAATTTTTTCATCTTAATTAATTTGTACCATTTTATGTGTATATTGTGATTTTGAGGTATTTTGTCAAGAAACAGGAAACACGTAGAAGTGCACTTGTGGCGTTCTGCCGCTACATCTGTTTTCCATTTAAACCATTAATCTGTGTGGTAGGGTAACAGTTCCGTTGATGTAGGCGACTCAGATCGTTCGGAATTACTCATAACTTTTACACACTCATCAAAACAGTAATTTCAATCGACCTTCACCAAATGACGTTTACGACAAGAATATTTACTATCACTCTCGAAAATAGACAATCACCGGTAATTAAGGAAGGGAAACAATGATTTACTTATACAATTAAAAAAGTAGAAGTCATGGTAACCCAATGAGTAGATTTTACACACAAAAATTCCACTTACACGTTCTAACCATGCTTTCCATATATTGCTCAAATATGTGATGCGAGTGACCTATCTAAGAGTCAACATCGCTTGTCTAAAACAGATTCGGAAGATGCGCAGGAATCAGGACAGTAGAACATCTACTTGTACGGATCGATAAGCGCATTACAAAGAAGCTTTAGTAAGACTTCATCTAAAACCTCTCTTTAAAATTCATTCAATTTCAAAACTCAGTTTCTATTCATATATTCGCAATCATTAGTTGAGTTAATTTTGTGGGCTCGCAATATACAATTTAATATGATGAATAACTGTGTTTTGCATTTTTAATTCTCCTTGCTCTCTTGGAAAGGAAACTTATTCTCTGACGCCCCTTACTTTTAATTTTATGTACATAATTATTGATCTTTCCGAACGAGAAATAACTTCGGTTATATCCAGCAAAAAACGATACGTTATCTTTTTGTGAAACCTCTGACTTCCAAGGCAAAAGTGAATTGAAGAACGATAAATTAGAAATTATATTTTACATACCATTATCGTTGACTCTAAAATGACATTTGGGAAAACACACTACCGTAGAATTAGAACATACAGATATCGGCGAACGATGCTTTAAGATAGTGACACCAGCTTTGTCATTTGATACGAGAAGACAAAAACTCGTTACCATGGTTCCTGCAATTATTAAAAACAAAAATTGGAAATAGATGATGAGGCAAGGTAGATAACTTAGAAGTATTGAGGAAAGTTACTTTACTTCCTTGAATCGGTCATAAAATATACGTAGTTAAAGGTGAAAGATCGAGAACAGCTGACATGCCTGAAATCAATAGACGCAGGTCATTTGAGATACAGATATCAATGATATGGGTGTTATTCACGGAAATTCAGTTCAGGTTTTTTCACTTCGCTTCAGTTGAAGGCTCAGTTCAATTAGTGAGTAACCATATCTTGGCTCATCACAAAACTTGAAAAAGATGAAAAAGGATGAAAAGGCAGAATTATGGCCAAAATTGTTCATTAAAAATAAACGTGCAAATCGTGTCAAAGTGTCCAATGAAAAAAATAGGAACGGAGAACGAAACAAGATGAAACAGGAAATGGTAGAAACGAATAAAAATCTGCAGAAAATCTTTTTATCTACAAATTCTAATTTGAAAAGTCAAACTTATTTTCCTTGATCAGAATCATGATCTTTAATCATTTAATCATCCATTAAACACATAAAAAGGAAATGAAATTCATTTAAATAATTCCCTGCAGTTTTTAAGACTTTTCAGGTTTCTTTTAAAAATCATTATCTTAACATGAAACATGTTACATTGAATTTGAATGAATTCGACAGCAATTCCAAACCTTTTTCTGACATCGGCCATTTAAAAAAATGCTTGCTACAGCGACACCGTTATATTTTTTCTGTATTATAGAGGATACGTAATTATAGCACAAATAATTGCACGTATATGACAAAAAGATAATTCAACATACGAAAATTATCGAAAATATATTGATGTCCAATAATCAGGGTCGTTTCCGCTTCGGAATGTGGGTACGATGTTTTTGATCATTGTTGTGCAATGGTTACAAAAGGACGTAAACGTACAGAGTTATTTAAGAATTGGCCATAGCATTTCTATTTCGCGTAATGCGGATAATGCTTTCTTGCGCAATTTAGTAGCGTTTTAAAAACATTATTATATTTTCTTGAGTTTTCTAAACGTCCAATAAACAATGAATATAAACGAAAGGAGTGTTTTTTTAATTTATTATTAGATGTTTTGTAGTTTTAGAAAGCTTATCAGAAAATAATTAAGTATCAATTTAATTATTATTCTTTTGAAATCATTGAGATCTTTGTCGTGATTATACATGACAGCCACCAATGCATAACCGGCTATTGACCCCCCAAAGATACTAAATTTTCATTGAGCTTCATCAAAGTTCATCGACCTCCTAAGGGTTGATACGCAGCTTCTTGGAAACCAGCAATATTAAACATTTTAATTTAAACAATTACAAGATAATGATTACATGATAAATGATTTAAAAAAAAGAAAATGATGGGACGTGAAAGACCTCACATACACTCTAGTACAAGGTCTCAAAAACTATAAATCCGTGTCTACAATATCCAAAGATGTGCGGTGCCAGCCCCGTGCAAAAATCACAGAACACGTGAAAGAGATGAAAAAAAGAAGTGAATTTGGTGAAACGCTTGCTTTTCGTTTTTTCGCGAAGAGTAGTCAAACATTCTGCCGAAATACCGGGAGAACCCACAAAAACTCTCCCCTGCCGTTGTCAGCACGCCGACTCCCGCTTCTAGCACCTCGCGCATGCTGGGGTGCGTTAACCACCTACGAAGCACTCTCAGTTCTGTATTTTTACGAGTAAATAAGCCGCGTCAAATCGACATCCGTAGTATACTTATCAGCGCGTTTTAGGAGTACGTAGCGTCATTTATATTCCATTTTCCACAACAATGTAACCGGAGTTGACAAAGCCCTGCGAAAGAGAGTAACGTGTCCCCTCAACCGATCAGCCATTTTGAACGCGAGACTGACGAGTAGTCGCAGCTTGCTGGAGTCTGGGGCGAGCAGTGGGACAGGGGGGCTGGCGGATGGGATGGCGGCCGGCCTCGGATGACGGGCAGCGGTGCCGGGCGGGGAGAGGGGGGCAGCGGACGCCAGGCGGCGGGTGCTAGATGGAGATAGGCGGTGGCGGGCGACGGTGTTGGACATTTGTGGTGGTGTTGAGCGGTGACGGGCGGAGGTGGGGGTGGGGTGAGGCGGCAGCCGGCGAGAAGCAGATGGCAGATGGTGGGTGGCAGCGGTTATCGGAGAGAGACGGGCCGGGAAAAACATTTGTGGACGGTGAGTAGCGAGGGGTTCCTGATGCGGGATGCAGGTTGAGGGTGGAGAAATGTTAAGGACGGAGAGAGACGACGGTGGACGGCTTGCATTGGGGGGCTGGAAGCAAGAGAAAGTGGCTGGTGGCAGGCGGGGAAGGCGGGGACAGGCGGGGTGCAGGCGCGGAAAACTTGACGGGGGGTGGTGGGCAGGGGGTGGTGGGCAGGGGGTGGTGGGCAGGGGGTGGTGGGTAAGGGGTGGCGGGCACGGGGTGGCGGTCGGCGGGCGGCGGGCAGGGGCGGCGGGCGGCGGGCAGGGGTGGCGGGCGGAGGGCAAGGGTGGCGGGCGGCGAGCGATCTGCACACGAGGAGACGTGTGTGATAGGAGGCTGTCCACCCGCGCCTCTACGTCCCTCGACCACCGGCGCCCGCCATCAATGCACTCGTCAGAGCACGACGGCCATAGCCTGTCGCTTGCTCGCCGCCGTCGCTATTGAGGGCGTGACGCTGTTCCACTTGCAGGCGCCTCATCGCCACTGTTACAAACATCCCGCCCTCCATCCACCGACCCCCGGCACTGGACTTGATCGGATTGGGAGAGCCAACGTCTATGGTCAGGACACAAAAGGATAGGTAAATCTGGCATTCGGAATAACCTCTGAACATTTCCTATTTATGTTACATTTTAGATTTTTCTACCCGAACAAGATGGATAAGCCGACTGATCTTTCAGTCAACCACGTTAGAGACAATTGTCAGAATTTGCATTTATTGGTATGGTCAAATGAAGTTCCAGCCTTAGACGGGAAACATATTTGATCATAACGAAGACAGGAACAATGAAGATTATGTACAGATGTTGCAGGGAATCAAAAATCAAGCGAATGTCGACGTTCATGTCCATTGAGTTCAAGTAACTCCGCTTACACTACAGTTTCCAGAAAAAGATACCAAAATCAACACATTTTCATATTTTAATGATTTCATTATTTCCATTGACAGGGAAATTCATAGGCTTTATTAGGTATAAATTGACTTTATTAGTATCATTTGGCAATCACTTTATGACGACTTCTAACGTCTATCACAGATCTGCAACAGATTCCACTTAATGTTCTCGTTTCGTTTGTGCGGCCAAGTGCGGTATCATTTATTATGCATTTATTAATTGATCTCGCTTCCGAAAAAATCGCTTCACTATATAATCGCGTTATAAAACATGTTTTTAGATCTGAAAAGAGAATAAACATACAAGCACTGACGTGCAACGAGCACAAGCTTAAAGCAATCATTTATGAACTGATTGAAATGTTCAGGACGTTTAACGTGTCCCGGAAGTATGCAAGGAATGAAGTACATCATGCATCACATACAAAACAATCAACCAGGAATAAAGTCCACAGTGTTTTCAAGTCGTAATTCTACGTTGAAGTTCTCAAGCTGTAACATGCCGCTCACCCAAGCATGAATCAAGCTCACCAATTAGCACTCGACTGCCCCGCCAGGAATGGAACCATCGGCATCACTACCACAGCCACCGTCTCGCCACCTCCACCTCTACCTCCGTCCCCTCGCTGCCCTCGCTACCGGTGCCACAATTACAGCGATCACTCGCACCGGTCTCGCGTCACCGGTGCTCCACCCCCGCCGCCGCCACAATTATCTCCCCTCGGCCCGCGACCACCCCTGCTCTGGCCGCGCCGTGACAGCCACGCCGCCAGCAGTGGCGCCACCGCAGCCGCCGCAGCCCGCGTCGCGTCGCGTCCGCCCCTTTCTGAGGGCGAATGAGAGGGGCGGAGCGGACGGGGCGGAGCGGACGGGGCGGGGAACGGGCGCGCGGTCGGCGAGCGCTTTCGCATCCGACGCTACAGCGGTATCCAATCTTGCCCCGACCCCGCTCCCCCGGAACGGGAGGGGAGGGAGGAGAGGGGCGGGGCAGTGTAGGTCGGAGTGTCCTGTGTGGAGCTCCACCCCCCCCGCCCGCCCCCGGCTCAACTACCTCTGCGGCCGGTCTCAACGCTCACGCCGCAGTATGTATGCCGGGCACTCGCCATCGTCACACCGAACCTGGAACACTCTCCTGCCCGATGTTCTGCCACTCCGAGGCCTACCCACATGCTGACTGAGTCACTCGCCACACATGTCACCGCACCTCCACTCCGCGTTACTGAAATCGTCGCCGCATTCCCACCTTCACGGCAACCGACATCTCTGGTCTACCCAATGGTTTCCCCACCACATCCCTACTCGCTACTCCACGCGGTTGGCAATGTACAACTCTCCCAGGGCGTTTTCATCCCTCTTGTCGCCATCGCTCCCTACGTTGTCACAGCCAACTAGCAGAATACATCCCGTTGACTATTATCCTGCAGGATTCAACGACCAACACCCACTTCACTCTCCACGTTTCGCCGTCACTGGAGTCATCTCTCACAATTACACATCGCTTGGCCCCTTGTACCACACCCGCCACCCTACAGCATTCACGCCTCCGACTACACTCCAGTGTCCTCTCGTCTCGTCTGCACGAGGTCCGCGAACGCTGCATGGCACGCCCTCCGAGTACCAACCGCTCCGCCCCGCTCCGCCCCGCTCCGCCCCGCTCCGCCCCGCTCCACCCCGCTCCGCCCCGCTCCGCCCCGCTCCGCCCCGCTCCGCCCCGCTCCGCCCCGCTCCGCCCCGCTCCGCCCCGCTCCGCCCCGCTCCGCCCCGCTCCGCCCCGCTCCGCCCCGCTCCGCCCCGCTCCGCCCCGCTCCGCCCCGCTCCGCCCCGCTCCGCCCCGCCCCGCTCCGCCACGCCCCGCTGCTGCGAACCGTCTGCTTCCCTGGCGTCACCCTTCCCTGCGTTTCGCCTCAGGCTCTGCCGCCCAATCAACTCGTGACCTGCCGCTGTCCTCTCCCCCCTACGTGCCGCACGAGGGGTTTCAAACGCCTCTTTCCGACTCGAACCCGCCCGTCACCTCAACTCTTTGCGCCCAGGCGGGGGCTCCGCGCGTCGCCCCGCACTCCCCCTCGAACCCTGCCTTCGGCCTCGCCCCGCTCGCTATGTCGCTTAGCTCCCGCTGATTCGACCTCGCCGCTCTGCCTCCGTTCTTCCATCAGACCATTCTCACCTTTTTAATCCTCACCGATCCATCCTCGATCCTCAGCTCCACCTATCATTTCCCGTCGCGTCGTCTCGCCGCTCCTCTCCGCTTATTTGAACCCGTTACACTGTCTTGGACGCTTCTCCCCCATCGCTCTTCTTCTGTCAGTCTATTCCGTCTTCCCACCTCCTCAATCCTGTCCGTCCCTCCGTTTCTAGCTTTAGGGCTTAAACCTGACGCTCAACCCTCACCGCGCTACCCCAATCGCTCTACCCCAGCCACTCTACTCCTGGCGCACTACCACCGGTGCTCTATCCCTGGCGCTCCACCCCTCCGTACTACCACCCGCCGTTCTATCCCAGCCACTGTACCCACGCCGCTCTACTTCCGCCGCTCAGCCCGCAGCCATC
Organism: Gryllus longicercus; assembly: GCA_038098605.1. Classification (NCBI taxonomy): domain Eukaryota; kingdom Metazoa; phylum Arthropoda; class Insecta; order Orthoptera; family Gryllidae; genus Gryllus; species Gryllus longicercus. Next base: position 464,203 of record JAZDUA010000212.1, read on the forward strand.
CTGCCCTCAACACTGTCTCGACATTCACCTCCGCCGATCCGCCCCCGCCGCTGCTTCTTCGACCATTCTGCCTCTGCCGTTCCCCACTTCGTCACTCTCCCTTGATCCCCGCGCCAATTACCGCTCCAACTCTCCAACCTCCCTATTCGCTCTCGACGCTTCCACCCCCTCCCTCGTACGTACCTCTGACACTTCGTCTGCTGATCCCCGCCTTCTCGTACGAGAGCGAATCGTCCCCTCGCGCTCTCTGCTCTATCCCGAAACGCAGTACAGAACCCATCAAACGCACAGAGCGCCCCTTCCGCCTCCACACACTACCCGTCTTTCCGGCCACCACTAAATCGCCCCGCCACTTCCCTGGCCCCACCATATCCTCCTACGTCATCGTACCAAACGCTGTAAACGCCCCCTTCATGCTCCCCGCCGCGCACTGCCCGGGCCCTCTCCGCCACTCCGCCTCCCCGCGCCGTCGCGCTCCGCTCGTCTCTGAATAAAGGCGGGCCTGCACAAAGAATGCGGACAATTTCAGCGTGCGCTGTGAATGAGTCGGCTGCCCTGCAAAGCGCTGTCTCGCCGTTCCGAGCGGCAGCGGCTGGGGGGGGCGGCAGCTGCCCCCCGCGCGCGCGGTTTTAACTTACTTTAGCGCGCGCGCGAGCGAACGAGCGCTTCGACAGGCGAGGCGGAGGAGGGGGAGTGTCGGAGGGGGACGACGACGAGCGGAGGACGAGGAGGGCAGGGGAGGGGGAGGGGAGGGGCGGAACGTGGATCCCCGCTTCGGCGCAAATGGAAGCGACGCGTAACGCCGCCGCTCCACGCCTCGCGACGCCCCGCTCCGCTCCAACCCCTCTCCGCTCGGGCCCACCCGCGCCTTGTGCCGTGCCGCCGCCGCCGCTGCCACCTCTGGAGGGAAAATACCAAGAATGAAGCGTGGACGAGAGAGAGTGAGAGAGTTGGAGGGGGGAGGCGCTTCCTCGAAAATCTTAATATCGTCAGGCGGCGGCAGCGTCGCCCCTGATAGAGGAACTGTTCCAGTCGGCGAGGACGAGCTCGACGGGGGCGGACTGGTGCGTGCCGGGCAGGCCCACCGACGAATCGGGCAGCCTCGAGCCGCTGCCACCCCCGCGCGTTGTTTTGATGGAAGGACCGGCCATTAGCCCAGCATATCAAGGAGATCCACCAGGAAATACACGGAACATCCATTTCAAGGAAACGCCTTCCTTGTACCTTTCTAATGGAGAAAGCCTGCGAGTTCGCCAGCGAGAGGGGCAAACGCCCAAGACGGCAGTAGTGTCGCTGGGAGAGACGCTTTCTTGGACGCAGACGTGGTGGCGTCGTCAAATAGCCGCTGGAAATGAGATGGTTCGGTGGGGAGCGTTGGAATAACCCTTCGTGTTCGCTCTTGTGCCGACGCTCGCTATACGACACATGTTTGCGGAACAGGAAACCCGCGAAGCGGAGCTTTCAGCGATCGCAAGGCTCCGACCGGAAGAAAGGAAATCGTAATTTCTAAATGAGAAGAATCTGGCACTGGTAGCATTTAAATGCAAATACTACATTGATTAATACTTCTTGAACAGAGACTCAAGAAACTGTGGTAACAATCAAACGTATTACGCGAAACTGATCAGATTGTTTAAACGTTTAAATTGTCGCGCTGCAGTAATAACAATACTATAATCAATGCCAAGTATTATGATCTGCAGAGCATATCCAACATGATGCCATTATGCTATGGCATATATCATGCCACTGGCTGCATGGCGTACACGTTTGTCTGATTTATTTTCAGATATCCTCGTGATTTCGGTAGTGTAACGGTTAGCATACCAAGTTCACTTATTCAAACCCGATTGATGCCGTCGATTTTTAAGGGCGAAAATATCCTTTCATACGCCTTCCTTCAGAAAGGGATGTGAAGCCGGCTGTTCCATATTGTAGATTTACTGTATGTAAAAGATCCTCAAGCCTCAAGGAAGCCTCTTACCAAAATTTAGATCGCCTGTTTCCTCGCCCGAGTAATACCTTTTTTCCCTGCCCAGACGATATTTTCATCGTCTGCGTAGCGGAATTTGTGTGGGTCAGGTGGAAGAGCAGACCTCATGGCCTGAGCCTCGCCACGGAAAATAAAGCATTATTGAATTGAAGTGTATTTGAATTGATTTCTCTATAAGCTAATTATTAATTAATTCAATTACGTATTCCACATACTCCACATCAACCACAATGAATTGCTCTGTATCACCTAACAGCATTCTGATAATATCATCGAACCTACCTGTCAAGTCAAAACCTAGAAACCAAAAATAAAAAAAATGAGTTTCCGTAAGGTTGCACTAGAAGAAAATAAAACGCAGAGCAAGAGTAAAGACTGAATTAATAATAAATATAAGAAAATATTGATTGAGGACAAAATGAGAAAAGAACCGGAAATCACCTAATGGTGACCGAAGATACAGAAATAGAAGTTTCAACTGTCGGATAAACTTACAAATCAGCGTTAAGTATTACGTATTTCACCCATCACCGAATTCTTCATCTCACTCGCTCTATAGTACCGAACAACATGCTGCGAGAATTTTATCGGACGAGCATTATATTTATTGATGGGTCGAATTCTAGAGAATCAAAAGAAACAAAACGTAGCTTGTATATGCCTAGCAATAGAACAGAGGGACCAAACCAAGAGGTCGAGGCCCCCAAGGATCTCCTTCGGTGGTAGGGGATGTAGGGACCCCCGTTGGAGGTAATACGGTGGTGGTGATGGTGACAGTGGAGATGACGGCGGTGACGCCAGCGGCGAAGGAGGGGGGAGGAGGAGGTGGTGGTAAAAGTGGAGGCGCTAGAGAAGGCGATGGTGGAGGAGGCGATAGAGGTGGAAAAGGTATATGTGGAGGCGGTAGAGGTGGTGGCGAAGGACGTGATGGAGGTGAAGAAAATGGAGGTGGAGACGGTGGAGGTTGCAGCGGTGAAAATGAAGATGGTGGAGGTGGAGGTAGTGGAAGAGGCGGGGGAGGTGAAGGATTGGATGAGGCGGTGGATGTGATGGCGGTGGAAGTGAGGACGGAGAAAGTGGAGGTGTAGTTGATGGAGTTGAAGAGGGTGGAGAGTCGGTGAAGGTGAAGGTGATGGAGGTGGAGATGATGGAGGTGAAGAAGGTGGAGGTGAAGGTGGTGACGATAAAGACGATGGAAGTGGAGGTGGTGGAGGGCAGTGGCGGAAGCAGGGGCGGCGGAAGCAAGGCGGCGGTGGAGGTGGAGATGCGAGAAGGAGGCGTATCATGGCGCTCTCACGCTCCTCCGGCGGGTGGGCGTGGCGCCCCGAGGAAAATCAACAAAGTGGCCGGCTCGCGGAGGGCAAACACTTGCGGAACGTGACCTCGCCCTGTTTGGCGCTCTGCTTATATTTTGATTCACACAACTATATCAGAAGTTCCTCCAGATCGACGTGAGATGAATCTTGTTAGGTCAATCACAAGGAATGATACTGCACGGTCTGTGGAGTTCATTAATCGCAATTCTTGAGCGAGGGTGAGGTAGAGAAGTTTATGTATGTGCTTATGTTTGTTATTTCGTAGTTATATAAACATGTATTTATATAATTTGTTTTTATTTACGTCCCCCCAGTAAAATTACCTCAAAACTGTGACGTTGGGGAGGAAACAGTTTAATTTATTGTCCAGATGCAAAGGATGCAAGTTAGTGGCCGACCCTTCAGAGGAGCAGTGGATGTGTCATTTACGACCGGACTATAATTTCAATGACATATCACATTATGGCCGACCCAAATGACGCGCACGGAGCGGGCACAAGGGCTCTGCGCGAGGAACGAAGATTCAAAATTTCTTGGATTGTTTTTCTCTCGCTATTCTTATGAGGAGGATAGGGCTAATGCATTCCAGTTTTTTTATTCCAGTATTCTTTCTTGTTTGGCAAAGATGTGCTTCAGTTTCTGATATGATGATGCATACTCTCTGTCAACGTTAAGATAATATTAGTAGAAATAACAAGTTAGCACGTGAACTGTAAAATAACATGTCTTAGACTTTGCTTTGCAGTCCGAAATGGAGTGCCACGGTCCACTGATTGAAAAAACTCAATTATTCTACTTTATTTAATATTTTTTGAACATTCATATATTTCCGATTAGAATTACATAACATATTAATGTCAGTATTAATATTTATTACACTGGTGGGTATAGTCACCTTTTTAACCCTCATCTAATTTCTGCAATCTTGTCTTTCATCTTGCTAGGATTAGTGTACTTATTACATTTTTATGTTCAGTGTAGACCAAGTATCACCTTCACATATCCTATTTACTTTATTTGCAAAGAAATGTAAACGTCGGTTAGATTAGAATGTACTCCGCTTCTGACGGCAGGTTTTTCCCCCTTCGGGGTTTTTTTCCTGAGCCGTACCTTATGGTCTCTTTTCCGCGGCTTTGATGCGATGGAGAGACCATTTGGGGTGAATACCAGAATTCGAAAGATTAGAACGCGAAAGGATGTAGGTATTGTAATGGCTTAAAGACCTTCGGCCTAGCCACATAGGATCAAGTAATCTAATTTGTTTGTAATAATTACCTATTAAATAAATAAATAAGAAATGTAAATATTATCGATTTCTTACAATTGTTTTACAACATTAGATTGGGAAAGTTAATGCTTATGGGAAGGGATGCTATTGGGAAAGTTAATGCCACAAATTCACATTGTCTTTATAGATCTAGAAAAGATATATGATAGCATATCATTGAAAAATTTATGGGAAGTGTTGGATTCATATTATATCAATGACAAGATTAAACATTCAATTAAACAATTAAGTGATGGTGCTTATTCCCAAGTTCGAATTGGAAGGTGTTTTAAAAAAACTTATATTTCAAAAAGATTAAGACAAGGATGTAGTTTGTCGTCGATATTATTTAAAATGTACCTACAAAAATCTATAAAGAAATGGAAAAAGCTTTGTTAGACTATGCGAATTCCAATAAATGACGAATTTTTATATTTTATTCTTTGCAGATGATAAAATATTATTAGCATAAGATGTGGATGATATTGAATTTATGTATAGGAAATTAATGAAGAAATACGAACAACGGAGACTCAAAATCAATATAAATAAAACATTTTCTATGTCATGCGAGTCACCTTTAATGGATATAATTTTACAACATAATCTGGGCAAAATTAATTCTTGTAAGGATTTTGTATATTTAGGTATTTTTTAAATAATGCATCACCAGATTTGGATATTCGTAAAATAACAAATGTTTAACAACATAATATAGAACAAAAATATTTCTGTAATTAGTAAATTATTTTTTTAAGATAATAGATCAAAGTAAAGTTAATTACGGAGCAGAAGTTTGGAAATTTAATGACTGTTTAAAAACGACTTTATTATCCGTGGAGTTGGATTTTTTAAGAACTGTAAGAGCGTCAAGTAGAGACACATTTTAAATAGTATTATAAAGGGGAGAAAGTAAAATTTCAATTTTACATTACGTAAATTACAAACAATTAAGATGGTTTGGTTAAATCAATCGTGTAGAATTGAATCGTATACTCAAACTAATATAATTGGACTCATCTAGGAAGATGAAAAAAAGGAAGACCGAAAAATTCATGGATTCGGGAAATTTATAAATTGCTGGACACAAATAGTTTGAAAGAAGAGGACTGATATGATAGAGAAAATTTTTAAAAAATATTATAATCAGTGTTCATATAAAATGTAATGTAACAGAAAAGTAAATTTCATTGTATATCAATTAAATTAATAAATTTATTAAAAGTAAAATTTGGATCACTTCACATTTATCCTTCAGATCTTTAACTGTGTATTATTGTCTGTGCTCATAAATAAATTTGGATATAATGATGTAACATTAAAATAAATAAATGAATATACGGATAATAATATTTAAATACTCATAAATTGTACATTCCTTAACAATTTCCACCCATGCTAAGTACTATTATTCGCAAACGTAATAGTATCCATCAGGTATTTAGCTTTAATGTGTAAGTTAAATATATTCATATAAGATTTATTTACATATTTTCCAGGATATGTACAAGGAATAATATTTCATTTGAAAGAGAAGAAAGAAAAAACACTCTATATTTCACTTGAAAAATAAAAAAAAAACTCAGTGCACATGGACATAAAATCACGCTGCCTACTCGTAACCAATCACTTCTCGAAATGTTGATTTTACCTCGTTGAAGTTACGAGAGGTCTAGTTATAATAGATATTTGGGGACGGTAGTGCACCACACATGACACTAAATTTGATAAACTAGTACGGAATAATTGGCAATTAATAAAATCTCTATGTCCACTTCAGTTACGTAGTGATTATAGAGGCATGGACAGATCAATGCGAAACGATATAAAAGACAATGACATAAACCATCAATTGCCGTCATAAAACAGACACGCGCGGGGCTTGCATAATGCATCTTCACCGTTCCGCCTGGCTTAAAACTAATAACAACAATAATAACGAGGGCCATATCAAGCGCTGTAATTTCCTTTTAACCGATTAGGAAAAAGTCGGGTCTCTTCCGACAAATGAACTTCCCTTTCGCTCCCTCGGGAAAAGTTTCCCGGCGGCGCGGCGTGGCCAGGGCGACCTCTGGCACGGCGGCAGCGGCGTGGGAGGCTGGGGCGGGGAGGGGAGGTGACCCCGGCGGGGGCGTGGCCGGCGGCGGCGGCCTCTGCCTTTCCGAGCGACCGGTCACCGCGCCTATACGCGTCGGCCGCGTCGGTGCTCGGGGTCACCGCACCGAACGCAGCCTCGCCGCCCCCGTTCCCCGCCCTCGCTCCCCCGCTCACGCGGTCCCTTCCGGCCCGCTCCCGCCCCGGCCTACCGCTCCCTGCTCCGCCCCACCCCGCCCCGCCCGCTCTTGGGACCACCCCGCGACTGTGGCCGCTCTTCTAATAATTACCGCGATTGTAGTGCGCTGCGGGGCACGGCTGAGCACGCTGCGGTGTGGTGGCTGCGGCCGGGGGAAGCGAGGGAGGAGGCGAGGAAGGCGGGGTGCGCCCTCAGAGGAGGATGATTCGGATCTGCGACAAGAGGCAGAGTGAGTGAGGATCAGATGGAAGTAGAGGCGGTAAGGGGCACAGCGAGCAACGAGGGAGAGGATGGATTTCTGGAACGTGAGCTATAGGCAGAACGGAGGACGGGAGAGAGGGCGCTTGAAAGAGCCATTAAATGGGAGGGAATGGTTCGACCTTGCTCTGGAACTGTGAAGGTGGTGGCAGCGACGCTGTGCTGGGTGAATGAGGACATCCAAAGAACGAGGTGAGAATGATGAAGATCGCAGTGAAGGAAAGAAAGCGAGGATGGAGGGAGGTGCTGAAAATTGGGGATAATGACAGGGGATGTTCGGTTTTAAGGAGGCAAGCAGAGAAAATTAGGGAGAAGCGAGGGAACGAGGAGTAGTTGAGAGTGATAGTGTAGAGCGAGTGCGAAGATGGAGGCAGGTAAGCGAAACCACGGAAGATGAGGAAGCAGGAAACGTGGGTGGGCAGCGAAAGGAGGGGAAAGGCGGCGAGGGGCCGGTAGCAGGGGGCATCTCGCCAGGCTCCGAGAGAGCGGGGGCTGCACACGGGGTGTCAGCGGTGGCAGACGGAGCGACGTGGCGGGTCGCGCCTGGGCGGGGCGGAGCGGGGCGGAGCGGGGCGGGGCGACGGGAGCTGGGGTGCCCCAGGGATCGGGTGTGGCCACGGGACTGCGGGGGCCGCGGGCGGGCGGGGGCGGGGGCGGCGGCGGCGGTGGCGGTGGCAGTCGGGCACCGGCGGGGCGAGGACGGAGCGCGGGGGGTGGCACGAGGGTCGGGACAAATTATCTGCGTCACCCCTCTCTCCGGGGGAGAGGACTCGGGCCAAAGTCGCTCGGCCGCGAAAAAAAAGACCGAATTGAGCGGAAAAAACTCACGGCAACTTGGTGTAACGAGCAGGCTCCGTTTCAATTCGAGATGCAACGAACCGAAACACAAAATACTGAAGGTATAATATATTCATAGAACAATGAACCATTCCGAAGTTGTTCGTCCACGTTCTTCTGTGATGACAGTTTTAGCATTTCAAAATAGCCCAAGCGGCCGTATCGCCGAGCCCCGGCCCTCGAGACCCCGCACTGCTTGCAGAGCGGGGCGGGGCGGGGCGGTGCGGAGCGGGTGGCAAGGAGAGCGATGGCGGGGGAGGAGGGGCAGGGCTGATGGGAGGAGCCGGGACAGGAAAAGTAGGGAGGGCAGGTCGACAGCGGTGAAAGCGAAGGTGCGAAGAGAAAACGAAGGGTGGCGGGGGGAGCAGGGAAGGCGGAGGTAGCCCGAGGCGATGGCAGGGGTCTGCCTTCCAGCTGCCCCCTCCCCCGCACTGGTTTGTCGAGAAACTCGCCGCGTCCGCTGGCGTCAGATTCAGGAAAATGAAGATTTGTTCCATAGCAGTCGACCGTTCGTCTGCAGCCTCTCGGCTCGTGATGTTCCCTTTAATGGACGAAAATGTATAAATTTTTCAACTTAATGGACAGGGTTGTATACATTTATTTGTGAAACCTAGAAGCTACTTTTAAAACGCGGGAGCCAGGATGGAGGTTAATGTAGAAAAGTGGGTTAGGTATACAGCCCTTTGCGTTCCGCGTTGCGGGTTGCAGCCTGCGTCTCTTTCTACACCCCATCCCACCGCTGCTGGTAGGAGATGAGCTTGTCAGAGCGCTGCCTGAGGGGCTGTAATCCATATACCGTCGAGGCACCAACCGGAATTTGCTTCATAACGTTTAGGTTTATGAAGGTAAAACCCTGAGATTCCAGAACCTTTGCTTGGGATGATTTTCTTTATCCAACCTCCTTTATTATTCCGATGTTTAAAACACAATGCCGGGGATTATTTAAAGATTTTTCTTTTGGATTTTAAAAATGCCTTTACGGCCATTTATAACAAGATTGTTTACGTTATATCATAACGAACATTTAGTTAGAGGTAGACCAATACAAAGAGTAAAAGGGTAAGGAAGGGTGAACTGAGTGGTTGAAAGAAATCTCTTTGAGGATGCGACGCGATTCTCGAGAAAGGTTGCACTTCAGATAATTCAGGTACGAAATGTTCAATTTTAGAAAAGAAAATTCGTGCAAAAGCCACTACGGACTTCAAATGATGACAGTATGGTCAGATTGATGGATATGTATCTGCCAGTCTCTCGTTTCATGTTTTTTTAGAATTATCGAGAGGTTTGAGCAGATAAGTGACTGGTTACATCTAAAAAGTACTATTTTGGCTTTAGTATCGGATGATTGTAACCACTTCAGTTATTATCACACGAATCACATTTATTGGGAAAGTAATATTGATACGCACCAATGTTCTTATAAACTCCACAGTCATAATGCATTGTAGATGCATTACACATTTCAGAGTATCAAAAGCGGACGAATACTGCACACAATTGTGGCTTCTGGTGGATAGATACTAGGAATATTTGCGAATCCTTGAACGTATTGTGGAAAGATATAATATTTTCAAGGAATAATAAGAAACTTCTTGACAAGTTTACCGTGAATCACGTCAGAGAATACATTGTGTATGTTAACCATACGGCTGAGAAATACAAAATGTGCTTCAAAACTAAGGTCGGTAATATTACTGTTTTAGATCTCCTTTTTTATTCTATATCGAGTGTAGCCAATAACATCAAACGTAAACGAAACCTGAGAAAGAGCTGAGAATCGCTCACTTGACACACCGTTTAATTTAATTTTACTATGCGACCATGTAACACACTTCAAGCTCACATCGATGTCAACCAAAAGTTTGGAAAATAAACATAAAATAAAGAATCCAAGAGAGTTGTATACGGGAAGGGCACAAAAACGGAAATTTGTCACTGGTAGTTGTTTTCAATTAAATATTTATAATATTCTCAAACATATTTGTCCCAGCAATATTATTTATACACAATAGTTTCCTCTCCAATACTTTCATATTTCTGTTTACCTGCATATACTTGCCTATAACGACCTTTTTTTCATATTCCGCAGAACAGTAATTGCAAGAAATGTTTCAAATAATCTTAAAATACGATATAACTCTATTAAGCAAAAGTTATTATTCTAGAGAATGGTATTGTGATGCATATAAATATTTTACACAGTTCACTCTTAAGAACTGTTGTTGATAAATTATACTCAAAAAGATTGTGCTGGGCGTCCTACAGATGACAGTTAACGTAGCGTTTTAGCGTTAATTAATAAATTATATCTGGTACATTTCACTGAACTCATGAAAGAAATTATTTTGTAATCTTATTGTTGTACAATTAAATTAAATATACACATATTTGTATCATGAATATGATTGACACATTAATGTTCTTGAATCTGCCACATAATAATCAATAGATCTTATTAAATTTACAAATGCTACTGGACATTTGTTAGAAATTAGAAGAATTCATGAGTCAAAAGACGGTGTGTTTTTTGTTTTCATGGTAAGATAAGTATGACTGGTGGTTTTCTCATTTTCACTCACGTCTCCAGTCAAATTATTTCAAGTGTGAAAGTGGAATACGAAATTTTCTTCACAAAAATATTCATATCAATAAAACGTATATTGAACTCGAGATGGGTTCTTTTTTAATGAGATTACGATACGAAATATTATCCGATGTGAATATGGAATTGAAGAATAAATAATATTTAATAATATTATTTCATAACGTTTTAATTAATAATTTTATACTTTTTTTCGGGCGTAATTCTTTAAACAGTAGTTCGTCTATAACTTTCTAATAAATATCTCTCCATGAATTATACTCTCAAAATTTTAATATCAAAATAATGTTGCAATATACACACATGTGTTTCTTTTGAAAGTAATTCTGATAGTTCCAATATTTTTTTTATCGAAATTGAAATAAAATTATTTTACGATTGTCCTTCAGTAACTAATATCTCAAGATTTAAACAACCAAGAGTTAATAAATATTTCAGAATTAATTAGGATTCAAGAAAATTCTGTTTCCTTAGAATGAATACGGTTTCTGGAGGCATTCCAATCATCTGTATTAATGCGTAGGGTGAATATACATTCAGAAACTCATGTGTATAGTCCAAGTGTATCTACTTTGTTATGTAATCGATCCTAGGCCCAATTTAGTATTATTAATGCAGAAGAATAGTCTCAAATTATTTTAATTGACGAGGTTACACAAGAGGTCCTGATTTAGGGTGTGCTTGCAGACAGATTTCCATATAGCATTATTTCTTTCAGTCAAAAATTTGTGTAACAAATATATTTGAAAAAGCAATGTGTATATATAACACTCAACTAGTAACCAATAATACCACATTCAAATATGAATATTATCATATAAGATAATAATTTTTGGTTGGAAATTTACTTTTATATAATCGTATTTTCAATATTTTAAGATATTGTTCTTTTATACAGAAAAACATTTTTTTATACTAGAATATTCAATTGTTTAAATTTGGTATACAGTAATTCTTACAATAATTTGTTTGTTGTTTTAGTGATGACAGGAAATTATTTATAGAAAATTAACTAACAATAGCACTGAATTTTGCAATAAATAAAAATCAATAAACTCTGGAAATTATTACTTAAAGAAATACGTTCGTTTCTTGTGTGGCTTTTTTAAGAATACGTATTAAAAATCGTTGCAAATTCAATGTATAAAATAATTTATTTGTAATTATTAAATTGTCAGTCAACGTGCTAAATAAATCAATAATTACGTCGACCGTTTCCATAAAGATATATTTCAATTATGTGGAATCAAACATTTGTTATACTTAACTGACGCTCAGAAATATAATATTTATGTAACACGAATTTCAAATATTACTTTTGTAACTATTTTAAAGATGGGAATCATTGGATTGATGGTATATCATTCAAGAGAAATCACAGCAATGATTTTTGAAAGCTATGGTCAAATATTGATGCCCAAAACCTTAAAAATTATTAAAAATATAATAATGAATAATATACTCTAATAATAATATGTTGTTAATATTATAAAAAAATACAATAAACATTTACTTTCATTTCAAATATTTTTTTCCTATATTCATTTTAATTTTCTTCAATTTTTGTATTTAATAATCAACTTATTTATAAAAATAGAACATTTGCAACAAAAGATTGAATAGAATTTGAGAGTCGATGTTTACATCTCAAAATTACGCTTCATAAAACAATGTTTAACACATTTTAAAGAACAACAATCTAAGAGGGAAAATAATTAGTACATTACAGTATCTATAAAAATATAAGAGCACGTGTAACCAGAGGTATTAAAAAGTGATGGCCTAGAGCCTTGAAAAACAGAGTAAAACCATTCCATGAGCTGAAACCTTTTTTGCATTTGATAAGAAATAAAAAAAACATCGGAAAATGAAGTGACAATGTTTTATAGTCATTATGTAAGTATTTGCTTGGAGGTACTTAGCAGTAAGCATTCTTTTAGGACAGTCGATTAACACAAAGTCCCATTCATAACAGATCGAATTTGAGCGAATCGACTTTGTTTTCTCGTCGTGTCTCTCTTTCTCTCTCACAACCCTCCGACCGAGAAGTGACACATTGAAGGTCATCTCTCGCTAGCGAAGTGTAAAATCTGAGAAACAGGGAACTGCAGTTCAAATTGACGTCCCTTATCTTTCCTCTTTGCCCTTCTTCTGTTGACAATGGTCAATCTTCATCAGCACATAGTCGTCACGTGTCATAGTTGTCATTTTCGTCATCTTTGCTTTCATGGCCATATGTATAGTTACGGCCGCTAAAGAGCGCGAAGGCGATCAAAATCACAGAGGATGAAAACACGCTGCCTCTGATACTGTCTCTGCAATCGTATTTCACAATACAATAACTGTTATATATATATATATATATATATATATATATATATATATATATATATATATATATATAACAGTTATTGTATTGTGAAATATATATATATATATATATATATATATATATATATATATATATATATACATATATATGACTTCGTCCCACAATCCACTCACATCACACTACTCATCAACTACAAAACATAATGCCATCAAGCATTATTTCCGGCACTATTTCCTTCAAACACTGTATTGCATGTATTCGATACAGCAGCTACATATCTCCAGAAATTCGCGACGCACAAAAAATTATTGGAACAGCGAATGGTAAAAAAATGTTTCAGACAAAAGTTACAAACATTTTCCGGCAGAATTCGAATCTGCAAAACAAGTGGAGGTTCCCATTTAAAATACCGCAACCTCTCAACGCTATATGGCTGGTGGACACGCACTGGTTGAAAAATTATATTTCCTCTACGAAAATACAAATTTGCACACTAAATATTTATTTTTGAAGCAATGGAAATTTCTCGGATCATTTCAACATCTTGATTTAAATCAACCATTCGATATAATTTAAGTTTCGGTACTACAATCACCATCAGTCTTTCAATTTCCATAATTCACAAATTCATCCCTGCAGATTTTCCACAACAACTCACTCCCTTTCAGCCTGACGACCGCCACATAAAACCAGGCCTACGTCACTTCATCACCTCCACCTTCCGCCCCCGTCATGGTTTTGTAATCGTCTGTTCGCCTCCCGCCGTTCGCAGCCGGAACGCTCTGCGGGAGGCGGCGCGCAGCGTCAGACGCATTCGCAGAAGCAGAAGCAGGCGGAAACGAATACGTCTGCGCCCGAGCCCCTTGCGGGCGGCGGTGAATGCGGTGGCCGCGCGCCACCGCCCTCCTCCCCACCCCTCCTTTACGTACCCCAGCAACCTCCCCCGCCTCCACCTGCGTCACTGCCCGCTTCGTCCCGGGCCTTTCCGCTGCGCCTAGGCACGCCTAACATTCTCAGCCTTCATCTCTATTGGTTCCGTCTTCACCGCCCCCCTCGATGGCCGTCACCAGTTCCCCTGCCGACGCCGCCTCCGCTGCCGACCCCATCTCCGCCGCTGACGCCACGTCCACATCCACCGCCTTCTGCCCGCAACTTCCGCCCATTCGGTCACCACGTGCGTCCGCCAGCTTCGCACATGCCTTCCCAGACCAATGAATCACAACACGTCGCCTTCCTTGCCCGCCTTCCCAGCCCGTCTCTGTTCAACCCCCGCTGCTTACTTCGCTCACATATTTCTTCGACACCATCACTCTCATTTTCCTCACATTCACTCTGCCACCTGAGTCCTCGTCACCTTCACCCCCGCCACTTTTACTCCGCTATCTCCCCACCACCTAGCCCGACACATTATTCCACCATTTTTGCATTCGCTATTTCCCACACCGCCTTCCCCACTGCTAACGACGACATCCCACCATCTCAAAAGCCCCTACCACCCTCGCGAGTATTTCTTTTCCTTTATTATCCCCGTCATCACCACCACCGCTCTTGTCGATTCCTCCTCATTTCCATCAGTTACCGCCCCCTCTTCCACCCACGCATCTTCCACTCCTCCACCCATTCCCTCCTAGGTCCGGGCGTGCTTTCCGCAGCCACCACGAACCTCTTTCTTCTTTCGCCATCGTCGTGGCCCTCGCTGCCCACCGCAGCCTCGTCCCCGCTCCACCGCGCCGCCCCGCGCCGCCTCGCCCCGCGCCGCCACGCCCCACTCCACTTAACCTCTCGCCGTGTCACCTCACCCCACACCGCCTCACCCCGTGCCGCGCCGCCACACCCCGGCCCGCGCCGCCTCACCCCGCCTCGCGCCGCCTCACCCCGCCTCACGCCGCCTCGACTCGCGCCGCCCCGCGCCGCCCCGCACCGCCCTGCGCCGCCTCGCCCCGCGGCAAACACATAATATAAATAAAAAAGCTATCAAAAAAATATAAACTGAACCACTCACCAAAATATTCTATTTAAAAAAGAAAGAGGAATCATACATAGAAATATAAAAATAAATTTTATCATCGTAATACTATAAAAGACTGAAAATAATCATTTCCATGGGAACGAACCATAGGAATTAAAATTCGTAATCCCAAAGAACCTTCACAAACTGCAAATACAAGATAAATTATAGAAAAAAAATAATTCATATTGAATTCTTCCCAACCAAAATACTAATGAAAAAAGTAAATAATGCTATATATTCCACACTCAATAAAATAATTAATATTTGTTATAAAACATTGGTCTCGTAAATCAAAATTAAGAATATCTTTTAAAACTTCAGAGAAAGATATATTTCCACTTCAACCGCGCCACCCCGTACCGCGCCGTCTGGCCGCGAGCGCAGCAGGAGCGCGGCCGGCCTTCGCTCGCCGGCGGACAAAGGCAATGGGCCGCCTCGCCTCGGAATTCGCGCCGACGAGCCCCTTCGGCGCCCCGGAGCGCGCGGCTGTAGTTTTCGTACCGGGCGTTGCTTCCGCGTGGGATACGCCACGCTCTCTCTCTCTCTTGATCGCCCGACGGCGTTCCGTGGGCGAACCTTCCCCGACGGGATTATTGAATGATGTTTTCGTGCAAGTCAGCTGCTAGGGTATGTAGTCCCGATAGCAGTATAGCTTAAAAGATCGCGTCAAATAGATGGCCCGAACTTCAGCTGGACCGATTGTGGAGCATCTCATCCCGGACAGCCAAGTATCAATTGAGTCCGGCTGCAAAACTCTACGAATCCAGCTTTAGTCTGTTAGTGTAGCCAATGTTTAATCGTGGGAAGCGGCGGAGTTTCCCCCTTGCTGGATGTTGAGATCCGGTGCAGACCTACACGTCGGCTACCGGGGGATTTACTCATCCAGGTAGCTCCCTATAGAGGGGTTTTGTCCCGGAGGGGGAAAGCTCTAAGTTTGTGACTGTCTCCCGACATGTGTGGTAGTGTAGGGCATGTACGTGTTTCATGTGGGTGTGCGTAAGGGGAGCAAATAGGACAAGAAGAGGACTATAGATCGCGCATGGCCCGTGGACGTGCATTCTCATGGTATTGATTGGAGAAACCGCGGAAAATTACTGATCAGAACAGCGGTCGCTAGAATTCTCCTTCAGTCCACCGCTGGGAACAGAGTTCCAATGTACCGTCGATTCACTTCGAATTTGTGATGAACAAAGCGCGTTTGCGGTATATTTTCTCGGAGTTCTCCTGTTTTTCCTGCACCTCATACCACCACTGCACACATCATATTCTCATAATCTCATACACGTGGAAATCTGTCACGTATTCTTCACGTGGCAATACTGTTCAAGCACTGGTGCTATAATAAACAATATGCGCCAGAGATCATGCGGTCAGAGATCTCCGAGCATGTAGGGCATGAACGACTATCAAGTACACCCACTGCAAGTATAACGTCGCAAAATCACCGCAGAAACATTGTCGATTTTTTTTTCTCAATGCGCTTTGTTCATTCGAAGCCAATTACCTTTACGTCCAATGGCTTGTACCCCGAATCACACACAAGGTTCTAATACATGCCGCTTCGCATAGCATACGATCACACTTTGCGCTTCATACGCTTCGAGGAAGCCAATATAGCCGGGAGCATGTGCTAGAGCGCGCGACCTCCCCCAGTCGCCGAGGGACACGTGACCAGTTGCGCAACTGGAGCACGCACCTCGCCGCGCTATTACACCGGCGCCTGCGCATACGGACGCGCACAATGCCTGCAGAAACGTTCTCGTCAATTTTAACTATACTTATAAAAGTGAATTCAACGACATGTAACCGGTATCGATCCCACAAAAAGTAGTATATGAATTGATACCAAATTTTTATAGGCCCTTCTTGAGAATTGTCGGAGTGTTCTTTCTTTGACTTTGGTAAAGATTGATGCAACACGAATGGGGAAAATAAACAATTTAAATAATATGTTGGTAGATGCAACACGATCATTATTTTTCACCTGACGCTAACACGAGTAGATTAGTTCCTAATACTATATTCCGCCAGCGGCCAGTAGCGGTGCAGAAGAACTGGTACCTAACACATTCGCTAGAGGCCAGTAGCTGTGCGTAATATAGAAATTTTTAATCAAATAGTAATGTTCTGTAACATACAATGAAAGAAAATTATAGTATTTTGTTAAAGCTTGAAACGATTACATTAAAAGTAAAAATTTTAAACACCATGGTTTATATAAAATTAACCATTTTCCTTTTTCACAAGGACTAGATATGAATGAAGCGCGAGCAACGTCGGGTATTTTGCTAGTTTTTCTATGAACTCTAAGATAGTTTATAGCATGTAGTCATAACTAGTTTATGATGTATGAATATTTATTAAGCTAATTTATTATGTGTCATATTATTTAGCTAGTTTATTATTTATTAGTTATTTATATTATCGTTATTTATATTATAGTTATTTATATTATATTATTTAATAGTTATTAATATTATGCTACCTTTCTTATGAGCCCAAGTTAGTTACTTCTACATCCAAATGTGTTGCATCCAGAATCACATTAGATTCCAACACAATTCCCTGCAGGTAACATGCCATCAAACAAAAACAATTCTTTCAAATAATTGTTCGTATTAAGTTATATTACAAATAGGAAAAATCATGGAATTAAATAAGTCAATATTCGTTTTTTATTTTGCTTATTGTCGGAGCAAGCTTCTAACACCGAGTTATATACCTAATTATAATTGTTATATAGGGTATCCGGGAAGGAAACCTCGAAATTTCGAAAATAAACTCTTATGACAATTCCCGATATATTTTGTCCAATAAATTACTTGGATATTCGGAATGGCTGAGCCGCAACGAACACCAAATGTTAGTTTGAAAAAATGCTTTCTAAACACAAAAATTGCTTTGCAGAAGCATATAAACACTCCAGGAACATCTAAATTGTTCATTATTTACACAAATGAATATATTTGTTCAAAAAGAAAAATTAACACAGAAATAAATAAGCACTAAATGCACATAATTTGACTGCTTTTTTTATTTTTGTGTTAATTTTTCTTTAAAACAATGTCCCCTCGCGTACATTTTACCCCTTTTTATATTTGATTATTTATTTCTATTTGTATTTTATATTATTTTTACACTGGTTTATTTTTTAATTTTTCTTTTTGTATTTACCAATTTTATGTCGAACTGCCATCGAGCGTACGTTCATTTGCAAACATTATTATTATTATTATTATTATTATTATTATTATTATTATTATTATTATTATTATTATTATTATTACTACTACTATTATTATTATTACCATACTTTAACAATAACTTACTTTCTTTCCGTTTATCCTCTCTTCCATACCTGACTAAGCAGTGCCAGAGAAATTGAAGATGCGCGGTGCTTGAAGAGCAAGTCCGGGATGCTACTGAATGCTCTTACGACTCAACCGTACTGATGTCTATTTGCGATACCCTACGGTTTGAAGTACTTGGAAAGAACCTAGAAAACGTGTCGTTGCCGCCAAGTGGCAATCATCAAATTCTAGAGATCGGGCCACGAATGAAGTCAACAGCACTTGAACTCGCTCGGCTCTTCCAAATACAACTCCGCGTCTCTCAAACGTTTCGGCCGCGAATGCAAACCGCATACGTTGAAAGACAGAGAAAGAAGGACGGAACGAGAAGCACGGGGACATTTTGGTGCGTCCTGTTGGAAAGACTCATGCCAGTTGCGACGATCTAGAAGACCACCTCAAGCACGGATCGACGGTCACCTTGCTCGGGGGCAGTGCCACTCTGGTGGGAGATACCTGGATATGGGAAACATCTCAAGTCAACCTGTAAGTCGGCATCGGATATCACTATCCAGCGGGAAAAGGATACCACCACTTCCCGTGATAAACCATACTCTAAACGTATGGGATTAATGACCACAGCAGTAGACTCATACGGAAATACGAAATAACTAATCACTCAACGGTCGGACACTCAAACACACACAGGTTACCTTTAACCACTCGTAGGATAAAGTAATATTTATTTCACCAGGTCATGAGGGAGTGGAAAGACTAGATTCGTAATTGTAAGCCCTTCATTCTGTCATCGTCTGAATGCTGTTCGTTATCCATACAGTAACAATTTACGTGATGCAAATTCTGGTCTGTGTTGAACTATTTTGTTCATGACATTATTAAATGTCTTTAAAGTCGCATAACACAAGAATAATTTTACTACTACATTAACAATAATTAACGTTTTCAGTGGAGAAGCAATGATTAAATTCCTTTAGTTCCTCATTTCTTATATACCTCTCTTTTGTACGTTTGTTTCATTTCCTACTGCATGCAAATGTGGTAACAACAGAACAATTCAAAAACTTACCAAAAGTGTATAAAAATTCAATAGAGATGTCTGAGTCTATATCAGAAAGGTAGATATATTCTGTGTTAACGCCACACCGTTATTTATCAAATGATTCCGACAATTTTTTCTGACTGCAAACATTATTCATCAATAGTTAACATTTAGATTTCGATTCGCGAAATAAATTTTTGAAATAGCGATTGCATGCAAAACCACTGCCATTGCGTGTTACAAAACTTTTCCTTCTTCAGATGCGTGATCACATCAATAATCTAGGTAAGTCTGTCACTCATTATGATGCAGAAGACTTCAGGTTTTCTTTTACGTTGATTACAAAAGCGCAGAGCTAGATATTAAACGTCGTCAGAAACTTCTGATGTCCATAACATTCCACTCTATGCAAGAAAAGCTGTTTGAATATCGGTCGTTATCCTTTACTTGGAATTTTCTTTTCCTCAGAGAGACGTCAATAAAAGCTGGCAGTACTATAATGACATTTGTTTCATATGTCAAGGTTGGTTGTCAGCGCCGTGGCGAACATATCAGTGCATATAGTGTTGTGTAGTGTCGCATGTTTATATAAATGAATGAATGCGTTTGCAAATATAAGTGTGAATGTGTGTGAGAATGAAAAAAACAAAAGAAGCAAAAAGAACAATTTAAAGAACTGTAAATTAAATAATCAAAAGTTTAATAACTAACAAACTCCAAAGTGAGAATGTATTTAGTTATGAGATAATATTAGTTAGTCTGTTTAAGTAAAAAGCCCTCCCTAACTGCAAAAGCCTAATAGGCTGCAGTTAAACATTTTTGTAATTCCGAAAGTAGAATAAATTCCCGCCTCTCCAGGGCAACTAAAGAGGGCAAAATCGAAAAAAAGTCTAGGTTTGTTGAGGGCATAAATACCTTGCATATTATGACAAAAAGAAAATTTGAGTCATGTTACATCCAAAAGTGTGTGGGTGTCCAACAGATTAATTAACATATCTTTCAGTATCTAGTTAGTTAGCAAAAAATATTGAGCAAGTCATATTTATTTGAAGTTAAAAATAATGTTTTACCATATCAATACACATTTTCAAAAGTTTGAGAACGAAGAAGCAGTAGCTTGAAAAAACATTATTAAAAGTCATGTTGAGAACGATGTTCGAAGCTCAGTGTGAATGCTACTGTTTAATGCTCGATGCTAATGATCGAAGTTCCCGGATATCACCAAAATGTGTAAAGGTGACGGAGACTAGTTATTTAAGTACCAAGGGCGTTATAAGGGTTCTAATGATCGAGCGGTGGCAAAAAGCGCGAAGGCTATTGGCCCGAGTGTCTTTGAGCAGAGGGATTTTAGTCGCCCAAGATTATTAGAACCAGTTAACGCCCGTGGTTCTTACAAGATTTTATTTTTTACCTAATTGTAAAGATTCACATTGACTTATTTAGTAATTAACCAGATGTTAACATGACTCGGTTTTTCTTTTCATATTTCCCTCCATAGTTCCCTTTCAAAATTCCCTCCACAAGAAAACATGTTGCATCATTGAACTATTTTCGTATTTCCCTTCATATTAGCAAATGGGAAAATACACACTCCAGACTTACATATGCTATTGTTTTCTCACAATTTTAATTCATAACCAGAATTGTATGTATTTTTTATCCCCAAACAAGAAGACGACAACGCGTGAAAACTTTAAAGGACAACGTTAAAACTTGCCGTTCTTTGATAATTTAAAATACTTTTCTATCGTGATAAAGAGATATATAACTATTTGATATTAATAAACAATGTCAAATCATTATCATAGCGTGAATTATCAGACAAATCAACTTGTCTAGCTAAGGCATATGATTTTTTATGCAATTTACGTCAAGTTCTTGAATACGGATGCACTCACTACGCAGCAACAAGAACCTGATTATTTACCGCAGAGAAGTATGTGTAGAGTTACTATAGCGAATGAAAGCCATTTTCGTTTCTCGCGCTTTACGAAATACAACACTTTGTAATATGTAACAAAGACGAAAGTTTCCTCTGAATTTTCCTACAAAATGAGCCATGTACGGCCCTAGTACTGTAAAGTTCCTCATTCCACTATATCTTCTTTTATAAATACTTTGTGCAGGAGTATAATAATTGAGAACAATACCACTGTTTTATTCCAATACTTTGAAAAATACATGGGGTTTTAATTTTTTTGTACACTAAGACTAATATAAGCGTTTGTAGCTGAAACCCTACAAGGAAATAGATGGGCAGTTTCTCTACCATTCTCATGTTTTAACAAATTATTTTGCTGGATTCAGAGTTTGTTCGTAAAATATACTCTTAGGCTGAACGATAATTAGCAATATATACTTCTATACTATATCTTCAATCCATTTTCACTTTCAAGAACCTTAAAATTATCCTATTTCCAGTTCCTTCTCTGGATTTACTACCGTAAAAAAACCCTACCGGCAAATTTGAACGTGACAGAAATTGTCTTTTCATTGGCCCGGGAGCCCGCCGTGGAGAGGCATAGCAATGCGGCGCGGAAATTCAGTGGTAGGATCCGCAGAAATTCGAGGGTCCGTCGAAATCACTTCATCAACCGTTTTTGTCGCACAGCCCCTTCGTTTTTGCGTCGTCCCCTCAGCGATCCGCTGCAAAAAGCACCTGCCCCCCTCCTCCCCGATGACCACGCTCAAGGTAGCCCTTCTAGCGAAAGGCGACTCCGACGAGCAGCCCCGATAAATTAAGCGGCGCGGAGCGCGGGCGGGGGCGGGGGCGGGGGCGGGGGTGGAGACTCGTATGCGCGCTGCGCGTTAGCATTCAGGGAGGGCTGCGCGCGCAGTTCGGGGTGGTGGAGGGTGAGGAGAGGGTGAAGCGGTGGATGCAGGGCGGTGGGATGCGGATGGAAAGGGCGAGAGAGGAAGGCGACCGACAGAGTCGAGCGCCGGACAGGCGGCAAGGGCGGGGGCATCGGTCGGCGAACGGTCAGTGGGAGGCAACGGCACAAGGGAGGCTGCGGGCGTATGGGCAGATGGCGGGCGGCGTGGCCAGACGCGGAGCGGGGCGGGGAACCAGAGCGGGGGAAAAGAGAAACTGATGTGGACGGAGAGTGTGGAACACCATGGGTGGTCCGACAAGATGTTAGACGACGGGTTGCAGATGGCAGTGTCGGAGCTTGGGTCGGCCAGAGAGAACAGGCAGAGCTAGCTTTAGATAAGGGTGGATGTGGAGACGAAAGGCCAGAGGTATGGGAAGTAGGTGAGGGAGGGAAACGAGGGTGGGAGGCGAGGACGGGATGCGAGGAGGGGAGTTGAGGACGGGAAGCGAGGACGGGAAGCGAGGACGGGAAGCGAGGACGGGAAGCGAGGACGGGAAGCGAGGACGGGAAGCGAGGACGGGAAGTGACGGCGGGGATCGAGGACGGGAGGCAAGGGCATGAGGCGGATCGGGAGGATGGGGGCGAGGGTGGGAGGGGAGGTCGAGAGGCGAGGGCAAGAAGCGAGGATGGGTGGCGGCGATGGGAAAACGGCGGGAGCGTAGGGGAGGGCGGTGAGTGGGCGTGGGTGGAGGCGAGAGGCGAGGGCGACGGCGGACAGGAGCGGCAGGAGGGGGCGTTGGGCGCCAGGCGGCGGGCAGTCGCCGCGCGCCCGCCGCCGGCCTCATTTGAATACGCGTGCATTAGGACGGGCCGGGCCGCGAGCTCGTATTCCCGAGGTCCGGGGTTTGGCTCCCCTGCGCTGCCCCCAGCCCGTCGCCCGTCGGGCTCGGCATACGCACGAGCCTGGAGGCGAGTTGGTCGAGGTTGGCTGAGCGTCAGAGGGTTGCCAGTGGGAGAGTGACGAGGGATTATTTTCATTTCTGTACATTTATCTCAATGATTTATTATGATATAGCCAAGAATTTATGTCATTCATATCATTGCATTTTGCATTCATTTACAATACATTCACGCATTTGCAAGAGACCGCAGGAATGCGAAGGTCGCGGACTAAGACTGTCCACAGAGACGTGTTTATCCCAATAGCTGCAATCATATATCATTTTGCTCATCAATGTGGAATAAAGCTATTACACAGGGATTGCCTGAAAAGGCGCATATTTTAAAGTGAAGACTCACATTACTAGAATACCTCTTCTCAACATTCTAATATATCAATATCTAAAAAATATCTTAGATGGAAGATTTTAATTCATCTCCAAATGAATTATTCCGTGCTGAATTAGGAATAGACAAAACATGTTTTCTCAGTATCTGTAGTCCCAAGATATAAAGTAAACTCAGAACTATGATAGATTTAATACAAGTATTTTTTCACCGAATACATTTTCTCGGGGCCGTCATTCCCCTTGAAGCGTTCCGCAGACCCCGTCCCCAGGCAACAAACGTTTGTAAACAGCGCGAGGAAAGCCAATCAGAGAAACGAAACACATTGATTATCTATCGCCACGAGGAAAATGCCGGCGCGCGCTGACCTCATTTGCATCCGCGTGCATTAGGCTCGGTTCCCGAGGGACGGGGTTTGGTCCCCCAGAGCAGCTTCCCGGGTGTGGCCGGCCGCCGGTGGCGATGTATTCACACCCACGATGCGGGTTCTCTGGAAACTGTCGATGTACTACCGAGGCATGGTATAAACAGCTATCGTGGCTGTCGTCTTCACCACTGTTAATATTTTAATTGCTAATTAGAGGAATTTCGGGTATTATGGAATAGTCGCGTATTACGCAATATCGAGCTTATTTCTGTGTCAAGAGTTGCAGCCAAGTGGAACTCTGATAAAATACTTCAAAATGCTCATATAATGCTATTTAGTCCGTGTCACCCGCTTGCAACATGCATCGTGCCTGCTACCGTAGAAAACTTGTTTTTCGGTTTTCCAAAATTTAAGCAGGTATGTTTTGAAAAGCTAATACTATTAGTTTGTTTAGGGTCTAATAATTAGAAACTAAGCGCCATGTACACACCAAGAGTTTTTTTTATTACTTTATGCTCATTTTGTGGCTTGCAGCTCTTCACGTTGAGGGTAGATGCTATTGATTTCAAAATGGGTTATATCGAATACTAAGCCTTTCCATTCCGGTGTATCATCATCATCATTTGAGCTGAAGTTCATACCGTCTACTGAATGATGATAATGATGATGATGATGATGATGATGATGATGCAATATATATCTTCTGTAATGAGACGTTTTCTGAAGATAGACCGGGAAAGCTTTGGGTGAAATCTTTGTCCTGTTCTGTGAGCTCAGCTTGACTGTTCTGGAGGGATCAGGAATATTACACGTGTGAGTTTTGCAATTTAACAATTAAAAACCAATGAAATGTGTATTTTATACTGTCATATTCTGATTACAAGTTTTTTATCATCCTTATTTCATTTTTGTCATTTCGAAACTCCTATTTCATATTACCTTACCTATTCCTATTACCTTCCAAATGCAATGTTAAAAACAAAATTAAATTATTGTTATTAAAAAAGTTGTTTTTAAATTTTCAAAATAAATGTTTAATTGAAAATTGTTGAATTTGTGGTTCATTTCATATTCTGTGCCCTAAACAGTTTCATTACAAATGCTAACAAATAAAAACGGTATTCCGTATTACCCAAAATTACCCATACTCTACTATGGTGGCGTGATAGAAACATCTACAGAGGCTGTCGCCTTCTCAACTGTTCATATTGTAATTGCTAATTATTGTTGTCGTTATGTCCTAGCAGTCTCACAATTTTGCCTATTCCAAGAATATTTTAAACATCTAAGCTGAGCAAGTCCGAAAGTTCATTGGGATTCATATACAGCGAATGATTAGCTGACAAACTAAGGCGAAACAATACACCAGACGAAAGCACTTCGGTTAAGTTACCTTGTACAATATCTGTTTATTGTACTGTTTTACGAACACCTCTCTTCCAAAAAAACAATTCGGCATATGCTAATTTTATGGTTTTTACGGATTTTTAATAGAACAATAAATTATTCATACAAATTTCTATTATTATTATTATTATTATTATTATTATTATTATTATTATTATTATTATTATTATTATTACATATTATGAGCAATGTTTCTTGGCTTAGCCATTGTAATAAGACATTGGGCGTGCAAGTTTCTTGACAAGCATTTGCTTTGTTTACACTTCAATGGGGCAGATCTGATGATGGTGGCAAAGTCAATGATATATTGGTGGCGTTTTATCCGATCTCTGCGACGTAACTAAGCATGTGTGTTCCTTTCCCCTAGCCCCCAAAGATCCTATTCTAAAATATGATGCAGTCGAAATTAAACTCATAATGGTATCAACTCATAAAATCAATGGTTATAAGGAAAAATCTTAAAAGTCATGTTTTTTTAAAAACGGATTTTTTCTCCACTGTAAATCACTTACGGCGAAATTACGTAATCGTCAGTATTAAGTTGGAAGTTGGTAAGAGACATTTTATCTTAAGAGATACTAAATTACTAAATATAAATATCTTACGATCTCCAGGGTTCCCTAGTAATTACCGTATATCTAGTGGCCAATTGAATCTTAAGATAAACAAGTTTGTTCTTAAGAGGAAAATTGTGTTTTATATAAGATTATTACTTCGGTTTAAAATTTTGGGTGTGATTGTTACAATAATGTGCGTTTCTCTTCTATAAAATTATAACCACAAAAACCTGTTTATAATGCAATATCTGTACTGAGAGTCGTCAGAAAAGTACATTGTAAACTTTCTTAGTTTCATCAATGAATTTGATACGTTCGACGTACCACTGATGCACCATTACAGTGAAACCATCCACAAACAACTAATTCGGAAAATTTGCGTAGTGACAAATGCTGTAGATGAACTGATAAATCTAATGGATTTTTTAGAACAAAAATACAAGAGAATGAGAAGTTCAGTGGCTCTCCTGTAATATAAACTCTGACACAAACTACGACCTTACGGAAATTACAAAACACATCCTGTGTATATACATTCTCTTATTAAATCATATTTGCTAGGAAGAAGGGTTTACTCCAGTGTAATGTCAATGATTTCTGATTCTAGGAGAAATTGGGTCTCAAAACCCGACTTACGGATGAGGAAAGTATATTTCGTGAGGATGAGTATCCTCAACTTATGAGGATAGTGTAATCGGTTAGCCAATATTTTCGTTGTATTACTTCAACAAGACGTACGCAACTGAGTTCCAAAGCGTCTCTTGGGGCTAATAAGACAATGGCGATTACTAATTCACAGTCCTCCTTGCCTCGGTTGATCAAAATCTAGTCCGAAGTGTCTAAGAACATTGCCAAGAATTCCATTGCTGGATACATTTTAATTCGTCTCAATGCATTTACATTCGAAATCAAATACAAATATGATTTCAATTTAGAAAAGAGTATCGGCAGATTAATTTTCGATCTAATTTTCTATTTTTTCGAACATCTATAACATTTTTAATTTAAAATAGTGCGTTTGTTTAAAAACGATTAAAAATCGAAGAATCTCCATTAAATATGTTTTAGTGTATTTACCAAAAAACGTACGTCACTGAACCTTTATTTTCTACTAATGCATTTTCATTTAATGTACACTGGATTGTGCAGAAACATACAGGCAGTTTTAAACAGAAAGATCGAAAATGGATTCAATATTTCAATATTTGCTTCACATAAAGCGGAATGTTAAATTCTCGATTACAACTCTATTGAACCCATTGTGTTTTACACTTATTGGTGATTGCATGAACACCATCACTGTAGTTACTGGTTAATTAAATTTCAAGCCCAATTAAGTTAAGTAAATAGTCACAAAGACGTGAATTTATTATATTCTACCTCACAGATATCACAAAATTATTAACATTGTGAAGATAAATATAAGGACACCCGGATGAGTTTTCACACCATTTTTAGCACATAACAGCCCTAGAATAAACATAAATATTTTTCCTTCAGTTTAAGGTATCAAAATGACATTTTCTGCTCATCACAAAGAACTCTTACCTAAATTAACTGCTCATGTTTTATCAATTTATGTTTTTTCTTGGAGTTATAGACATTTAAAGTTGGAGGTAAAAATTAAATTTAACTTACACTTGTCTATGTATAGGTACACTTTTCTTAAAACTAATGCATGCAGACCTACAAACTTTTAAAAGTGTATTCAGAATATGTTCGTTAACGTACATCTACAAGCAAAAATTAATTGGATGCTATTTATTTTTTTACAAATTTTTGAATAAGCAATAGACTTTTGATGGTATTTTAAGTGAATATTATATTTTTTATAAAAATTATTTTACAACTGATTTTTTTGTTGTATGATCTGTATAGATTATGTCCTATTACACAACCACAAAAAATTAGAAATGTACATGTAATAGTTTTAAAAATATTTGTACCTAAATGTTGGAAAACTGAAGTTTTGGGAAAACGCGTTTAAAGGTCATGGAGGCACTTTTCTGCACTTACAACCAGGTAAAAATTGTCCTGCCCCACGCTCATCACAATTCTGCATTTCATAATCTCTCTTCTTTTTCTCAAATCTTTTATTCATCCTGATCTTTACTGATGCTCTGTATGTTTTTTCCTGCTTCAATTACCGGTCAATGTTATTAACTAGGCGTGGCCTCCGAGCGCCATTTTTAAATCGACTTTTAAAGGCATTGAAAGGTCCGAAATAGTAAATATATTATATTGGCTTAATCTACGCACTATTGCGAATCTAATTACACCAACAAAAAATCGATTTTTTTCCATCCTAAACTCGTTCACGTGTCCTTAAGAAATGGCATTATTATCACAACTTCAAAATAGTAGGAAGAAATACACGTATAAAGACTTTTATATTAACCATTTCAATTCAGACACGAAACATTGCACGTATAGAATTCTGTAGAAGAACGAAACATATCCGCTCTCTTCGATTTCAAATACTTTATTCGGTTTTGATTCTCTGACCTGTTTCGAACCAAAGCGAGATTGCGAATATGTGCACTGGAAAAGGAAATACGTGTAATTGTGGTTAATTACTTAACAAAATAGGAAATATTCGTGCTGCATAACGATTCGGGCGAGAGACGGATTGAGTATCGAAATCAGATTTCCTCGGAAACGGGCCGTTTAATGAAAATAATGTATCATAACTTTTGTTTTAAAACCTTTTTCGTTCGCCAGGACTATTTAGTGAGATACATTTAAAATGTGTTTCTGCCTTTATGTAAAGTGGCACCTATTAATGCTCGATTTGAATCGAAATGAAATTTTAGTGGAGCGGTGCGTCACGTAGTCGCGAGGTCACGCGTGGGTGTCGTGCAGTGGTGTTTTGCGTGGACGGCGAAGGACATGTGAGGATGTGCAGTGGCGTTCAAGAGCCCAAATGATTTACTTGTGTTTTTAACCACAGGTGCGGGGCAAGAAAAATACATATGGGGAATTTTCCAAGAAGCCCAATGTGATTTAAATTTTAGATTTTATTTAGTCAAAAAACAGTAAAAACTGTATGTGACGTATGGGGGAGAAGATCATCTGCGCACGTTTTCTTGAGTTCCAATTTCGAATTCCTTCTCATCATTGTAATTATAAATAGTTGAAACGTGAGTAAAATTTAAAGATAAATAGATAAATAAAAATAAAATTTAAAAAAGTGTGAGATTAACAACATTTGAAAAACTAGACATTTTCGTTCCCACGTTATAGAAAACTTATTGGCAACGGTAAAACGAACAGCAAATTTAATTTTTCAGCATTGCTAACAAAATAGTAACTCGGTCTTACCTCTACTCCTACCACTTCAAGCAAAAGGAGAGTTCAACAAAACATGCGCATAGTGAAGCTACAATTACGTTCCGAAGCAAAACAAGGGGCCATCTTAACATTTGCTCAATGTATCAGCGAAATTGGGCAAAAACCTGATCGAGATAGGGGTCATTGACCCGGAAACGGATGTACATTATTTGTTACAAGCATATGGTCTTAATTATACAATACAAATGTAAACTTATTCATTATATATCATTGTTTTATTAAAATAAACATTTTTTTATGATTATGTGAAATACTTAATACTGAACGCATCATGTAGCATGTTATTTAATAAACACTAACATACAGTTGAAATAAACATTTATTTACATATTTCAAAAGTTACTGATTTCTGAAAAATGGTTACGAGTTTACAAATTTACTACCTTTCGTGGATCCGCCTCCCATTAACACATTAGTGACATACATTATCAATTACAACTGTTAATACTTCGTTAGTATTTTCAGCCAAAATTTTATGCATTATACAGTAGGAATTTGAAGTAGATGAAGAAGAAAGAAAGATCCAAACAAAGCAATTCAGTTTCAATAACCGTTCACAAAATATTATTTGAGAAAAATTTATCTTCCATTGCTTCTCAGGGAACATGAATAGTTTTAGATTATTAACGCCATGAGTAAATCAGACGTCTTGAGAAATGGAGCCGTTTCACTTTGACTAGCACCGTTAGTTATCTAAACGTATTGTTACCTCATGAGTAACTGAGGACGCGAAATTATACTCAAAACATGTGTTTACTGTGTATATAATCAAAATATTTTTATATAATTCAGATTAAAATTTTGTATCGATTGATTGACTAATCCTTGGTGCACTGATAATATTACTAATTAATTAACTTTTAATGACGATGAATTGCCATGATGACTATAACGGTATACAATACTTTTTCGGTGTCCCCACTGTAAAACTTGTATTCCGTGTACTCGTGCAGTTGAGTGATATTCCAACTTTATGTAGTGGCAAGGGGTGCAAAAGTAAATCACTTCTTACAATTCGTAATATGTCAATAAAATATTAAAATTAGTTTATCGGTGAATTGTCATAATGAGGTAAAACGGTTAAATCAGAACATGATATAAAAATAAAATTTTAAGTCAAAGCAAAAATTAACAACAAAGAAATGTGAAATTCCTTAGGTTTTAATTATTTAATTTAGGTATTCAAAGGAAAAAAAGATTTATGTGACTTCCCCGAGAAAAACTGTACTGTTTAGTTTTTCAGCAAAGGAACACCTTAGCATTGGCTAAACGGCTCACAGAAATGGTGAAATGCTGAGTTGAGGAAGATTTGATGGAAGCACATACTATGCTATACAAAATATCAAATGTTTTTAAATAAATATAATATCTTCCACGGCTGTAATTGAATCTTCAATCGGGACACAATGAGAGGCTGGTTTTAAATTAGGCGAGCCTACGGCTCTGCCAGACCGCACTCGACCAGCCCAGAGCACGCGCTGCGTTCCGCCAATTGCATGTACGCGCCTTTTTCTCCCGCGTCAAAGGCCAAATTAAGCTCAGGCCGGCGGGAGCAGCCTAGCTACAGGGTCCGTAACCCCTGGTCGGTGGGGCGGGCAGCGGGACGGACTGCGCTCGAGGCCGCCGGGAGCCGGCAACCGTCGAGGTGGCCGGGCCGGGGGCCGGCGACCCGCGGGGACCAGGGGAAGGGGGGGGGGAGGGCCGGCCTCGGACCGCCGCCGCGCCTGAGCCGCCGTCCTTCCGGGGGCGGACGGGGCCGCGCCGGGCAAACAGCTGGGGCTCCGGATCTCGGCGGGCGTCGGTGAATTGAGCCGTCTTGTGTACTGCTCATTACTGGTGCACCCTGCGGCAGGAGGCGGCGTGGGAGGCTGCGATGCGGAGTGCGCGGTGATGGCAGAGGGGACGGGGACCATGGCGGGAGTGGTGGCGGTGGCGATGGTGGAACGCGAGAGGTGATGAGGTTAGTGCGAGCAGAAATTTGTCGGTTGTACTGGCGGCGTGGCTGCGTCTAGGGCCGGCGGCGGCAGCGGTGAAGCTCGTGGGGACCAAGGGGACCTTCTGTATGGGAAAGGGTGAGAATATTGGTGTCAGCGACAGGAATGAGTTAGTGTTCTTGGTGTCGATGTTGTTGATGCAGTTGGTGGGTGTGGAGTTCTTCGTAGAATCAGAGGTGGAGGTGGTGGCGGTGGTAGTGATGGTGATGTTTTTGTTGGTGGGGTCAGTGTGGTTGATGGTTTTGTTAGTTTTGGTAGTGTTGTAGGTGTATTTGTGTTGTTGTTGATGGTGGTGGTGGTGGTGGTAGTGGTGCTTCTGGTGGCATTGGTAGTGATGATGAAATCGGTGATGGAAGAGGTGAAGTCAGAGCTGATGGTCAAGGCAGTGGCAGTGGAGGTTAAGTCGATGGTAGGTACGGCATCGATTGCAGAGGTGAAGTCGGTGGTGGTAGTGATGGTGGTGAAGTGGGTGGAATGATTTGACGGTAGTGGTGGTGTTGGTGCGGGGGTTGATGGTGATGAAGTAGGGTGAAATAGCGGAACTACGCACAGCCGGCTACCTACTAATTGGACAGGGCGTCTCAGAGCTCAGAAAATGACTGTATTCTTTGAGTTTTCTAGGAAAACAACAAAATCGATGAAGAGTCGATACCAACGATGACGTAATTATCACAAGCACATAAACATGACATAAACCAAACAAGGCGTCGTGTGGTTACAATATTGAAACAACTTTTATTACATGAATTTTATCATTAGATATTCTTTTACTAGACCCAAGTTACCTTCATAATCAGTAGTAAAAATTCGGAATTAAATATTCAGAAAATACATATCATCAGGGGAGTACTAAGTTATTTCTTTGCATTCCATGAATTTTAGAAATTAACCTCTTGGTTAACCAAAACATATCTCAAGAACAGTAATGTATGTCCATACATTCCTCAGTATGTATTCCTGTTCGAGTTTGAGAAAGAAAGAGGAAAAAGACGCCACAATACTTCTCAGCGGACTGTTCAAACGCCTCCTCTACGCAAGGAACGGCTGCAAAAGAGCAGCGTGTCTTGTTTGTCCCAAAGATGCACGATCTGCCAGCCGGGTGTGATAATGGAAGCCGGCGGCGACCCGCCGTCGCCGCACGGCGCCGGAGGCGATTTTCTTGCGAAGGCGCTCGTGAGGCGGGGCGGAGCGGGGCGAGGCGGGGAGCGGCGCGGGGCCACAGCGAGTGGGCGGCGCAGGCGCAAAGCGGCCGGAGGCGGTGACCGCACCGCCCACGCCGCCCGCGCCGCGGCGCCGCCGCCGCCGCAGGAGAGCGATGGCGGGGCCCGCGCGGACGGCGCCATTAGGTTGAGAGGGCTCGCCCGCTGCCCGCCGCACCTGCGCCCGCCGCCACGCCACTCCCCGCCACGCCCCTCCACTCCCCAACACTGGCACTCTCCGTCACTCGCCGACTCTCACGGACACTCTTCGATACCCCTCCACAACACCCTTTGTCGCTGTCCGTCACTCTCCGTAAGTCTCCGACTCTCCCAGTCACTCCGTCACCCTCTGACTCTCCCCGTCACTCTCCGACACCTTCCGACACTTCTCGACACTCTTCTACCCACCCCATCACTCCCCGACACTCCTCATCACTCTCCGGCACTTTCCGGCACTTCCCAATACTCTTCGACACATCTCAAACTCCCCGATATATTCCGCCACTCTCTGTCACTCTCCGATACACCCCAACACTCCCCCGACAAACCCCAACACTCTCCGACACTCCCCAATCCACCACACTTCGATCCACCACACCAGGATCTTCCCTGCCACACCTCAAATTCCTCGCCACGCCACGCCACGTCCCACAAAGCCATGTCCGCCTCACCACATCCCTCCTCGCCACGCCTCTCTCCACCTCACCACTCCCATCGTCTCCCGGTCCCTTCCGAAGACATCCTCTTCGTGCTCGTTCCCCACCCCACCCGCCCGCTTCTGCCTCGGCTCCTCCCATTCCGCATCGAGGTCGCACCCGTCTCGAATTTTTCAGCCTCTTATTGCCCACCACGCTACACATGCGTGTCCTCGCCATCCTATTTGTTCACAGTTGCACCGCACTTCAACCCGTCCGGTCCATCTACTAGACACTGGAAACTCCGCCTCTCCTGCTCCACTTCCACTCGCTCTCCGCTCCACACGCTCAATGCCCTGTCTGCTCTGACCAGAGAAATCATCGCATTGCTTCCTCTCCTCCGTAGTCGTACCGCGACACCCAGTCTGCCCCGAACCTGTCCCGTTCGTTATGTCCCGGTCGCTTTCCGCCCCACGCGTTCTCCGCTTCCTTTCCCCATTGTTCCGTTCACCATCCAACCCTCATTCTTTACCGTCCTGGACCCACTCGTTCTCCGGTCATCCCGCTTACCTCGCAGTGACCCGCACGTCGTGCTCCACACACAGTCCTCCGCAACTCCCCGCCACGCATCCCTCACCTGTCCCGTTCCACTGGGTTGTATTCAACACCGCCTTTTCTCCCTAGAACACTCGCGCCTTCTTTGTCCCCGCCCTCGCCTGCTCCTCCTCTCGGGCTCGGCCCCGTCCTCGCCTTCGGCCGCTGTTCTTCCGCCTGGTAGGCCGACCGCCCGGCCGGCCGGCAGGCAGGTCGTCCCACACGGCTACATCCTCCGCTTGCCGTCGCGGCCCCTGCGCCCCTCCCCCCGCGCGACCCAGCTCCTCCGCGATCCAGATATAAAGTGTCAGCTTCCGGACTCCACCCCATCCACAAGTCCTCGCGGAAAAGTTATGAAGGGACGACAGAGACGTCGTCGGGGAAGGGGAGGGGGAGGGCGAAGGCAGCCGGGAGGCCCGGAGGCCGACCGCCACCGGCCCGGAAGGGCGAGACACGACGGGCGCCCTGCAGGCGGACGGCCGGGCGGCACAGGGCTGCCGAAGCAACGGCCAGGGCGGAGAGGGTGCTGGGGCTAGCCGTGCAGCCCAATGCGCTCACTTTCCACTACTGGATACTAGCATTCAATAGTCGATCACCCCAGATACAGTTTTGGACGGACAGGAATTGAGAAGTATCTCCAAGAATTTTTTTTTCAGAAAGATGGTATTTAAATTAAAAAGTTTTACAGTTGAAGATTAAATTTAATGGTTTTTGGACGTCGTTTACCACA
This sequence comes from Gryllus longicercus, assembly GCA_038098605.1. Classification (NCBI taxonomy): domain Eukaryota; kingdom Metazoa; phylum Arthropoda; class Insecta; order Orthoptera; family Gryllidae; genus Gryllus; species Gryllus longicercus. Next base: position 498,396 of record JAZDUA010000212.1, read on the forward strand.
GAAAAATCGGTATTTTTGGCACAATTATTTCAGTGTGATTAGGAAGCCTCTTAAAAGTACATATATTAATACTTAAAATTGGAAAGAAACCGAAATGAAGATATCGCGTTGGAAATAAAGTGTTAAATTATGTTTACTCAAGGTTGTCTCGGATTTTACTTTGAAGTTCATAGTAAAGACACTCTCGCCCTTACAGCAACGTTGATTTCATTCACATCATCAACATCAAAACACAATTATCATCCTTAGTGTGAGCGTGGAGGCGGACATAATCGTGAACAAATATTGGGGAAGGCACTTGAGAGTCTAAAGCAAATGCGGCGCTTTGGACATTGCTTTGATAGTGATGAATACGCAGATACGTTCTCTTCGTAGGTTGCTCTGAAGCAATGATCGCTCGAGTGATTTCGCAGTTGTATGCAACCACGCTCTGATTCCTTACACAAATGATCGCTAAGCGGCTAGTCAACTAATCTCTATAACTCCTTATGCTTCTAACGCAATAAACTAACCTGAGGAGCCATGAATAAACTGCAGTGTATGGGATTGAGATGTTTATTGTAAAGAGCAAAGAAGTTAAAAGAGAGCGAAGAAATCAGATCAGTTGTTAGCTCACTGAAAATGGTTCTGGTATTGTGACAGACCGTATTTCCTCTGGAATAGACTGAATAGACGTGCCCTATGTAGGGGAATATTGTCAATTACGTTTTACGTCAAAGTGGCTTATGAGGATCAGAGAAACGACTTAAATATGACACTGAATCGATGGAAGAAAGCACTTGGAAAAGAAATATGGGCGGACTGGATAATAAGAACTGTAGGATTAATAAGTTGCAAGAAAGCGGTGGACGCAAGAGAATGATAAAGTAACACAGGAATTGAACAAACGAAGTGGAAGTGGAACAAAGGGATTTTAACAATTTTATGAAAATAACAATTTCAATAACGACAATATTTTAAAAGAAAACATGAAAACGTAAACGAACACTAAAGAATTAATTTTTAACTCAATAATTCTATAACCGATAAGTATCATATAATCTATTTTTTTCGAAATTTTGGGAAAAACTTTCACTGCAGAGTTAGCGACTCTACTTCTTTATATGACTTATGGTGATCAGAATTACATGCTTGTAACAATTTACTCTGAAATTGAGTTTAACGAGTACTGGAGAAATAGGACAGAAACATAAAATTGTAAATGAGCACATATGAAGAAAATTTACTATTGAAATTTAACCCGTAACAGAGTGTATCCCTACACAATAAATTTTACGAAGATAACTCGTAAGTTTCAGTGCATTGGAAATTTGAATATATATGAATTTGTTTGAAGAAAAGGCTGAGCATTTGTAGATGCTAATGGTTTGCCTCTCTTATTTATGATGCTGGGTAACGTGAGTGAAGAAATAGAGTTAATTGACGTGAAGTAGATTTTTCAGTAATAAGCGTAATGTTTTTGCTTTCTGCGACAACATATTTAAAACAATTTAAATATTTCAAGTATTGGGTGGAAGGAAAAATCTGGTCTCAGCCCCGTCGCAAATAAATATAGATTATATTACTACAACTATTATTAATATTATTATTATTGAAGTTAATATGAATTTTGTTAACATTATTAAACAAATATGGAAATCCATTGAGATATCCCCTTTCTTTGTTTCTGTAGTCTAAATATTAATTGATTCTCTTCGCATGTTTTGTGAGCAATCATGTAACGCAAAGGGAGAGGATTTAGTTATTTCTGCAGCAGTACCTTTAAATCAAAACCGTAGCTAAGTTGCCTTTACAAATAGTTTTCATTACACGGAAGGGAACATTTTTTCTAACCAAATGCTGCTGACATATTTCGTTGGTGCCTTTATTCACAATTCAACTTTACAAAGTTGTACAAGTGCAAGTTGTACTCTGCCGCCCATGTCACCCAGTTTTTATTGTTTAATAGTAAACCCAACAATACTTCGCTATTGCAATGTATTACACTTCACACGCTAATGGTCACGTGATTGTAAATCACGTTTTACGCTATGCTCTGCAAACATTTTAATAAATGAAAGTCTTTCTCGCGAAAATGGGTTTGTCCTGTATCCTGGTTTGGACACGACTGTCAAGTGTCCTATCGTTAAATAGTTTTGTCTCAAGTTTGGGCATGTACACTGTCTTGGAGAAATTTAATATACTTGGCCGAGATAACGTAATATAATAATTCCGCCCGATATTTCACAATCACAGGGGCAGATTATGCAGCGAAGGCGTGCTTAATACCGGAGAGTGCGTCGGGTTGCATAGAAATTTTGTTCAAGGGGCGCTTGAGTCTTCATAAATCATAATCAACGTTCCCGTTTTGGGTCTAAGTGCGACAGACATACATACATATCACATAGTTCTACGCCTGTAGTCTTTGCGCAAGTGCAAGCGAGAAGTTGTCCAAGTTTTATTGCAATCGGATGAACGGTATGGCAGCGCATAAAATACGAACATTGATTTTTATATATTTGATTTGATGATGAATAAACAATAAAGTCAGACGACGACGGTGGGTCTGATTCTTGTAGATATGGCGGTCGTTGGTGAGTGATATTCGTGTTAATGACGAAGCGGGATGCCGAGGCGGGAGCAGGCCGTGGACCTTCCAGGCACTAAGACGGCTTGGCGGCGCCGGGGGCGCGGTCTTCTGGCCGGAGATCCAGTCGACGCCGGCAGGAGGGTGGATTGCGGGACCGCGGGCATTGCCAGGGGTGGGGCTACAGGCGGGGACGGGGGCGGGGGCAGGGGCAGGCCGGCGATCGCGCCTTCTCCACATAATGGGATTTCTGTCCAGGGCGGCGGGCGCGCTAGTCCTCGCACGGCCGCCGATACTGGCAACTTTTTAATAGTGGCGCGTCGATCTCGGCGCCGTCTTACGGCGAAACTTTTTTAATCAATGGCCGCTCTCTGACGCGACAAGGCCTTCAGAAAGATGGCAGCTGCCGCGAGGGCTCACCGGACGGCGGCGAAGGCGGGGTGGCGGGGTCGAGAGAGGGGGAGGGCGTGGCGCGAGGGCGCGCGGGGAAGGGGTGGCGGAGAACTGCAGCGGGGCCGGGGGGTGGGGGGTGAGACGGCAGCTGAAGGGCAGAAGGTGCTGGCGAGAAAGGTTGGTCGGAGGAGGCACAAGTGCAGGAGAGCGGTACGAGAGAGACAGAGGGCGAGAGGGGGAGAGAGAGGGAAGACAAAGAGATGAACGCGAACAGACTATTGGAAAATCTAGAGGGAGGGGATCACGAAAGAAAGAAAAGAAAGAGTTGTGGGGGAATGCGGGGATTTGCGAAGGTCGGAACCTCTGTAGGTTTTCTAAATGCTTAAGACTGGCCACTAGCAAGAAAGCTCCAAGGAAGAAATCTGATTGCGAAACGAAACCAGGACATGGATTATGCAGTCTTCTTTTTACTGCTTATTAGGATTGTTTGCATTTAATGTACATGAATTACGAAACACAGGACTATCCAAAATCTCATTCCAATAAGGTAATAAAATCCTACTATTTCGTAATAAACTCGCGCACTGACATTGCATTTGTGTTTCAAATTGATTTGCAGAAATAGATTGAATGTCGCTGATACAGCAGACTTTGAAACAAAAGCCATTATTGCATAAAAAATACACGAAAGTGCTACGAAGAGGACATTACGTTTACAAAGCAACCTCGATCTTTTTATTTTATCCATGTATTTTCTACCATTATGTCATATATCTTACAATTACTCTATGCATCATGGTGTTCGTATGATATTCCCAGTGTGCCGGTAAAATCAAAAGAGATCCCGCCGACTCCGCTGACTTCCTCATACCACTTCCGTGAGTTTTTCTCGATTATTCCAGTTAAGACAAAGCCTTCCAATCCAACGAATCTTCTCCGTGCAGAATCCTCCGAGTACGGGATTTTCACTACAGTAAATGAACCGACCAAAAAGCTTTCAGAGAGAGGTGAACAAAAAGCCCCGCAAAACTAGGAAGAAAAAAACGATATGAAAGATGGTATTTAAGTGCACAAAGACAAGAAAGGAAATAAAATGAATAATTAGAAAATAATAAGAAAGCGTCGCAAAAAGGACAGGTAATTAAAACCATTATAATCATCAGAATATTTTAAGGACGAAGGGAATTTAAATAATGCAATGCCAGAAAGCCCAAATACATTTAAAAACTAGAAAGTAGCGCGAAGGAGTAAGGAGAAACGTAGTAAGTTCAAGGAAAATGGGGCAATTAGCAAGATTACTGAAAACATAACAAGAAAAGGACATAACGTATGATATCGTAAAAGCAATCCGAAAAGCAGGAAACATGAAACACTTGAAAAATAAGGTAAATTAATCCTGAGAATTCAGCGAGATAATTCGGGAAAATAGTCATCAAGACAACATAACAGGACAGAAAATAATGTAAAAGCGAAACGAAGGATGCGGAGGAATAGGAGGGAAGGAGGGGCGCGTGCGTGACGACGCAGGAGGCAGGGAACAGATAAGGGCCTCTCTCAGCCGCACGATAACGATGATCATGATCAGGATCTCATTGTCAGCCAACACGCCGCTCTCGCACGCCGGCCGAGGGGGGCGGGGCGAGGCCGGGCGGACACGGGCAGCAGGGAGAGGGGGAGCAGGGAAGCCTCACCTCCTGGAGGCGGTGGCCTAAGCGGCTTGCCGGGCGCTGGAGCGCATTGTCGCCAGGGAGCGGCGGCGGGGATGCGGCCCGGGGCGGGCCGGGCGGGGCGGGCGGGGAGGGGGCGGAGGCTGCGGCTGCGACGCGGCCCGCGCTGATAATTGGGGTCTAATTAGCGAACGACAGGCCCAAAAGTGTGCGGGGGATTGCGCCGGATAAGGTCACCGTAATGTCGTGCGCGGCGCGGGCGCGCGCCTATACATAGGGGGATTATACGCGCATTGATTGGTGCGCGCGCGCGGTATTGTGTCGCCGGCGATTATGGCGGCCGTGTTTAGGCGCACCCGTTGAAGAGTGGGCCGCGCCGTGTTGGCGCCGCCGCCGCCGCCGCCGCCGGGGCCAACGGCTACACCGCCACCGATGCCGCCACCGTGCGCCCCCGGGGGGCCGTCCTCACAGCAGACGCCACCCCCGGCACCGTCGCCACCACCGCCCCCGGCGCCTTCGCCCTTTGCGTCGGTGGCGCTCCTGTAGCTGATGCACTGGCGAATGTCCGCGGCTGCGGGATGTTCGTTGCCATTCCGCCTGGCTGTGCGCCTATTCCTCATAAGGCGAATTGCTATTGAGAACTAATCCTGGATTGTCTCCAGCGCCTACTCGCGGTGCTTTGCACTGGGAGGCCGATATCCTCGTGGAGGTCTCTGGCTGCGGAATATTCGCAGAATTCCGCATTTCGGCCGCTCATGCCTTAGGCCGAATGAGATAAAGGGTAACGGTCAATCCTGCGGGTTGTATGCCAGTATAGCCGAGTCACTCAATGAGTGCGTTTTCGTTATACCAGATTATCACCACCCAGTCGGAAGGCAGAGATAAAATCTGCTCCTCACCTCAGTCATTTGGAAATCCATTTAGACATTCATATGAAATCATACGAAAGCGGTCTGCCAATGAGTTGCAATTCATGATCTAGAAGCTAATACCGTTCTGGAGCTTGAAAGTTTGACGGTTTCCATTACAATACCGAAATTTAAAGAAATTGAATTATTACAATCGATTTCTATAGATATGATTTTTAATCGTAAATTTTACTATATTTTTGAAATATTAAATCTTATTAAAGAAGAATTATTTGATAGTCCTTTCAGTGAATTAGACTAATACATATAACCCCTGTATAATATACTAACCCCTGTATCCATGAGATTGGAAATCAGGGTATGTTGGTTTTAAAATTATATTAGGACAAGTCACTACGACAAATCTCGACGGAAACTAGAACTATAGTAAAACATTATTCATAAGTGAAAACAATATTTTGGTGTATATTTTTTTGTATCTTAAAATATTCATATACGGGGTAATTTATATTACTAATTTCAAATGCGCGGAAAAATTGAAAGAAAACTATGCAGCCTCCGGCCGTATGAGGTGTCTATGACTTCGAGAGATCTTCTAAAAAACGGAAAAATCCAAAACCAATGAAACAGTTTCTATTTTGACTAAAAAAATGTAAATATTCGATTGTATCATTTTGCGTATTCTCATACTGCGCGTACCGCCTGCGTTCTCATATTCATTACTTACGAAACAGCTGACATATGCGACAGCATAATTTCAAGTAAGAGGCCGCCTGTCATGATAAATGTTTGCCATTTACGTGTTGCATCATGAGTCATCAAATCAGCAACTTTTTTTATTCTTGGACCGTAAAGAACTGCTGTGCTGAGTATCATTATCTTATGTCAATGCAGTATTCGCAAAGACTGTTTCGTTAAAATATTTAATTTATTGCAGTGTTTTATGTGTATATTTTATTTGTTGTTCTTGAGCAGTGTGACTGCTAGCTTTTGGAAAATAATATTGCTTGTTTTTTGTTTTTTTTCAACAGCATTTTTGCGAAAGCAGGCCTCTAGTTAATTTCATAATTGTATGGAACACCCCCAATTTTGGGGTATTAATCAAACTTTCGTGGGAAATGCATTTTAATGCAAAACCAACAATATGCATTCCAAATATTACTTGCATATAAAAATATGAACACTCACTACAGAACATTTGTTTTTTTCTTTTTTAAGATCTCATTTCCGTGGTCTCATTTTGCCTCTACGTCCTGTACTTGCTCCGGCGTCGTTCCAGTTGCCAATCCTCCCACGAGAGCGTCCGAGGCCGTGGAATATTCGCTGAATTATGCCAGCCTACCTTGTCATGACTCAATTAATGAAGAGAATGATTGATTGATGATCTCTCGCATTCATTTCGGCTCCCGTCCTATTGAACCAGCTACTGGGAGAGCGGTGACCTTGCGAATTACCCTATATGAGTCGTTGAGTTTCACCTTAGCCTGTTGCGACCCAACCACCCCTGATTTTGTGCAACGCGGGTGGGGTCAAGAACTTGACATCGACAGGCACGATGCCCGCGTGTGGGCATGAAGATGCGTCTGAGAGGAGTGATGCTGGCAGTGCGGAGTGAAATAAAACAGACGTCGAATTGGAAATATTAATTAGTGACTTCTAGGCTGTCCGGGTGACTCCGCGTCGTTGGCAGATAGGCCGACGTTTCGCCTGTCATGCCGCAGGCTTCTTCAGGGTAGTGACGATCGTCACGGACAGCCTAGAAGTCATGAACTCGAGCCGCGGAAGCCTACGTGTACAAATATTAATTAGGTCTATAATATTAACACAAACAAACGTTAGCCAAAGTAATCCTTGAGGGGTTTTCATGAAATGCTAACTAGCTATTTTTCAAAGATATGATCATTATTCATACTTTATATTACCTACTACATTTTTGAATACGCGAATATAGAAACTCCTTGATTTTTAGGCACTAAACGTATCATTGAAAAGGTGTCATATGTGGGTAAAACGGAGCTTTGCACTCTTCATTTCCTCTTTGGACATAACACGCGCAGAGGTAATATTCCTAACCGACTGTCGCCCACAGGTGAGGCTTTTGTGGTTTCTTATCTGCAACTTACTTTAGTAACAGTTTCTTAAGTTGAAGTGTTTGTAATACAGCGCAATTAGTATTTGAAAAATACACATGAATATAAAGTTTTGTACGGAGCGTTCTACACTGTGGAACTTTGGAGGAAGTGAACAGCGATTTAAAAAGAAGAAAGGTTAGAGATCCGCTGAAAGTACAAAGTAAATATGTTGTCTTAGGAATAATAGCAGAAAATGGTGTTTATTGAATGTAAAGGTAAAGGAGGGAAGACATTTAAGTAAGAGATGTTGAATTGGTGAATAGTAGATGTAAAGAAATGGAGGAAGAAAGAACGGTAAGGGAAACCTAAAATGAGACAAGAAATAAATAAAAAAAAATAGAATCGCTGCAGAATTTTGAACAATCATGTATTTATCAAGAAGAAGATTCATTATTTTTTATGATGAGTATTAATATCTTTCTTTTTTATGGCACGCCAATAATGATGGGCGAATTACACAGTAAACCGATTATATTCATTATGGGATGAATGACGACGCAGCAAGGGCGGAACGAGCCGGTGGAAAAACCACGAGGCACCCTGCGGGCGCACCGGCGCATGTCGTCCGGCACTAATCGCACACGGAGTGGTCGGGATTTGCGCCCGCCGGTGGCCGGAGGGGGAACGGCAGCCCGGCCGCGCCTTCGGGCAAGGTCTCCCGTGTACGGACTCCACCCAAGCGGCCACGCCCCCTCCGGCAGCTGCCCCTCGAGATCCGCGTGCGCCGCTCGCTGTGGCCAGCGCCCGACCGAGCTTGAGGCGCAGGGCCGGTCACGCGCAGCCGCTCCCAGGTCGCCGCCCCTCCCCTTCCCCTCCCCTCCCCCTCCTCGTGGCCCCTCCCACCGCCGCGGAAGACGTATAGAGCCGCTAACGGCAACGCCAGCCTCCGCCGATAGATACGGCGGGCTGCGCGATGAATACTCGCTGTCCATTCATTCTCGGTACACAGAATTGGACGATGGTTGAGGGCTATCTCTCCCACGTGGCCAGTAAATTGGATCTTGCTGGGGGTATGCTTCTTCGCCGGACAGGATTATTCGTGTTTTAATAGAGAGTTATCTCTCCCCCTTCGTCTGGCCGCTAGCTGCACGCCAACCTTCACACTTACGGCCAAACCAGACGAATTGGCTTGCGGAACGGACGCTCCCTGGAGGGGGGGCGCGCGCACTACGCCGGGCCGGATGGCGCGGGCGACGCGGCCAGCGAGGGCGGCGGTGCAGGGAGCGCCACAGTTCGGTGGGGGTGGTGAAGGCATAGAAAACGGTGAGGCTGGAAAAGGTAGTAAGCGCAGGGAGAGCGGCCAGAGCGGGCAGAGCGGGGAGAGCCCAGAGAGTAGGAGGATGGGAGTGTTGAAAGTGCTGAGGTTGGTGAGGACTCTGTGGATGATGGTTATGGTGAAGTTGGTGACGGGGTTTAGGTTTTGATGGTGATGAGGATCGTGAGAGTGCTGAGGACGGGGATTCTGAGGATGGTGTGGACGGAGATTGGGGTGAGGATTGTGAGGGTGATGAGTATATTTAAGATGTTCAAGGTTCTGAGGATATTCAGCGCAATGACAAAGGTGAGGGTGATGAGAGTAATGAGAGTATAGTGTTTTGTGATGAATGTGTTGAGAGTATGAAGTTTTGTGACTGCAGAAGATAATAAGAGAAGGGAGAACTGTTAAGGTATGCAGAAATCAAAAGGCGTGCAGAAATGATAAGGGTAGCGCGAGTGATGATTGAAGGAATGACGATGAGGGGTGATAAGGGGATTAATGGCGGTGATGGTGGTGGTGGCGGTGAGGCGCTGTGGTAGTGGAAGCGAGGCAGCTGTTAACTGTGAGGGCGGAGGGGGGTAGCGGGAGTTCGCAGGAGGGGCGGAGGGCGGATGGTGAGGTGTCGAGGGAGGCGTCGAATATGAAATACACCTTAATGGCGCAAATAAATCTTCGGAGTCGGCTGGACGGTCAGAAACACAGTAAACCGTTTTCTAGAGCCTGTTAGCACCCGCGATCGAAGACCTGGTTGGAACCTCTTCGTCGATACGACCCTATCAAAAGTTATAAAGTGTAGCTGCCATATAATTTCAACTGTGTCAGTCGTGAATGGGGTATAACTTCAAAAATAAACTAAAGAAAAATGAAGCTTCCATGTTCATACGGTGTTTGATATTGTATGCAACTTGGAAAGAAAATAATAAATATTTCATACATTTTCATTCAATTTTAATTTGAAAAGCAAGAAAAATGAAAGAAGTAATCATAAGACTCCCAGGTAATATATTTTTAGTTTTTGCTTTAAAAATTCATCGACATTCGATTTAGGTAAAATGTAAGAAATTTCCTCGTGCGTGAGGGAATCCTGGACTTTCCTTCCAAGACGTCGTTAAATATGTATCTTTAAGTGACTGGCTATTCACAATGAGATATTAATGGCTTACGTAAATAATGATAGTGTAATTATTTTTTGATTTATAAGTTTGGCATTGCTCTAAAGAGCTTTTTACAAATAGCGTAGTCATTAGACCTGTTATACGCTTTTGAGCGCCGCAAACTGGTCACGTATCAATAATAAGTGTTATGAATTTACTTTTTCTGCGTTTACCATTTGTTATACCGTGTGTTATATCCATATTTTACTTTCACTCTAGCAGTAGTGTATACCACTGGTTTTCAGTTTGTAAACTGTGTGAATAGACCCACAAAAAAGGTTACAAGACAGTTGAGGAAAATAGAACGATTGGATGTTCAGTTTCAATATTATCGAGAAGCGAAAAAGAGAAAGAAGCAACAGAGATCCAGGCAGCCAAGGAACTTTAAAGGACCGTAAACGTTTCCACAATCACTGCGTCACTTACGAGATCATTGCAGATGCCTCTTCCGGAGCAAAGGATTGAGAATAGTTTAGAGAAAGGATAAAAATCGAAAAATATGATTTACAAGTAGAAATAATACGCCTGCACTACACAGTGTCCCAGAATAAATGTTACAAATTTCTAGGACAAGAAGGAGGTTTGATGATTATCAATTTGTTGACAATGAACATTCGTAGGAACTCTCATGAAGAAGATGTACATGATAATTCCCCGTAATTGGTAGGCGCCTTGTACTTGGCTTTGGCAGGTACACGAAATCTTCCAATGCGTCAGAACGAGTACCTGCCGAAACAATATTACTTTACTCGCATAAGTTGTTTTTGAGAATATATTTATTTTTTAAATTGCCTTCGCTACGAACAAAACATACGCGATATCTACTTATAATTTCAAAAATTTAATATGACCTTATTTAAAAATTAATTTTTAAAGCAATTTCATTAAAATATCGATTTCGTATATTGGAGTTGTAGAAATTTTAACGGAATTATTTTCTAACAGGTATATTATATCAGAATAAAGAAAAATTTGTTATATAACATTAATTTATGATTAATATAAAACACAAATTGGTGCAATTGACAATGTTCATTTAACAGAATATTTGATCGAGCAATGAGAAAAATATTCTATTGAATCTATTATCTGAAATGGAAGAATAAAAATTCTACTCCAGTGTTACGAAAATCGTAAAGCACTTTAAGAAAAGGTATGTTCTATGTACTTAGCTCGTAAAGCAAGAGGAGACGCAAGTGATTTTAAAAAATTTCCCATTTAACAAATGTTTTCGATTCTATTTTTATTATTATTTTTAATCATAGAGACAACGTGATAAATTTGTAGAATAGAACTGCAGTTGAACTAAATTCCGCAACATGTTTACGCATTTAGCAGTATTTTTAAACTTGGTTTTTTCAAACTTTAAATGTTTTGGTCTGAAATGTTTGTCGTTTTCTTAGTTTGTAGATTTGTTTCTGTTTCTTATTTTTGAGAAAATAAATGGAATACGGCATTGCAGTAAATTCTCTTCCTAAAAAATCCATCATACGCATTTTATAAATAAAACTAAACTACCTTTGAGTTAAAGCAATAATGAGTTCATAAAACTAAAAACATTCAATTCGTCTATTAATAAAATCCAACTCTTTCTAAGAACACACATGAAGTTTCACTGTAAAACATTTTTCATCACAACCCAATATTTTACAACTTTTTTGGCAAGAAATATGTCCATAGAACGTTTCAAATTGATCAAATCAATTGAATAAACTACCAAAATAAACTTGTGCCTAAAAGCACACATTTCACACTGGTAGAGAAAGAACGACTAGACCTAGATACAAATAGACCTCTTCACGCACGGCAGTGAATACGTATTGAAAAACTCAACTAAAGCAGTGATGGAAGTGTTATATACTGTACCACAACGCAGAATTCACAGGGCCTTGCTGCAGCAGGCAACAATTTCATGTTTTTTAATATCCCGCATGTCGGGAAATTCCTGAATAGAAATTACGAGTTCTCACTCGCCTGCGTCATTTTGCCAGCTCCTGTGTGCTGGGTTAGAAGAGGTGTACTGACGAGACTGGTTTTAGTGGATTTGCTATGAAATACCCTTATACAACAAGAACGTGTGGTTCAATTTTTTGACAATAGGTGAGTTTTGATCAAATACTCTCATTTCATTTGTATTCTATTCACGTGGAACTACACATGTAGGATATCAAAGTGAAGAACGTTAAAAAAGGAAATGAATATAGGCTTAACGTCTTACTGATAATACCAACAATTATGTGCATCTCTATACTACGTAATACTTTTTATTCTTGGTCATTGCGTCTTCCAAAGTTTCATTATTTGCTTACGAAAATGAGTTTTGTGCTTTGCATATTTCTGTATATGACCATGAGTAAAATATATTTATAAAGATTCATAGACAATAGCACTGGTGAAATGAGTGCGCATGACGACATCCTGATCTCCAATTGGCATTCTAAAATAGGCCTGGTAGGGCCCACATGTACCATTACGGAACAAATTTTAACTTTTAGTCTCTCCTAAGGCAATAGTTGGGTTTTCCTCTTTCTCCGCGTCTAGAAAGTCAAAAAATGCCATTATGGAATAAAACGTTGATTTGTCGCTAGGATGTTGATATGTGGAAATGGCATATTGTCGCATTACAGATACGTCATTATGTTATACATTTGCATGCTATGATACATATTTTCTCTCCCTAAACATATAGAATGGCGTCAAGAAGCTACCAACATCCACGAGATGGATTTTGCTAACTGTGGTGAATTTTGTAAGATAAGAGCGAGAGAGTACCCTGTACAAGAATCACAGAATATTTGTGCACGAAAATGTGTAAGAGGAGCGAAGGAGAGAAGAACGACAAAAGGAATTATCTCGTGCGGTCTGTAGCCTGTTAGTTGAGATACTACTCCGGCAAGCGCCTGGTATTGATCCCTGATATTGATCGGAGAAGGCATGGAAAACCATCAATTTCGAGCTCTGCAGCTGTTGATTGAATTCGAGTCAGCTATGCAGCTAGTGTTGAAAATCCACCAATGTCGAGAGTCGTCCTAGGCCATTCTGAGCAAAGTTGTTGCAAAAGGAACCATATTTCCAGCTACGCTAATAGCCAGTAAACAAACATGTAAGAAAACTTAATAATATGGGACAGATTGAAAAAGAAAACAAATAACTTATTTTTAGACGAGACTTTGGGAAACAATTATTTTGCCATTACATAAAAAATACTTCATCATCATCTATTTTAAAGTTGTTTATCTTTTAAAAGTAAGATTCACGTAAATGTAAAGTGCGTCAAAAGTAAACCGAAAGAATTTCAGAAAAAAAATTCGGTGAAATGGGCGTAAATAGTAGCCCAACAATGTGGCGCAGAAAGTTAACTCATCATCTGATTTACAAGTGGGTTGATCTGCGTGTAGGTTGTCTGTTACGGAACCGCGGGTTGTTCGAACATTCGGCATCGTCTAGAAGTGCTAGCTTACTTTTCAGGTTCAACACGAAAGTGGCAAAGAAAGGAGCCGACCCCAAACGATGGAAATGAAGAGAAGGGGGGAGCGCGAAAGCGGGCGAGGCAACTTGGGAGAGGGTCACGACGAGGGGTGAAGCCGCATCTAGGAGGTACATCTAAAATGCAGGAGGTAGAATGGAAATTGATGCAGATAATGCCTAATAATGCGGAAAATATTAGGTGCCACCATGAATAATTTAGTCGGCCGGAAGACCTGGCGCCCGTGTTTCGCAAAGCCTGGCTTAATGTGATTGTTACGTCACGCGCGGGTCGCACACAACGGAGCGGGACAAGTGACAGCTCGTCCGCCGCGTCGCAGCGGCCGCGCGAGTGGCCTAGCAAACAGGCGGGCGAGTGGGCGGGCGAGTGGGCGAGCGAGTGGGCGGGCGAGTGGCCGGAAAAGTGGACGAGCAAGTGGGCAGGCGGAGATGTGGGAATGAGACGGCAGGTGAGCGAGTGAGTGAGTGAGCCGGCAAGTAAGCGAGTGGGCAAGTGAGCGAGCGGGCGAGTGAATGAGCGGGTGAGAGAATGAGCGGGCAAATGAGTGAGTGAGCAGGCGAGCGGGTGAGTGGGGTGGCTAGCGGTCAGGAGAGCAAGTGACCCAGCGGCAAGGTGAGGAGGATCAATGAGAGGACAGGAAAATGAGTGACGAGGAAAGAGCAAAAGTGTGAAAGAGAGAAAATGCTGGAGGGAGAAAGGGCAGTAGAAAAAGAGAAGGCGATAGGGGAAGTGGACGAGTGAGAAAGAGGGTGATTCAGAGGGCGGACATGAGAGGTAGATCGAGAAAGAGGGCCAGAGAGTGACATAGAAATTGAAAGAGGACGAGACGAGATGGCGAGATAGAAGACAGGTAGGAGATCTGGTGAATTGGTTGCAAGCAGTCTGTTAGACGTGGGCGGGAAGGGGGCCTAGAGTGCGGGCCAGTGGTGAGCTGTAGGCGGAAGGTGGGTGGGTGGGTGGCGGAGCGCGGGCAAGGGCCAGCGAGAAGTGCGCGGTGCCCGACGGGCGAACGCCGACGGCCGGCAGGTAGTGAGCGAGCGCTGGGTGCGGGGGCGGTGGCGGGGGCCGGCTGGGGGAGCGGGCGGGTGTCGCGTAGATCCGCAACTGATTACAGCGGCTGCTCAGTACTGCCAATGAGGCAGCGCAGCGCCCTTCCGCGCGCGGCGGCCGGCGGCCGCGCGCACCCGCTGTATGGGCCGCCGCGCGGGGGCTTAACGGCGCCGCTCGCCCGGCGTTCTTCATATGGATATGCAGCGCTGCAATAAACACAGACCGCCAATCCTGGATATTCATGCCGCCAGAGGACACGCACAGCGGGCCAGCGTTCTAGATCAAAAAAGTAGCGAGTTCAAAAGTCGGCCGGACACGCTTCTCAAAACATGGTTTTCGAGGTAAGGCTTTGCGTTTAAGTATTCACTTAGACTTTACACTGAATTCTCTCGTGTTGAAAATTGGATTGCGAGTCTCTGGCATATTTTATGGATCAAAATACAAGCTTCAAAGATCAGATGCATAAAATAAGCGAAAACGTCCAGAACTCCTTCCCGCATATGAAACATCAAAGATGAATAAGGTCATTTGTATCATAAGTAAATCTCGGGGATGTATTCGTAACGTATTGTAAATATCTATTAACTTATAATAAATCACACAGATGATCTTACTGGTAGAGTTTAAAGGGAAATGAAAACTGCAACATTTGAAACGCGCAGAAGCTAAAAAGAAATCTTAGGGAAATCACGATATTCTAAGATAACTTGCTGAAACAAGAGTAAACTTGAATTGAATTTTTTATGTTTAATTCTTCAAACGTTTTTAAAATCAGACTGAAAAATATCTGTTTTATAATTGTAGAATTTCATGTAAACATATTGTCTGTCTTATACTACAAAATGCATACTATATTTACTTTCAATAATTGATTCTTAGATTAATAATAGATCGATCTATAAATAAGTACATAAATAAACATTATATCAGTGTCTTGCAATCTTCAAACTTTTCTTAATACTGATCAATATTTGATTTAAAAATCCGTATTTGGATATAAACATATTGTCTATTTTATAATAATCGTACATAATGCATATTCTACTGACATTCAATAATAACCCTTAGATTAATAATAGATCGTTCAACAAATAAATAAATAAATAAATAAATAAATAAATAAATAAATAAATAAATAAATAAATAAATAAATGAATAAATAAATAAATAAATAAATAAATAAATAAATAAATAAATAAATAAATAAATAAATAAATAAATAAATAAATAAATAAATAAATAAATAAATAAATGAATAAATAAATAAATAAATAAATAAATAAATAAATAAATAAATAAATAAATATATAAATCGGTAAATAAATATGCAATAATAATAAATCAAAAATTATATAAATAAGAAGATGAATAAATCAATAAATCAAGCAAATATATAAAGACGTCCATAAATATCTCGCAATAACTAATTCGCCGCGCAAGTGCACCGGCAAAGGCAGCGCGCGGCCGCCGCCAGGCGACGGGCGGCTGACGCGCAGGACGCGCATGGAAATCCAGCTGTGATTGGGGCCGCTGCTCAATACATCAAATGAGGCGGCACCCCGGCCCGCGCCCAGCTGGCCGCCGGCGATCGTTCCCGCCGCCCTCGGGAGCCCCGCGCCCACGCTTAATGGCGAGTGATCGGCCGGCCTTCCTCGTGCGCGCACAGCCTGCCCCGCAAGCGACGGCACGAAGCGGAGCGCGGGACGAGTCAGCGGAAAATGCAAGATGCGCCGGAGAATGGGCGAGAGGCTGAGGGGTTGATGAGGGTATTTCGGTGGACGTTCCTTTGATTTTGGTTTGAAGCTGTATTTACGTGTTTCTGAATGATAATGGTGTCCTACTTGTAAGTAAGAAGTAATGTGACGACACGGAGAACAGCACTTGTGTATTATTTTATGAATTTTACTCTTAAAATTATCTGTATTTTGTTTTTTACGATAATATTGACCGCCAACTCGACATTGGTCACTGTAATTCGAAACAGTGAACGAATGTGTGTGTAATGTTTGGATGGAAATACAATTTTATCTTTCTTTCCCTTTGTTTATTTCTTTCTCTTTGTCATTCTTTCATTTTTTCTTATGAACACATTGGCCGCCCTCTCAGCAGGAATCAGATAAAAGCGACGCTGCTGTTATAGGAAATCTGTCTTCTACTATTTACTTATTAAGTTCAATAGGTTAAAACGCAGAGAGCGTTGGAATACATGTTTAACACACACTACTGGCCTTGGTCACTAATATACTGATTACACGGTTGAATATATTTAGACGAACATCTCAATTTTGTTACTGAACTGCATTTTTTATAATTACTTCCACTACTACAATTACATTTTCCTTTCACTTACCTACTGCTATATTCATAATATCGATTTCATTGCCCATTTTGTAAAAACCAATTCAACAAATCTGAATTTTTTCTCGTTTCATTTTCTACCATGTCGAGAAAGAATATATTAGGTGTTTTATTCATTTTGGAGCAAACCTTTTGCAAAAATACTTTCATTAAAACAAGATTCTACTTCTAAGGACTTTACATCGAATCGAAAGAAGTGACTTTACTTTCGTTCCTGTTTCTCTCTGAAGCTATAGGAACTATTTTGGATACCCTAATAAATTTGAATGTAGGTTAATTCGATCAAGAACAAGGAGGTTATTAAAAAGTATGCTTATGTTGTGCAAGATTCTTATTGTATTATAGGGATCATTTGTTAACTCCCAATCTTTTAAGTCTACAAATATTAAACGTTGTGATACGCCGGTCCGAATGGCCGAGAATGTTAAGGCAGTAGTGCCGTAGCGATCTCGAACAAAAGGATCGCGGATTCGAGTCCTACCTCAGGCATGGTTGCATTTGTGTTAATCCTTTCACCCCCTATTATCACCATAGCATGTCATCTTCACAGTTGCCATACCGTTAAATGCAATAGTGGTCGCTAATGACATAGATCACCTTAAATAGCAAAAAAACCGTAATACAGAAAAATTGCTGACTTCTCAACAATGCACAAGCGCCAACCACTTTTACGAATTAATTAACTGGGTACAGAATGCTACGCATATAGAATATTTTTACTACAAGTCTCAAAAATATTAAAAGTAAGTTCAAAATGTTAAAAGTGATTTCTTCTGAGCAGCAGCATTTATGGAGAATAATTGTATAAAACGTAAATGATTCCATACAATAATGAGCCGTGATATTGCTGTTTACAGTTATGAACACCATTGAAAGCTGAATTATATCATAAAGATTGATATACAATTTCACTGTCAGAAATTTTTATTTTCTTCTATAGTGATTGAAGACTGACTCGAATATAAAACATCAACTTAGTTTGCTTATAAAAAGTATAATAAATTGATTAAGTTGCACAGAAAAAATGGACACTCAGCAATTTAGTTTCTTCAAGAGTATTACGCTACGATATACCGCAACGCAGACGCTTGACGACCCTTCATCTTTTAAAGCTAGCTAATAACTTAATTCATGAGCTAGCGGTAATCTGAGTGGAGAAAGCAAGTGTAGGCTACGTCTGTTCACCTGTCAATAATGCCCTGCAAACGCCAACAGCTTTTGATAGATGAAGATGAGATTCAATATTGGAAAGAGCGATTAAAGTTCAGCAATATCAAATTTTCGCTAAAAGAAAGGGTGATAAAGTTATACATCCTAAATCCTTCTTATTCATTTCTGAAACCACCATCAAAATTAATTGTTTTGCAAGGTAAATTATTTTTGTAAAATTGGTACTGCTAAAATCAAAAACAATCCAAAAGAAACGTTCGGAAGAAACAGTCATCGAATTCAGGATGTGTATTAGTATCAATTTGGGTAATGTTTATTAGTATTATTTGTGCAAAATTTATAGGTTAAATTTTGTAAGCTGAAATTGAAAAACCAAAATCATTCACTAAATTGCGCCTAGACATAGGCGCAATCCACTGAAGTAAAATTGTTTGTTGAAATTTGTGAGACAATAGCAGAAAAAAATAGAGCAAAATGCAATCAAAACAAACCAGACAGCATTTTTACGAGCGCAAATTAACACTTTGTCAATTATCAATATTATTTAAAAAGTAATTATTTGAAAGGAAATTAACACTCGCATCATCACTTCATTTTTAAGAGGCATGTATTCCCCGTTTGAAAAGGTGCTCTGACGCTGAATATAACTAATGAATCTGTGAAAACTACCCATTGATTCTGTAATAATTTTAGGCTTGGTCTGAATCAGATCACAATAGAGTCTAATAATTCAAGTGATCTCAAACGAGGTCATTGTGACGTCATGAGTTAAATAAGTTGTATTCATTCACCTATTGTGACCCGCGACGAAGCACTCGCGGGGAAGTAATTATCGATTTTTCAGCCAATTGATCCCCTGCATCCTCGCTTTTCATTTCTGAAGCTTTTTTCCTTGCAGAACGTTACCGAATAAATTCAGTTATTTTAGCGCAGCAATAAATGAGATATTGTGTTTGGGTGACATTATGTGTGTCTCCTGTAGATTTTGTTTCGTTTCCAAATTTCGTTATGATTAGTGCTCTTGTTCGGCGTTTACATTGCCGTGAGAAAATATTTTTCAGCCCTGCCGGTGCACGCGTAGCCACGTGGAACGGGACGGCCAAAGGAGCGTTGGCGCCCGAGTTCAACGTAACTAGATTTACGCACGAAAGCACCACAATCGTTTTATCTTTCGGCTGCCAGTACATGTGATTAGATAATTGTACTCGCAAGTATTGTTCTAGTCGGTGCAATATTTCAAAATTGTAAAAGAAAATAATGAAATGAAAGATTGCAACTGTCTGGAAATGGTCAGCAAATAGAAACGCTTGACGACCTAATGAAGGTTGTTTTGCCGACAGTGAATGTATTGGAGAATTGAAATATTTTAAATATAGAATTCTGTGTCAAGGGCATCTGCATTGTATCAAGTTACTAAAATTTTCTTGGGACGTTTCTAGAGTTCATTGAAAAAGAACCTACTTTTACGGTTAGAAAGCAAAAAATTAAGTTTTTTTACTCAAAGAAAAATGATGATACAGAATAACAAGAAATATTGCTCCCGTTGCTTTTACAAAGCGTAAAAAACTTACCCATATCATAACATGTTATTACAATACATGAGCTCTTTTTGTTATTTTCTCGAGTCAATAAACTAGAATTTATCCACCAGTGTGAACATTTTCTCATGTAAGGCTGATAAAAATCAAAGTGTGTAATGTCTCATCTCTCGTAAAGCAAGTTTTGGATTTCATTAAAAATAAAAACAATTTGTGTTACAAGAAAAAAAGACGAAGCAAGCGACACA
Source organism: Gryllus longicercus (assembly GCA_038098605.1). NCBI lineage: Eukaryota > Metazoa > Arthropoda > Insecta > Orthoptera > Gryllidae > Gryllus > Gryllus longicercus. The sequence goes on from JAZDUA010000212.1 coordinate 518,286, forward strand.
ATGTAGTGGTGATCAGAAAAGTTGGGATTAAAGGGAGAGATATGAACTTTTCAGTGTAGTCTTCAAAACAATCGATTTTTCAAAAACTGTTCAAGCTCTGAGAACCCCAATTTCACTGTGATACAAGGCAACCTGCTGCACAATTTATGAAAAGGTCACAGACGGAATTTAACGTTTTTCCATACCTACCTTTCAGCTCAATTTGCACAAAAAACATGGCGCTTGTCCTCTGCGCCTGGTAATTGCCATCATATAAAAAGTAAATTATTATGCAAGGTGTGGTGCAGGCAGAATACATTTTATCTTAAATTAAAAAGTATTTCCCATTGGAGCAGAACGTGAGGTAGGCCGCCCCTTCTATTCACACTGACAAATTAATATCCCTCACACAGAAGAAGGTGCGCAAATAAGCGCGAACTAACCGTTCAAAAACATGGAATGGCAAAAATAGGATTATAGGAAAATAGGAAATAAAACGATACATTTTTATTATACGCAACAAGCGTACTCAGATTCAATAGCATTTTGTTGTAGTGATTCCGTTAATTTTCTTTGGATGCTATTCATACCGTGATGTTCGCGGGCAAGTATCCTATTCTTCGATTTACATATAGGGATTTACCAAGGTCGGGAGCTGGAAGACGACAGTGTCATCCAATCGGGAGCTTCGTTAAAACTTAAATTATCCATATTGATGCTCCTGATTCGATGATAGTGTCCCCCTCTCCTTCCATTGCCCGACCCTGAGGAGTCACTATATTTAAATCGGACTATACAAAATGTATTTACCGGGGAATAATGACCAAATGAACGATCATTCAAATTAGCCTTTTTCAGCAGGTGCTGTAGTAAACGCTCCTCAATGTCTCGCATAGGGAAGAGAACGCTTTCCTTATGACTAGCAGGCGGATTTTGATGAACAACTCAGGCTTTTGGATATGTTACTGATGTAATGGAGCCTTCTTCCTTTAGTTCAAGTAACTAAGTTTGCAAACGTATGGTTTGGACTTATTCTTTACCAGAAAAATCTGTGTCTTTAGTTATCCAGAAAACGGCCAAACCGACAATGGCGCTTTTAGTCGTCAAAGGAACCTTAGATTACATACAACGGCTGACACTACAATTTCTGAGTAAAAAAATCGAATAGGCTTCTCAGAAATTCTGTGAAAACATTTGTTACATCGCGTAGATATTATTTGGTATAATTGCCGTTAAAATTATATTAAAACCTATGAAAAGATCGAAAAATGCTTTAAAAATGGCGGAAAAGGGTAAAATACAACTTATTCGGCTAAATAGATGAACAATGCAAAAGTCATATAAAAGTGGGCCATTTACTTTGTCATAACATAAAATTAATGTATATACTAATAGGCATTGTTCTCAAGTAAAAATAAGAAAAGACAGTTTATTGAAAGCCGCTCTACTAATTACGACCTTGGTGCCAGGCGAAGGTCTCAGGTCGCGATGTGATCCCGATACCACTGTTAAAATAGATTTCGATTACAGCCAACTCTTCGTTTTGAAAAACGTGCTGCCTCAGTTATGTCGACATCGGCTTCAGATTTACGTGCGGGCAACTCCTTTCTGCGATGAAGAAATTTTAAGACCACCCAGAGAAGTTCACTGTCGTAGGGGATACAATTGTTATATTATTGCATTTTTTAAGTTTTAATTAATTAAAATGATTAGGCTACCTTGGTGTAGTATTCTCACTGCTCCTCTTCCACATATGGGTAATGGGGTTGCAAATACAGTCGCTACGAGGTGGATTCTAAGGTGGACGAAGAAGGTTCACGGCAGATTTTTTTAGGTTCTCCCGTTTTCACTACCTCTCGTTCCATTTCTTCATCCCCTACCATTCCATCGTTCCATCAGTTATCCATTAAACCACCGTTCGTATCCGGTATTGCCAAAAGGCTTACGTCCGGAGGATCACGATAAATTTAATATAATTATTAAGATGTCTGGTTTATAAAGTATATAAATGTCCACAAACAAACAACATATATCACACACAAATATATGTAATCCTATTCATAAGAATTGTAATTGATTGCGATATTCTCTCGCAATTAAAACAGAAAATTCCCTTCAAATCCACTCAGTCGTTTAAATGTGGAGATATTATTTGTCTATACACTTTATCCTAATCATAAAATTAATCGAGATATCATGAAAACGCTTTGTCTGTTGTCGCTTTACTTTTTAATGCGAAAAAGAACGTTTCTGCTTATTCCCTTACCTCCATATTGCTTACTCCCAAAGTCTCTCCTCCCCTTTACCCTTCGTCTCTTTCTATTTCTTACCCGAACGTTCCCTTTCACCCTTAACCCCGACTTTCTACCCCGTTGCGAGCACATAGTTGCGCGCCCCCAACTCCCGCGTGCGAAACAGTTTGCATGAGAAATTTCATGAAGTGGCATGATTTTTTAAAAAAATATTGTGAAATATGAGTACGATATTTTCAGTCACGCTGCAACTACATGGAGTAAACGTCCTAGCTTTCGGGGGAGATTGAACCAACAACCCTACATCCGTTGCCGCGGCATCTTTCTGTCCAATTTAAGTGCACACTATTAAGAATGTACAGTCTACTTGCCATTTATTGTTAAGTTAAAAATGTAACACACAAGTTTGGGTGGCAAATCTGATATGCTAATAAGATACGCATTAAATATATACGTATTGCGTTAGAACATTATTTCAAGTCAGAAAGTTTAATAAATCTATTTGAAAGGGAAACATCTGCATAAAAATGTTTGTAGAGACGAAATATACTTGAACATCGTTTAGAAAATGAAGAGAATAATAAATGGCTCGGACAAACACAACCAAATTGGAGCATTACTCGAAGACAATGACTGCTTTACAGGAGTTGCTGTTGAACGTGCTACTTCAAAAACTCAACCTCACAAAACAGTTTTCGTTGTTTAAACATTAATTTTTGTATGTTCGTGAACTGGCAATGTGCTGAAGAAAGAACGTTTGAAACCCAAAAACAAGCGAATCGATTCCCACATGTCATCTGTACGTGGAGATCTGCTTCTCGTCGTTCTCCTTTAAGAACGAAACGTCCTTGCGCGACGTTGAAAAGCCACAAATTGAAGGAATCTGAACCACAAACACACAAACTGGCGCCAATTTGCAGGCCCTCAAAGACATGTGTGAACGAAGAGATGAAATTCGAGTTTGATTTCTTGCATCTCCAACTGGACCGTTATCCAAAGGAGCCCCAACCGAACAAAAATGTAGTAATTCCTGCGACAGGTTACGAGCGCGACAAAAAAGATCCGGAAAATATCTACCGCCAGATCCGTTGTGAGAGAAAGTCAGAGAAACCAACAAAACCTCTTCATTTGTGGTTGCAGAGAAACAGATCAGAATTTTTTGACGAGAAAATGTTTTATAGTCATTTGAAATGAACTGTTGTAACTAGCGTGAAAACGTTGTGTAGGCATAATTATTTTTCAAGTTTTCCTTCGTGCAATACGGTTTAATCTCGTCGATTGCGAATACCAATGTTCGGAGGTAAAGGGAAGAACCTTTTCTCCTTTAGTAATAACCACGAAACATTTCTTGACTGATGGTTTGAAGAAATAAGGATAGAAGAAGGTTATTAGCTACAAAATCGGCTTCTTAGAGTTTTGAAGCAATATCGCCCTCGGGAAAATGAAATTAAAACCTACATTTTAATACAACGTATGACAGATAAATTTCTTCACCTGGGTGGTATACTGACTTCGTTTGCCTGAAGAAACGCATTTTGTTTTATTATAATGAATTATCATTTTTGTAAGTCTAAATATTAACTAACAAAAACTTTTCTGAAGACTTAAAATACTAGAAATCAATATTTCACTCGGAGAACTGTGGAAAGTTGGTGAAAATATGAAAAAAAATAGTTACACAAAGTTTGATAAATAAGACTCTATAACTGTTGCCCTTTTATCAAGCGTTTCTGCGGAATTTAAAAGACTACTGAGTCTTTTAATCTTTATTCTCCGTATCGTCGAAATTCTTGCACTAGTAAGCAGAAGCCTGATCCAAAGTATTACATAGAGAACACATCAAAATCGTATTTCCTTTTCCCATCTCGCATGCCTTCGCAACTTTTTTCAATAATTCTGCGTTCTTCATTATAATAAGTTTTTCTAACTTTCTCAGGAGTTAGAGGTGTCTCTGTGAAAGACCTGGACCTGACGTAGACATTATTTAAGATTTTTTGAGACGAAACACAAACAGTTCTCTTCAACAGCAAATAGCTTCTGTTTGTCGCCAATGAAGATGTGTTCGTAACGTTGTCATGAAGCTCGCTGCGAGCTTTTACCTTCACTTCTTCATTGTACTACGGAGGGGGAAGGTAGACCATCGGCCAAGAAATGTTGCATGGGCAATATCTTACCTTTCATCCAAGTTGGTGTTCGCAACACAATAGTATTTGGACCACGTTTCGTGGCCAACATGAAGGAAAATCATATATTTGGTCAGAATAATCCTTGAATTAAAAACTCATTTTTATTTAAGAGAGTAACACGCTGGTTGAGAAATGTGTGCGCGAAAGGTAGATATTTGTGTAATATAAACATTTAACAATGAACACTTGCAAAACTGCAGATACATAACTACTGGGACACTTTTTGGCTCTTAAACTGTTAATAAACCTATTAAAATTTGTAATATCTTAGAAAGAGCCATACCTGTCAAATGGCATTCGACTACATTTGAAGGACAGTGAAACGAAACTTTTTAAACGATCCATCTATCTCATTCATAACCTCATTAATTGACTTAGAATCAATCCAAAAATGAAAACGCGAATAAAACAATACACTTACAATTGCTACTAATTACTTGAACTTACTATTAAATTTATTTTCTTGTAGCAAAGCATTATGCAGCAGACAGATTTAGTTCCTACATTGTCTTCAGAAATACGAAGAACAATGCCCAAACGTCACAATTGGAGATATATGTTTCGCTTACCGGGTACCTTCCACATTGGAGATCGTCGTAGGATGACAAAAAGAGACATTGAAAGAAACCGTTAGCGCAGGCATCTCTAACTGCTCCCGCACGAGCCACTAGACCACTTAGAAAGCCCAGCGCTCCTGCGAGCACGGGCCTCTCCCACTGACTCCGCTCTTACTTCCCCTCCAATTCCAGAAAGGGGTATACACATGCAAACTGAAGCGGCGGCAAATATGGAACACTGGCTTAATACGAAAATATACATTTGCCAAATTTGTTCTATTAAACAGCCGATATTTGAATTATGTTTTTTCTTTACTATCATTATTATTTCAAATTTATCATTTCATTATTTTTATTTTCTTTTTAAATTATGTCTTGCGTAAACATATTTAGCAAGAGGCAGGAATATGTTTGAAAGAGGAATTATTATATTGTTTTAGTTTTCTATTATACTTTTGTTAAATCATTCAGTTCATTGTTGAATATAAAAATAATGAGAAGTAAATTAACAAGTATCTGTAAGTTAACAATTATTCCTCATGGGCGAAGAGATCTTTTAATAGACAAAAACCTTTGTTAAACCTCCTATATTGAACGTAGCATGTTATGCAATGATTGCACTCTTTGGTAAATACGATTACAAAAACAAGATACTTTCGATTCAACATGTTTAATCGAATTGGCAATTGACAATTGACAATTTTAAACTTGATTGATATACTATTACATTTAATGTATCATTTCTTTACTTTAGTAGAGGAAATGGGAATTAATATAGTAATATTTGGAGAAATAACTCTCAACTAACTTCTCCAAAAGAACGTCATACGGTAAGTATTCTAGGATGAGAGGAATTTGTACAACCCTTACTTATAAATCTCTCGTCGGTGGCTGTGGACGCTCTGCCAGCGAACTTGAGTAAGCTAGTTATCTTCCCCGCGACCTTGACATGCCTGCACTAGCGCGTACTCGACGAAGGGCACCAAAATCGAATCCGACCCAGTGAAAAGAGGAAATCAGGGTGAAATCATAACACGTAAGCGGTTAAGTGAGCTCTCAGCACATCGTTTGATTGGCCAGCCACTGCCTATTACTCAACGGACACCTGTCGGCCACAGTCGTTCCGCGCCGCCCCGACACAAAAGCGCGCGATGTCAGAATTCCGCCCGCGGCGCGCGGCCGCGTAGGCGCGTTTTTGTTCCGGCGCACCTTCAACAGCGAGGCCCCTCGGCCGCTGATGAAAAGAGACAAATCGCAGGCAGCGCAGCGCCCGGGGAGCTGCGAATGCGGCGGCCGGCGCTTGTTCGCCCTCCGGAGCGACCTTGAGGGCGGGCCCTTGAGGAGGGAAAGGGCAGCGGACGAAGGGCGGGGGGACCGGAAAATGAGGCTGGGCGAAAGAGGAAGCACGAGTGGAGACAGGTAGATAGCGAGGAGACGAAAGCAGAAAATTGAGTAAGGTGAACGAAAACAAGAATGAAGGGGAACAGAACAAAAAAATGTCGAAGTGTAAAGAGAGAAGGCTGAAGAAGAAAGATCGAAGAGAGAAGGTCGAGGATGGGGGAATCGATGAGAGGAAGTTGAAGAGAGAATTTAAAAAGAGAAAATCGAAGAGAGAACATTGAAGAGGAAGAGGAAGAAGAGGGAATGCGGAAGAGCAAAGGTCGAGCCGAGAGGGTCTAAAAGGCTGGAAAGGTGATTTCTAAAAAAAGATTCGAATAGGGCAGGCCGAACAGAGAACATGAAACGGAAAAGGTAGAAGGGGAATGGCGAATAGGGAAGGTAGAGGACAAAGGGTGGATGAGAGAAGTTTGAAAAAATGTCGAAGAGGGAAGATGGGAGGACAGGTGAAGAGGGAAGTAGAAGGAAAGTCGTAGAGAAAAGGTCAAAGAGGGCTTGCGAAGAAAAAATTCAGTAATAAAGGTAGAAAAAAATCGAAAATCACAAACCCAAGGACAAACGGAGCTGGGCGATGGACGGCGGCCAAAGGCGAAGAGTGATTAGTGATAGGCTGGCGGGCGGGCGGGCTGCCGCGCAGCGTATCGCGCCGCCCGCTAGATTCGTCGGCCAGGCGATTGCGGGGGAGGGCGGGGGCGGGGCAGGACAGGGTCAGAGGCGGCGCAGCACAATGATACCATCAACGCCGGAGGCAGCGGGGCGGCGGCCTCCCCAGCGCATCAATCTGCCGTCAGAGGCAGCGCGTCAGGGGCCCCGGCGCCCGTGTCGCCGGGGGCGGCGGCGGGCGCGCGGATGCTGGAGCCGCGATGCAGCGTTCGAGGGTCATCGCGGGGCTCTGGGTCGCCGCGGTGGCGGGACTCGCACAAACAAGGATGCGACCACTAGACGCGACGGCCTGCGTGCCGTGAGGGTTAAGCATGGCTGTTTGTCGTGTCTGTGGGGATAGTGGTAACCTGGCGATTATATTGTAATGTAAATATTGTGAACCATGAAAATATGCCGTGACCGTGAAAATATGAAAAATTGTGTTTATAGGATAAAAATCGCTTAATAATGGAGTTGAGTTCTGGCGAAAATGAGAGAATTGCCCCATACCTATATCATGCGAGTTTGATTTGATATATACGAAATTCCGAAGACTTTGAGATTTACCAACTTCTACGAAGGTCCGGCTGCTAATAAAAAATACCTCATGATAATACGAACAATAGGAGTGGGTAAATTTTGTGAGGGTACCTTTGAGTTATGACACGATCACGGTAAAATGCTGGTGTAAAGCTGCTGAATAACCTGTAGAAATACGATCCACGAAAAATATGAAATACAAACTGCATATCTGCAGTTTTCTTTAAGTAGTAAACATTTATCAGTAACGTAGCAAGTTTTAAGATAAGGGAATGCGCGCAGTTTAAAAAAGTATAACAATTTCATTTATAAATAAAGTGTACCCAAGGATAAGGATTATGAAGTTTTTCGAATACGAAAATGTGGACTAAATTCCATAGTCAAAAAATTATTGGGTGCTATAACAATGTATACAAGAGTATAGTAAACACAAAAATAAATGCACAAAAATGTTGCACTCATTTTCATTGCGAATTTAAAGTCGTAAGTAATTATGTGGAGGGAAAAAGGTTAAAATATAATTCTTTGTTAAATACAGTCTAGCAATAAAAAATCTAAAAAAAAATTCACAACAATTAGTGTTTTGAGATTTTTCGTGGCAGTGCCAAATTATTTCGGCCGAAGCGATCACACCTACAAAATTCGAGCTAGGAAACAAAATTCAGATCTTGGGAAGTTTTCCTTTTGTAACAGAACAATTAGAGATTGGCACAGTTTACCTGCAGCAGTTTTCAAAGCTTTTCCTCTCAGTGTCCGAAGTTTTAGAAACAAATTAGAACAAGATATTAAATGAGTATGTGCTGTGTAGTGCGGTGAAGTGCTGTGAAGTGCTGGTCAGTGTAATTCAAAGCAAAAAAGGTGTAGTGTAGTGAAGTGAAGTGAAGTGAGGTGAGGTGAACGTGATCAATGCACTTTTCAATGCTGCTTTTCGTCTTGTACTGTATTGTACGGTATTATTATTATTATTATTATTATTATTATTATTATTATTATTATTATTATTATTATTATCATTATTGTTATTATCATTATTGTTATTATCATTCTTAGTATTATTATTATTATTATTATTATTATTATTAATGTAAGTGTTGTAATTTTTGCAATTATTGTCATTAACTGCCACCGGGTTATACCCAATTGCAGTTCTAATAAATGTATACGGAGTTCCAGGATTCTAAGACAGTAAATCAATATTTGCATTTTTTCCTATTTTTTTTTGCGTTTGAATTTGGCGTCGAGAAAATATGAAAAAAATAAGTATCTGGCAATTAAAACAATTTTTCTAATTTTCAAATTCTCCAATCAGATAAAAAAGCTGATAAAAATTAGGCCGACGAAAAAACTTATTGCTGTGGATAGGGTGAGTGGGAAGAGAGCTAATAAAACCTCATCTTATTTTTATTTTAGAAAAACCTTATTTTTATGCTAGATTGATATTTTAACTAACCATATGCCATTTGGTTTTAGGGAACTTTTTACCATCTTATACAGAGATAACGTTTAACTTAGTGATAAAAGTTTAAAATTTTAGATTGGTAATTAAATAAACTAGTAAACAATAATTTACAAATAAATTAATATACTAAGATGTAATTATTCAAAAACACTTTTGTAATCTAAACTTAAGTCTTCGTCTAGTTTTCATGTGGGCGAATATATCAATTACTACATCACATCTACTTGAAAAGTGAATTATCGTGAAAAGTGAATTACAATCGAAAGTACAGATAATGAAGATAATTTAACTTTGATAATCGAGATTGGTGCAGGATATTTTGCAAGAATTTCCAAAATTGTTGATGGTGTAACAACTTGGGGAGGAAGGGGCAAAAGTGATCATGATTATGTAAGATCTGTGTTTAACTGTGACTCCAATCAATATAAGATGAGGTGTACTGCAATTCAATGATCGTAGGACGTCGATTGCCCATTTATATATTACAGCTTCAACAATAATCAATTGACGGATGGATAACATGGCATAGCTACGGTGCTTTGAGAGAAATAGCAGAAACAATTTTATAAAAGAAGGTGCAGCACGTAACAAACAATCAGTGAGTGAATTGGAAATGTCAATGCGGCAGTGAAATAGGATTACACCTAGCTATGAAACCAAAAGATTGTGTGGTACAAGTGTAGAAGAAGAGCTGAGAAAACGATGTTGCAGTAGCCAGATCACGTGGGCAGGACACTAGAGCGGGATTGAGAGACCCGTGTCGTAGGAGTAGCTGTTTTTTGTCACGAGTTCGGCGGCAGTGGGTGTGAGGCCTCAGTGTGACGAGGAGCGGTGGCAGGGCTGGAGTGAAGTGCTGTCCTGTCGCATCATGGAAAGCGGTCACCAGGGGCCGCCAGATCCAGATTAAAAATAACTGTGGGACTGCCTACTGGCCAGCCCCAGCCGCACCCTCCGCCGGGCCACGCGCACGCATACCACACGCAGACTGGCGGGCGCGGGCGCAGGCGCCAGGTCACGTCCCGGCGTGGCCGGCATACCCCCATCCTCTCCGCGGCCCCCCCCACGCCCCCGCCCTTCCCTCCTCGTTCATCACTTTCCCTTCTAGTCCCTGCCCTCACCTCCCTGCGCCCGCCATTGAGAACTCCCCTTGCTCTGACCACATCGCCGCTGTCCTTACTTGCTCGCCCCTGCGCTTACCTCCTCGTTCATGCCCTTACCTCCTCGCCTCTGCCCTCGCCTCCTCGCGCTTTCCTTGAGAACTCCCCCTGTTGTGACCACATTGCAGTTGCCCTTACCTGGTCGCCCCTGCGCTTAACCCCATTGTTCATACCCTTACATCCTCGCCTCTACCTGCACATACTCGCGCCTTTTCTTAAGTTCTTAAGAACTCCGCCGGCTCTGACAACATCGCAGCTGCTCTTACCTAGTCGACCCTGTGCTTACCCCCTCGCCCAAACCTTCACCCCGTTCTTTATTACCTTACCCGCATCCTTGCCGCCTCGTTCATGACTTTACCTCCTCGCCCATATCATCTCGTGTTTTTCCTTACAACCTCACCTCGCTCTTACCTACATCCTTACCAACTCCCCCTTCCTTACCATTACACCATTTCCTTATTTCTGCACTGTTCTTACCTTCTCACCCATACGCATACTACCTAGCACTGCACGTATTTCCATACCCCTTCCGTTATTAATCCACGTCTGCGCATACTACCCTTCCAGTGCCATTACCTCCTCACCCCCACATTTTCCATATTGTCCCTCCCCTTTCCTCTCGCACTGCTCTTACCACCATACCCCCTTCCTCTATCTTCTCGCCCATGACTTAAAGACCGCGATCCTTCCCTACCATCCGTACACTTACCATTCTACCGTTTTCCTTACAACCGCCTTTACCTTCTTGACCTCGGACTAACAAAATTGTCTCTGCCCGTACTGCGTTTCGCCGGACTCCACTATCTCGCCCATATACTCACCACCTCTTTCCTGTGTTTACCATCTTGCCTCTGCCTTCAGTACATTGAATCTGGTCTTCTCACCAATATCTCGAGTTCCATTTGCCTGGGGCACATGCAACGCAGCGCAACAGCGAACTATCATATTCCCGACTCATAGCCACACAGTTCCATCATCACCTGAACATTTCTCTCTTCTAAATTTTTCTCGCTGTCCCTGACCGGCGGATACATCTGTTTCAACGTGAGTACAGATCCCGCCTCATTTTCATTCCCGTTCCGTTAGAAATTTTTTTTACGCATATTTTATTTCTTATACCAAACATATCGGAAGACCAGCCGTAACCTTAGAACTCGTCTCGGCTGGGGCCGTGCCCCGCCCGGGGAGTTACTAGGAAATCCCCCGCAAGCCGATGTGTAGGTGAGCGCCACATCTCACCATTCAGCGCGGGAGAAACACCGCCATATCTCACGAAAGAGCATGCACTACACTAACGGGACTAATTACCCTAGCAGTTGACGAGCCCGGAAAAATTTAACCAGTCAATCAATCAATCGTTCCCTTCCTCCATCGTGGCATCCCTCCCCTCCATCATGCCCTGCGAGATCGAACGGCGCCAGCCACCGGTCGACTCACGCACTCTCGGCCTACCTGCTTTCTCTCTCGTCCGCAGCCCCCCCCCCCCCGGCCTCCTCTGACTTCCAGCGGCCACCGACCGCCCTCTCTTATTAACTACCGCGTGGACGCGATAGGCTCGAGTGCAATCCCAGGACATTGTTCCACCTCTCAAACCCCATCGATCGATTACCCGGCGCGCACGCCGAGAGGAAATGTCGATAGTCAGTGGTTGGTGAAACGATGAACGATGAGCACGTGCATGTTGAGTGACGTGGAATGAGATGCGGCAAGGAAGTGCGATCTCCTGTCGCAATTGCCACCTAATATCCTATGCAGTTTCACTTGAACTTCGCTCAAGTCTGTAAAATACATTTTAATATCTATCTATAGGCTTCGTTTTACTGTTGCTATTCATTCAGTTTTCCTTACATGAATTGTGTCATTCAAAAACTATTTTCATCCAATATACCCATGGTATGTGTACTCATATTTATATTCTAATTAAACTTCCAATTCTCGGTCTCCTGTTTAAAACCCTTTCGTTCAGCGTACTCAGTTTCGCAAATGTGTGGCTTATTACTGGCTTCACTCTCTGTTCTTTAATATTAATTTCTTTTATCAATTTTTTCTCACATTTATACCATCTCTTGCCTTCACTCGCTTAATTTCCATTGATGATTTTGACCTGGTTCCTTTTCTTTCATATCTAATACATTCTTTTATCTACTTTTCCGCAATTCTCTTTCATGCCGTTTATTTAGTTCTCATGTTTCCGTAAAAAGATTTATTTCTATTCCAACGCTTTGCATCAGGGCGTTGCGTACCCCTCTCGCCCTTAGTGAGCCACGTATTTGAACCCTCGAGTGTGCCCTCGCACCCTCTCGTCTGCCCTCTTGTACCCCGCGCCGCCAGTGCTGCGCGTGCGGTAGGCTCTCAAGCGCGCTCTCCGGCCGCTGCAGCGCTGCACCGATTTCCCATCCCGGCCCAGCGGCCCCGGTCGCGCTTCCCCCGGGCCATCCGCCCCGGGCTGCCCTCCCACCACCCCACAACCCCATCCCACAGCCCCCTCCGTTCCCGCCTCTACCCGTCCCAGCCCGCCCAGCCTGCCCAGCCCGCCTAGCCAACCGCCATATCTGGCCCTCCAGGCTTACTCACCCCCTCCCCCTGCCCGCCACCCGCCGCCCTGTTTCGCCCCGCTCGCCCCGCCCACCCCGACCGCCCTCTCTGGGCCTCCCGCCCCACCCACCCCGTCCGCCGTCGGCGGCGTCCGCGTCCGCCTGCTCGCTCGCCCACCCGCCCGACGACTGTCCAGTTCCGGCATACCACGTCACTCGCAGACAGCCCGCTTTCCGGCCCTGTCCACTCCTACGCGGCCCGCGGCCCCGTTCTGCGAGGCGTGTGCGTCGCTTGGGCTCTGCCCGTCGGGGACCCGCTCTCGACCCCGGCATTCCTCCTGCCCACCTCGTTCCTCACATGCCTGCTCCTTCTTGCTTACTTTTCGGTCTCCTCACACCTTCACTACGCCTTGTTCCCTCTCCCATACAACTTCCCCTCACTTTCATCGCTACCACCTTTTCCCCTTCGCCCTTACCTCATCCTGCATCCACTACGCCAATGTTTTTTTCCATCCATTCATTTCCAATTCCCCTCCATCTGCATCTCCTCTCCTTCCACCTCTCCTCCACCTTCGCTTCCCCTCGCGTTCTGTCTGTCCTGCCGTCGGGTTTCCCCAGCTCCCGTTCCGCACCACCTCCACTCACCCCGATCTCCTCCTCGCTTAATCGCGTCCCGCAGTCTCCCGCGCTGCACTCTCCCACCCAGTGCATCCTCCTCCCCGGCCCGCAACGCAACGCAACCACCAACTCCCCTCCCGCCACGCCCCCGCCCCGCCTCCCTCAGCCAACACTCACGCACCGGGCGGGCGAGCGCTGCGCGGGCCTCTAAACGGCGATGCATTTCCCGTGAGAACTATATTGCGGAACATTCTGAACCATCGCTGCCCCCGCTGCTCCTCGCCAACCGCGCCGCCCGACGAAGGGATTTTTCGGTGCCCGGGAGAACTTTTTACAACATTTCTACGGCATTTTGAACTCAGGAAAAAAACACCTCCAACCGTTGTGTTTTTTTACACGCGTAATTTACGAAAGTTCGTATACTCCTATTTATACTACATGTATTTTATTTGGTGGGTAATAAAATAAGTCGGCGTGCAATCGATACGCTTTTTTTTATATTTTTGAAGTGATGACGGTATCCGAGAGGATTGTAGTCGTTCGGTTTTATTCGCGTTTTACTGCGCGCGTGACACGCCTGTCGCCGGGACGTCTTCCCGAGGCCAAACGGAGACACCTGTTTCTCTGGCGACGACCCGCCCGCCGGCACAAATTCCACGTGATCTGAGGAGATACGCAAGACAAACGACCCGAGTTGAGGTGTAAGTGGACTCATTTGTTAAGGGATTTGATGAAATACGGTCAGACTAAAAGATGAACCCTTCAACTCGAGTGTTAAGTGCATTTGGAATCCATCAAAGAAAGGGACGACAAACGATAAATAGCAAAATAAACGCCATAAGCTTCAGTTAGTCTCATTACTGTGTTTCTATTAGGAATTACCCGTTTAATTTCATTTTAAATTTGGAAATTTATGTAACGCCAGAAACAAAAAAGTACGTGATTAGAAAAGGTCAAAAGTGAAATTAGAATACTCATGATAATCAAAAGAAATTATCATTCTCGCACACAAACATCTACCACCTTGAATGGTCAATTTTCAGAAACACAAAAATTGACACTACCCAATATTTCAAATAAAATATACCCATATAATGCCCCGATATCAGGTCATTTTGCAGTACTTCTGTCTCCAAAAATCTCACAATGATGGCACAAACATTACTGGAGACTTACCGTATCTAAAGAAGGAGCCCTTTCATGGAAATACGTCGAGACTCTTAAAAGTTAAATTTTCTTTCATATTCCTTCAAGACGTCTAATAAATGCCATATATTGTTCCAGTACAAGCTAGCAATATTCTCAGAAGGGGGCGTGGCTTCGTCAGGACCCTACTACTCCCTAACGTTGGAGAAAGAGACAGGTGCGAAGCGAGGACGCATTCAAGATTATGAGATAATATGTATTTAAAACAAGCCCGGTTTATGGCCCAGTGAATGGGCTCCAAGAAATTCATAGCAGAAATCTTTGGCAACACGAACAAAGTAAATGTGTGCACCGTTCCCCAGAAGTTTAAGTAGTATTAAAACTATATCTGCGTTGAGGTCTTCATCTAAAACTACTAAAAGCGGTACACCTGCAACAACTCAACAGTTCTCAGCCTAAACTATACGTCACAACTTGTAATAATGATATATTCCAGAATAGAAACTTTAACATTTCTGTGAATACAGGTTTAAGTGACGTAGATAGACTCCAAACGATGCTTTAAAATAAAATTGGAGAAAGGGATCTAGAAGTGCAGAAACTTAAAAAAAGTTCACAACCCGCCAGATAACAGAGTTTAGCACTGGTGCAGTAGCCGTGATAACATCCTTGGCCGTATAATCTGCACACAACACGTGGAAGTATACCTTTGGCCTTGCTCGTTTTTAAAGAGCTCTCCGCGAATCCGGATTAATTCATGAAAGGGCACGTGAAATTGCGTTCATATGAATAATCCACATGATAAGAAATACCCTAACTCAGGGACAGCAATTCATAACACTGGACAATCTAATTACTGCAAGTTTATCTTCGAGGTCCTTGCTCGCGGTTAAGTGGTGCTTTCAGCTCCTGTTTCTGACTTCGTCCACGCCCCAGTACCCGCTCGTTACTTCCATGCAACATTTTGTTCTTCTGTCGCTGCGTAATTTAAATACTTCCTAGATTAAATAATTAATCATCACCATTACTGGCCTGGTGCTCTCCATTTGCGAGGGAATAAAAAATGAAAACGCGCATACTAAAATACATCCATTCGACATTATATTTGAAAGCGCGTCAGCATCAACTTGATTATCGTGGAACGAAGGTCGGGCACGAACTGGCTAATTCACTAGCCGGAATTACCAGCGGCAAGAAAAGTGTATAATTGTGATAACTTCAAAAAGTCTAGAAGAGTTCGCAGAGTGGACTGTAATAGAAAGCTATCAAAATTCTAAATGCTATAATTTACATACAATCTCGTTCGTCTTTAAATGAGAATATTTGAGGAAAATATGCAATGAATGGAACTAAGGTCTGGAAAACCGTAAATGGGATTCAAGACCAGCACGGAAAGTAGGAACGGAGCCTGGAACGCAGATTGGAACAGACTGGAACGGATGCGGAAACAGAGTCGGGTACGGACGTGGATACGGAGGCTGGGACGAAAGTGGGTACGGAAGCGGGTAAGGAGCAGGATGAGGAGGCGAGTACGGAGGCTGGTATGAAAGCGGGTTCAGAGGCGGGTACGGAGGCGGGTGCGTAGGCGGGAACGAAGGCGAAAAGGCGAAAGCGGGAAGGTAGGCGGTAAAGCAGAAGACCGAAGGCGGGAATAAATGCAGGAATGGAGGTGGGAACGGAGGCGAATGAGAGAAATGCGACAAAAATGAGAAAAGGGCCGGCATCTAGAAAAATATCGAGATAGATATGACGACGCAGAAAGAAGTGTAAACGTAAAGAAAGAAGAAGTATTAGAAAACTGAGATGTGGATGAATGTGGTGGCGGAAACGTGAACGGAGATAGGGATGGGGAGAATTGGGTAGGAGTTGGGAACGGTTTTGGGGTTAAAAACAGAGACACAGACCGGAACGGAGACGAGAACAGAGCGGCACGGATAATGACGGGAATGGAGATAAAGGAGGCCGCATAGTGGCTCTAGAAATGGGGCGAAGATAGAGATCGGGATTAAATATGGATCGGAGACAAGAACGCAAACGAAGAACGGTTCGGCGACTAAACGATGATGGACACAGAAAAAGGGACGGTGATGAGGACGGACACCGAAACAACAGCGGTGGGGAAGAGCAGAAGTAGATCCAAGCAAATGGGGAAGAGGCAGGGGTTGGCCGGCTGAACGGGGGCGGGGACGCGGGGACGAGGGGGGGTGGCGGCCGTTCGCATGCCACGAGGGGCCGCGGACGGCATTCCGGCGCCGTCCCCAGTAGCGTCCCACCCTGTCCCGCCCTGTCCCGCCCCGCCACGAGCCTTCGTCGCGACTGCGGTGGGCGTGCGGTCGGCGAGCTCGCGCCGCGCGTTCGGGAGGAGGCCCGTTCGAATTCCGACGCCGGCCGCTGTCACTACCTCCGCCCCTCGGCCGCTCCGATCCGCTTTTCGCGGTTTGCCCGCGGCCTTCCCCCGACAAAATGTTGGGTGTCGTACGGCGGGGCGCAGGGGCGCGGCGTGAACCTGTGTTAAGGTTCAGCTCGCCGCTCTGCCCTCCGCCGCTCACCCACGAGTTTTGGAATCGCAGTACTAATGAAGCTCGGAAATGGAAACAAGCCCAAAATCAGGCAGACGACACATCTGATTGTAAGTAGTTGTATAACATGTTCGACAACTTGTGCACTGATTACATTCATTTGGAAATAATAATGCGATAAATGTTCATTGAAAATATGTAATATACTTACAGGAAAGTTTCTTTTGAAATATATTTCATTACATTTTGTGAAATGTAACTATATTATTACATAAATTGTTACAACATACAAACGTATCAGAATGAATCACTATTTCTTTCAACGTATTTGGGAAAATTAATTAATATCAGAAATATTTAGTCATAAAAATGCCTGCTCTTATCGTTATAACCCATAACTTCGTTTCCATTACGAAATATGAACTCGGCGAAGAAAGAAATGAGTGAAGGAAGGAAACTAAATCCTGACGTCTCTGAACGAACGGTTGGAGATCGCAAGTTGCACTTTAGGAAGGTGACGTATTTGAACTCTAACATCGGCCGCTCTCATTGACTCAGTACCTTCTTGACAATACTACGGTTTTGGTTGGTTTTCCCGCTGCTTCGCGTCGCAGAGTTTGAGTGCAATTGATAGGTGGTAATACTTGGCTTCCCACGGTTTATTAGTTTTAGTAATTAATATTTAATTAGTTTTTAAAAATATTCTTGAATTTATTAAACAATCTTATATCTTGTCAGGTACGTGCTGATTATTTAAGTGCCTTACCTAACAGAAGTTTCTATTATAACGTTATGTGGGGAATGGGCAACCAACTAACCGATATGTGTGTAATGAACCAATTCAACCTTTGTTTCTTATTTTTAAGGCCTATAACCTAAAGAAGAAAAAAATGTAGTCAAAACGTTGAGATGTTTTAATGTAAATTTAGTAGGTAACCATAAGTTTCGAAGTACCAACAAAATTAGTCGGTAATAAATTATTTAAAATTATATAATTGTAGACGTAAACGTACAACAAATTATTACTAAACGAGATTAACGCTTTTCATTGGTTGCGACAGATTTTGAAAGTGTAGTGGAAGTATTGTTTTTAAAATGTTTAAATATATATTCGTCATTATTTTGATATTTTTAATGTTAATTTTCACATTAAAAACATGTCTACATTTGTTCAATGCTATCTAGAAATCTTAAATTCTAAAGAGGTGTGCACAGAGCAATAGAAATAGCTTTTGACACAAAATGAGATGTGATGAGATAAAGGTTTTAGCTCTCGCTTGCTTTGATATATCTGTCGCTCCTCCACAGTCACAGAGTTACTAAAGCATAGTGTTCTCGTTGAAACTAATAATAAAGCAACGCCAAGTACAGAATGTGCGCTTTCAAGAAACCATATTTAGATCCGGAAACGAACCTTCCAAGCGATCGCAGCCGTAATTAGCCGTGTTGGAGTTCTCATGGAATATGTCCAGGTGTCTAGTTTGAAAACGGACGCTGTGCTGGTTAATTCTAGCTAACCAAACAAGCCGGTAATAGCACATTTAAAATGAGATTTGCATACAAATCTGTGAAAACATTTTGACAAATATTAAATGGAAGGAAATGAATGCCGGCTTTCTGCATTCACATGAAACAGCAACAACTATGATAATAGTAATAATTATTAATAATAATAGTAATTATTATTATTATAAAATATTTCTTCAGGAGACAGTATTTTTAAAGTTTATGAAGGTAACGTCGGTTTTTTTAGAACACGTTACACATATTTTTCCATTATACATCTGGAAGTGAACAAAAGTTTGCTTTTATACAATAAACGGAGCGATTTTTTTTCTCTTCCCTTTCGACTAGCACAACAAATAAACATAAAAATAGCTAATAAACAATTAAATGAATAAAGAAATGATCATATCAAAGACAATAAAATTTTAAATCCAAACAAGCAAAAGCTAAATTTTTTAAGGACAATTTTCTTCGTCGAATATCACTGACGTAATAAAGAAGTTCATAAAGCACTCCACCCAATTTCATAGAATATGGAGAAGACAAGTGTGAACAACGCGCTTTTCTGCATGGAGGCAAATAGTTTCCATGACAGAAAGAATGTGACAACCATAAAGCGCGAGAATTGAAGTTCAAACTCATAGAATCGCTTAATTTCTCTATATCAACTACCTCTGCATTCTGTTCGCCCAACATCTTCGCGGGGCATGCTCGTAATCAAAGTCACTGGTAGGGAGGCAGCCGGCGCGGTGGCTTAATTTCATCATCTCGCAGCGCAAAACGCCTGTCTAAACTGGATGCGTGACATTCACGCAACAGCCACGGCACAAGCGCCACCTTTCAAAACGAGACTGACGGCGCAAGACTTGGCGCGAGTCTTGGCTCGCGGGCCGCGCGCGAAGAATAAAAGGAGAGCTCATTACGAATCCCAATTTCATGGCGTCCTGCTTCTTCCAGCGCCTTCGCGCGCCACCCAGAAGGCGAGGGGGGGGGAGCCGGCGCCACCCAGAAGGCGAGGGCGAGTAAACAAGTGGACGAAGGGCCCGTGGGAGAGAGCATGGTCGACGTGAGCGAGAGGTCGAAGAAAGAGTGATAGAGAGAGCGGATTGGGGAGAGAGCGAGCACGCGGGCGTGCGAGTCCGTCTGTTTGAGAATATGCGCTATGCGGGTGAGTGGGCGAGCGATTGAGAGGGCGAGCGGCTGTGTGGATGTGCGAATGTGGAGGTGCGCGAGTGAGCGGATGGGCGGGTGAGAGCATGAGCGGCGAATTGGTTAGCGAGCTCAAGGGTGTGGGTGAGCGAGTGTGCGGGTGAGTAGGGAAGCTAGTAAATGGGAAGTGCGTGTGAGTGGGTGTGGAGGTGTGGAGGTGAGCGCGTGAGCGGACGAGCGAGTCAGTTGGTATGCAGGTGTGCGTGCGGACGGACGGACGAGCGATTGAGCAAGAAAGCGGCTGTGTGTATATGCAAGTGTGGAGGAGAGCGGGTGAGCGGATAAGCGGAGAGCGAGTGAGTAAGTGAGTGTGTGTGTGAATGGGCTGGTGGGTGTGTGAGTGGGTGCGTGAGACTGGATGTGCAAGTGTGAGTTAGTGAGTGAACGGGTGAGCTAGTAAGCGGGTGAGCAGGTAAGCAGGTGAACGGGAGAGCGGGTGAGCGGGGTGAACGGGTGAGCAGGGTGATCGCGATGATCGTGTGAGCGGGGTGAACGGGTGAACGGTGTATGCGGGGTAAGCGAATGAGCGATTGAGTGGGAAAACGGTCGTGTGGATGTGCGGGTGTGCGGCAGGCAATTGAGCGAGTGGGTGAGTATACGGGAGGGTGAGTGGGCAGGCCGGTGAGTGGAGGAGGAGGAGGAGAAGGAGAAGGAGGAGGAAGAGGGGAGGGACCGGCGCGCGTGACGTTCACAATCCGAGTGAACCCTTCACAGCCGACTCGAACGAGGGAGTTGAATGTTTGTTTACCGGCTACACGCGGCACGCGAGATGCTCAGATTTTGATTCCGTAAGGCAACGGAGCTCGGGCCCGCCGATCTAAAACGGGGCGCGGTGGCGACAAACATTTCTAAGAAATATTCAATTTAACGATATTAAAACACTAGTTTTCCCAGGCGGTTCGACGGAAGGTGAATTACAGGAACGGCTTACGTATTTATGTCGTAACGAATCCACAAAACCTGGCTTTTCCCCGTCAGATAGCATTGATTTTTTGTTGTTCCCTTTGCTTGTATTCGTTCTACCGGAGTTTCGCCTCGAATTCCGGAATAGTCACGTTTCGTTCTTCGAAGAACCTATTTTGTACGTCGATCGTGCGCCGTGCCGCCGGGCGTATAAACCACCGCAAACCCTGTGCGCTACTCACATGAAGCGAACGGGGCCAACGCGCTCTTGAGCAAAATTGCCCGCAGCAGCTCTCCCCGCCGGGTTCGCGGGAGCACTCTCGCGGGGTCCGCGGCGGCGGGGGCGGAGAAAGCGACGGGGGCGGAGAAGGCGGCGGCGGGGGCGAAGGCGGCGGCGGGGGCGGAGAAGGCGGCGGCGGGGGCGGAGAAGGCGGCGGCGTGCCGATACGTCGAGATGGCGCGTGGAAAGAAACTAAGGATCCGCCTTCATGCGTTGGTTTGAACCGCGATTCTTGATGATAGGATACTTTCGGACACCAAGCGTATTACGCAACTGTCCAAAGTAACTATATAACATAAATTGTTAATTATTTCGGATGGTTGGGGTGTCGGTCCGTCAGTTCGTGACTGCAGTTAACGTTGTACATCTTTATTACTGTGCAGGTTCGTGCCTTATAACTGGAAAGGAACACTTTCTTTTACCTCAGTTATAGAGCTGTTCTTGAATACGGAATATTTGTCGCGTGTACGTGGTATACATGATCCAATTTAATTCCAATAATTATCGTTTAATATGCGAAGGATATGAGAGCTAAGAGATCTACTTCCCCAACATTTGTCCCCACACCATGGTTGGCGACCCCTGGAAAGGCTCTCACTGCTTTCCGGTCCGGGGTTCATATATTGGTTACATAATATGAGATATCTGATAAATAAAGGATTTCCCAGGGGGTTAATTGGGATATTTCTGTTATCTCTGGCACTTCCCCCCCCCATTAAACCACATCAACATTCATCCCACTTTGGCGTTAACACCTATTTATCTAATCAGAGGGCATTTGTAGTATAAGTGAAACTCGGCACCCTACAACCAAGGGGATGAAATAGTTTGTTGAAAAAAGTGTAGAGGAAATTTTAATTATCACTTTTAGTTCTTAACCTATGGTTCTAACACAGGGGCTGTAGAAATAAACAATGTGAACATTTGGAGCCACTGTAGACGTCTCGCGCACATGTTACCTTGAGAAGCGGCACGGGTGGTTTCATTGAGTGGAAATGATATTGGATGGGGGGATTTCACAAGTCAACCACACATCTACATCTAATACACTACCTCTAATATCTTAGATCCTTTCACCCAATTACCAAGTAACGTTATGCAAAACATTGCATTGAAAATGCAGAAAAAAATACGATTACAATTATTTCTTGAAGATTACATTTATGTGCATATGAACATGTGACGTAAATATCGTCTTACAGATTAGAGGAAATCCTTTGAAAGTACAACTTATTTCGAGGGTATCCACTAGAAGACTTTATCAGAAGAATTAAATTATTAATATACGATTGGATAAACTGGTTTCCATTGACTCAGAGACTTTGTAATTCT
Organism: Gryllus longicercus; assembly: GCA_038098605.1. Classification (NCBI taxonomy): domain Eukaryota; kingdom Metazoa; phylum Arthropoda; class Insecta; order Orthoptera; family Gryllidae; genus Gryllus; species Gryllus longicercus. The sequence goes on from JAZDUA010000212.1 coordinate 540,503, forward strand.
CCTTCAGGTGAAGTAGCATTGGTGTTCACAAAAAACAAATAAAGAAAAAAGAACATTTCTTTAATACAGAATGGGTCTGGCATTTTCTTTTTCCTGTGGCATGTTCTTTACCAGACAGCTTCTGTAATATTTCCAATTATATTTTTAATTCTCTATTATGAATGTAGAGTGAGCAAGTTTCCATGAATATTACACACCACATCAATGGTATTCTTTTCTTCATGATCGGTGCGCAGATACCTTGAGGCAGACTTTTGACAGCCCATGAAGCGATAAAAACGTACAATCGATCACCGTGGAAATAATTGAATTGTACCTTTGTTCGCCTTTTATATTGCGAGCGGGGCGTTGTACCATTCAGCGGAACGCAATACACTGTAAACTCTTTCTCAGAACAGTCTCCAAGATAAGATCTCTGTTGCTCCGCACAGCTTGGATCTGAAGAGCTACAAGGAAGGTCGAAAAAGAAAACGTTGAATTAAAGGATCCGTCAGTTATGATTTATCTCTAGAAACGGGATACAGCATAACTAATACAAAGGTGCTGTTCCAAACAGCAGTCAGAGCAATTTTATGTATAGAAGTTCGAAACAATATAATGTCAGTATAACAATAAGCATTGTATATAGTAAAACCTTTTTCAGACGAAATTTTTGGGTCCGATTTACAGGTTTCCAGCTTATTCACATTTTCAATAAAAACTGTCGATTCAGAAAACGCAATCGTTGAATAATGGAAAAGGCTGTATGTGCTTAGTTATCTCAACTAAAAACTACATTTGAAAGAAACAAAATGGAGAGACAATGAAAATTATTTACAGAAACGCAACACAAAGTCTAATGAAACACAAAATTCCAAAAAAATATTATTTTCTTCAATATTTTTAGACACAGATGGATTCATCATTCATTCGCCTAGGTCCTCGTAAACATTATGATGATCGCCTATACAATTTTCTTTTAAACATCCATTCTTAATTTTGTCTTTGTTTCTAAGGTGTTACACACTTGAGTTTTCCCAACTTTCAATCTCTTTATCAAAACGTTTCACAGCAGTGTTACTTTGTTCGTGTTCTTTAATTAGTATAATTTTCTCACCAACAGTCAATGTTTTCAATTTGCCGCCTAACATCATAAACACATGAACACAATACTTGCAACTCGTTTAAATAAACATCACTAAACCCAAAGCACGCAATACAAGAACTGTGCAATATGAAGTCTTTGGCACGCAAAGCGTGGGAAATTTAGAGGGTACCTGAGTATGTGAACGGGCAAGTACTGCTCTGAGTGTCTCTTGGGGCGATGTCACCAACTTCCAAGTCAATGTTCAATTTTAAAATAATATTGGTTTTCAATTTTTTAGGGCATTTTTAGTACCATCGTACTAAAAATTCCTTTCCATTTCCGCGTTAGTCAGATTTTCGGCTTATCCAGTGTCATAAATTTTTCCGGCAAAGGCAGGTTTCCGGGACGACCGAGTCGTGAAATGCCCGGATGCGGCTCCGGGCATTCTCCTGACCCGGCGGAGCGGGCCGTGTTTGTTTACTTCTATGGCACAAGTCTGTTTAATTTCTTCTCACCAACGTTCCAGTTTTTTTCAATACTTATTATAAGTATTTCCTCTACTACCAATGAAGTTAACAAGGAAAAGGATATGTTCGAATTGAAATCAAAATATGTAGCTACCACATTGCATCATTATGAAAGTTCGTCACTTTGTGCAGATAGCGTCATTTCAAAACAAAACCTTTTTATCAACTTTCGAAACCACAACGGAGATTCAAGATATTATAGTATTTGGGCAAGGCCGGCGTGATACCCGGATGTGTTGCCGCCCTGTAATTTTTTTGTGGGGAATTTGTTGACGTTTAGAAAATACAAACACAACGCATGCACAATAACGGCGTTTCGGATACATACATTGAAAGAAATATCTAACATAGGACGATTTTAAAAACGAGAGCGAAAGTGTTTTGTAGCAGGCTGAATTGTGGGTGTAGATGGAGAGCATTGGTAACACCCTCTGTGCGGGAAGTTGTGTGGAAGTGCGTGACAAGCAGGGGCCATCGAGAGAGCAGTTCCCGTGGGTTCGAGGACCCATCGCCCAGGAGCCCAAAGCACCGCGTCCCCACAGTTCTTGAGTAAACACCCAGTTTATGTACAAAGCAGCAGGAAATACACCGCTCAACAAAATTATGCAAAATTGTTTTTTACAGAGTATATCAAAGAATATCAAAAATGTTGCAGTTCCATAATGCAGCAGGTGAACAGTAAATATTTATAGTGGCATGCCCTTTTACTTAGAACATTTCTATCTCATGACGTAAGCAGTGACGCAATGAGTATGATTTTCAGTCGACACGCACAGTACGAGAATAGGGGGAACAACAAAATAAAATATTTGCATATTCAGTCAAGATCGACATTGTTTAATTGTTTTTGTATATTTCCAGAGTTGACAGGCATGTATTTACTACTCTTATGCTTATCGCGCGGTCGTTATTCTTCCCGACAACAATGCTCGATTTTGGAAACAGTGAGCATTATTTTACATAAACACTGTTTATCTTTATTGTTTAGAATTGTTTTGTGCATCAGCGTCCGACCAACACCGTATGTGGATCCATTTCAAAAATGTAATTATTTTCTGTCTCAAGCTTTAGTGGTTTGAATAATCCCTTCTTGAATGGTCCAATCTCTATAACATTTTTCTATTAGTAGAATCGCTCTCCTATACATGATCACAATTCCTTGGTGATTATCCTTCGCTGGTTAAACCATTTTTGGCGACTACGTTTATCTTTGCCAGCACTGTGCGGCTGGCTCTCAACTAGCGCAGCAGACGAAGGCAGCGTGCTCCGTCCTTCACCTGGCGCTCGGCCTTCGCGCGGTCTGAGCTGCGACGCGGCAAGTATGGATTGCCTCGGGCCGTAGAGGCTGAGCAGACGGGGGAGGCGAGCAGGCGGCCGGCGGTGGAGACGCGCGGAGGAGCAGGACGAGCAGGAGGAGGTCGAGGTGGTGGTTAGCAGAGGCAGGGATAGGGGGAAGTGGAGGGGAGGGAAGGGGAGGGCTCCAAGAGCCAAAGTTGTAGTGGGGTGGGGAGGATGAGAGCTCGAGCAAGGTGTGGAAGAGCGACCGCATGACGAGACGTAGATACCACTAAGCTTGGAGAAAGAAACAGCAAAGCGTAGCTGGGAGGGGTTTTGAAGGAAGAAGACTGGTGAGAGGGAATAAGTGAGGGGTAATTAGTGAGAGGTAATTGTTCAGAGCGTGAGGGGGAATTGGGGGAATTGGTGAGAGGAATTGGGAGAGAAATTGGTGATGGGGAATTGGGAAGGGAATTTTTGAGGATAGAACTGAAGATGAAGTGGCAGTGAGGGTGGCCGAAGGAATAATTGGTTTGTGATGATTACGAAATGTGATGAGGAGATGGGTGATGAGAAGAAAAGATATGCGGTGTTCAGGAAGATAAGACAAAGACTCTTTTGAAAACAAACGGAATGAAAATAGGTGCAGAGAGAAGTGAAGCAATGTGGGAAGAGATGAAAAGTGACAGAGAAAACTAGAATGAATTAGAGTGAGACATGTAACAATTGTATAGGCGGAAGAGGAGAGTTCGCAAGCAGGAGAAGGGAAGAAAAATGGGAATGGGAAGCAAGACGCAGAGGATCAGCGAGGGCCACTATTTGAGAGAAGAGTGGAGAAGTCAAAGAATTAATCAAGGAAGATGGAGGCGGAGAGGACAAGAATTTCATTTGCTGTTTGTGAAGTGATAAAGGTATTGGCAAGCGGAAGTAAGAATTTGAGGTTAAAGAGTGATTAGGAAAAGGGGATCACGAATCAAGAAACGAAACGGAGGGTTACAATTGTATATCGTGGATTCGAATACGTCCTATGGATAATGTACAATGGGTGATGAATTGGACTTATTGGAAAAGGAACAAGGTAAAAAGTACGTAAATAGAAGATTTTTTTGATAATGCCAAGGAGCAGTGAGAACAGTTTTAAGAGCATAATAAGAAAAAGGGTAGGGAAAAATTATTCACGAGAGCGCCGCGGGAAACCAGAGTTAAAGAAGGGGCGCCGAGCAAAGGTAGGTAGGCAGCGTGGCATAAAAAAGTTTTAAAAGATGTGACGAACGTGAAAACAACATTTTTGGAAAATATCGGTTCCACACAGATACCAGGCAATGGACGTGGCAGAAAAAACAGGGGTAGAGATGTGGAGAATGATGAAACTTAAATGTCTAAGAACGAACTGACGAGAAAAAATTAAAAATGGAGAGGACGCAAGAAATACGGCCAGAAAAGAAAATCAATGAGGAGAAAACTGAAAGACGAAAGGGTTGGGAAAGAGTCCTAACAGCTAATGAGATGAATGTTAAAATTCCGGAACGAATGCAAAGAGGCAGCAGTATCCCAAGAAGATGATAAAACATCAGAAACGAATGGGAGTGGTAGAAAACTAGACCACGGTTTGGCATGGCACACTAGATCAACAATATCGATGCGGCGGGCTACTCCGAAGCGCCGAAATGCAGAATCTCTTTCGGAGGGTCCTATTCCGAACATTAAAGGGGCGACGAACAGACGACGAAGCGACACTGTGTCCTCGACGAAAACTGGATGCACACACCCGCTCGTCCAACAGTGGTGTGCTTCACCACTTACATAACACTACACCTTCATTTGCAAGGTCCGCTCTTCCACCTCTCTCCATTCCATTCCACTACGCTAATGAGTCTCCCCGACACGAATGTCCACGACACGTATGTACGGACACGATTCTCCCCCACACGGAACCCCCCCGGAACACGAATCTCCCCGTCGCAAATCTCCCCGAATCGAATGTTTCAGGAATCTCATCATGAGATTCACCCACGCGAATCACCAAGACACGATTCTGCACAACACAATTCTGCCGACACGAATCTCCCGACACGAATCTCCCGACACGAATCTCCCGACACGAATCTCCCGACACGAATCTCCCGACACGAATCTCCCGACACGAATCTCCCGACACGAATCTCCCGACACGAATCTCCCGACACGAATCTCCCGACACGAATCTCCCGACACGAATCTCCCGACACGAATCTCCCGACACGAATCTCCCGACACGAATCTCCCGACACGAATCTCCCGACACGAATCTCCCGACACGAATCTCCCGACACGAATCTCCCGACACGAATCTCCCGAAACGAATCTTCCCACACGAATCTTCCCACACGAATCTTCCCACACGAATCTTCCCACACGAATCTCCCGACACGAATCTCCCGACGCGAATCTCCCGACACGAATCTCTTCGATTCGCGTTCCTCTGCCTCCCACTTCTGACACTCCCTACCCAACCACCGTTACCCTACTTTGTTCAGATCACGTTCCGTAGTCTCTCGTCTCACCTCGCCAGCTAGCCTCGCTCTCCCACGGCCCGCTCACGGCCCGCCCCGTCCCGTCCCGTCTGCGCTCCGCCGTTGCTGCGGCAGAGAGCGCCGTGGGAGCCTACAGCCGGCGACAGCCTCGCCGTGGGTTGCTTAGCGAGACAGGCGCTGACACCGTGAGCGGCGCTACGCGGGCAGGGGTGGGCTGATGCGGGCGGGATGGGGCGGGGTGGGGTAGCTCGGCGGGTCGGAAGAGAAGCACTGGGCGGGGAGTGGAGGGGGCGACGGGGTCGCCCGCGGCGGTCGCGAGAGGCCAGCCCCACTCACAGGCCGAGGTCACCCTACCACCACCGCCGCGGCACTTGTGTTCACCTGCCTACGCAAACCCCGCCGCCGCCATCGCCACCGCCATCGCCGCCGCCCCGCCCCCCACGCCGCGCCCGACAGTGCACTTCGCTCCGTAGCTATGGGCGGCGAGGGGATCGCGTCAGAGAAACGCGGCGTGCGTCGACTCCTTGAGAAATCGATTGCGCCAGGTTTGCTTTCTTGCCGTTGGTCAGGAATTGCAAGAAGTGATGCACACAGAAGCCACCCAACGTTCTTTGCTTTTGAAACCGGACAAACGTAAGAATCATTAAATTTTTCTAATTACTTGCATTGCTCATTCTTCAGAAATGTATTTTCATATGTACAGACATTCTAAGACTGACTCCATATTTTAGAAATGTCTACATGACTCATCGAATGAATTTTACATGTAACAATGAAATTCAAAATATATAATACAAAAATAAATTGTATTAGTTACTTCAGTGATTTATTTATATCAGCATTCTGTAGAATTGCTGCGCTAGTTGCTAATCATGTTAAATGATTGATTCAATTATTGAATAAAAAAACAATTAACCGTTTCAAAAATTTCTGATTCACTGAAAGAAGAAAATAGAACTGTAGTTGTACACAATGATATTAAATTTAATTGAGGACATTTGATTTGGACTCTACGTATTCATATTTGCGAATTTAAAAAAATAATCTCTTACAGCTCGTGCTGATTTTCATTTTAAAACGTATTTTAAAAGTAGTACTTTTTGAAACGGTGATATGATGGGCATTATACACGAGTGTGATATTAAAATACGAGCGAGGAACGAATATCGTAAACTAAACCCGAGTGTATTAATACCCATTACATCGAGTTTCATACGGTACGTTTTCTACAACTTATGGTAATTTTTATAAGTTAAACGTATACATCCAATTGTTTCGAGGCAGGAGATAAGCAGGATTCAGCCAAGGCCACCTAACGGGCAGCCACCTTACCCTGCTGCAGGTGGCTTTGGTTTACGATTCAGCTTACACGAGTGTACAAAAGTTGCGGCAATAATTCCAAAGTCATCATTTCCGCTATTTCTCTTAATTCTGGAAGTGCCAACTCAACCTCTGATTCACTAGATATTTTAAACTAAGGAATTGGCAGGTTTTTAAGGGCAACCACATGGCACCAACATATGACTTGCGTTCTGATCTTAACGTCTGTCAATGTCCCTTTACCACTACCACAGCGCTAGTGAAATAGGATGAAAGTGAAATAAAAAACCCAATTTAATTTAAATAATATTTCACGTAAAAATGTCTAATAAAAAAAGGAATTAAAACTGACAAGCGTAATGAAGTTGTAATTCAAATTTTAATGTAAACAATCGAACGAAACATTTACTAGAAGAATTCTCAATGATTAAGTACGTGTAAAATCTTGGTTTGTAAACATCTCTGTGATTGGAGATTGGAGATCTTGACAATACCGATTGTCAAGAACATGCATCATAATGAAATCTGTATCGTAACGAGTGCCATAATGCAACGAATTGCAGCCATCAATTGAGAGAATTATACAATAGGAGTAGAAAATATTGTTTATAGTACTAGGATCATCGTAAATATACATTTAATTATCTTGCAGCAATTGGATCTTTTTTTTAGAATTTCAAAACAAATGCGTCAACTGAGTGAGTAGAATTCTGAAACTTTAAGATTAAAAATAGTATGCCAGTGCTGAATTCTGAATTAGACCTGAGTCTAATAGGTGAGAAACTACTGGCCGTTGAAATAAAGAAATTATCTCAAAGATTTTTGCTGCTCATTATAGAACCAACATCAATGAGGAATACGTCCATTTTCACAAGCTTTAATCTACGATCTTGTCATAATCTATGACATGTGCGAACAGCTATCGTTACCATTCAGCCACGACATAGCTTTGTAAAAGAATTTATTCGAAAACGTGTTTGATTCAGTATATTTGTTATAGATAAGGGAATGAAGTATGGATATGTTCACATATTTCAAATTTCGATTAGTTTCAGTAAAGGCTATAATATAGAGAAGATAATTCTAATTATTTGTCTAATAAAGTTTTTTGAGTAGTTTTAATGTGCGATAGAAGGTTCTCTTTATTTTTCATAAATAATTTTAACTTACAGAAGGCAGTATTTCAGAGTAGCCGTATAATATTCCCCGTAAGAAAACATTCATAAAATATTAGGATGATTTTAAAAATCGTTGTATTATGTCATAAACTGTTTCTTTCGGTAACGATGGCGTAACACGGTTTGGGTTTAATTTCACAATACCGACTCGGTGCTTGTGTACAGATTTTGGTAATATTAAAAAAAATCTTCACAAGTGTATCATTAGCTCAACTTCCTATCGTACATGGTTTTTGAGAAATCTATTGCATGGTGTCTGCTTCTTAGAGCGTAGCCAGAAATCAGGACAAGTATCTCTCAGAAACCGCACGATAATAGCTTGTTCTGCGTTTTCAGCCATATTAATTACGATTTGAGTAAAATACCCAGACCAGGTTCAATATACCCAGAAACATTACGTGCACAACCGAATTTCATTTTTACATTGGAAGAATTCGCTGTAATGTTGTGTTCTCAATTGCTTTTCCTCATTGTAAGTTACTCAATTACTCAATCAGGCAACACTTCCAAAAGGAAAGAGTAAAAAACGATAAACATTTAACAGAAAATCGTATAGTTAACATGATACTAGTGTAGTGCTGATTCCAGTGCTAGTTTCTTTCCTATAATTCCTGTTTACGAAAACTGTATTTATCTCTGACATTTTCAGAAATAAATTTCAAAAGACAGATTTCTGTAGAAGTGTTTAAAACTTTGTGACAATAATATATCTGTAAGAGAACTACAAGAAAATAGCTTTTAAACAATGAAAGTAGATTTGGCCGCTTACGATGAAACTTTTCTTTATTCTACATAGTGAAATGGCTGGGCGATTGCAGTGAAAGTGGTTCTTTCATCAGAATGACAACGAAGGTGAACGCCAGAAGCAAACCGCACAGTATAACGGCAACCGCAGTGGAATGCCGTTTCATGTAGTTCCTGAATACTAGATGAACGATTAGAGCACTCCAATTAAGGCCAATGTAATAATCCCGCGCCTATTACAGAGCCTGTTGCAAAACGGAATTCCCACAGAGTAATGACGCATGAAAAGAGAGTCGCCTCAATGTAATATGTGCTGTTGAGTTCATCACAAACCACTGTAAGATTAATCAGGACGAGAACGAGAATCGGAATGACTGATATGACTCGGAATGAATCATAGTGGCAGTCCCTATAGTGTAATCTTTGCATGCAGATCCATGTGTTTGTTCAGAGAAGTGAACTTGAATTCGTAAAGATATAGCCCGTCTTCAATGATAGCAAACTGTTTTAATTTATAAAAAAAATAAGAGAATCTTTAGCACAAAAATCATAGAGAATATTAATTACCATATTTAACTATGTTACTTGTAACATGTTTACACATGTGTGTGTGTGTGGGTGGGTGGTCGTACGTGCGCGGGTGTCCGTGCGTGTGGAAAATCTGTAATGAATCATCCACAACTGCCTAGAGTATTGATTTAAGTCTTTTGTAAATTCTTTATTAACTATATAATGAGATAATGAGATTTCCTATTAGGGTGGAACCACCAAAAATATACTTTGTATATTTTCTTATTTAATACTGTCATTATTGTCTATTTTTCTGGCGTTTAAGTACTTGATGATGTAATTTTCATCACAAGTAAGTTAATGAACACAGAGTTAATAAATGATTGACGAATCCTTATTTTTTTCATTTGTTAAAATGAACCCAGTCTGATCCGTCAACCATTTACGTAAAATTATTAATAGAACTTACGGGAAATTGCATACAAAACGTATTTACACTCATGTTTGTATATTTCAAACACATTAGTCTCTAATTAGCCGTGAAGATACATCAAAATGAACATTTACACAAACAATATGCTAACAGAATAATTTCGTTCAAAGAAAAATGTATCAAACAGGTAGGAACAATATTTAAAAAGCTATTTGAAATCATTGTGGAAACAGTGATAATTAAGTAAAATTAACTAATATACATGAAAACATGTAAATTGAGGCAAAAGTTTCCGGTTTATTTGAAATGAGATTGTTTGAATTCGTTACCATGTAGTATTTACTATATCAAACATTTTTGGCAAGAAGAGATTTTACTATAAAACTGAAAAGGCATAATATTTAAAAGTAACATGTTATATGACTACATCATTTAATTTATTACGGTCGTTTTTTGAATCATTCATTCAAGAGTTTCATTTAATAATGCAAGCCACAAATGTTTAAGAGCTCAGTTACTCATTCAACTATAAAATCTAGTAGTACTACAAATCGAACAGACTTTCTCGCATTAGTTTTCTATTTTCTTTGGTCTGAGCTAGCTATTCAGACTTGCCACATAATTTTGACAGCTGCCATCTATCGCCGTCCAATCAACAATTTTTTTTTTTTTTTTAGATTTTCTCAATTTTTCGGTTTCCTAATAGTAGAACCGATATATCACTTTAAGAATATTAACGAAGAGTTAAACCTCGTCATAATGGCAATTTTCATTGACGAATCTGGAGCCGTTTTAAAGAAAAAAGCGTTACTGTAAGTGTGAAATTTGAAGCTCTTTTCCACAGAAACATTTTCAAAAAACTTAATTTGAAGTAATTTGAGGCACTTGAAATCATAAATGCAATAGTGATTACAAATCGCTGGAAATGTGCAAATTAATGGCGTGAGAGATTTAAAAAAAGTACATTTGTGAAATTTTGAAAAACAAAAAACAAAAGAAACTCCAAAATGAACTTTATATAATATTAAACAGTACAATTAGCACTATCCTTTGGAATCCTTTTAAGAATAAATTCTGAAACATTTCTGAGAAAATGGCGTTTGAGTGTTTCTGAAATACGGAATTTTGAACTCATTGTAACAAAAAACTGTTGAGATTTCGAGAAACGTTTTGAGACATCATTCAAAAAATATACACGTAAATGCAATAGTATAAAGAAATCGTCCTAATGTAAATATTAACGACGTGAGAGTCTAGTCAAAAAAGTATATTTTTGTAATTTTTGAAAAAACAAAAGAATAGAGCAAAATGGCGTTTATGTCATAGAGTACATTTAGTACTATCCCTAGCAAATGTTTACAAAACAAATTTGAAGCAGTTTTTGAGAAAATCTTGTTTTTCTTATTTTTTAATTGCACATATTGCTTGCAATATTACACTATAACTACTAAAATGTTAAAAAAATGTACAGGATCTTAATGAAAGATTTAATCATGAACAACAAAGTTCATTTGTAGGAAAAATATTTATCTTCAAAGTTATAGTTGTACGAAGTCCCCGAAAAAATTAAAACTTTTGCAATTTTCGAAAATTCAGTTATTTGGAACAATCGGAATTATGCCACCTTTACAAGTGTATTTTACTCAATTCTTACAAGAAACTTAGGAAAAAATGTGGAGCAATTTTTGAAAAAATTTTGAAAATGTCCCTAGGGCTTCATGTAAAGTACCTCAAATTTTAAAGAAAGTTTTTCAAAATCGCTACGCCTTGAGTCGAGCCAGATCGACTGGGGAATATCCATTTTGGAAAAAAATCCTACGTGTGGTTTAGGCGCTAGTGGTATTAACAGACGTCAGACGAACAGACGGATGGACAGACAGACGTTTTGAAAAAAACAGTTTTTTTGCTATCAGGGGACCCCAAAACCTGTATTTCCGTTGAAATATCAAAATAGATTTTCAGCAACATTACATACTTTCTCTATACCACGCATATTACTGTGTATAAACGTACGTATCCGAGAAAGTATTTAAGATACATTTACAGTGACGCAACCACTATCTTCTCTCCTCTCTCTCTCCCTCTCTCTTTCTCTCGCTGTCTCAGTCTCTCTCTCTCTCTCTCTCTCTCTCTCTCTGTATGTGTGTGTGTAAGAGGGGTACAGGTAAAGCGTGCAGTTGAATTAATGTTTTCTTAAAAAGAATGTTTAAATTATTCTAAATATAAAATGTATTTTTATTTGCCAATATATGTTACTTTAACAATTGAAATACTGAATGACTATCGTTAGTATAGAAAACTAGTAAAAGCTATATTTTTAAGGCATATCATTGCTTACGGAGAGATTGATGTCCCTGGATCTCCCTCCCCACATTGGGTTGTCCGTTGTACACTTAGGGAAAGATCCACATAGGCCAAATTTCGTAAGATTTATTTTCTGATCCATCTTTACCACGTGGTTTAATCCGATTTTAGCATTGTGTAATTAATGTTGGAGCTTTAAATCTTGATATCTTGACCATGAAAAAAGAAATAAAAATAACGTCATTTCCGTGTTCACACGAAAATGCACGGTTTGACATGAACAAACTGCACGATTATTAAATTTATCTGTAAATTTCTGAAGGTAACAAAACATCTTAGACATTATCACACCGCGTTTTATTAGTTCGAAGATCAGATATCTTGCATTGTTCCGGTCTGCCGTCGCAAGAGCTATGTCTCTCTTCTTCCGCAACTTTCTAAAACTCTGTATCGATCGCCCGATTGATATAGCCAGAGTAACTATTGAGGGACTGCGCTCTTCCGAGCCATTTCTCCCAACGGTTTGCTTTTCGCGCGCAACAACGGCGAGCCGACCGTTCGAGCACGCCCAACTTACGCGTTAAGCCAGAGATATCAAATATTTCCCCCTCGAATGTTATCGCGTTTCTCAGACCACGCTATGGATTTCTGAACAATAAGTCGAAACACTTGAGGAAATCGCTAAGAAACTTCCGCGCGGCCGGAGGCGGCGGGGAGCGGGCGGGCGGGAGGGCGGGTGTCCGCTGCGCTGTTTCTAAGAATTGTTTGTTTCTTGTCAACGCTTCGGAAAGAAACAGGGTCAAGTAAAGAAAAGAGAGGCGAGGGAGAGTTTGTGGGTATCAGACGGTTTATCAGCTGTCGACTCCGAACGTTTACTCTTGCGGTCACGCGGTTCACACACGACGCACACAATAGGATGCTTCGAAAAGAATTGGCTAGTTGCCCGAAATTTCAATCTATGGGGGAACGGTCAATAAATACGTAACCAGTATCAGTGAAATTATTTGTTATTAATGCATATTCATCAACAATGAACTACCGGCTTAGTTTATCTCAGGGTCAGCATTATCGATGACAAGCGTTTGTGACCGGGAGGTCCTCGAGTTCGATTCCCGGCGGTAGCGGATTTTCGATACTAGCTGACATAACTGGGCCGAATGCATCCGTTTCCTGTAGAAATATTCTAACGGCCGGCTGCTCAATGGTAGTTTTCCGTAGTTTCTCCAATCATTACCTGGCGAATGCCGGAGCAGTACTTAAACAAACGGGTCATGGACCGCGTGGGATCATTTCTTCCTTTCTCCTCCTTGTTCTATCTTCTCCCCATTCTCTTACACATGCACTACGCTACCACACGTCGGGAACTCCGGCTTGGGCGGTGTCCCTCTGGAGAGAGATACCTGGAGGTGGAACTCTCAGCAAGCCGACGTATAGTTCGGCGCTGGATCTCACCATTCAGCAGAGAAGGTATCACCGCCACCTCCAGGAACAAAACATTCACTACACAAGTGAGATTAACAGTTTGACCTACCTGGAAACATCAATCAATTAGTTAGAATATAACTCAATAATCCTAGCTATTACTTCCTCTTCACTTACTTCTGTGGAGTTGTGGAATCGCTACTACTTAAGTTCGCGATGGAATGGCGTTTGACTGCGACTTCGAACGATACAACAGTGATACAAAATTACGCGATCATTTTGAAATCAATTTGTACCAATATTTCTTCTGAAAAAGAACAATCAGCTTCGACAATAACGTAACAAATTCTTTCATTTTACCTACCCTTCCACTTTCCATCCACGACTTTGTTTAAATTTGAGAAAAAAGTAAAAAGAAATTGAAACGATGTTCAAAAGAAACTACACAACTTCCAGATTCAGCGTAGTTCCTGAAACTGTATTTAAATGTTCGCTACTTTTGAAGCACACTGTAGAGTATAATCAACGCAATAATTTAATTTCATTCAATTTATTCTTTAATCACACACACATTAAGGGTAATATAGATGTATGGAATATCCGATAAAAGTATTGCTACCACTTCATTCTGTCTGTGATTGATCCCATCGAATTTGACTTCATAATTTCGCGAAATACGGAGCAGGAGTATATAGTTAAGGGAAATAGAGGGAGAACAAATCGTTCCGGCAATACATTTTTAAGGGTGGCAATTCTATACAGTCTTATGACGATGAATTTAAGGACAACGATAAATCCCTTCTTGCAACAATATAGAAACGATCCTTAAATTGTTTTCGCTTCGTATTGACCGTTCGAAGGAAAAGAGCGACAGACACAAAAGCCACCCCAGGCAGAAAAAGCATATGGTAAGCACTTCGAAGCATGGAAGGATCTGTTTAATCCGACAAATGCCTATTAAGGTGGGAGAGAATTATGAAGGGTATTTTATATTTTGAAAAAGAAACATAGTTGCCACAATAAAACTTTCTAAATACTAACTGCAGATCTCATCAGCTTCATTGAGCTTGGAATCTTACCTCTGCCTTGCCTATATATTTAGGAATCTGTAATATTTGTCAAAAGTTACTTACTTAACGGTAGGAACATATTTTCATTCAATACTGATATTTATGATTACAACACACGGCGTAAAAATCACGTTCATCAAGTGTTAGTATCAACAGCTCACTATCAGAAATCCACATACAATACATGTACGTTACTTTACAACGCACTGCTAGATGACATTAAACAATTAAAGTCGGTTCACAAATTTAAGTTGAAAGTAAAATCTTTTCTGCTGCATAACTGTCGGTCGACAGCGTCTGCAATAACGGTCGACAGCGGTCGGAGTCGGACGTGTTTTTGTTTTGATAGACAAACCGTTGCGGATTGATAGCTGTCGAATGAAAAAAAAAGTATAATATCGAAAGATTTTTGAAAGTTTTGAATTAATATATTGTTTAAGAATTCGCGTTATGGCGTCAAAGAGATATAAATGTGCAAGTTGCTCCAAGCAAATTAGAGAAAATAGCTCAAGCCTGAGTTGTGTAAATTGTAAAAACTGGTTCCACAAGAAGTGTAGTGATCTGAGTGATGAAAAATTTAAAAAGATTGCTGCTGAATCTAAAAAGAAAGGCCAAACAAGCTGGCGATGCTCGGGATGTCTTTCTGAGGTGAGCATAGTTGAATCTGATGATGAGGACGGAATGGATGTCGACGTGTCATCATCACCTACAAACGAAATCTTTTTACTTAAAATGGAACAAATGTTTGAGAAATACCTGGCTCCGTTTAGAGAGAAAGTAGATAAAATTGAGAGCAACATTGCAAGTATCAAGTCAGAATTGAGCAAAAATACAGAGCAAAATAAAATCAACACCGAAAACTACAGAAAATTAGAAAAAAGAGTTAAAATAGCTGAGGAAAAATTATCGTCATTCCATGATAATTCAAGTGATCCTGATAATACGATATACGAGATAAATGAGCGCAAAAGACGAGAAACTGAAGTCATTGTTTTCAACGTACAGGAATCTGAAAAATCAGTGGGAACTGATCGACGACAAGACGATTATGAAAAAATAGCAGTCATTATTCCAGACGAGTTATCCGAAATAGTAAAAAATTTTAAACTTCGTCGACTTGGTCGACCAGCAACAGGGAAAACTCGTCTGTTGCTAATTAAAACTCCGTCGGTAACTGAAGCTAGAACCTTGTTGAAGATTAAACCCACGAATGAAACGAATATCGTATTTAAACCAAATCTTACACAAGCTCAGCTAAGCCATCTCAATACTCTACGTTCTGAACTTAACAATTTAAAAAAAATCTGGTGACAATGATAAAACCATTAAATACATAAATGGGATACCAAAAATTGTAAACAAACAGTTTTTTCGCACGTCAGAAGAGAAGCACGAAGAAGCACAATCAACTCATTTATTATCAGAACGCTAGAGGATTGAGAACTAAATTGAAACAATTTTTAACCTCTACCGCAAACTATCACTCTGATATTATATGTGTAAGCGAATCATGGCTAAACTCTTCCACCTTGGACGGAGAAGTAGTAGATAATTCATATACCATATACAGAAAGGACAGAGATCATTTGACAAGTAACCGCGAACGTGGAGGTGGAGTCTTCATTGCAGTGAAACGTAAGATTTCGACAGAATTACTGACCACTAATAACACCGATATCGAACAAGTGTTTATTAAAATAAAGTGTTTTAAAAGTGACATTATAATCGGTTGCGTATATATACCACCACAATCATCTATAGACACATACAATAAACATCTAGCTACGGTATCATATTTGAAGGACAGATATTCCAATTGTGAATTGATGATTGTGGGTGATTATAAGCTTCCTAGTAGTTACCCCAGTACAAAATGCGAAAATGTTGTATATAGTGAGATGCTCTTAAATAACTGTCAACAATTTAATGAAATTTGTAATGTAAATGATAAAACTCTTGATTTATGTTTCAGCAGTGCAGATGTAAAAGTGAAAAGAACAGAGGCTATTGTAAATGAAGATAAGCATCACCCAGCGCTGAATATACAAGTTGAAATTCAGGCTAATCTTAAAACAAACAATACGACAACGTATAATTTTAAAAAAGCAGATTACATGAATCTAAACAGATTTTTCTTGAGAAGTAATTGGATTGATCTTTATGAGTTCGAATTAGTAGACGATAAGGTTAACTGGTTTTACAGTAAAATATATGAGGGAATTGTACAATTTGTCCCAATATATGATGGTAATGGGAAAAACTATCCCTGTTGGTTCTCCAAAGAATTAATACAAAAAACAAAGCAAAAGAAGAGGGCACATACAAAGTATAAAAAATTGGGAACAAAAGCCGCTCACAATCAATTCCGAGAATTGAGATTGGAATGCAAAAAAATGAGTGAGAAATGCTATGATGATTACATATCGAAAATTGAGGGGATGATGAAGATAGATATCAAACAATTCTGGAAATTCATCAAAAACAAGAGACGGAGCGATCTAAATATTCCATCAACTATGTCCTGGAATGAAAAAATAGCAACAAATGGAAGTGAATTGAGCAATCTATTCGCATTGTATTTTGAAAGCATTTATTCGAGTAATTTGAATGACTCTACCATAACAGATGAAAATGGGAACGAAGAACCATCAGCAAATCTTGACGCTGACCTCACCAAATTTACCATCCGTTATGATGATGTGTTTCAACAACTATGCAAGCTGGATGTTAAAAAAGGTGCTGGACCCGATGGCATACCTAACGAGTTTCTGAGAAATTGTGCTATAGGACTCGCTGAACCCTTATCCCACATCTTCAGTAAATCAGTGGAATCTGGTATCTTTCCAACAGCATGGAAAATATCTTACATCAGCCCGATTCATAAATCAGGATCCAAATCTATAGTAACCAATTATAGACCTGTATGTATTCAATCATCAATATCAAAACTATTTGAAAAAAATATTCTACCTCAAATATTTTTTCCATTTAAAAATATCATCTCAACAAAACAACATGGATTTATCAAAGGTAGATCAACAAATACAAATCTCTACTTATATACTAACTACGTGCTTAATCAGATGAACCAAGGTAACAATGTACATGCAGTATACACGGATTTCAGTAAAGCTTTTGACACGGTGGATTATGACATCTTATGTGATAAATTGAATCAATATGGAGTACGGGACAAACACTGGGTTGGTTTCGCTCGTATCTGACAGGACGGTATCTTCAAGTTCGAGTAAATGGACACATCTCAACTGAATATGAAGTAACCTCAGGCGTACCACAAGGTTCACACCTTGGACCCATTCTTTTTAATATTTTCATCAACGACATCGGTGATAAATTTAGATCTGAGTATTTGTTGTACGCAGATGATTTGAAAATATTTAGAAAAATAACTGATGATTATGACGTTCATGTACTCCAGCAAGATATTGACGAGCTGAATAACTGGTGTTCGAGGAATAAATTAAAGCTGAATCTTAGCAAGTGTGTGGTAATCTCTTTTTCACGTTCTGCTCAACGACAACCTGCAATATACTATCTTCCTGGACATCATCTTGAAGAAGTCACATTCACAGAGGACCTAGGGGTCATTATCGACAATAAATTAAATTTTTCGAATCACGTAAATAAGATGATATCTAGAACGGCACAAACACTGGGATTTATACTCAGATTTGGAAAAGAATTTAATAACGTTCATACACTAATTCACCTATACTCTACATTAGTACGTCCAAAACTCGAATACTGCTCAACGATCTGGTCACCGTACACAGATACTCTGGTTGAAAAAATTGAAAATATCCAAAAGAAATTTTGCAAATTTGTTAAGTATTATATGGGTACTGGAGGTCAATGCATAAACATCGATGAAGTCTACAATCAATTCAACATTGACAGCCTTTCGAGACGAAGACGTATTACGGATCTAACATTTTTTTATAAGATCATTAATTGGCAAATCGACTGCCCAGAAATACTAGAACAATTCGAATTCGTCTGCCCAAAGCTTGGCTTGAGATCCAACAGACTGTTGAATTCAGTTGGGACTACAAAGAATTACGTACATCACGGACCGAAAAACAGGATAGTTAATCTGGTGAATGAATACTGTTCTGACTTGGAATTCTTCGGAGGATCTATCTCATCATTTTTGTCACAGATAGAGAAATGTGGTGCTCTCTAGAAAACGATTTCGTCGTATTTTCGATTCTATACTTCGATTATTTTTGATCAGTAATATATTTAATGTATTATGAATTAAATTATATTTTTGTTTATATATATAATTATTATTTTAATAATATACTGCGATAACTTCTGTTTCAGTAATGGTTTATTGTAAATTATACTTAGAAACTCAATATATACATTGTAATTTCTTATTTGTATAAAGCCGATTGGCGTAAATTAAATAAATAAATAAATAAATAACTATTTGTGTACAATTAGAGACTATAGTGATTACCAAAAAGAAAAATAATGTTTATTTTAACAAAATAGTGATATATAATGAATTCGTTTACATTTGTATTATATATATTTTTTTAAAAAGACTTAATATGTTTGTAACAAATAATGTACTTCAGCTTCCGGGTCAATGACCCCCATGTCGATCAGGTTTTTGTCCAGTTTCCCTTATCCATTGAGCAAATGCTGAGATGGCCCTTTGTTTTGCTTCTGGACGTAAATGAAGCTTCACTATGCGCACGTTTTGTTGAACTCTCCTATTGCTTGTAATGGTAAGAGTAGAGGTAAGGGCGAGTCGCTATTTTGTTAGCAACGCAGAAAAATCATACTTGCAATTCGTGTACCGACGCAAATAAGTTCTTTAACTCAGCATCGAAAATGACTATTTTTCAAATATTGCTAATCTTAAGATTTTTAAAATTTATTTATTTATTTTATTATTTATTTGTGTTAAACTTTTACTCATCTTTCAACTATTTATAGTTAAAATGACGGGAAGAGATTTTGGAACTCAAGAACACGTGCGCAGATAATCTTTTCTCCCCTACGACACATACAGCTTTTACTGTTTTTTTGACTGAATAAAACTAAATCTAAATCATCTTCTATACACTACGCTATGAATCACACTTGATTCTGGTTAACTTTGAACATAAGAGAATTGTATGTACAGAACTGCGAAGTGCCGGGGAAAAAAGATGAACTATAAAGACTCGTACGGTATTTTATATTACGCATTCTGAATTTTGTAATTATTAGCAGTATTGGCAATTGATGTTTAATTTAATTGTAGCATGAAAATACATTAGACAATTATGAAATACATGTAAAAAAAGCTAGCGCCTATCGTGATCGAGATACGAATTTGTGAAAATAAAGATCGTCAACTCAGTTAAGCTAGTTCTTGATTTAATTTTTAGCAGTCACAGTAAGAGGTCTGTGATGATTTACTTTTGGAAGTCTTGCAATGAACATTTTCCTATTTTAAGGGAAATAATATATTACAGACATCAATTAAGAATATTTTGAACGAATGCTTCATTTTATCGCTGCCGCTAAGTATACTGAGGTATTTCATGGACACACTCAATTGAAAATATGTATTCAAAAATATATATAACACCCAATCATTAAAAAAGAAAATATATTGACTTATTTGAGCCATAGGGTTTTCAAGTAGTTCGGAAGTAAAATCATGTCACAACAGGACATTTATCGTCTTCATATTCAGGCTTACGGAAACTAACATCATATACTACAGCATATACGTTCTCGGAGTTTTTGTTGTAAATTTGCAATTATTGAAAATTCAAAACGTCCAACAAAAATAATCTGGGACATTTTTAAGTGTATTTTGCTCGATCGAAAACAAATGAATCCGAAAATCTGGAGGTGTTATTGAGAGAAGTTTGAGAATATTATTGAGTCTTCATATAACTTAAAAATTAAAATATCCGTTTCAAATAGGAAGAGTTCAGCCAAAGTTCGGCCAGATAGAT
This sequence comes from Gryllus longicercus, assembly GCA_038098605.1. Taxonomy (NCBI): domain Eukaryota; kingdom Metazoa; phylum Arthropoda; class Insecta; order Orthoptera; family Gryllidae; genus Gryllus; species Gryllus longicercus. The sequence continues at coordinate 560,852 of JAZDUA010000212.1, forward strand.
TTTAGTTCGGCCATAAATTTCAATTTTTTGCAAAATCATCTGCACGATTTAGTCGCTAGCAACGACCACTCTCGGAGAGACAGACTGAGAAACGTACGCCGTGACCAAATTGTTTGGTATCATGGACCCACAAAATGTGAACTCTGACAACACAATAGAAGAAGTAATTTACTACATAGGAAAACTAGATTCATTCTCATTTTTATTTTTCGTCCTTACGAAGTTATTTTGTAAGAAGAGTGAGTATGTAATCCTGCGCCACCAAACGGCGGATTTTCGATATAAAAACTCTTATTGCCGGGCCCTGGTAACGCAAAAGTGAATAAATCCTATTGCTAAATGTAGAAAAAGTCCTTTAACACATGGTGTAGCCAGAATTCATGTTTTGTGGGTCATTGATACCGAAAAATAGATTGACAGCAAAATGTCTGTCTGTCCGTCTTTGGTCAACGTTAAAGCTAAAACACTTCAGTTGATTTTCTTCAAAATTGATACTACCCACTAGATCTGATTGAACTCAAAACTTTGGGAGTTACATCTGGGTATTTTGACTTTTGGAAATACTTTACATGATCCTCAAAAAAATTTTCAAAATTTCCTCAAAAATCCCACCAAATATTTTGATCAACCTTTCATCGGATAGCATTAAGGACGCTGAAGAGAATGCTGCCAGACTCATATTGGTTGAAATACCAGTTTTTTTAAGTTGCAAAAGTACAATTTTTTGTGCGTCTTCTTACAACTATAATATTGAAGATTGAGATTTTTTCTTTAATAAAATCTATTCCTTAAAGTTGGATCTTTACGTATTTTCTTGTTCAAATATTCGAGAATATGAGTAATTTTCGTGTAATTTGGCGTAAAATAAAGGCAATTTAAAAAAATATTATTTTTTCTCCAAAATCGCTCTAAACCGTTTCTTTAATTTTTTCTACGGATAGACGAAGGGGTGCAAGAAAGGCGCAGGTCCCATTTTCTATGAACTCTAAATTTTCAAAAATTGCAAATTAGATATAATGCGAGAAAGTATGTGCTGGTTTAGCACCACTAGTTCAATTACCACCCCACAATATAAGTTTTTCTGCCAAAAATCGCCACATTCCATTAGAGCATTACAATACTTTTACAATAGAATTACTCTTTACAACGTAATTGAAACATGAAAGCAAAAACATGTTTAGAACAATGTCTCTTACTTGTCAAATTGTTCACTCTCAACAGCACAAAATTCGTGATATTTACTCTCGTCAGTCATTGGTGGAACACGGAAATACTATCCTCCTGATACACTTCAATTAGTGCGAACATCTGTCGAAGCGTAGAACTTGTCAACTTTACATGTCAAATTCATAAGTCAAATACTTTAAAATTGCAACCATGCACATCGAGAATACGAGACTTTTAGTCACGTGCCATTAAGCCTCTCAACAACTAAAGCGGGATAGTCTCTATTACAGCTACGCCAGATAAGCATCACATGATACCTCAGTTGACAGGAAGCATTACAGCGACAAACTTTAGCTGGCAGAGGCATGAATTACGACAAAGCTGGCGCTCGATGACAATGTTGGCAGTGTTGACGGATTCGTGAATTTAGCCGACATTCAACTCGCCACCCCATTACGGACGACGATCTTAATACCCAGCAGCGCGTTCCGCAAACAGCGTCTCTATTTCGCAAAGAGTTTTCTTTTCCAGAGGCAAAGTGCCTACTTGCAGGTGCGGTTTTCCCCGCCGGCAGGCCTATACATCGCTCGCCGCCGATCTGTGTACATGATTTCCTACCACGATATTCGTCACGCATTTTGCTCCAAACAGAGGCAACGATGACGCATTATCCGACATTAATAACGCCGGTGACTACCACAATGACGATTTTCTGAGGCCTCCGAAGCGCGACGCAGTAGCGGCAGAGGCGGCAGCGGTGGCGGCGGTGGCGGCGGTGGCGGCGGCGGCGGTGGCGGAAGCGGTGGCAGTGGTGGTGATGGCGGCGGGGGCTGCGGTGGCGGCGGGGGCGGTGGAGGCGGCGGCGGTGGCGGCGCCGTCGACGACAGTGGCAGAGAAGCGATGAGAGGGGCTAGGAGAGGGCTGGCGTTCCCTCAAGGAGGCACACCGCCTGAGGTGCAGTTCCTGGGGGCGGGGTGGGGCGAGGGTGGGAAGGGGTTGCGACGCAAAACAAGGCTCGATCGGGGCGCGCACAGAGCCCCGGGGGGCGCTGAGCGTGGACGAGGGAAGCGGAGGGGAGGTGGCAAAGGGAAGGGTAGCACAGCGCGCCCCTCCCCTGCCCTGCTCTCCCATCCAGTCGCCTCCCACACCCACCGCCGCAGATTAATTAGTGGTGTGTAATTAATACCTGGCGCTTCGCCGGTGAGGTCGTGGCGCAACGCGGCGGCGCTGCGGGGAGCTGCATGCTTGCGCGCGGTGGCGGCGAGGGGCGGAGACGGCGAGGGCGGCGGCGCGAGCACGGCCCCGGGTGCCGCAAAGCACCGCCGCCCTCCCCGTCTTCGCCCAACCCCCGCCCCCACTTCCGTCGCCCTCCTCTTTCCAGCGCCTGTCCGCCGCCCAAGAGCCCTTCTCCGCCTCTCGGGGGCTCATCTCCCCAGTACGCGGCGGCGGCCGCGCTCCATCGGCGTCGCTGCCGCTGCGCCCCGCCCCGCCCCGCCCCGCCCCGCCCCCTCGCCGCGGCCACGCGCCCGAGCCCGCGCCTGCGAGAAGTGCTTCCGCCGCCGAGCGCGGAGCCCCTCGCGTCCACACGCGCCTGCACCGCGTGCCGTTTGGCGCAGGGAATTGCCATCTCGACTTTTATCCGGGCACCCGCTAACGTCGTTGCATCATTCCGCCGACCAGCCATCGGCAATACGCCATCATTCTGCTCTCCCGTCATCTCGCCGACCCAGTCATCCCGCCGTTCCATCATCTCGTCCACCGAGCCACCTAGTCATCCCTCCGTCCCTTCGTTCCGCCCACCGGTGTCATCCTGCCGTCCAGCCATTTCGCCTTTCAATGACTCCGCCGTCTAGTCAATCCGCCGTTCAGTCACCCTCCCGTCCAGTCATCTCGCTGTTCCATAAACCCAATTCTCCATCAATTCTTCATCCTTCATTCCATCGTTCCCCCACTCTGCTATTCTGTCATTGCATAGTCCCGCCAACTCGCTATCCAAGCGTTGCGTTGACCCACTAATCCACTGTTCTAATACGTCGACGTCCTCTTTTCCAACCTTTCCGCCATCCTGCAATTCTGCCATCCCGTAATTCTGCCATTCTGAAATCTTGCCATCCCGTTAGTATCTCTACAAGCCATCCCATCCTATCTACAAGCCACTCCACCATCCCGTCATTCTTTCATTCCGCTCACTCGTCATCCATTCATTTCGCTATCCCCCCCCCCCCCCTCAGTCATCCCCCCGCAATTTCAGGCGGCCACCTTGCCATCCGCTCACCCGCCTACTCTCCATCTCTACCCTCCATGTCGCTCGCCATTCCGCCAGCGCGCGCGTGCGCTTCCCCCCTCGCTCCCCCCTCCCACCTTGCCCCGACGAGCCACTCGACGTTCCGCCGAACGTGATTCAGGATTAGAGTGTAACTCAATCCGGAGAGACATAATTTTCCGTTTGAATGGGCTTTGCGTAATCGAGTGTCACAAAGGCAAATGCCCTTCTGCGCGACGCGTATGGTGACGCGGATGATAAAGGGAGGGCGACGCGAAGTTGATGGCTGACGTTTATACTCTTTTGTGAAGATTAAATTAAAATGTTTAATAATAATAAAGTTTTATTCGGTAGGCGTCAGAATTATTACGGGAGTATCGTCTCGTTATATGATGTGTTTGAAACATACTGAAGATTTAAAGAATTAATAGTACACCAAGAAGCAAAATACATATACTGAAATGTACTTAAACTGTTGTAATCTTCCTTAAAATGTCGAAGATTGATAGACGTAAGCATTTACTCGAACAAATTAAGTTAAAATGTCAATGTCCAAGAAGATATAAATGTTACATCATGATTCTTAAAAATTTCGCAATGGCGAGTCAATTCAGGTCTCTTGACCAACAAGGACTGTTCAGCGCCTGGACAGATCAAAGTTCGTGTAAAGGGAAAGAGGACGTACTCACAAGATATAACGTCTTCGTTCAGTATCACAAACTTTTTCTATCCAGGTCAGCAGCACGTCAAACCCTAGTCGTCTTTTGTTGAATTTTATTCCAGCTTACGTGTATCTGCAAAGAGAGAAAAAAACAGTTATTACAGTGTGAGTTTTGTGTAATGCATCAGAAAACATATACATGCAACATTATACATAATACTCGACCAATTCATTATTTAACACAAATAATTACTAATTTATTGTTATAATATTTATGCTTACATTTCCTATTAACGAGACAATTAAGAGTACTCATTAGAAGTAGAATTGTTTAGCACATTTTTAAAATTTTGAAAGGGTGTTTTACGACAATGTTTATCGACAATCTGAGACTAAGAGGATACTTTTGATTGTCAACAGACACCCGTTGCTCTTCAAAAGAGAAGTATACAAAAGAAAATAAATTCTCATATCATTCAAACTACTCAGAAGCTGAAATTTGTATATAAGATACATAAAAAGAAAGATGTACGATATTTAAGAAAAGCCCGCAAAAATTGGAAAATGTAATAAGATATTCAGAGGATCCATCAGTCGATACATAATAAGGGATGGAGTTAATATTATAAAAATAAAAACATATGTTGGAAATTCAAAACAGTAATAAATAGATGATAGGCAAAGTCGACAATAATTCCGTGTAAGAATCGGGTTACTATCTCATTAAAAACTCACACCACAGACATGTTTATTTATTCATATCGAATCTAGGGAGACAATCATCAATATAACTGAAGGGATCCAAACTTTTCTTCTCAGTGACTTAAGTTCCGAAATAATCGCCTTTGAAAATGAAAAGTGCACCACACGCTCCGAAATATATTTACGCAAATGACATATGAGAAACACGACGTTGAATAATGGAACGCCTACGACAAAAGACCGCCGAGATAAGGGAATTTCTACCGAACACATGCAAAATATACAAGCGCATCTCGGAGATCGCATTATAAACTAAGTTCTGTTCCTGTCGGGACTCGCGGAACAGCTAAGTTTATCTCGGTCAAAAGTTGCGTCTACATTAACACACTTATATCTGTCGTAACCTATGTCGAATACGCGGGATGGGGCGTTCTGATTACATTTATGATCAGTCCTTAGATGCAGGTTGGTAAGTTGGGTAACTCTGTTTCGTCCGGGTGCTGAACACAGTTCGCCATCGCGGTTGCGTAATTAGTCATGGCAGCGTGGCCGCGGTCGATAGTGGCGCCGCCAAGCGATGCGCAGAGCGTGGCGCCTACGGCGCCCTTGCTCTCGAACGCGCTTTTCGAAACGCGTCTCGAGAAAGGCAAAGACGACAGGTTAAGAGGACTCAGGGTACGAACCGATGTCACTGCAGCGCCTCTGACCGGGAGGTCCTGGGGTTTGTGTTGGATGGATTTTCTACACTAGTTTGATGGATGGAACGAATTCAGCCGCTGTCTGGCGGAAAATTCTAGCGGCCCGCTGCTCTCATCGAGAGTTTTCCGTGGTTTCTCCGATCGACACCAGGCGAATGCCGCAGCTGTACCGTAACAAACAGGCCACTGGCCGCGATTTTTCCTTCCTCTTCCTTGTTCGTTCTCACAACTTATATTCATTACACGATCATATATGTTGGAACACCAGCCGGGAGCTTAGAGCTTGTACTGACAGGGGTGTACACCTCTGCTGCGATACCTAGTTGGGATAATCCCGTCTTCTAACATGTAGAGCGGTGTCGGATCACACTATCCAGCGGGGGAAGAACATAGCAATCTCCTGTGATTTAAACATTCACGACATCGCTGGGGCTAATGACCATAGGAGTTGACGAGCCTAAAACACTAAATAAATCAAACAAGAAAGAAAGAAAGAAAAGAAAGGGAAAGAAAGAAAGAAAGAAAGAAAGAAAGAAAGAAAGAAAAAGAAAGAAAGAAAAGAAAGAAAGAAAAACAAAGAAAGAAAAGAAAGAAAGAAAAACAAAGAAAGAAAAAAAGAAAGAAAAGAAAGAAAGAAAAAGAAAGAAAGAAAGAAAGAAAGAAAGAAAGAAAAAAGAATGAATGAAATAAAATATGAAAAAAATAATGAAAGAAAAAATAGGTCATGGACCGCTCGCGATCTTTTCTTCCCTTTCCTTGTTCTACCCTATCACATGTCTTATCCCAAAGAGAGGAGAAGACACAAATGCATGCGCCGTTCATCATCACCTATGGTCACCAAAGTACATGTGACTTTTGCTTGGAGGAAACAATGATTCCATTGAAACACTCTGCTGCACTGATGATACCGCATTGTAAACTCCTTTTTCTGACATTTCAGCCATTTCGTACCCTGTCTTCTTCAAAGTGAAGGGGTAATAGCCTACGTTCAGTTTATAAATAATGTACGGTCAATCAGGACTTGCAAGTCAGCCAGAAAATCAGATTACGTCTTCGTTGAGCGGTTCTATTGCTTCCCGAGTTCCGAGAAATGGATTTCCGAGAGGTTTTGTGATTCTCTTTCCCGTCAACTGGAAGGGGAACACAAGATTGCTGTTCTTACTGTCACTGTCGTTAATACATTAACATACTCGAATGACTGAGATAAATGCCGCTCACGTAATAACTCCTGATTCGATTTTCATTTCTCACTATTAATATCACTATTATGAGGGAGAGGTGTGGAAGAGACAGTTATAGATTACTGTCCAATTACCATCTTAGAAATGCACTAAATAAAATAGAATACAAATGGACCAATACTGAAGCTAAAGTATGATTATGCAAACACATTAACTTATGTTATTTAAAATAACAATTTGAAAATGTGTTAATGACAATAGAATATGGTTGTGAGGTGAGAAATAATTTTCAGACTAGAAGCGTTCGTATCTTTTTATTTGTGAATCTGTCTTAAAATGGATTTTAACTGAAAAATAGTATTAAAGAATATGTGTACGAGTACATATGTATGTTATGTATGTTTTTTGTGTGAAACCGGCTTAAGTGGCTCAGGGCAACAATTGATGTCACTGCAGTTCCTCAGACCGGGAGGTCCTAGAGTTCGAGTTCCAACAGTGGCAGGATTTTCGGCGCTGGTTAGATTGCTAGATCAAGTTTAGCTGAAGTCCAGAGAAGAATTCTAGTAGTGGGCTGCTCAAATCGGTAGTTTTCCGTGGTTTTTCTGATCAACACCAAATGCCGGGGCAGAACCGTTCGAAATATGCCACCGACCGCGCGATTTTTCCTTCCTCTTCCTTATTCTATCGAACTCCGATACCTACTACAATAAATAAAAACACTGAACTTACGGGCCTAATAGCTAAATCAGTTTAAAATTCACGTGGAAACACGAAAAAATCAATCAATCAATGGTACAGGCAAAGAGAGAAGGCAAAATGACTTGGCAACTGAGAAGTGCGTTGTGTGCAAACACAATGCTCATCTTCGACGTGCATGCAGTAAGTGAATAATCATTTTATTCACATTTTCATTCGCTTTTTAATTGGTCATACTTTTCTATTCGTGTTAATGAATCCTCTAAATTAGGAATTCAAATCTTTTCGCGACGATTACTACTTCTGTGCGATCACAAATTGCAATGCAATTGAGATATCGCGCGGTGTTTCACAGTCCCTCTTATAAATTCCAGTCCAGCTCTCCCCTTTTCAGCATGGTCTCAGCAGATAGATTCAAGAGCGCTCAATAGAACTTGAGTTTCTAGCAAGGAGATGCGGTTCTTGAAAACTTTTGATGCAAGTAGTATCGAGTACAAACCATTGATCGCGTTATTGGAGATATCGCACATTTTTGCATCGAAGTGATACAGGTGGTATTCAAAAGTATAAATTATAACGTAAAAGATATATTTAATCAAAAGAACCTAATTAATTTTTAAATTTCTGTTACGTTTATCGTAACAACTTTCTACAAGTTCTCTATCGGCGTTGACAATTAAAAATTAAAAGGGAAGATACTTTCAAAATTATGGACTAAATTATAATATTCAAGTAATAAAATTTGTAAATACATCTTTTGAACTTTTAATATAATTCTTATGAATTTGTTAAGATTGTAGAATAAAAAATATTACACATACAAATATTGGGCATATACAATATGCACTAATTATCTATTACACGGATTAGAGGAGTTCAAATAACGTGACAGTCGTGACAAGAGGATTCCTCTGATGACATCTTGTAACTAAAGTTTGTATATTTATATTTTACAAGCTTTAGATCAGGATTTTAATTATATGAGAAATAACGCCTCTAAATCTTCAAATATTTCATATTTATTTTTAAGAGAATCTAAAATGAATTCGACTTGAGCAGTTTTCTGATTATGAAAAGTTCTAAAAACAAACTTTGGTTGAGTTTACATTCGATTTTGGTTATTTTATTTATACATCATTGATTAAAATGTGTCTGTTCGCTCGAAAGGAATAAAACTGAAAGGAAGCAAGAGGAAATGTAACTCATATAACACAGGGAATAAATATAAGGCGCTGATTGCAGTTGATAATAGTCGGTAAGTTTTCTCTATCTTTCTGTTCGTTTTTTATGAGAAAGAAATTATATCGACTAGACTGCAATCACTGCATCTCAAAAAAAAACTAGAATCTTCTTTATTTCCTGAGTGCAAAAAAGTCTAAACGAACAAGATCCAAACAGCACTGCAGTTGTTTCCTCCCGTACTACGACAAAATTTTCCATTTTGACAACGTAGGGAAGATCGATAAGGACCGCAGGGTTGGGAACAATGATTTTACAGTAGCCTTTGTTACTACATCGGGGATAATTACACTCGGGATCGTGAATGCGCGCGTTATCACAGAAAAGCGTTATCATCTCCGCGACTGTCAGTGAGCGAGCAAGACGAGGACAATGGTTGGAGTAACGGGGGGTCTTCCTCGATCGCCACTGGAGCAGTAATTGAATTGCAATCCACCAAAAAATAGCGTCGAAAAAGAAATTAATCGGTAGGACGCAGGAAGTCTCAACTCCGGCGCTTTTCAAAGGCCGCTTCTCTTTAATTGTGTCTGCTAGACCCTGCATAATTTAACGACCGGCGAAAATGAAAATTAAGTTTTGTATCCAGTTGGTTGCCAATCATCACAGTATGCTTTCATAATCACGTTGGCCAGAGTATCTATAATCGACTTTCGGATAGCTTGTCCCCGCATCTTCAAAGAAAGCGAAGCCGTGAACTTGTTCATCTGCATTGTGCTTCTTGAAAAGTTTAGGAAAATAGTAACAATGTAGTGATTGAAGGCACGCAGAAGATTTCAAAAGAACGGTAAAAATTAAAGGGATTTAAAAGAGAAACATTTACATTACAAAAATTTATTTAGAACGGCATTTTAACTTCGTATGTTGATTCCCTTGTAAATTGCAAACAATATACAGTATATCAATAATTATATTTTTAAATATCTAATTGAATATAACAATATTTGTACTGAAAAACACAAAATAAAAAAGGAAATTAACTTCACTGAAATTTAATGCCACAGAACGGATACCACATATTTATCAATCTGTATTTTTTCACTTTTTTAATTAAGCCTATACGCATGGGATAACAACGTTTAATGATCAGTTTGATTTTAAAATTTTGGACCTGCATATATTCATGTTGCAATAATGTTATTACGGTTACATTTTAGAAGTGTAAAGAAATGTTTCACCTCACATGCGTGTTCATGTACTCAATATCAAAACACTCTTTAATCATTCTGTATTCTTGACGCAGGTATTTTAACCTTCACCTTAATAAATTCTGATATGAATTTTTGGCGTACAATATGCGGATGGAGGAGACTTGGCAGAAAAAGAAATAATGATATCAGGAACGGGAAGAAAAAATAAAAATAAATATTTGATGAATCAAGAGAAAAAAATGTGGCGTGAACCTGAAAAGCGCACGGATAATAACAGACTGAAAAAAACAATCTAACTGCGAATAGCCGTGGAACGCCAAAAGAGCACAGAAACAAGACATGCAGAAGGTCATGATCCAAATCCAAGATGACTTACGGTAACTGACGACAGACAAGAGCTGAAAGTCTGAGGGCGGAGTGACGGCAACTGCTGTAGAAGAATTTCGTTACTTTATAATTAACTTTTAAAATATTACATGGAATATCCACATCTGTGATTGTTATCTGATATTTTGGGTAAATGTTTTGGCCAAAAATACTTTACAGCATCAATAATCCATCCTTCAAGAGAAAATGATCTGAAATATCTTAATTACACTCTGGGAATTAAAGTAAAATACGTTTTTTAACTAGAACAGCCTGACACGCACGTTACTCAACTCAGTGACTTGCATTTGAACGCTTCCACGGCAAACAACGTCCTGACGAGAAACAAACCAATTAGTTGACTTGCTTTCACAACCACGTGTCACCGAGCCCCAACACCCCTTTGCTCACCTCCCACAATAAGACATTGACTTCGAGGCATGTCGCGGGGATGGCACAAGGGGGCACGTCGACGGCAAATCACAAGCGCACAGTATTTACTCAATTCCCTCCGCACAAATTACACGGCTTTTATCTGCACTTTTCATTTCCCCGGCGTCGCCGCGCCAACAGTGTTTGTAAAATCGCGCCACACAGTCGGGAATATAAATGGCGCAACCTGCCACGAGCACGCCAGCCGCGGTGCCTGCCTCTTCGGTGCCCCACCCCCGCCCCGCTTCTGCAGCGCCCGTCGACCCTGCCACCGCCCCTGCCGCCGACCTCGGAGAAGAGGGACGAAAGAGCCCTTTTCGCGAGGTGAGGCCGCCTCCCCCCCTACTCCACCCCCGCCTCCCCCCGCTCCCGCGCTCCGACCTCCCTCCACCTCTTACGCGCGCTTGTCGAATACCCTATACATCAACATAGTTGCGGCCTTTGTGTGGCCAATCGATAGAGTTGAAAGGAGTCCGGAAAGCGCTTACCTCCCGCCTGCCCGCGAAATTCTATTCATCGTACTTAGCTGGAGAGCTCGTTTGCCAACTTCTTTCGATTTTGTTAATATTTAAGAGAGGAGTGCGAAAAACTTTGGGAACGCTCTTAATTCGGGGAATAGAAGTAATTCGAAAGGCTGCAGTCGCTTCGTCGAATTTCTTCGCAGACACTGGAGAGACTCGCAGCGCGGCGAACGGTGTGACCGCCTCCTGCACCCGGTACCTGGTTCGAAGCTCAGGCGATTATGTCTTGCCGTGATGATATGACATGTTATCTCATGGCATATTCATGATATGACATGGCGTTACATGTTACGTCCTGTTTCGGTACGAGCTCCTCCAAATTATATTAATGATTCACGGTTTCCCATTTGCGTTATAGGAAGTTCATATAGTGAATATAATACAAGGCTCATCCTAAAGTAAGTGTCGTTTGCGCAATCTCCCGCGCATCTGACAGCACGACAAATATGCGAGCGTAGTTACATCCTTCAACACAATAACGAGCTGGCATAGGCATTATATTTGAATATACAATTGTATGAAGTCATTGATTGTCGGTAAACATGTATAAAACAATTGATTCGCCGGCTGCTGTGAAATACGAGCTGTTAGCTAGTTTTAGAATGCGAGGAATAGTCCACCTTGTGAAATTTATCGTCAGATAAATGAAACTTATGGTGAGAAAGCGATGATTCAAGTTATAGTGTGAAAATGGGTTAGGATGTTCAGCGAAGCAAGGCAAAATATCCCATGCGGGGAGTGCAGTGGCGCCCGTCTTTCATCGCCGAAGAACTGGTGGGTTGCAACGACGGAAATGTTCGTTTGAATACACGAATCACTCTTTTTTATCTGTCAATGCACTTTTTATACATTTTTTTATCTTTATTACACGAAATGTGACTGAACATATGCACTACAAAAAATTGTGTCTGCTATGAGTGCTGGAAACACCAACGGACGTTCAAAAACAAACCGCATGGGAACAGCCAAGTTGCTATTAATGCCACTATATGAAACATGCCTTAATTCGCATGGTGAATGTGCCGGAAAGTAGTTGAAGGTACGTAGATTATTCTCAAATAAAATACAAATAAAAAGAAATAGCTATTATATTTTAATAAAAAAACGGTATTTAATTTTCGGATGAGCTTGTATAATATATTCTACAAAAACGTAAAAATGTGGCTTGATCTGTGATCCTAATTGCTATTGTGTTTCCCAACATTTTACCTATTTACTCCATTATCACTCTAAATCCATCATTTTCATCATCACATCCTTTTTCTATTACAAGTCCCGAGAGCGCGAATGACCAGTTTCAGAATAACAAAATTTTCAGTCCTAGCTCTGCGCATTAGATTAAAACCGAAGGATAAGTAAATAAATAACCGGTATGGTAGGGCGTAACATTACGGCAGTGAAGAATAAATCGAATATATTTCCTTGGCCAACCTTTCCTATTTCAAAACCTGAACGTTTGCGTTGTTTTCGCATTAGCGAGTGGGCCGGTTTGGATGCCGGAACAGGCGTACAGGAGGGGCGTTTTTCGCTGCTCAGTCCGTTCGCGTAGAAGACGAATGCCGCGTAGCAAGTTCCGCAAAAACGGAGCCCGACTTCTCGTAACTGCCCTGCCCGCCGTTTCGCCTACAGAATGGTGGACGTAAAGCCGAACGAACGGACGAAACACTGCCTCTCAATGCGGCAATCTCCGGAAATGACTGACGTATCTAATTGAAATCTCTATGGCTTTGAATATTTTCAGAGAAAAGTGCTCGCTTCAATAAACATATAATTTCTGGAAGAAAAATTACTCTTTTCAAGTTCTTTCCGGTAATGTTTCTTCACAACAGTAATGGTCGGTAATTTTACGTCTTGCAGCAGTTATTTTGTCTCTCACGTTTCGGAAGAGAATTTTTGTTTTGTTTTCGTATCACAGCCGTGCCTCACTAATTCATACTTGCAACAATGATGTTAAACAAAAAATAATACTCGGAGAATACTAATTCAACAATTTTGTTACGTCACAACTCAGATGGTTCTGACGCATATGACATGCACCATTACATTGTAATGACTAATTCTTCAAAATAATTACGTAATCCGGACTCGACCTGAACTCTCAGAATCAGCTTCTTCATATTATGTCAACAGTCCATATCACTAAAAGAAAAAATATCAGAAAAATACTGATTTCACTCACAATTCGATTTTTAGATGAAATGAAACAAGTTTGTTGTTTTCGGAAATGATAATGGTAAACTTCGCCTAAACATTTCTGAACGCCGAACATATGCCAAGGAAAAGAAAGGAGTGCCCTTCTCGTGCGTGCAATACGAGGTTGGGAAATCTGGTACGGTATCTGATTAAATATAATATAATTTTAATTTAGCTAGTGTAGACCACGGTTTCATGAAAGAATGAATATCTAAGTTTATATCAAACATCATTTTTTAAATGAAAATCACCGGCAATATTTTATATACCATTCTATATGATTTTTAATCGATTCGTCGTATATTCAAAGTATATTCAAATTTAGCGCAACGTGTACAAAATTAATAAAAATATAGTTAACATTTTCCGAAACAATTGCCACTCATATGTTCAGTAATTAAGTAATAGTACTGACGAGATGGTATGAAAGAATATAAAGAAGAATTCGTGGAAGAAAAGAAGCACATTAAAAAGAGCAAGGAGGAAAAGAAAATGAAGGAGCGGCGAAAAAAGACGATCCTCTCGCACGCGTCGCGAGGCGCTGCTCCGGAGTGCACCGGGCTGAGACCAGCCCCGCGTGGCGCAGTCGTACGCCCGCTCCTTCGAGATGAATCGATTATCACCGAGAGCGATTCCAGCGTCGCCGGCAGCGCCCTAGAAATCGAAGCGTATCAGCGAGGCGCCGGCGCCGGCCCCTGCCCCTGCCCATACCTCGCCCTTGCCCCCCCCCCTTCGCCCCCGCCCCAGCCTCGCCAACGGGGCGCTGCGCGTCATGTTCCAGCGAGCGGGGTCGCGGAAGGGGCGGGGTGGGGCGGGGGTCCAAGAGAGGGACCGCGGAGGGGTGTGGCGGGAGGAAGGGGTGGAGGGCGCGCTAATGCCCTGGCCCCGCCGGATAAAGTGGAAATACGCGACTTGGTGACGTAATAGAGGGAAGAATGACTTCAGAAGCGCAAGGGATGTTCGCAGCCTTCTATTAAGAGCAGCTCTTTCGTTGCGCGTGCTCCTGTGCTCTTGCGCGCGGCAGAGAAAGAAAAGAGAGAGGAAGAGAGGGAAAGGAGCAGAGATGCGGCGGGAGAAGGCGAAGAGGGCGGCGGGGGGGGAAGGGAGTGGATCCACGAAATGCGGCCTCTTCCAGAGGCGGATATGCATTCCTATATGCGCCCTTAGGGTTACACACGGCCAGCTTCCACCTTTTTCAGAAAGAGATCCCTTAAAACGCGTGCCCGTTACAGTCGCCCCTGCCTGGTCGGCTACCCCTTTCCCTACCTGGCGAAATTAAATGCAAATATCATGGGTTCCCGGCCAGATGGAGACGCGCGACGCCGGGTCGGCGGCCGGGGCCCATTACGCGAACGCGGAAGAAGAGAGAGCGGCGCGGCGCGGCGGGGAGGGGCGGGGCGGGCGACGGAGGACGGGGGGCGTTCCCGGACTTCTATCACAAGGCTCTCTCCGCGGGAGATGACCTGGCCCGCGCGGGGCGGGAAGGTGCGGGGGCGGCGAGATGGGTCGGGGCGGCAAAAGCGAGCGCCGGCGGCGGGGGCGGCGGTGCGACTGAGCGCGGGCGACGGGGGGGTGGCGGCGGGGAGAGGGGTGAGGAAACTGTCGGCTCTCCCCAAACGAGTCACTTTTCAACAGCTCGCCCCGACACCAAATTGCGCCCGAATTCGCAGACCGCGTTACCTGCTGGCGGCGCCAACGCTGGCACGGGTGCACCGCGGACGTCCGCGGCCCGGACGCGGGCGCGGACACTCCGACTGCGTGCGGCGGCAGAGGCGGCGGCGGCGGCGGCGGCGGCGGCGCTGGGTGCGGACCGAGGCTTCGAGGGGTGGGACGACGAACGGCGGCGGCGGCGGCGGCGGCGGCGGAAACCGACTCCGTGAGGCCAGCGATAAAGCACGCTTCGAGGGAGATGAGGCGGAATCGGACGATTCGAGGGTTAGGAGGAATCGAAACGACGCCGCCCTTCGCGTAAGTGCCGACTCATTTTATAGGTCTTCGACAACGCCGAGTGTCTTTTATTTTCGCTCTTTCGTATTTATCCAGGAAGTGGCCCCGTCCCTCGTTGAAACCGTTGCGCCGATCCGCCAATGAGATCATCCGCTTTAAACGCTCAAAGGCTGCTTTCAAGGAAGCGATACTTTTTGGTGACAAAGGCTGTACTTTCAGGAAAGGAAGGGAGTGCATCCTATATCGTGATAAAATGAAGCAGTGAGATGATATCGACAATGCTATCAACTACTCACGGTTTATCAACAAGGAAGGAATATTTGCATTTGCAATTCAACCCCGTCTCCGCAGCGCTTCCTCTATAAGTTTTGAACTTCTTCCGAATATCCGGTTGCCGATGGAGGCGCACCGAAAACGCGTATTACTGGCTGAAAGTGCAATCTAACGCCGCGCAATGAAACGATCAGGATGGGCCATAGACAGACAATTGTCGCATCTAAGCGCCGCAGAGCAGAGTTCCTTGAATTAATTACCGGAACAATAGGTAAAATATTCCAGTAGCAAGGTCCAATCAAGGATGGACAAAGCGCTAGTCGTTAAACTAAATGTTTCAACATTATTTTATGGGGCGTCGATGTAGTATTTATTGTCCCCGTTGGTCGACGCGGTCGCTGACAGATTGGACACAGTTACGCAACCGTTCTTCATGAAGCATTCAACGGACCTGCACGACGCTCAGAGGGGTTCGCGAGCTACACAATTGCGGACACACAAAGAGTGGCCCGCGTTCATGAACAAACGGCGGGATGTGTTGTGCGATTCTTGGAAGGGAATCTCGGCGATGTTTGGTCGAGGCCCAAGAGGGAAACGTCACGAAATATTTATAATATACAACATAAAAATCACAAGGCAGTCGGTGACGGGCACCGTATAGCTAAGGCTGACGGCTCCGCGCAGAACTTCGATCAATACGCCTCAATACAACTCAGAGGCACCGACGGCGGCGCGGCCGCGGGCGGGATGCGGGGGTGGGGGATGGGTGGAGAAGGTGGAGGGAGACCCGTCGACAGATGGCGAGGCGGGGGAGGCACCGGCAGCGGCGGCGGCGGTGGGGGCGGCGGCGGCGGCGGCGGCAGCGGCTGTGATGGTGGCGGTGGTTGGCGGTGGCGGTGGGTGACGGTTGCAGTGGGCGGCGGCGGCGGTGACAGCGGTGGTGGCGGTGGGTGCCGGTGGCGTTGGGCGGTGGCGGCGGCGGTGGTGACGGTGGCGGAGACCGCTCTTGCGATTGTGGCGCGTCACCTTCAGGTAGGCTGTCATTTTTCGGATTTCCGGGAGACTCGCATCTCCCGAGGATTCGGGAATCTGAATCTCAGATTTGAAATGAAGGGGCTGCGAGCTTCGAATTTCCAAGTACTCGTTCACGCGAACGAAGGACAGAATTTAGAATGCGTCGCGTTGCCCGCGCCGCGAGAAGGCGCCAGAATTAGTTTTGCTCCCCTGTTAGGAGTTTTTGTCGGGATAACCACTACTGTAATAAAATGATCCCGTTTTCCTGCCTCATTTACATTTTTATACGGCTATTGGCCCCATTAGTGTTGAGTAAATGTGCGGAATTCAATCTCGAATTTTTGGTGGGAATGGATCTACGACGGCGATTGGGAGATGCAGTTAAATGTCAAATATAATATTAGCCAAAGAAGTTCAACATCGGCAACTCTAAACTAACAACTGAATTTTAAAAATTCTTATCGATAACACTCTTGGAATTAAAGGATGTATATTAGTTCTAAAATATCTTCTCCATATCTAACGGGCATCTAGAAAAGTTTTTGAAGTTTAGGAGAGAGTTTTGCGAAGTGTCTTATATGAAATATAAAATGGTTGGAACGAATTTTATTTCTACCTCATTTTTTATTGGTATGCATAATGCCTTAAAAACATTCACCATTATTTACTGCTTTGAAATTAATGTTAAATTAAAGTAAGAAATATACGAAATTCTAGAAAAATTTCATAGTCTTTTTGGTAAGAGCTTTTTCCAAAGTTATCGCAAACCTCCTCAGAGTACACTTCTCCCCATAGTAAGTCACACACGGTTTTTAGCCATTTGTGACATTAAATAAATAAATTCAATCTCCTTCTTTTCTAAAAAGAGCCTTGCATAAATAATTTTGTTGCTGATGTCAAATACCTAATTGGTAAACTTGGTGTCTCATGAGTGAAATTTTTTTTTCTATTATCCACTGGTATGGTTGCAAAGCTTACCGTCGTGTTTTAAAATGGCAATTTTCTTTTTATTATTTTGCAAGGCAAAACATTTATTATTCATAGCACATTTTTTGCAGTTTTCTGTTATTCATGACAATTTGCCTTTAAAACTGCACTGTGCTGCTAATTATCCGGCAGACCATTAAAACAGGTAGATATTGTGTCGTTTTCTGTAAAACGGATAGGAAAACTATTATTAAGTGTGCAACATCCAGGAGCAAGATGGAGGTGCCTAGATACGTGCTACTGAGCCTTTTCGTTTGATGATTGGGATGATGCTACTTTTATGATGATATTGATAATAAAATTAAAAGAATAACTTTGTTAACTTTTAATCAGAAGATAATAGTATTTAAAACCTCCATTACATAATTGGCTTTACGTAGATTTTTGTTATTAGAATGTTCCGCCATATCTGGTTAAAATAAATTTCTGTTTGTTAACCCATGTTCTAAAATAATTATAATTTATTGAGGATTTCTGACGTTTCGCTCAATTTTTATACTTTGATATCATATTTTCAGATAGACCCACTTCAGGAAAATAACTTGCTTTATTATCCCAGCATGTTTTGTTTACCGTGTTATAACGAATTCAATAATCCACAAGATGGCTAATCCGGGTCAGGTGCGTGGCTTCTGATTAATACGCCGTGCAGACATAATGCACCAGTAGAGCATTATAATTTTACTGGTCGGAATGTGAAGGATCGGCTACTCGAATATTTGAGTGTGGACGCCTGGAAAGTAGGGCCACAAACATCCGGTAATACCTGGGCCATTACCCGTGCACTCGAGTAGAAAAGCACCATAATAATGTTACGTTGATTGGGTCTCCGCATCTGACAAAGCCGATTGGCCAGTAAAGCGGTTTATTTTTCGGGACGCTACCGCTTAATGACGCACAACACTCGCTCTTCGGCGAACTGAGAACACCAAACAGTTTACCCGCGCGGCGCGCACGCTCCCATAGACAAGAGGATCGCGGATTTCTGTCGACTGGTTTCAATTAAACACTGCACTGCGTACTGGTTCGATAAGTAAACACACGGCAGAAAGAAGGGCGCCCTCCCCTGATATTGGTGTTCTTGCTGAGTGGGAAGCGATTTACTCAGGGAAACAAGAAACGTTATTCAGTTGGCGCGAGAAGAGCCGAGGGAGAAATCGGCCCCTTACTTTCTTGTTTTGCTCCTGCACTATCTCCGTTATTTACTACCCTGTTTTGTAATAATCCTCAATCTTCTTGAGAAATAACTAGTCGTCAGAAATATAATTCAATTTCCAGTGATGAATAGTTGTGAGGAATTTAATCATTTGAAGTACCGCTGTAATCGCCACGGGACAGTTTTCGAGGGAGTAATGTTACCTTCGCGCGTATTTTTCCGATGAGAAGAGAAGTGCAGAGATATTTTTCTTCGCGCCCGCGCGTCCAGTATTTTTTCTCCTATTAAAAGTAACGTCAAAAGAGCAGATTGCTTCTCAGTTAAACGTAAACATACTGCAAAAACATTGCTTCTAAAAAGGGAGAACGTACTTACGGAAAGTCATCTTTTTCCGTTCTTTGTAAGTACGAAATGATCGTACTACCATTTTTCGTCGCAAAAATCATGAGTTCAAATGTATTGGAGAAATCTTAAGATATATTATCTTAATAAAGTAAATGGCAAAATACAGCATCTAAAAAAATCCTTAAATTTATTTTGAACCAATGATTGCGATGGTGGAGCAACAAAAATTTCTCTAAGATGTAAATGATAAAATTCCAAAGAAACATCTTTCACACAAATTCAAAAGCGATTTCGTTGACCATATTCACAAAAAGGTTCTCGGAGGGGTAACGGAGAGAATACTATATAGACACTTTTAGGACTCTTGTTCCTTCTTCGAAGGCTGCTAGAAAACATCAGCAACGTGAGTTACAGTAGAAACATTACTGTAAATATCGTAGCTGTAATATAGTAGTGTGAAAATCGTGATTTTAGTTATTTGCGGCTTCCAATAAGATATTATTTGTGGATAAAATAAAATGCTTAAGTCAATTATTTTACTTCAACACTATTTACATACACTGTTTTAAAAAGTCAGTCACACAAACATAAAAACAAAAGTCAAAATTATGTTTTTGATATGAAAGTCGTAAGTGAAATTATACCCTTTTGACTCATAAAATTTTTACTGAACATCTGACATCAAGAAATTAGTGAAAACATTATTCTCTATTATATATATTGTGGCGTTATGGGATTGTGCGACCCCATAACACCACCGTTTCGCCTGCATGAACACCCACAGGCAGCGAGGAGAGCAGGCGTAAACCAAAGTATCTAAACGCGCAGCCTGGTATCCGTTGCTCGTACTAATCACAGACGAACTAGCAAGCAACGTTTTTCCTGGTGAAGGGTTGAAGGAGGAGAAATACCCCCGCCACGGAGAATTTCCCCAGGCTTCGAACCATAAATACACGAGATCGCAAGCGGAAGCTCTCTTTTTCTTGCCAGCACGCGTCGGGTAAGCAGCTCTTCTGGTTGTCGCCGTTCGTCGAGTAAGCAGCATTTATTCACCGCTCGTCAACTTAGATAGTATTTGCCGCCGCAACGACTGCTAGGTAGGAGTTTTCGGCGTCGTACAGACGTGCTAGTTAGTCGTCTGCGAAGTAGTGAGGAATTAGTAAAGTATTCTTCTGTTAACCAATACGGGAAGTAAAAATTTACCCGTTGTGAGAAAAGCTCTGAAAGTTCTTGATTAACGGAGTAAAAGTAGGAACGAGCGAGGCACTTGCACTAGCATTCAGGGAAGTGCAAGGGACATTTTTCCACAACGCGGGCGTAATCAAAGGCGCCGGTAGCAGCCGAGGGAGAAGAAGAGGTCGATTAGGGAGGACGGAAGAAGACGCGAGTCGACCGGAGAAGAAGACGCCGTCTAGGAAGACAGAAGAGGACGCAAGAGGACAGCGCAGACGACGCAGAGGCTGGAATCGAGCAACGTGGTGCAGAAGCCATCACGCGATATCAAGGTTGGAAATTGGACAGTTTTCGAGGTAACATTAGAACTGAGAAAAGTAGGTCAAGTTCACGTCGGCAGGGAAAAGACTAGTACAAGAAGTGTTAGGAAACTGAGGACACGGGTGGTAATAATTTGCAGCATTGTAGTGGGAGATTTTTGATGCGCTATTGCCTGCCTTAAATCATTCTATTTGGAACATTCATTATTCTGCTATTAGCAGTTACAATTAAATTATAAATTGAGAGTAGTGCACTTGCCCACATTTTGTTCTTTGTATGTAATATTTTTTTTAAAAAAAGCAAGAGATTGTAAACTAAGTTTGGTTTCATGTGCAAATGTAACTAGGATAGCTTGAATTTAGACATAATTAATTTTCAAAGGGAATTCCCAGTGTAGGTTAGAGAAATTGTTTCAGAGAATTAGTTTTGAAGAAAATTAAGTGTTCATTCATTTAACATAATTAATTTTCAAAGGGAATTCCCAATGTAGGTTAGAGAAATTGTTTTAGAGAATTAGTTTTGAAGAGAATTAAGTGTTCGTCCATTTTATGGGCTGTAAAGGTTTCTATTTGTGTTTTTTTGTGATTATTTTGTAAAGTGTGATTCTATTCTTGATTTTGTTTTTCTTTGTCATTAACTTATGCCACAGAGTTTTGGGTAAATTATACGCTCGTTTATGTGCAATTTGTGTGATTTTTATTGTGTCAAGGGTTCAAACCTTTCTCGTACCCTAAAGATCCTGCTCCCGACATTTTAAGCTCGCTTCACGAGCATAATATCTTATCAACCCGCTGACAGTACATGCGGCTGTGTTGTGAAGGTACTAGTTGTGTGTGTTAGGTGGGTGTGTTAGAATATATATATATATATATATATATATATATATATATATATATATATATATATATATATATATATTAACGCATTTGTTTATTTCTATTATTAAATATGTCTTCTGTGTTTTACTTTATATAATGAATACGTTTTATATTATTATTTTGAATGCGAATAATTTCGTGAAATCTAGTAGGGCTACATTTTAGTAAACAAAAACAACAACAATAACAACACTACCACCACCACCACCACCACCACCACCACCACCAACAACAACAACAACAACAACAACAACAACAACAACAATAATAATAATAATAATAATAATAATAATAATATGGAGAAGAAGAAGAACAATAACAACCACAACAAAAATGCTCAGATTCCCAGAAAAATCAAAATCCAAAAGAGGGGCAAAAATGTCAGAAGAGAGAAAATAGGGAACATCCAAAAAGAATGAAGGAATATCGGAAGAAACGTAAAGAAAGAAAAACACACAAGAAGTAATTGATCTAACATATTCCAAAGTGAGTGATCCGAAAGAAGAAGAAGAAATAATATTAAGAACAGTGATGGAAAGAAAAATGAACACTTTAAAATAAATCTTTCCCTCATCTTATAAATACTTTTCCCTTCATAACTTTTCGTTGGAAATATTGAAACATTTCCAAAAATTCATTAATAATTCTTTCATTGTTGTAGGTATTTATACAAATAATAATAATAATACATCATATCAAAAAATAACAATTACTGTGAGTTAAAATATATGTTGTGTCACATCAATCAAAACTAATAAAAAATCCATGTTCAAGAATAAGCAGCCTTACGACCTAATAAAGCAATTCTAAGCGACCGACAGTCGGTCCTCGCTCGTCCCGGCCCCATCTCGCGCTCATCCCCATCCTCGGCCGCTTTCTAGGCGCCGGGCGATCTCTCACAGCTCGAGCGCAGGCCGTCGGCCGGAGAGGCGCGCGGAGACGAGAGAGCCGCCTCCGCCTCCGCCTCCGCCAGCGGTCCCTGCGAAGCGGGCGGGCGGGCGAGCGGGCGCTCCTCCACGGCGGACGGGGGCGGGGGCGGGAACGAGGCAGGGCGCTCGCTCTCTCCTTCGCTTTGGCGAGCCCCAGCGTCCTAATTACCCCCGAAGGGCGGAGCGGACCGGGGCGGCCGCGGGGGCGGAGACGGGGGCGGAGGCGGGGGAGGGGCGGGTCGCGGCGGGGCACAACGGAGGCGGGGCGGTGGCCGAAAGGCGGGATGCGGAGGAAAGGGGGGAAGCTGGCCGTCCGACGCCGCAGGCCTCGGGGGTATATCGATTGTAGCTGGACAAAAGTCAGAAGAGACCATTGTCCAAATCGAAGGTTTTGTCGCCTTTTAGGCTTCGCTGGCCGTTACAAACGCTCGGTTCACGACTCATTTATCTGAAATGCGACATATTTCAAATCTAATGTTAAAACTCATATTTCTTTTTACAATATTTGGTGGAAAATCCATTTTTATAGGATAATTAAAAGTTCTGCAAGCTCATTCACACGCAATATAGCTACCAATAGCACAAATATTTTCTCACAGTGGATCATCACAAATTCAACAGAGGAGTTCCATGACTTATTAACTATGATTATTTCTGCGTCAACCCTTCCATCATTTTAGAGTACAGAAAACCCAATTGAATTCATTCTACTATATGTTTGTCATGCAAAAGAGATAAAAAAAGTTATTGTAATTGAGAGATTTTAAAGAATAAAATTTGCTTCTTACATAATTCAATAAGTGATCATGTACTGGAAAGTGTGAAAATTTTCTCACTGTAACCACAATACTAATCAAATATTTGGTTAGTAATATTTTGTTGTTTGTTAAATGTTTAAATTGTATTTTGTGTCACATTACGGTCAAAACATTTCTATTTCATAAACGTTACTCCGAAAAGTACTACTACCTCTCGAAACTATGAGATGAAAAGAAAAGTTCTCCCTGGGTAATTTTTAATGCTACATTCTCTCATCCCAGCCACTTAGACGCAATTCAAGGCAGCGAATAATTTCGTCCGTGTAGAATCGCAGATGCAATCCAGTGCGCGCGACGCGACGTGACGTAGCGAGGAGCGGCGCAGCGCGGCGCGGGGCCGGTGCCACCGCTGCCTCTGCCACCGCCACCACCATCACCGCCGCCGCCGCCGTTATTCGCAATTTACGCAAAACGTTTCCCCGTTTCGCCGTCCTGGAAAATGAAAAACTTCTGGAGGTGGGAGTCGCGGGGCGACGCGCTGCGTTATTGCATATTAAGCGAGGACACCCCTCGGCGGCGGCGGCGGCGGCGGCGGGGCAGAGGCGGCGGCGGCGGTGTTGGCTGTGGCGGTCGGTGCGGCGCTGGTGGCGGCGGCGGTGGCGGCAGCGGAGGCGGTGGTGGCGGAGAGACTGTGGCGGCGGTAGTAGTGGTGGTGGTGGTGACAGTGGTGGTGGCGTGGACGGTGGCGGCGGCGGTGGTGGCAGCGGGGGTGGCGGCGGCGGCGGATGCGCGATGGCGATGTGTGGTGATGGTTGTGGTGGAGGTGGTAGTGGCGGCGGCGGCGGCGGTGGTGACAGTAGTAGCAGCGGTGGTGGCAATGGCGGCGGTGGCGGTTGCAATTGCGGCGGTGTCAGTGTCGGTGTTGGCAGTGTCGGTGTTGGCAGTGGCGGTGTTGGCAGTGGCGGTGTTGGCAGTGGCGGTGTTGGCAGTGGCGGTGTTGGCAGTGGCGGTGTTGGTAGTGGCGGTGTTGGCAGTGTCGGTGTTGGCAGTGGCGGTGTTGGCGGTGGCGGTGTTGGCAGTGGCGGTGTTGGCAGTAGCGGTGTTGGCAGTAGCGGCGTTGGCAGTAGCGGCGTTGGCAGTAGCGGTGTTGGCAGTAGCGGTGTCGGCGGGGTCGGCGACTGTGGCCGCGGGGGTTTTGGAGGTGGCGCCGGCGGCAGTGGCGGTGGTAGTGGCTGGACCGGGGGAGGCAGCGGCGGAGTGTGTTCGACGTGGGGGCGCTCCGCGCGTTAAGGGAGGCCTACTACCTCGCTGGGCCGCGTCGCGCCGTGCCGCACTGCCCATGGCCACGCCCAGTCGGCGACACGGCGCTGTCCCACATAGAATTGCGAATGATGTTGAATTGTGGAGAAAATGTGACCTTGTCGTGTCGCGAGACTGGTGTAGCCGTGACATATCTGACGCCTGAACAAAGACTCATATTGACCGCTATGTCAAGGCGATTGCTAGATGTCTGTCTGTACGGCAACTCCACCGTCAGTAAAGGATAGCGAACGTCAGCACCAAAATCAAAATGATCATGGTAATGGTAATAATGATGTTTGATTGGCAGGAAAAGGAGAAAACCAGAATCTATCCGCTTTGCAAACAATAAATTCGGCATAAGACACGGTAGTTTATATGCTTATATATAAACTTCAAATTACCTTCTCCCCATAGCACGTCACACAGTTTTTAACTGTTTTTGGCGTCAATAAATAAAAAATAAATATTAAAAAATAAATATTAAATATTAAATATTGTCTGTGAACCGGATTTAGAATAGACCTGCTAATCTTAAGCGACGCATACAACTCGTCGCATACAACTCGTCGCATACAACTTGCGACAGCCGGAGAGGCAATGAAAAAGGTAGCTGCTTCCCTACCCCTCTCCATGTGCGTGATCACTGACTGCCGATGTCAGAGAAAGTATACCTCTACCCTAGAAGGGGAAAGGAGCGTGCGTATCAGGGTCGAAAGCTATTTTTTGAAAACTGCGTGCTAAATAACATAATAACTAAACATAGTGTACAAACACGCTCTTTGTTAGACACATGCAAGTTCTTGCAAGCATGACAGGATCCATTTAAATAGATATCGGATGAGTGAGAACGGCAGGGGAATAGAGGTTGCAATTAGCTGTTGAATGTTAACTATAAAACTACTTAAAACATGATAATATTATTTTAGAGAACTATTTTGTTCAAAGATGAACTAAAATGTACACTTCACAACCCAAAAGCTAATGTTTAGTACTCGTTTAAATTTATTATGGTAATTAAGAAGCAAAATATTAACCAAATAGCCTATTGATGAATTATCACCCAACTCTTCCAAGACTAAATTGGAACCACGAATTGTTGATTAAACTGTTTCCTTATCCGCATTGTTATTGTGACATGATATTTAGATATGGCAGTCATGGCTTGATCTTTCATGCACAAGAAAGGTCGTGTATTATAGAGGTGGAAAAACAAACATTTTTTTCGTTATATGTTTCATGTATCATTCACAAACATTCTCATCATAGATCGCAACTGTTCCGCTACTTATTTTTTCCACCAACAGCTCTTTTAGAATATTATCTCGGGCCATTTCGCTCTGATACATTTTCTATTAGGTATGTGGTGTTCTATATGGTATATTAATGGCAGTTAAAACATTTTTGTTTAAATAAAAAATTAGTATTTACTTATTCACGATAGTTTACTCAGTCAACATTGTTGGCTCGTCAGCAATATCGATGTTTGGTGACAATCGGCGTATTTGAAGACTGAATGAATTGATTATAATACTGAACGAGCATTTTAAAACAATAAGGAATATTACATACAATGCTGTAACATCATATACTTTCTCGCACCCTTTGTGAAATTTGTAACTTTCGGAATTTGAAGTGAGTTTAACGAAAATGAATCCTGCGTCCGTTTTATACCCGTTCATTGCTCTACTCGAAAAAAAGGTTTAAAAAGTTCCAGCCGTTTTTAATAATACATATTTTTTAGACAGCCACTGAAAAAGGCAATGAAAACATTTTTTTAACTGTAAAAGAAAAGATATCTAACTTATTCATTTAATTTCAAAATATCTCACGTCGAACATTTATGGTTATTACTCAAATTATTTTTTTTGTTATGTTATTATGGTATTGCACTTTGAAACGAGTAAATAATTTTCAAAATTGGATTTGGGAGTATCATGGCGATGCTACGATTCAGAAATAAACTTAGGATAATACTGGTGTTCACTATCTAAAATAAGGGGTTTTTTCAAATCAAATTCATGACATGTATGGAGTCGTGTTTGTATATCGAATTCAATTGATCATCAGTTTCTTCGTATAGAAGAAGTTCAAATTTTATTTACCATATTGTGCCCATTCCAGAAGTTATTTAAGTGAAAATGCATTTAAAAATTAACCGAGGTAAAGTGAAAAGGTTGAAATGGACACGTTCAAGAAATTTTTAATAAATTCATTCTAGTATTCAGCAATTACAATGGTTTAACTGACGTGAAGAAAATTAAATATCTTGGACGGAAAGACACGAAATCTGAAAAATGCTGTGATCCTAATTAGAAGGCAAAACATGATTTAATGCATCTGCTGTAGTCATATATCATGGATGTAGATCTAGATCATTTTTACATCATACGTATCATTTCAATTTTAACATACATCATTTCATTATTTACGACTACATTTTGCGTTTCTTCAAGTAAACATATGTAGAGATATGTTTGATAATCTTCGTAGTTTGTCACATAAAACTATTAAAATCAAAATGCTATCTCCATTATTAATTACAATTACTAAAAATTTACAATTCGATGTTTTCTGAAGTTTCAATCTGATCTACCCTCTCATTTGGCACTTATTTTATTTTTAAATTTTAATGCATATTTTTAAGAATTTAAAAGAAAAAAATTAACATTGAATAGTCGAATCATATTTCGACACCTTTTGACAGTTTTATTATACATTAGAAATATTTTGCTACATTAGTATTATAAAACTATGCGAAAAAGTGCACATAATTTATTGGCAACATTTCTACAAAGCCGAGTAAGTGAATCAGTCATTTTTGGAATGCGCAATTCGTCACGTCGATGACGCGTTTTCAAAGGTTTTGTGCAAGGATTTCCTATCTGCAAATTCCGGCTATTTAAAAAGCAATGGAAAATCGCGAATTATTGAATGAAAGTTATATTATTGTATGTTTTACGCGCTACCAAGGTTTTAAATTTTAAATGTAAGAATTCATATTTTAATCTACTTCCTAGAATTCGCATAGAATATTGAACCGCTCTTAATTAATACACCCTTCAGGATGGCAATGAAAACAATGTGGAATACAGGATGTCGTTATTGGCCGCGCAATATTTCAGATGGACAGAATAAACACATAATACGTAGAAGAGACGCCGACAGTGCTATGTTCTTGTGATGATGAAATGTCACAGATACTGTCCTTACAAAGGCGTATGAAATACAATAATAGGAATATCATGAACGTAAAATGCTTACTGTTTAGAAATACGGACGCGGACACTGAACTGCCTTTCCGCCAGCGTATGAAAATGGGATCCACCACACAATCGCAATTTGTGAGATATTTCCAGGATGATGTAGAGGCCTCTTCCCCGTGTACGGTCGATGATATAATGCATTGGGAACGAAAGAGATTCTTCCCCGCCCTGCAACCGAATATGAGCTCAGCAAAGCGAAAGACGAGGAAGCCCAACGTCCTGGTTTTCCGCATATCCGTCGCATGGAGGGGCTCGTGATCCTCACAGGGCCCGAGGAAGGTCGAGGTGGGTAGATGCTCTATCCGGGGGGAGGGGGTGGATGGAGGGGAAGGGCGGGGAAGGGAGAGAGCCCCCCTCGATCCGCTGCGCCGCGCAGCGCCGGGACCCAGGCTTGGGTCGTGCGGCTGAGGTAAGAAGGCCCGATATCCAATACGGGGCTGATGAAGTCTTTATGGGTTTGGATCGGAACCAATTTCTTCCCCACTCACGACTAAAACCGAGGGCACAACGTGAAATAAGCTAGATATTATCTCTGCGGTACTCGGTAACACTCGAAAGGAGCCGTGTCGCTGGATGGGCTCCGTCGGCTAAAGGACCCGGAGCCAAATTTCGGAGAGGGAGGATGGCTGGCCGTTTAGAGGGATGAAGGGCGTGGTCGTATCCTTCAGGGCCTTCCCAACCTGGCGAAAACCTGAAGCAGAAGATAACACTATCGGGTAATGTGGTATTTGTGGACTTTTTTTAAGCAACGAAATATTGGCTCCCTTTTCAACAATCGCTTAAACGGATACAATATCGTTCATTTAGTTATTTTGTGATACTATACATTACACCATACTTAACGCTGAACTTCATTCGCCCTTAACATTGGGAGTTCAATCCCCATTTAAAATTTTTAGCTTCATGAGATCCAAGTGTACAAATATTACAATTAAAGCGTATCTTTCAAAGGCCGTCTTCAGTGAGTTCAAAGAGTAGCATACACAGTTACACGAGTTCAAGAGACATAAAAAGAAAAGCATTTAAAGAAATGTTCTGACTATAGCGATAAGAAAACAATTTAGAATTATAGATTCCAGTTAACATACAAATTTATGTTACGGCCACGGCATAAAGTACACGGGCAGTATATTCGTCCTCTTTGGTAACTCGTTTAACACATAACGCGTTTTGTCCTGCATCTCTAACAGAGAACATCCATATACTATGTCACGTGATATGTTTAAAAGTATCAATCTGGGTAACGCATCGAGAAAAACTATAAAATGAAAGCATTTGTTTTGTATTTTACAAAGATATTATTTATTTTACCGCGCGATACAGCATAGCGACGATCGTATGAAACTATCTACAGGGCAATACTGTAACGCTTGATCACCAATCAGATTTTCTTATTGGAAATTTTCTTTTTAATTGAAAAATGTAACATACATCAAATAGGGGGAATAGAATATGCAAACTGAGTATTGTTTTCGTATATAGTATAATTGTACCGTGGGTCAAAAACTAACCTTACAATCATTTCGCTCTCAATGGCTGATCTCTCCCTTACGTTCTTGGAAACACGTTGCTGTAAACACTTTTCAGTAAAATTCTTATCGATTCACCAATTTAAATAGTAACGTGAACAAACTGAATCATATCACTGCATTTCATCGCAAAAGAAACAGAAAACAAATACATCAACTCAAAGTAAAATATTTGGAGGAAACAATACGTTTATTACGTTTCCAGGAATCACATTTTCCCTCGAAGGGGAAATGAATTCCATGCTTGTTAAAAAAACAGAAAACATAACGATGTATTTAATTTAAATATTAGCATTTCTGTGGAGCTTATGCCAATACACTTCGTGTTTTCCCCGATAAATGACATAAACGCATGCTAAAATTTCCGGTAATAATATAATGAAAGGGAAATCTAAAACGAATAAATGAATCTAATATTTAAAAGCGCTCAATAATTTAGGTCTACATACTTTGTATACATGCTTTTGCGGATTTAATACCAAATAACAGTGACTGTCCGAAAACCAGAAAATAATGTTTCTTCGCTTCGAAAAACTCACCTGTAACTTACAGATATTCAGAAGAGTAAAGCGTTTCATGACCCTTCCCAATTTTTGATATTTTATTTATATCTCTATCTAAATTCACTATTACTTTTCTTTTACTCATATTCATCTACTAGAATATTAACATTTCCAAATAATTTTCACAAACAGAACAATTTTATTTTATTTTATTTTCCTGTCATTTCACTAATAGAGATAATGATTTTAAAGATAAACGAATGCGAACAATATACTTTATAATATATATATATATATATATATATATATATATATATATATATATATATATACTCTTGATAAAATATATGGGAACGACTAAAT
Source organism: Gryllus longicercus (assembly GCA_038098605.1). Classification (NCBI taxonomy): domain Eukaryota; kingdom Metazoa; phylum Arthropoda; class Insecta; order Orthoptera; family Gryllidae; genus Gryllus; species Gryllus longicercus. The sequence continues at coordinate 590,860 of JAZDUA010000212.1, forward strand.
TGAGTGCCAAATGTCAAATCGCAACACGTTACGCTAAATGAAACCAGATGTTTAGGAGTGATAGGTGAATTAATCCTAATAAAATTTCACTATCCATTTTGTTGAAGAAAACAATAATGGAGCAATAGAGAGATGAGAAGAAAGGAAGAACAGTACTAAAAGCTTCGACAACTTTATAGAGTATGCGTTTGGGCCAAAACAAACCTTGCATGAAAATATAATTTAGACCAAAGAATGCAAAGGTAAAGAGAGCAGGCTGCTTTACAATCATTCCAAAGAGACAGGAAAATAAACGTTTCCGGTTTTCTAGATTTTTGGGCAAGCCCACTCTTGGTCATTGGTCCCGCTAGTATAGTGTATGTTTTATCCTGGGAGGTGACGATAATTCCTTCCCAAGGGGGTGATGAGGTCCGGCACCGAACTGCACGAAGGCTTTTAGAGGGATTTCCCTTCTAGATATATTCTCCAACTATGAAAAGTACCCGAGTGGTCTCCCGACACATGTGGTACTGTAGTGAATGTTGGCATTAGTGTGTGTGTGTGTGTGTACAAGAGGAAATGAAACGACGAGGAAGAGGACGAAAAAATCACGCGCGGTCTATGACCTGTTTGTTAGGGTACTGACCCGACATTGGTTTGGAATTTTTCGGAGAGATCACGGAAAATTTCCGATCAAGCAGCTGCATGCTACAATACTCCTCCAGAAAACAATGATGGAAAAAAGATGGAAAGAAAGGCAGACAAAAGAGAAGCAGCTCGGGAAAAACTACCGAGACTTCCTCTTTCCGTAAAAATATCGCATATGCAGGCACGGGAGCGAACCAAGGCTACTACTGCTGAAGGCGTGCGCTGATCTTTACACCTTGAGCTCCTTATCCAGCTCGCTTTTCTGGCTGTTGATTGTTTGGTGTTTCGAGGCAAATCAACTGCTTCGCTCATTAGACTTATTAGCGTAGTGAATGTTTCATCGCGGGAGGTGGCGGTGTACCTTCTCTGGCAGATGGTGAGATCCGGCGCCGATCTACACGATCGTGTTGTGGGCGACTTTTTCTCCAGGTATCTCCCACCAGCAGAGCATCGCTTCACATGCAACAAGCTCTAAGCTCCCGACTAACAATCTGAGATTTACCATAGTGTAATGCTTATAAGTCTAAAAAGTAACTATTGAGAATAGGACAAGGAATAGGAAGGATTGATCGCGCGTGCTCTGTGTTTCGTTCATTCGGGTACTGCTTCGGTATTCGCCTGGTGTTGACACAAGAAACGACGGAAAACTGTGGATCGGAGACGCTGGTTGCTAAGTTCTCGTCCAGACAGCTGCTGAAATCGATCTATCTATCAAGCTAGTGTAGAAAATCCACCACGTCGGGACTCAAAGCTTACTCAACCGTCCTGACTGGAAATACTGCAGAGAAAGCAACAATGCGGGCTCTGGTTTCGGACATCCCGTGTATTGCACCCGCCCTTTTTTCACCCACCCATGGTTGAACTCATCGAGACATTCATCCACATGGCTCACACGCGTCTCCAGCTCACTCTTCCCGCACCCCCCCCAACGCGACTCTCGACCCTCCTCTCCCACGCTCCGCAGCGCCCCGCCCTCCAGCGGCCCGCCGCGCCGAGAGGCACCCGCAAGCGCTGTAGCACTCTAAGTAATAGCTCGGGAGTACGTGTCTTGTTCACAAAGTGGCTGCGGGTACTTGGTGCGCGCCGCGCCGGACATAAAATGTCACTCGGGCCGCGGAGGTGCGCACATGGCAGCACGCTATGCGCGCGGCAGCTGACACACGCTCAAATTTGCAACGTGTGCTCGGAGTTTCAATAGCCACTCTTCTGGGCGAGCCCGCTCGCTCGATCTCGGACCGGCCAAGGTGGCTCAGGACATCAACTACAGTGCCTCCAACCGAGAGGTCGAGTTCCGACTGTGGAAGGATTTTCGACACTGGCTTGACAGCTAGGTCGAAGTTACCCACTGCCTGGAGAAGACTTCTAGCGGCCATCTGCAATCATCGGAAGTTTTCTGCGGTTTCTTCGATCAAAACTAGGCACATGCCGGAGCAGTATACTAACAAACGGGCCACGGACCACGCGATCATTCCTCTTCCTTTCCTCACCTGTTATGTACACAAATTACACTTACATGCAACATACTACCACACCTGTCGGGAGCTTAGAGCTTATTCCGGCTTATGGGAGATACTTGGCAGAGGAAAACCCCGCAAGGCCAACGTTGGTCGACATCTTTGCCAGCCAATAGGGGAAAATCCTGCCACCGCACGCACGGCAAACACATGCACTACACTTAAGAGACAAATGACGTTAGCAGTTGACGCGTTCGGAAACATGAATAAATCAGCCAATCAATAGCCCGCTCGCCCGGTCGCTGACCCGCCTCCCTGCCAGCATGCGCTCGCTCGCCCGCGAAACGACGTTCCTACTCGCGGTACCAGCGCACTGGAGAGCTCTCTCTATAGACTCAGCGCGGGGGCAGGCCGCCTCCCCCCACCCCCACCCCCACCCGAGCACGCTAACGTTCCCGACCCCGCGCCTGCGTCTGTTACTTCCTCCGCCCCGCCCACCCGGTCGCGTGCACGAATGTCGTTACTTGTTGTCATTCGTCATTTTTCTTCTCGAGAATCCGCACGGAGCTAGTTTATGCATCTCTAACATTTGCGGAACTCTCTCGACGGCCCAGAAAAAAATAAATAGCGGCGACTCGTTCCAGCGTACCTCGTTCGTCGGTAGGGAACGCGTCCTTTCGTCGACTGTGGATGATATTTCTCATCGCACTCCGCACGTTCTGAGCAGAGACAAGCGGCCGGCAGGTGTGCTGATGTTCAGGGTGTGGAGGCTGCTTTGGAAAGCCTACTCAAAGGGAGGCGAGGGGGGTCCAAAGAGCACGTTCTGCTTTTCGAGACCCTCCGACCTTCCTCGCTTTCGCTCTCCACTCGTCCTACACATGATACCGTCAATGCGCCAACTCGTTCGCCACGGGCTCCACCACTCAGCAATTTTTACGGTTCGCAACACATCCGTGTTTGACCCCTAATACTGCAGGGTTCCTCTCAATTCGTTCTTTCGACAACCCTTATCCCCAAGGACCCTCGGACTGGCGCTACTCCTAACCTATTTGCTCGTCTTTTTCAACGTCCCATAACCACTGATTTATCTGATAATTATCCGCTTCTCTGCCATATGGATACCTCATCCTTCTCTTCTCTCTCTGAAGAGCTCTTAATTACCTAGTTTTATCCACGACCCGATACTTTCATAGACATCACGCAAGCAACTCACTGACTGCGACCTGTGACCTTCTTTCGCGACGTACCTGACATCCGAAGACGCCATCTGACAACCGGTTTCCTTCCCTGTCCCACTCACTGCAAACTGTCATCGATCATTTTTCCATTGTGCTCCACAATCTCATAAGCCCTCCAGGTAATTCATTCAACTGACCACGTTAGAACGTATGAGTGTCGGGGTCATTTGACTGGTGAGAGCAATGGTGTCGTTGAATCAGACCTGTATTTTCCCGTTGTCGGTGGCGCCGTCAGAACAAACGAAATTTTGAAAAATCTCGCTAGATGATTGAAAATATTTGTTGGTGTGAAAATCGGTAAGACCATTGTGAAATCATTGGAGTCGTGAGGATCGTACGGGCTCTTCATCATTCGATTCGACGGCTGAAGACGCCGACAACAGTTGGGATAATAGAGATGCTTGAGGTAGTATATGTCGTCGAATGTGTCTGACCGCGAGAGTCGTTGGAGTTTTCGCAAATGATGGGGTCCTCTGATTCGCTGGAATTATCAAGCCGCCGTTAGTGTGAGGATGTCGAAATGACACAACTGGTACGGAGCGTGTTGGAAGCGTTGTGGGCGTGGGGACAGGAAGAGGCATGAAAAGGCTCGAGCGCGCAAGTGCCGCGAGTGAGCGTGGATGTCATTGCCGCCACCGCGCTCACAGAGCGGGCGGCGGACACCTCGGGGCGAGCAGGCGGCCGCGGAGGGGAGACAGAGAGAGAAAGACACACACACAGAGAACCCCTCCCTCGCTCGCAGACGCCGAAGTCAGGCTCGCCACACCGCGCCGCGCAACACAGCGCCGCCCCGCGCCAGGTCACCAGCATTTTTACCGCGCCTCCTGTTCGCGTCTCATGGGAAATCACTGCCATTAACACTGAGTATGGCTCCGTGGCGCGGGCCGCTGCGCAGCGTCGCGCCCCGCCCTGTCCCACCCTGTCCCGTCTCGTCCCGTCCCACCCGGTCCGGTCCCGCCCCGCGGCTCGTCGTGGCGCTGTCGGCGCTTCAGCGCCAGCCCCGCGCTCGCGCGCGTGCGCCTCCACCCCCGCCTGCGACAGCGTCCCGCCCCGCCCCTCCCTGCCCCGCCCTATCCCGCCCACCCGCGCCCGCGGGCGTCCTCTCTTCTGACGCGCGGCTGCGGCTGGCACGCTCTGCTAAAATTCACCCCACATTAACCGGGTGAGGCCGGGACAATCCGGAACCCGTCGAGGGGCGTCCCGCGCGCGTCTGCGGTCGCACTCAATTTTTATGCAAGCCTTCCGCGCCGCTTTTTCTCGGCTAATCCGAACCGCGCCCAAATTTGCCCTCTTTGGGAAGTCTGGAGAGTACGCGAGGGACCCGGAGTTTGCAACAACGCAACTCGGAAGAACGTTAATAAATCATCGAGCAGCGTGTGGAAGGGAGTGCCGCCGCCGCCGTCGCCGCGCGAGGTGAGGAGGCCGAGGTGTGAGAAGGAGAGGGGGTGGGTGGGGAGGGGGCGTTTGTGAGGAGAGCCCGCGACCCCCACGGTTCTAGTCCCTCCTTTCCGTAGTAGTTGCGGCGGTGCCGCCCGCCGCGCACCTAAGCACCTTTATGCGCGAGCTCCCGACCTCGGAAAACGCGTCCGGAAAGCTCTGTGAATGGCCACACAGGGGGGGAACTAACCCCGCCGAGAGAGTTTCGTAGGCACCAACTCTTGAGTTTGGGAGGTAACAAGTGGAAGCAAAAATTCGTTGATAAAAAGGGCTTTTTATTCCTTTATTGTCGCGCACTTCGTGAGGATGGTTCTGATGGTGAGCTAATGTGAAGGCCCAGATTCCTGGCGAAGTATGACATCCACAAAATTGATCTACCCAAAGTGAGACTCATGTGTATGGTACAGAGTGTACTGCGATGCGATATATGTCCTCACTGTAACTCAGTATCTCTAATATCTGGGACCACGCGACCAGGGGAGAAGTGAAAATTAGAACCACAGATTTTTCAAGACCTGAGGGTTTGTACAAAAACCTGCATTTTAAATTTAAAAAGTCTTTAATTTATGAACATTTCTTGTGTATCAATTAGTTCATTAAACTCAATAAATAAAATTATGAGTTTGGAATGAGTATCAACATATGAAGTACAAAGTTAAAATCTCTTATGTAGAACGTGAATATCTCGCTAATACTTTTAGGAATTTAACCACGAATTCTATTCTGTTTGTTTACACCACACTCCACGAACTTTAGAGAACGTTTGTGACATGACACATTGATAACCTGTATTTTATATAACATCACATCACAAAGGTAAAACAATACTGGTGGGACCGGTTTTATTTTGTAACCATAAGACTTTATTTATAGATAACTAATGAAAGTATTTATTTATTGATAACTAGTGACATAATTATAATTTAAAAGAAGTCCGTCAATCAATTAAAAATTTTTTGAGTTATCTGTCACATTAACATCCAAAATTCATAGTAATAGTTACTGGTATTAATTACCAGCAAATGTAAATTTTTGTCTCCATCGCCACACACTTAGCAACGGAAATGGAGGTTTGTTCCGGCTCTGTACTCTCCATACAGTTACCCAATTGGCTCTGTCAATTGGTCATCTGTCCCTTACTCCCATCGTTTCCGCGTTGACCTTAGTTATCCCGTACAACTGCTCCGGGAAGTTTACACCACCTCCAGCGGTTGACAGTGTCACTCATTTTCCGGTTAATACTCTACCAGGGAGGTTACAGTATACACACGCTTGGTCACAGATATTCAATTGAACCTCTCAATAATTTCAAAACTGCCTTATAGTGGCTCGTAACACAAAAACTTTAAGAACTTGTTTACGTATTTTTAGATATCCAATGTAATATACACTGTGCAATATTATACGAAATTAATACATCTACACCTCCTAGTAATCGTCACACGTCATCGTCAAACTCATACCTACCACTTCAACCAGTCTCTGTGTCCTCACTGACAACTCCTGTGCTAGAGAGCCTGTGTCGGAGGATTGTGTTCTCGTTTTAGTCTTTCCCACGACCACACCCCGAAGTCTTCCTGTGGAGTTTCCTACATATCCTCGTTCAATCCCTCTCCGCTTTTGCCTCTGTTCCGCATCTCTCTCTTTCCTCCTTCCTCCTTTCTGTCACTACCTCAGTCGGTCTCGGATCCTCTTTGATTTCGCCCTCATCCTTTCTCTTTTCCACGTCACTCCTGCATTGGTTCGCCCTCAACCTACGCAAAGCCATCGCTACGATTATGCCCCACCTCGCCCTCGCACACATTACGTTTGCATATCGCTTTCGTAACGGCAGCGTAATGTCTACATGTCGCCTCCGTGGCGCTACATGTGGCACGCATAAAGCCTACGAGACACTAATGACGTCTGCGTCACGTGTCCGCCTCCCAATCCGTCCCGTTTCCACGCGTGTCCTGCATCTCCCACAAACGCTTCCGCCGCATTCCCCGCTTCCGGCCACGCACTTCCCCTCCCATCCGACGCCGCCGCCACATTCGCCTCGTCTCAAGCGCCGTTGCACTGCACCAGCACACACGCCCGGAGACCAGTTGAGAGCTTAGAGCTTGTCCCGGTGGGAGAGGCGATACCCGGATACGAGAATCCCCCTCAAGACGACACATAGGGCGGATCCTGATCTCACCTTACCGTGGGAGAGAAAACGCAACGAAAGTGGCATGTATTACACTTACGGGAATAACTACCGTAGCAGTTGATGTGTCGGGATGCACGACATAATCGATCAATCTGAAATCCTCTTTTCTTCTGCCTCCCACGCGAATTTCTCTCTCGTTGCCTCCATCTCTTCTCTCTCCTTATCTTCACCTACATCCTCGTCTCGTTTTCACATGCTACATGCCCTTCAGCTCTGCACCTGTCTTCTACCCGCCCCCGAGCCGCCCACAGTCCCATCACCGTGGCGCCCCTGCTCCAACTTCACCCGGCCCCCTTCCCCTCTCCACCCCCGCCTCCGCTCCTGTCCCCTCTGCTGCATTTCCCTTGATCTCATCCTGCCGTCGCCCCCACACCGTCCACATCCTCCCCCCAACCATACCTAGACATCTACGTTCCCACCTAGCACACCCCAGCTACACCTCCGCATGCACAAACGTTTGAGAGGGCATACGAAGCCCCATTCCCACTCCGGCACGTGCCCAAATCCCCGCGCCAGCCATTTGCATCGTCTTTTCTTCTGCCCTCACTACCTCCTCAATACCCTCTTTTGCTCCTCCCCGTCTCCTAATTTCAACTCCTGTCCCCACCCCCGCCTATCTCTGTTGGCATCCCCACCTCCATTTCCATCCCCGCTCCAACCGACGGCCACCCTCGTCCCTTCCCGGCCCGTTCCCGCCCTCCTCCACTTCCGCGTGGTTCCCACCCGCGCTTCCCAAACGTTGGGCCGTCGGCCTGCTCGCGTCTGCGCTCGGCGCCCGAATGAATTTGTCATCAGCAATCGCGCGATCTATGTATTATTGCGCAGGGAATCGGTGTGTGTCTTTCGTGCTCGACCGCCTCGCGGCCGAACAAGATTTTGCCGGTCGACGGAGTAGAGAAAGCGGCGGCGGGGAGAAAAGAGCGAGCAAGCGGAAGGGTCGGGGCGGAGGGACGGGGATGCGGACGGGAACGGGAACGGGAAAAGGACGGCGTACTTGCGAGCTGGAGCGGTAGCGCGTGAGGAAAACCCTCGCGTATGTCCTCACGATCGTCGCTGACCTTTCGCTGTTGTCTCGTGTGGAAGAATCGTTCCCCGAAATGATGACTACCTGCTCGGAGAAATTATGACGGAGTGAGCCCCCAGTGACGACAAAAAAAAATCTGGCGTTCCGCTCCGCTCTCGTGGGATCCGTGCGCCCTCTGCGGGACTGGCTATTTTAGGGCCGTTTCTTAATTCATCAACGACCGTGGTATCAGGGAGCGTAGCTCCCTAAGGACCTCCCTAAGGACGGGAGAGGGTGGCGTTTAGGGACTTGGGGCTACTGGTATTGTGGAGTTTCCCTGTATCTAGAATTAAGACTCATATAACATCAAACGGAGCGAGACTGTGCCACATGGGGTGACAATATGCCAGGTTCCATTTTTTGAGATGTACACATCCTATTGCAAAGTCTACGAATTTCGATGTTTCTAACTTGCAAAAAATAGCCAGCATTAGGATCTTGGAAAGTCTTGCTTTATAAAAGTGATTAATTTTTGTACCAAGTGCCGTGATGAATGTGTGTGCATAATTGGTGTGGGATTGCTTTTTTGAGTATTGCTGATATTTTTTCTTTGCTATTGAAATATTAACCTAGTAGGAGTAAGGAGTAAAACATAAAATATAGCTTTCAAGTACTCGAATTTGTTAAAACGTTTGCAGGTTGTATGTCCAGCATTCACAAAAAATAGTTTAGTATAAACATCACATTTACTATATTTTATATCCTTTCAAATGACGGTCACAATTCTTCAACGCAACGTACAAACCAATTTAACGTATTGATAAAAAGTTCTGTACAGATATCATAGATAACTATGTAGAAACATGAAATAAATGAGACTGTTCGTAAAAATGTTCTTTGAAGTTTCATACGCTCGCTTTTGTACACTAAAATACACTTTTCTCTCCAAATTAATCTCTATTGAATGATTTATATTCCTGTTTAATTTGTTACGAACAATATTAAAATACAGATTATTTTCCGCATTACTACATTGATAAATTGTGATAGACAACAGATTGATTATTGCATTAAATGATGCATTAAATTACTTTTACAAAACTTCATAAATGTGAGTTTAATAGTAAATCACATTCACAATGATTTATTGAGTAGAGTAAGATATAATTGTTCCCTTTTATCGTAAGAATTAATGCATTTTTATTAACCTTTACAAATTTCGCGTAAAGCATCAGTACCGCAGTAACAAGCGCGTTTCTAAACGATGCACATGTTATCTTAAGACTGTCTCGTTAAACGGAAAACAGACTCTAATTGTTTACAAGATAATATTTATCTGAAACACAGGAGCCTAGTCACATCTTTCATACCGGCTGGTTGATTTTCCTATGAACACAACATTAAAATCTCTTTCAGGAAGTCACCGTATCGCGTTTTTCCAATAGGTTACGTCGCCCGAAGCGACCAGACAAATGTTCGGGTAATTCCGAATGAACACACCAAGATTTCCGACTAGTCATTTCCTCCCGCGCACACCAGAATTCCGCGCGTATCTCGCCAATTGCAGGGCGACCGGTTCCATATGCAGTAAATTCCGTTAGTTCTACAAGAACGGCTAACCAAAATACACGGCGTCGCCCGCGTCGTGGAAGTAAGTTATAAATTCATCAGCCCACGTGTGACTACACCGATACCAGCTTTATACAACCCTGGTAGAAAGTAAAGCACGAAATTGGAGGAGTCCGCTTTGTTAAAGGAAAGACGAACGATCGGGGCCTGAAAATATCCGAATCCCATAAATTTTAAAAAACCGATAGAGACATCCATTTTACATTTGACACCCCCCTCGTCGGCGAAGCATGACGCGCGGGCACATGCGGTACGGCGCCGCCCTAGCTGCCCCCCCCCGCCTCCCTCCACCAGGGGCTAAGATCCTGCACAGGGGGCGTCGTTGCATTGGATAATTTATCTCCAACAATCGCATCGGTTTCGATGGATACTGTTTGGGGTCGGCCGCATTGTTTCCCTGACGGATCGTTGAGTACCTTGAAACAGTCGAGATTAATAATTTGTAGATGCGCGGCGTGATCAGTGAATTTCATCCACGCGCTTAACGTTCGCATGCATTTTGAAAGAGCATTCATCATAATTTATCGGTATTCTAATTGGCGCTAAATTTGTTCCTGGACCCGTCAAACGCCCGCGTACGTAGCAAGCGTCGATAGGAGAGCGTTGGCCCGTAACAAAGCGCGCCTGTCAGTTATTGCAGTGCGCGTTCGCCCGGCGGGCAACGCGAGCCGGGGGCGGGAGGGCGGGGGTGAGAGGGAGGGGGATGCGACGACGGGGGAGAGCGCGTGGGCGGCAGTGGAGGAGGCGGTGAGTGAAGAGGAGAGTCGAGCGACGGCAGGTGGTGGGGTGGCGTTGCTGGCGGGGAGTTGGTGGTGAAGATGTGGGCGACCGGGGAGTGCTTCCTGGTAAACGGCAGGGTGACCGAACGGCAGGTAGTGGGGCCGAGGACCACTGTAGGTCCGACTGAGGTGGCTCAGGGCGTCAACGGATGTCACAGCAGTGCTTCTGACCGGGAGGACTAGGGCTACGGTAGGTTTAGGCGCAGTCTGGAGAAGAGCGGACGACTGCTCTGATCGAGAGTTTTCCGTGGTTTCTTCGATCAATGCCAGGCGAATATCGAAACAATATCCTAACAAATGAGTCACGGACTGCACACAATATTTTCTACCAATTCTTCGTCTTATTCTTAACCCTTACACACACACACACACACACACACACTTACATGCGCTCCACTAAAACACAAGCTGGCAGAGCACTCGAAAGCTTAGAAGTTGTCTCGACTTGGGTGGTGCACCGAAGGTGGCAAATGATGGGGGAAATCTCGCAAGCCGACGTGTAGGTCTGCGCCAGATCTCACTGTATAGGGGGAGGAACACTAGCACCTTAAGCGATAAAACATTCGCTTCACTAACGGGGCCACTGGCCACAGCAGTTGACGCGCCAGAAACAGGAAATAGCCAATCTATCAGCAGCTGGGGGAGGCGATGACGCAGGAAACGGAGTTTGTGTCACGCTAAGAGATGAGAGTGGCGCAAAGCTTCCCAGGATCAGAGATAAGAGCGGCTGGAAAGTTAGGGGCTATCCTGCATTCGATGCAGGGTCGTGAAACATCGGATATGGCGAGATACCTCAAAAAATGGAGGATTTTTTAGATATTTCGCACTTTTTTGTGATACCCTTTTCGGAGGTGGCAAACATCCAATTCAAATTCTTCATCTTTAGGATGGAAGATTTTGGGTTATAAAATCAGAAGAAGGGGCAATGGTAGTAGAGGTGTTTCAAAGCAAATTATATAATCGAGAATCTGCAATGCGATGGGAATAAAGTTGGGAAAACTATTAGGAGTATAGATTCGAAATAATGCTTAAATAGTATTCAAGGAACCTGGGTCCGTCTGGCACTCTCGGTTAGACCGCTTCCTGTCCAGCAATGGAGATACATGAGGTGTCATTCGATGCGTCTCGAGGGGGCAGATGATTTGTTTGCAGATCTAACAGGGGATTGTAAAAAATTTCTCCAAAATGTGTATTTTTGCCTTTTATATTTTTTGTGATGTTGCAATGGCCACGCTAACCATATGGCCCAGTGTCATCGCTTCGGTTGACGTCACAAGCAGCTGTGATGTCAGCTAAATGTGTTGCTAATGCGGCAGCCTATGACACTCAGACACTAAATGCCTAAGGTAGCTACAGATTATAATATTCGAGCGCCGCTGTTTACAGTAAGTGGTTGTAGGATTTGGTTCACACGGAAGGAAGATTTTCGTCGTCAGCACTGCTACCCCGTACAATAATTATCCTTTCATAAGGTATTTCTAATGGGTAGCATATACGATAGTGCAAATGGGATAATCCCCTTTTGTCGCATAATTTCATCTAAAAAATTATCTTCTAACATAAATATATAAGAATGGAATGGTATGTTGTATAATACGAGATTGAAAATGTTCAAAATATTTTTAACGAGCCGGCTGATAATAAACTGAAAGACTGTAGTCTTCAGAATAACTGTTCTGAAAGAATTCGGATTATGTTCTTCAACTTCGTATTCTGGAGTGGTAAAGTTCTCGCGACCCGAAAGAATATTGGCGTCTTCGTTATTTTACTTTTTATTTTTTATTTTAATTCTTAGAAGATTATTGTTTACGTGTTACACCCGATGATGAAAGAACAATACAACTGTATGTTTAGTTTCTTTTATTTAGAACTTGCATAATAGACATTTTTAATATATGAATAAATTTTTGGAATGGTTTAAAGCATCAGCGAGGCCACATTCAGTATCGAGTAACATGGACAATGAAGTGTCAACGAGCCAAGGTAATTACATACAGTAAAAAGAGAATATTACATGTAGTATAAAAAAAGAAATTACATACGAAATATACAGAAGTTTCATATAGTATAAATTTACTTTTCTCTCGAAATTATTCTCTATTCAATGATTCTTGTTTATATTATGGTCGGTTACTACTTGCAGTTAAAGCAGGTGGGGGTTTTCTATATTTAAAAGAAACAAAGGACATGAGCAACTCGTAGCCTCCGCCCACTGTTGGATGGATGCTTTACACGCATAGCTGGCAATCCGTAAAGAGGGCGTGGTCTTTGGACAGGAGAACGCCCGCACACTCGCGCATGGTCTCATTACTTGGAAGTTGATCCTCCGTAACAACGTTTACCAAGTTACTCAACAAATAAGCAAGTCCTTCTGCCAAAACAAACCTTATGCTTGACATTTAATAATCAAAATGGTAATTTCAATGCTGAAAGTTTTCTGAAAAATTACAATTATAATATAATAATGATATATTTTGAATTTTATTTAAGAATAAAAAACAGGTATAATTTGGCATTTTTTTACTTTTTTAAATAATTAATAATGTAGTTTCTAAAATACATCGTCACTGTAAGCTGAAGTCAAATTTCTCTATCAATTTTGAATTTAGAAACATAATGTCCGCGAAGTGTGGATGGGAGTTGGCAGAAGATACTTATAGAAGTGAGGTATATGATAATGGAGGAGTCACCAGAAGGGGGGTTACAGTGCTCTTGGCTGATGCGTCGTATGGGTTGTATCAAGAAACACCAAAATTCAAATTTATCCTTCAGGATTCTCTGCCATTTAGATTCTCGATCTTCAAAACGATAAAGACATGTCATCTGCCAAAGACATTATTTGGCACCTACCTTGCTTTATCCTTTTATTTAATTAACTGGGGAAAGCAGAAAAACCTGTGTGTGATGTAGGAGAGAGAAGAAAAAGCCAAAAGAAAAGTAGAGGAATGTCATCAAATGGTTAAGGAATCGAAGCTTTCGGAAGCTTATCAGGATTGTAAGTTTTATTTCCTATTTTCTTAGAGCTAAACAGGGCATCTACCACTACAAAACTGTGTAACGGGAATCTCTATCAGCAGAGTTTCAAAATTCCACCAGGTATCTAAACGAAAGATATTTAATGGGACTTGCCAACACTGATTCATTTTGCGAATTTACTTTTAATATATCGAGTACATCCATATCTGTCTTGTGTGGTGGGTTTCTTAGCATAAAGAGTCAACCAAAAATTAGCAACATGTTCCCAAATGGAAACTTCGATACAATATCCAAACCTTTCTTGAATTGTTAAGCAGTAATCTTGGTAGTGTTTATATCTAGATTTATTTTTGCGACGTTTTCTAATATGTATATTAATAATAAATCGATCAACTAATATTAATCTGTATTAACCTATATTAAGCACAGATACTCGAAGAATCTAGTTTTCAAACACTGTTGAATTTCTCTGATGTGAACAACTAGTGTAGAATGTGAAAGTGACAAATATAGATGTATGAAAAAAATGGAAACAATCTATCCAATGGGGAAACCGTCGGAATATGGAAATGCAGAAACTTGAAGTACTAATAGAGGTAAATTCTGATGTAGAAGGGTGGTGAAAGAGAAGAGTCTGACCAATAGTGCGCTAAAACAGAGATGAATGATGGCAACTCTTTTCACAAAAGAAACATGGTAATATTCTAGGAAAAAAATAAGTTAAGAACAGAGTTCGTGACGGGATTGAGCAAGAGCATAATCCATACGCATTTTGTTCGATTTTAAAACTATAAATATTTAGATCTCCAAAATATTCTAATACTCGTTCATTCGTTGCACCTAGCCATGTTAACAGACCTCTGTTTTCTGAGGGACACCCGGAACTGTCGTCTTTGAAGGAAGTGTTTCAAATAACGCGTTCTTCCGTAGAGGTCGAAACTCTAAAATGTTTCTATAAAATATCTTTTAAACCAAGTAATATTTTGAACTGACCAAAGCAAATGAATGCCAATATGCTCCTAGGAAACTTCATACCACTTGCATATAACACCTCCCTGACCTGAGATAGTGACATCAACTTTATTTTTAGAATAAGTATACCACTGACTATTGAGATAAAGAGCGGGTGACAAAACTAATTCAATGGAATTGGTGAAAATTTCGCATATTAATTTATCCTGAAATCGCCTTAAAAGCGAGGAATCCTTCCTAATTTTCCTTCCATTCTAATACAGTTTTAGGGAACAACATATGGTTTCGTGATTTCGCGGGCTACAAGCAAATCTGTAAAAACACGAGCGTTATAACATGCTTTTGAACAGCTATTCAGAAAGAAATTTTCACGAGATACTATATTTATGTTGTATAATACGACACCACACAAATGTGCACCACAAAAAATTTTTTATCCACCTACACTACTGCTGTGAACACAAAGCACAGAAGTTCCATTTAAAAATCAAATATAAAACCAATGCCTCAGCTTCTAATTCGTTGTGAGCTACGTGGATCAAAGAACGCAGTTGAAAACTGCCCTTGAGAGTCTTCACCAATAGAAAAGAAATCTGAGCAGTTGTTTCATCACCCTGCAAAATGAATCGCTCAAAAATTACGCTTTCCGAAGTTTCTTCCTACACCCGTGCATCCCCCGGTCACGTCTAACTGAATCACACCGAATTTGATGGATTTTTGTTTGATTCGCTCTGCACGGACGGCGCGTCGAAGCGATTGACCCCCGTATTGATCCGGGGCGGGCCGGCGAGCGCCGCTGAGCGCGCGTGGCAATGAAGTGATAGACATGTATTCTATAATGATTTTAATCCGATAGTTTCACGCTGCGGGGTGAGATGTTGAATGGCAGGAGCTATACATTTACGAGCGGTCGGCACGCCGCGCAATCACTGAACTGGATCGGAAAAGAACGGAACTCCATTTTTTTTCGGGCGGCCCGATATTAGCCACGGGTATTGGATCGATTCGGCGCTGACCGCCGGCCGGCACTTCGGGCTTGATGCGCTCGAGAAGGCTCGCGCGCGGGAGCCGAATTGTAACATGAAAAGCATATCGCCTTTCCGGCAATTGGGGAGCTGGACAAGTTGTATTGTGCATTTATCACTGGTCCAGGATTTCGTTTACCACCGTGTTTCCCGGAAGGTGAAAGTATAGATTTTACATTACGCAGAATAATCGGGGTTGTTTGGAATATTTATACGGCGTAGGAAAGCAATACAATTGAAGTTAAATGTTTGATCGTTAACTACCAAACAAATGTACATATGGAAGGTTTGCAACAGCGTGATAGCTTGCAATTCCATTTTGCCACTTTGTTAATAAGAACCTAAAAATATTTTTAGAGTTTAAGAAAGTTTCATTTCTATGTTTTTCACATTTCACGTAGATGATTACTTACACGCCTATGTACAATGCACTAGAAAAAATCATCATACGTAATTTAAAAGATGCGATTTAAAACATATTAACACGTAAGTTGAAAGAACGTCGATAGTATGCAGCTGGTGGGCGCACAATGCTCGACATGAAGCCAAATTTATACCCAGCAATCGGTTTACAAGCAAACAAGAAACCTGTAACCTTAGATGATACGTTACGGATAGTCTCCCAACGACGACCTCACATCTGCTCCGCTGCACGTGTTAACAAATGCACGGAAATGCGGTTTCTTTCACGATTCTAAAATATCACATGGTTTTTATCTACAATGATCATTCTCTTGCAAACCCACACACACGAGTAAACTGTTATTAGTAATTCAAATAATTTGTGAATCGTGATCACTGTAACCTAGATTATTCGAGTTCAAACAAACGCTGTATTTGACAAGTTTTGAAAAAAACATTACACAATCCACAGTATCGTGACTAAAAAATAAATATTAAGTGTAAGACATCCGTCAAAAAATGAAATGATATGAGAGACGAATGTTGCATAGGTATCGTTCCGTTTACTTGCTTCAGTGCATTTTTTGTAGCAATCATCTTCAAAGTAAAAAAAATTATATAAGTTCATAAATTCCAAGCTGATATAAAAGAGAGGGAGAGAGTGAGGGCAAGAGAGAGCGAGAGAGTGAGAGGGAGCGTGAGGAAGAGCGAGAGAGAGCGAGGGAGCGAGAGGAGTGACAGAGGGAGGGAGCGAGAGGAGTGAGAGAGGGAGAGAGCGAGAGAGAGAGAGCGCGAGCGCGAGAGAGAGCGCGAGAGAGCGAGAGAGAGTGAGTGATAGAGGGAGACAGAGTGATAGAGAGCGAGAGAGAGCGGGAGGGAGCGAGAGGAAGTGAGAGAGGAATGAGAGAATGAGAGTGAGTGAGAGCGAGACAGTTTAGGGATCTGTTGATTGAAGCGACGTAAATTCTGTTTATGGTGATTTTGCATTTGTACGGTTTCTAATTTTAAACTGTGCTAGTATCTATTTTGAACTCCAAGAATACGGAAATTAGTGTTTTTACCGAACATATATTTGTTTTGTGTGAGATAATATGCAAATTGTGATAAAGTGTTACTAGTCAGATTTATCCAGATTTATTCGTATTCTTCGGTTCTCTGTGTCAATTTTCTCCCAGTTGATTTATGTATATACGTTGCAGTTACAAGTGACAGTATAGGCACTACATAATGTCGCCGGCAGAACTGAATATTTTGTGATCATGTGATCACGATGAATCTTAGTTTTCATTGATTTTCTTCCAAAATTCAGACTTCAAGCAATAAGGAGGAGAAATTAAGGTAGATGTACTCAAATGGAAGTTGAAATTGTTGTGAATTTCTCCCTGCAGAAAGACTTCAAACTTCCAAAAATTTAGTTGGATGAAAAAAGTTCCTAATCGCTTTCTGATATCTTGTGGAAAGGAGAAAGTAGCGAGATTCGAAAGGTTTGCGATGAATCCACAACCATTCGTTCACCTATGCTGTACACTTTCCCTTTGCTATAATTTAATAATTCATCGATAAAATACCATAATATATTTTGTTGCCTCTCAGAAAGTAGCCAATAATTTAAGAAGTCTGTACAGCGACAATCTTCTGAAATAACACAACAGCATTTTTCCTACTGGATAAGTCTCAGTAACTTCAAGCCGCAATAATAGACATTCCAACTTATCTTCTCTGCATGCAAATTGGCATGCAATAACTACGGAAATGTCACATACGAAGCATCATCCGTCTTGCGGTGGATATTTTGTGTACACTGCACCATCGCGGCTGACAGGTCGACTCCCAACGCTAATAAGTCCTTGCCATTGTTAGACCCTGGCAGCCAATACAGATCAAGGCAAGCAAAGAATGAGGGGCTGCGATGACATAAGCCGATACACCAGAGTCCAATCATCCTAGGGTGATGAAACTGCAAGGGAGATTGCGAAGTCCATACAGAAACCCCACACGCAGCTGTGGGATCAAGAAACGGGTGCTGAAGCAATGCAAGCTGTAGCTCCAACGCCATCACTTTACAATCACACTGGAATCCCTCACGGCGAAAAAAGAATTCCGTAATTTCGTCGATAATTGATTTTTTCGGTGATTCTCCGCTGATGGCTCCATTCAGATGAAGAATTCGCAACTCCAACTGTAAACAATTAAATCTCAAACTTGTTTGGAAGGAAAATTTCATTATGTGACAAGTGTTTCTAACCACAATTGTTAGTTCGACCTGTCCTCATATAGATTTCGTTAGTTACCATGCACGTGAAGAGACACAGCAACACAGCTACGCTACAGTTACCTCAATATGATTTATACGAATAGAAAAGTACACTACAAATAACATATCGACATCAATAACATTAAATAATAAACATCAATAATAATTTCTCCGCAAATTGGAAGCAAAACTTTATCTTCTGAAGGACCAAAAGGAAATAGTTTAGAAAACAGTTCATATATTTGTCAATAAAAAGGTCTTTATCCATGTTTTATGGGATAAAATTGAAGCAAAAGTAAAACGTATTGAGCATGTCATAATTTTGTATATAACATGATCAACACTTTATCAAGAGACGTAATAATTATTTCAAACAGTATTAACTATGTCTGCTACTATCTATCAAAGTTAGTGGTAGCAATTGTGAGAAAAATGAAAACAGGATTTGCAACGTTTTGAAATTGTATGAATAAAATTATGACAATAAGAAAATAACTGAGTTAACGAAGAACGAACTGATATAAAAAATATTATTGATTTACTAAGGAGATCAACAGGCATAACATAAAAAAAGCAAACGTTATTTTTTGACAAGAAAAGTTTGTAAATATTTAAATAACGATTGTGTCAAATATGGCATATTGAAGGTTTTCATAATTTAGGTAATTTAAATATATAAAATTATCAGTAATTAAGGTAGAACGTAATTTTACGTCGGAGAAACGTAGACTTTTTATTTCCGGTGTGCCTATGTTGAATTGAAGTTCACATGGTCAAGAAACTGGAAGCATTGTGTCAATAATTAAAAAAGATAAGGAATACAGTACATAAGATACTGATGAAGTGAACACATACCGAGAAACGTTCTCCGTGACAAACAGGTAGAAGTAAAAAGTCTAAAAAGAAAAGAAAACTCTGAGCATTACTCATGTCCTAACCTGCTCGAAATAAATAACTTTAAGGACACTAGTAACAGCGGTAGCAGTCTAAATTAAACTGAATTACAAAGTAGCCACCTACGTCTCCGAAACTACATGAGAAAGAATCGTGACCTCCTACGAAAGCGTAAGGGTTCGCCTCTTCGTCATTCCCACTTTACAGGAAAGTTCCGTAAATCGTTTCAACTACAGTGTAACTCCCAATAAAGCAGCTATAAAACTATTCTCAAAGCAACAGACGTCCTTGGGAATGTGCTTTTAAATGCTAATACAAAACCTAGTTCTGATATAGAAAGTAATTACGTAGAGAAATAAACCAGAACACAAATTACCCTTACCGTTAACGTATATAGATGTCAGGCGCAAATTCAGGATCGTGCTGATGGAAGTTCTACGTTTAAGTCCCAATAGCAATGGTTTTTGAACATCTAAAACGCTGGGTCGGACAATGTGGATGAGGATTCTAGAGGCTGGTTACTCAGATCAGTACTTTCCTTGGTTTCTTCCAATCGATTGATTACAAGTGATTATGGGCGCATCAACTGCTCAGGTCATTGGTCCCGTAAGTGTAGTGTATGGTTTTTTGCTTCGGGAGGTGGCGGTGATCTTGCCCCGGTGGATGAAGAGATCCATCACCGGCCTACACTTCGGCTAGCGGCGTTTTCCTCAACCGGGTATCTCCCACCAACGGAACAAGCGCCACAGCAAGGACAAGCTCCAAGCTTCCGACCGGTCTCCCGGCATGTGTGGTAGTGTAGTGCATGTTAGTGTGTGTGTGAGCGTGTAAGGGTAGAATAGGACAAGGAATGGGAAGGAATGATCGTGCTCCATCCGTGGCCCGTTTTTAGGGCATTGCTCCTGCATTCGCCTGGTATTGATCGGTGAAACCACGGATCAGGGCAGGCGGCCGTCTGAATTCTCCTCCAAGCACTAGCTGACGAGCTATTGTCGAAAATCCTGCCACCGTCGGGACTCGTGTGAAGATTAGCGGTCTCCTGAATACAATTACTTGTGTATAGTTCGTAAATGTGTACCCCTAATCCCCGTTATAGTTTTTGATACCATTCTTGAAACCATTTCGCACGATTTTGAGTTCCGAAATAAGATACCCTCAACCACTAAAATCTAACGTTCATATCTCGGCCGGTCAATAATGAAAGCTTCGTGTGATCTACACTCTAACACAGAGGTAATCCGTCTGTGCAACATTCTATTGTACACTAGAAGCTTACACAAGTATTTTTGTGATAATTGTGTTGCCATATCTTTGGAAGATAAAATAGCCATTCACCATAACTTCTGAAAACATGCCAGGGAGTTGTATGACTCGCGTCGACTGGCTCAAGATATCGCTGGCTTGGTCTGCACGACCGAACTCGTCGTGGTCACAGCTTCGCGAACTGTCCTCCTGCCCCCTGCCTTGCCTCCGGTGCCGGCTACTCTGCTGTCTGCCGTGGCGTCACCGTGAGCCCCGCCCTGTCCCCGGTCCCGTCCCAGCTCGTCCCGCCCTCGCCCCGTCCTCGTCCCTGCCCCGCGCCGCGCCGTGCCGTGTGGCGCGCTTCCTGCCGCACTAAGAAGAACGAGCACGAAGCCGAGGAGGCAGCGGCGGCGGCGCGGGGCCCGGAGGACCCACCGGCCCCCGCCCCCGCCCTGCCCCGCCCCCGCTCCGGCCCGTTCTGGCCCCGCCCCCGTCGCCGCTGCTGCCGCGGTGGGTTCTTGCTTCGCCTCGTCCGCTGAATTAATATCGCGGATTTAGCGAAGGCGGCGGAGAAGGACGCGGGGGCGGCGTGGGGAAGCTACAGGACGCGGAAAGGGCGGGCGGCGCGGCGGCGGGGGCGGGGGGAAGGGAATGAGGGGCGTGGAGCGGGAGGGGCGACGGGCAGACGGGCGGAGGGCGCCTGGCTGTGGGTGCGCTGGAGTGTTGGGAGAAACGGAGGTGGTGGGGACGACACAGCATCGGCGAGAAGAGGGAATGGGGAGGTAACAAGGACGGCAAGGGCGGTCGTGGTGGAAAGGAACACGAAGCGGAGAGTGAAACAGTGCGGCAATGCTTGCGAGGCAGGAAATACTGGGAATTTGTCTTGATTTATTTTCGTCAAAAAATAACACAACAAAAATACAACAAAAAACAGTAAAATCTGTATATGACGTATTGTGGTGAAGTATAATCAGCGCAGGTTTTCTTGTGTTTGTATGGATTGGTGATAATGAATTGGTAGTGGGAAAGTGGAGGGAAGTGGAGAAGTGATATCCTATCCGCAAGGTAATTCTGCGATAGAAAAAGTGCCAGATGTAAGGATGAGGTGAAATAGTGAAAGCGGTCCCCCGAATGCCATGCAAAAGCCAGTGAATTGTGCGGTTGTGTGTATTTGGAGGCTGAGCTACTGGTGAGGGATAGAAGGCATGAATTTCGCCCCGTTCTCCAGATCGAAGTGACTGGCCGAAAGCGATAACAAAAGTGGAAACCCCGCCTTGAAAGAGGTGAGACGAGCCTGATTTTGTCGGGAAACCCATCCACAGCGCTCCCTCCCGAGCGCCTGGGAAACCGTGGTGCAATGCTTCAGGTGGAAACGGAGCTACAGGCCGACAAGCAAGAGCAGTGGAGTTTATGGGCAACGGCACGGCATGCGTCTACACGGCACTGGAATGGAGGAGCGGGTGAGTGGTCTGGAGGAGGCGGGGGGGGGGGACGAAACGCGTGTACGGCACAGCGCAGAGGAGGACACGTGCGCAGCGGAAGCGGAGCGGGAAACCGGCGCAGGCGGACACTGCGCGCGCGCACAGTGGCTCCAAATAGAGCACAAGGCGCGTGGCAGAATAGAAGTTTATACCACTAGTTTAAAATGCTAAGATTTATTCTATAAGTACATGTTTGGGAAACGAGCGACGTTAGGATCGAGTTTTCAAAAGTGTACGAATGCAAGAAAGCAACATTATTAATGAGTGGTATACGCTATTTTTCTGTATAACATCTTTAACAAATTTATGAGAGAATCAAAGTTAATTTTGGAAAACAACTTCGTGACATCACGGGTATTTGACATCTGTGCGAAAAAACGGTAGTCGGAAGTTCGGTTTACAACTACTTCCTCATGATTCTCTCGCTGCGATTGGATGAACGAGTGATGACGCAATCATTCCTGCCATTCGTTCGTTATGTTTATATATATATATATATATACATATATATATATATATATATATGTGTGTGTGTGTGTGTGTGTGTGTGTGTGTGTGTGTGGAACATAATGCTCCACATGAGGTAATATTGTTACCCCATAATTTAAAATAACACAATATCAATATAAGTCACATATGAATGGGTGAAAACTTGAACGGTATACCTGACATTTTATAAATTCTGAGAAAACGTGTTTATTTTAGGCTACTTTTTAGTGGTGATGTATTTTCGTGGTTTTATTGAACAATTAAAATGCCGTTGTTTTAATGATGAAACAAAGCACCATGATTTTACAGTGATATTGACTTAAATAAACAGATTTCGCAGGACTTATAAAATGTCACTTATACGTTCTGGTTTTCACCTATTTATATATAACATAATGCAAAATGAAACGCAACGCAGTAAATGTCAGTGCGTTCAGAGATCTCCATAGTGTAGGAATTTAGTCTGATATTAACTGAAATCTATGAAGGTATGAACATGAGAATTAGAACGGTTGTCTAAGGAACGAATTAGAGTGAAAGTTTAATAGACTTTTGGATAAAAAAAATGCAAGATATTCTAGCAACAACTTATGAAAATAGCTCTCTAGTGTGTGTGTGTGTGTGTTAGTGAGTGTGTGTGTGTGTGTGAACTTACCTTTCACAACATCATAAAAGAGTAGTATATATATACTACTACTCTTTAATGAGATTGTGAAAGGTAAGTTCACACACTAAGAAATCACGCGTGGTTTAGAATCGGGGTAGACGCAACATAGATTGCGTTTTAAATGACAGTGGTACCTGTGTATTTTCCAGCGATGTAAAGGTTTGGAATCACATCCTCTTGAATCGCTGACCAGCGAATCGTAAAGAGAAAACTGTATTAGAATTAGGAAGTATTACTTCCGACTCAACAACGTGACGCTTTCCCTAGATACACTAAGAGATATAGGTCTCACTTCAAGAAAAAGTTAAAAAACTAGAAAAGTTTCGGACTATTAGGGTGACGGTAATTAGTGAACGGAAAAATAACACTGGTTAGTAATAAGCAGAGTGAATCCTTGTTATTAAGTAATAAGTAAATTTATAAATGAGCATGTTGTGACGTAAATGGGGATGATCATAAAAGAAATAGAAACGGAAGCGAGGTTGAAAACGAATTTTTCTGTGCTACTGTTTCATTTCAGGAACTGAGGGAGCAAAAGTCGGAATAGAGAATACGTGACATCTATGCCTGAAAATTAAGTTTCAAAAGAGTTTGGTGGATTAGTATGTACTCGTCCACTAAAAGTTGGCCTTTCAGAGGCTTTTTCCT
Source organism: Gryllus longicercus (assembly GCA_038098605.1). Lineage (NCBI taxonomy): Eukaryota > Metazoa > Arthropoda > Insecta > Orthoptera > Gryllidae > Gryllus > Gryllus longicercus. The sequence continues at coordinate 614,268 of JAZDUA010000212.1, forward strand.
CAGCCGTCACACAATGTCTCTTTTCCGCGACTTTGGTGCATCAACATCTGAGATGAATGACTGAGATGAATGAGAGACAGAATTCAAAAGGTTGGAATACTGTAGGTTGTACATTTTGTAATAGCTCAAAGCATTCGGAATAGCCACGTAGTAGTAGGTAATGTAATTTATATATGTAATAATTACCTACTACATTTTTTTTAAATCGACAGTCGCGACACAAATACAGAATCATGCTGTCTATAGAACTTCAATTGTGAACTAGCACTTAGCTTTCAGATTTCAAATTTAACATTTGAGTAGTTGTTTGGATTATTTCATCCTGCTAAAACTCTTTATACTACCATTCTCAAAATAAACACGATGCAAAAAGATGTTATAAATAGTTGGATACCGTTTACAAAGTGAATATAGCAGGGAGTATATTTTACTGAAGTGGTGAAATAAAAACATTGATATGATAACAAGTCACAACCAGCTGCAATATTTTTGCACGATCGTGCTTCAAATATGTGCTAGCCTTTTATGGGCGAAAATACCAGCCACACTTGAGAGAGACGCTTTCGCGCTCGAATAAATACATAATAAATACACATGTAACACAAAATAGGTTTCGAATCCCAAATCTTTTACCTTTCACAAAATCTTGTTAAATGACAGTAATTAAAACAGTTTTCCTTGATTGGGAAACCATTCTTGACTTTTCTAACAGAATTTTACTCACATATTTACATGCACTTTTTACTTGAACCATTTATAAACTGTGCATATTATATTTCATTTAAACCGTATATGTAAACTCAATGCAGAATGATCATGGTGATGATGAGGGTCTTTGCGAGACGGAGTCTTGGGAGATTAAAACATTCGATTACTGAGATAAAAGCTTCAGTTAAGCTCTGACAATCACGGTGTTCATATTACCGCATCGATGACTTAATGAGAGCCCAGACATGGTGTATATAGTAGGCATTTTGAGTGAAAGTTATTTATTTCTATTTTACATTGATAGTATTATTAAACTTATAATAACACTGAAATATAAAGTAACTAGTGGTGAAAATATTGAAAATATGTAAAGATGTGTTGAATGACAATCATCTATTTGTGAAATCCACATAAAGTAGGCCAACGAAATTTTTTCAGTCATGGTTTGTTATCTTCATATAATTATTTTAAGTGACTTATAAATTATTGAGATTATTTTAGAATCTCAAAAACTTAGGTAACAAAGATATTTAATTGTATTTTGAGTACCATCGCAGTTAATAATTATAATAATTTGACAATTAGATTATGCATTCGGTACTAAGGTAACATTAGTAACAATTACATTGCATACTATGACAAAATGAACATTAATGTAATGATCGATATAATTTAATATTGCTTGATTGCTTGATTGAAAAATTATTTTTGATATGAAATATTCATCTTTCTTGAATTTTGAAATTGTGTTTTTAATTAATATTATTCATTACACATTCGTTAACATTGTCAATTTTTAGATCTGAACAATAAATCAAGGCACAAGAGACTTTAACCAAGTAAGCATTAACATCATCAGTTCTCTGTTTCTCTCTCATTTCTAAAGAAAAGCATGAATTATTAAAAAAAAGTTTCGTAAAAATAAAAAAAAAACATTAATTTTTTATTAAATTAATTATTTCAAATTGTTACTAATAAAATAAAAATATGCTGTTTGAATGTTAATAACACTAAATATAATAATTCGACACATATTCACTATTTTTATTGTAATCGAAGTTAATGTTCCGAAATAATTTTCTTCTCGCCAATCTCCAAAGACAATTAAATCATTCTCTTCAAATTATTTCTTTCAAATAATACATTTTTATTACAAGAATGCTTCTTTTAACAATTTTAAAGACGTTTTGGGATGAAGTGTATGATTTAATTGTCTTTGAAAATTGGCAAGAAACAACATATAACAAAAGAATAAACAAATATAAAATTAAAGTTCGTAAATTTCATTTTTACCTCTTTTTGTAAAGATTCCAATAACCGAAACAATTAGGAAATTTAGTTGTTCATCAAAAGTACTACCAAATAATTGCTCATTTTCAAGCGTCAGTAAGTCAATTTCTTCATGTGGGGCACAATAAGGGCTGAAAGCTCAAATAAATGCAAATATTTTCTATTCCACTAGAAGAATAATTATTGTTATCAAATGTTGTGAGCGAGGATATATACTACAAAGATCAAGAAATCTTCTCCCACATACCTTATACACATTTTTAACTGTTTTTGACCTGAAATAAATATACAGAAAGGATTACTGGATTATTATCTCAAGTTGAATTGAACACGCACAAATGAAATAAATATAGTCACATCGAATGAAATGTCCTATTCTATAATCGGAGCAAAATATAATCTATGGGGTTATTGTGCTGTGCACCATTGTAGCCCACTGGGCGCCGCCGCCGTGAACGGGGCAGTCGCCGTCGTGAGCCCAGTAGCCTCCCATGCAGCGTACAGCGTCGCCGGCGCCCGCTCTCCTCTCCACTCGGCTCCGCTCCTCTCCGCTCCGCCCAGCTCCGCCCAGCTCCGCCCAGCTCCGCCCAGCTCCGCCCAGCTCCGCCCAGCTCCGCCCCGCTCCGCCCCGCTTCGCTTTGGACCGCGTCTCCTTCGGGCCTCGAAATCTTCCGCCTAACAAGCGGACCGCAGGCTCGGGGGGCGCGCCACGCCGGCGAGATTTAGAAACCGAGTCGTAGCTTTCGTTTAAACGAAACGCGTTATTGCCGAGCTTGCAAGACCATCTAGATGGGATTAGCCGTCCCGAGCCGGGGACGAAGCTTGCGCAACACGCCAGCCCACCCGCCCCGCCTCGCCGCTTCCTCCACCCCGCCCAGCCACAGCTCCTCCCCGTCCGCCCCGCCCCCGCTCCCCCTACCAGCGCCGCCTCGCCGCCGCCATTTACATAGAATAACAAGACGAATTTTTCGAAAGTGTCGCGCCCGGCTCGCTCGCCGAGCACTTGCCACCCGCGCGTATTAACAACGCAGATTTTACGCACTTGCGTGCGTGCGGAGAGTCGGAACCAGGCCACATATATTTTAATCGACGCACGGAGCGAAGTATGGAAAACAGGTCAGTTGCTAGGGAGCGATACATGTTTTCTTTCTTTCTTTCTTTTTTCCGCCGCCTTCTCCCGAGCGCGAAGGGCAGTGAAATCTCCACGGAATTTTCAAAACGCTCTTTGTGAAGTTCGCGCTATCGTGCACTTATACAGTTGAAGTTTAATTAATAGGACGGCGAATCGTACTGCTGCGCTGGGAATGCGCGAGGCCGCCGTGGAACCGTGCCAGATGAGGAAGGGGGTGGAAGGAGCGGGCGGGGGGCGGATTTTCATATCCTCCGGACTTGTTTTCTTTATCGCTGTTTTATAGACAAGTCCTTTACACGTACCGCGGCGTTGATAACCTAGATTCGTAATTCGAAATTCAAATTTCCGCCGGGGAGAGGCCTTTAGACGAACTTAGATCCCGGCCGCTTCTAAAAGGGCGGCGGCGCCGCGTCTTTTGAAGAGCCCCGCGGGACAAAGGAGCAAGACGACGGTGCTAAATCCCGCGCAGTGTAAATCCCAAAGCGCTAGCGGCGACCCGCTCCGAAGGGCGGAAAGGAGAATCCGACTTCGCGGAGTGCCCTGCCGTGCCCTGCCCTGAGCCGCCATCGCCGCCGCTTTCACCCGTCGCTGCCACTCCCGCCACCTTCTTCCCTCACGCTTCCGCCGCCTCCGCCGCCTCCAACGCTGCCTCGGTTCCATTCCTTTCTCCGACTCTACCTTCAGCCCCTGAACTGCCACATGCACTACCATCGGTCTAACTACAGCTCTAGCCACCACCCCGTCTGTCACCACCTTCCACCTGCGACGTAGGCCTGTGATGCCGGCATTCCATTCGCCGGCTTCGCAGTCGTCGTCACCACATTCTCCACCTCCGATTACGCACCGCGTCACGCGTCGCTGCCGTCGCCGGTCGCGCTCCCCTTCCTCGCTCTCCACCAGCGCATTCGCCTTTCCTTGCGAACCCCCGTCGCCTCCTCTGGACGCTCACCTCTTCCTTGGCCTTCACCGCCTCCCGCTGCCCCCCTGCCCTCGGCGCTCTTTCGCCTTCGGGCTCGCCCGCCCTCTGCCCCTCCCACACCGTCGCCGTCGCCGCCGCTGTGCCGCGCCGCCTTCCCCCGCGAAGCGCTCATTTGACGCTTGTGTGAAGAAGTGGTTCTTGAGGAAGATTTCCGCGGGACCTCTCGCTTGCCTTTTCGCAATTGCTTGGCGGCGGACGGTGTTTAACTTGTTTATTAGGTTTCGGTTCCGACGGAACGATAGATAAATTTCGGTTCCAGAGTGTTATTAATTCTAATGGCCGGAATAACTGATGTAAATTCCATTAAAGGAAATTTTATTGTGTTAAAAGTTGATTTATATCTTTGAAGTGCTAATTTAATGTTGATGACGCAAAGATCTTAAAGACAGTCGATATTGCACTTATCCGTTTAAAATAACCTGATTACGTTCCATGATTAATTTACTCATTCTGAACAACCATTAGAAATATATATTTTATACTGTGTCGCTCATTGCCGTGTCATTCATTTATCGAGAGTTCATAATCAGGTACCGATTGTTTTGTTTTTTTCACGTTCAGCTTAGAGGGATTTATTCCAGTTTTGCTTACGAAATACAGAAATGCTTACAGTACACCATAAAGGAACCTGAAAAAACCAAGCAAGATATTTATCTTACTTCAGTTTTTACTTTCTCATCATATCTATATTCTCTTTGTTCTTTTCTAGAATTCAAATTATATCTTACCTACTTTAATTTTAAAGTTCATGCATTTTTATTACCCCACTAACATTATATTCGTCGCTAAAACATTTATGTTTCAATTTACTGAAATTTGGTACGCGAATAGTGCGTTCTAAACATTATCCCATAGGATTGGGGACATAAGCTGTATCCGAATCCTATGAAATATAATAAAAATTACTTGGTTTCGATACACCATACAATAGGTACATGGAGCAAATTTCATTACGTAAAGAAAAATGTATTTTAGTTTCTGTTGCATAAAATGGAAAGCTAATTACACTTTCAATTTCATATATACTTTGGGCGACAGTTTTTCAATAATACATATATTAATTGGAACGTGATTACAATATTTTCCTGGAAATTAAGAGGAAGTGAATAGTACTAAAATAACTGAGAAATGTTTTTGGCTCCAAGTTATTCCGATTAATTTTTAAGGTTTTGTACGGAGTTTATTTATTCTCTTTCATATTTCGGGTTCACATTATTAGTCGATTTGATTCCACAACAGCATAACGAAGTTACTCGAACGGTCGTGCTTATTATCAGTTAATTACTCGTACTATTTTCATCCATAAAATAAAAGGCCGTAATTGAAAGTCACAAACGCACTTATTATCATTTCATGTCAAACATTGTATTTTCTCTTGTGCTATTTGTCCACGAATGCAAAGGCACTCAATCTGCAGAGTACAGTATAACGAGGCTAAGCGGAAATGGCATTGGGACAAATGAATTATTGGACAAATAACGACTGCGCTGTAAAATTAAAATTATATTAAAATTCGGCACAGTATTAAATATACATTGTAATGGACATCTCAGGTTTCAAGTTCTCATATTGATTGGGTCAAGGTCATTTATTGATTGGCGTACAATTCCAATCGCTTTTTTTCTGAACAGATTTTTTCTTTTTAGTAAAAATGCGTGAATTATGGACTCATGTTAATATGATGACCAAAAATGAAGTATAGATTATATTACTGAATGTGAATTAAGTAATATCGAATAACAAAATTATGTAATTTTCCTGCAATGGCCAAAATAATTTAGAAATGACATGGGTTTAAAAGGAATACACAGAGAGCAAATAAATAAAATTCAATAGTTACATGAGGTGTTTGAAATTAAAGCAGTGGCTGGAAATTTACTCGCTAATTGTCAATTTCAGCTTCTCAACATAAGGCAACATTTGAAATATTATGTATAAAATCAGAGTGAAACACACATACTAAAATATTTATGATTAAACATCAACTACAATCTACAATCTGCAGTATAATTCTTTCTTATTTCTGTCGAATACTACTGAACTTTAATAATTTATGGACATTTTTAGCATAAATGTATAGAAAAAATTATGATCTGTGATCATAAGCTAATTATTATGTGGGAGTCTGTTTGGCTGCCTCGATTCGATTGTTTTCTCGTTAGTACACTGAAGAGAATACAATGCCCATAATACACGATGACAACTCAACAAATTACTCTAACGTTGGTGAGTATACCATCTTCGACTAACAGAGAGTGATATTAATGGAAATATCTATTATACTAACTTGCGTATTCATGATCTTTCTATGAAAGCGCACACCTAATACAAGAACATTTCATCGAGAATATATTCAACAGGAAGTAACACTTTGGTCATTCTACTTTTGAAAACAAAAGAAATGACATACATTGCCTCTACGGAACTTGCCTACATAAATGAAGCTTTACTAAGAACACAAGATAATACTACATGTGATCGCGTACCAACCGCTCATGCAAATTGAATTGAGTTAATGTCTTATTACACGTGGCGAGACTGCAAGACATGCAAAGACCCACATTAGCTATTTCCAGTGCGTACAGAAATTGAAAGAAAACTATGCTGTCTCCAGTCATCTACTCGTAAGAAGTGACAATTTGTTTCTTAGAGACTTAGAAAATCAGCAAAAGTCCAAAAACATTGAAACAGTTTCTTTATGAACTGAGAAATGCAAACGTTTAATTGAGTTATTAAGTCTATTCTTATACTAGTCGTTTTGAACCTCATAGTCATTGCCTCATTGCTTACGTCACACCTGACGTCATGAGCCTGCAAAGTTCCAAGGAAGAGGCAGCCTTCCATTAAATACTTGCTATTCACATTTTGCGTTATGGAACATCAACTTTTGTCTTGGTGTGAAAAGAACTGTTGTATTGTGTATCCGTATTATACTGTGTTATATTATTGCAGTATTCATGAAGACAATCTTCGTGTTATTAAATATACAAATACAAATATTTAAATATGTTTTAGTGTTATACAGAGTAATTTATTTCTTTTTCTAGAGCAGTTTGCGTGCAAGGTTGTAGAAAACCTTTTTGTGTGAGTTTGATCGGCAGCATTTTTGCTGCTGCAAGTCACCAGTTGCCATTATACTACTAGTTTCGTGGGACATTTAAATGTAACAATTTGTTAGTATGTTGCGATTCAGCAAGCTGACTTTAAATTTCCAAATGTAAACACGCCAAATACTTGTGTGTTGTGTATGTGAGGCAGATTAAATACTTTTTTGGTTGGCATGGTTTGTGGGGTGTGGGGTCTATATTCTGAGCACAGAATCCTTATTTCATTCATGTGCTTTTTGTTTTGTGTGATCAAGGTTTTCCAATAACCACGTTCCGCGGTTTCATCTCGCAAGAGGCATGTCCCTTTATTCCAGGAATTTAATGGAAATTTAATCACGTGAGAAATGCATTCGTATCCAACGGTTATTTGATATAGTAATTCGTGAATTTGGCCATGGTAACTGTTAAAGAGGACAAGAGAGACAAAAGACCTTTGTCACCCGAGATTAAATGTAAAATTTTTAAGGAATAAAAATGTACTCACATTAATCTCAGTATTGTGGAAAGAGTAAATTTGAAATCTTTTATGCATATATGAAAAAAGTACAAAACCCTAAAAGTACTGTAGTATCCACAATTGTACATATTGAGAAATGATCGTTAAATAGTAAAATAAATGAAATGTTACTAGCTTTTTGTACGCGGAAAAAGATGTATATCAATACATTTTAATACCTACGTAATTGCTGAAATATGTAATAGAAAATAATGCTTAGTAAAAAATGTGTAGACCTTAAATCCTGACTAGTTATTCAACTTTCTGGGGAAACTTTGTATGCCACGCGCATTTACATTCAAAGTATTTATAATTATTTTATTGTTATTAACTAACACGGTAATATATGTAATTGTTATAAGATAGATTAAATGAATGCGTAGAACGACGAAAAAAACAGTTGAATTCTACGTATTTTAAAACAGTATAATGTTGTTACTATAATTCATCGTTAGATATTGATAACATTGAATATTAAAAGTTTTAGAAATGTTTTAATGTATCTATATATACTACAGAGTACAAATGTTAAAGATGATAGTACATCTTACTCTGAATACTGCGCAGTGGCATATTATTTATTGATTTATAATAATCAGCTCTCACGAGGAATGTTGAACGATATTCTTAAATAGAAGCCTCCTACTTGGAGTGTAGAATAGAAAGAAGTAAGAGAGAAGTAACTTAGTAGAATAAACTTCTATAGTACCTGTCCTTTTGCCTAACCCAACAGCCTTCCTCCCATTTTCCACTCCCGCGTTTAGTTGACCAACGTACCACCCCACCCACTTCGTATGCTTACGGCATAGTTTTTTAATTAATTGAGTAACTGTTAAAGAGGAGCACACCTGACGAGTTAAATAATCAGACTGTTCTTGGCAGCAAAGTAAATGTTTTGTCCACCACCTCGTACGATCCTTTACAATGACCGGGCCTTGAAGCCAGTTACGCGAACGGTGAAGAGCGAGCATGCTGTCCGCAGTGTTACAGGCGTGTTGGGGAGTTACACTTTCTGAACCAGCCGTCGGAACGTCCCGCGGCCAACGGCAATACTCCGCACATTCATCTGCCTGCGCTCCCGTGGCCGCCCACTATCTCGCCCCTCGGCGCGCTCAACCTGAAACCCCAGCCGCGCACTCGGTCAATCGTCCATCCTCTCGCCCAACCTAATATCCCACTAATCCACTCGTCAGTCGTCCGTCCTCCCGTTCCAGCTACCATTCCATCCACTCGCTCGTTCCCCCGCCCACTGCTCGTCCAACCAACGCCCTCCGTCCACTCGTTCACTCGCTCGTCCTATCGTTCAATCTTCCATTCCACGGACTCGCTCTTTCACACCCTCTGCTCGTCCAACCAGACCCCTTCCGTCCACTCGTACACTCGCCCGTCTTATCGTCCAACTTACCGTTCCTCCCAGCCGCTCGTTCACACGCCCCCTGCTAGCCCTACGAAACATCTCTTCCGCCAACACGTTCACTCCCCCGTTCTCTCGCCGAACCTGTTATACCATCCGCCCACACGTTCACTCGGCCGCCCTCTTGTCGAAACTACGATCCCACTCGTTCACACGCCCGTTGTTCTCCCAACCTCTCCTCCATATATCTGCGCTCCGTCTGACCTGCACTCTCTGCCGCCCACGTGAACGCACTCTCACACGAACGCCCACCTCGTCGCGGCCAACGACCTCCCTCTCTCACTCACTCTCACTCATTCTCTCGTACGAACCTTCTAGCCGTCAATCCCACGCCGGCCCCATGCGACAACAATTTGGGGGCCGCGACCGTCGACTAAAACCCCAAAACTGTCAAACGACGCCACACGCAGCAGTTGCGAGAGAAGCCCACTCGCCGCGCCGCCCCGGCTGCCGGTCGCCGGTCGCCCGCCGCCCGCCGCCCGCCGCCCGCCGCCCGCCGCCCGCCGCCCGCCGCCCGCCGCCCGCCGCCCGCCGCCCGCCGCCCGCCGCCCGCCGCCCGCCGCCCGCCGCCCGCCGCCCGCCGCCCGCCGCCCGCCGCCCGCCGCCCGCCGCCCGCCGCCCTCCGCCCTCCGCCCTCCGCCCGCCCCCGCCGCCCGCCGCCCGCCGCCCGCCGGTCCCGCCCGCCGATCCGCCAGCCAGCCCGCAGCCCGTCCACCGCACTGCTGCGGTTTTGCTACCCTTCCGCCTACGCCCGCCCGCACCCCGCCCTCCGCGAGCGCTGTCGCGCCCCTCGCGAGCGAAGCCGCGACCTTCCTGCTCCCAGCGCGCCGCGCGGGAGGGGAAGTGCCTAGCAATTACCGAGGACGATTCCACCCCCTCTATTCGATGTCTGATATCGTTCCGGGAAAACCACTGTTACATCGTGTGGCAATTTAATCATTAGGTATCAATGTATCGATGGCTCCATTCATAATATATACGCAGTTCTGATACATTGATGTTTTTAAATCATCGAGAATTCTACGATTTTTTTCTTGAACATATTCCGAAATGAGAATCTAAAGAAAACAGTGGAGCAACGACAGCACATAATACTTTCTCGTATTATTTGTAATTATGCAATTTTCCCAAAATTAGAGTGCAGTGAAATTGGAACCAGGGCCATTTTTATAAGCGTACTTCTAAACTTGTGCCGTTTTTGAGATTTTTAAAAAAATTCTTATATTTATAATTTATTATTATATATTTCACGCAAAAGAACGCGAAACTAGCAATTTTCGATAATTTAGTGAGTTGAACGAAAATTAAACCTGTGCAACCATTTTTGAGAAACGTTTGAAAATGTTATAGCTTCATGTGAAGTACACAAATAATTTAAGATTTCCGTTTCAAATTTACAGGGCCAGTTTTTCAACCAAATCTATCAGGACCGCAGACGGTCGGACAGTCGGACGGACAGACGGAAACACGGACGGGCTGATGGAAACACGAACGGACAAACTGAGAGACAAATGTTTTGCGACAAACCAATTTTATACATCAAAGATACAAAAAACGTTCCTTATGGCTACACAACGAACTAAAGGAAAAATTTTACGACATTTAGGAACACGATTTGTCCAACTTTTCGACATCAAGGCTTCACAATGTACATTTTTCTGGAGAAAAGGAGCCACTTTTCGCTGCAAGTATGAAAAACATTTCTCTTTAATATGTAAGCACATATTAAAGGAGAGAGTATAAATACTACATACTTCATTTTTTATATTTGTTCTTAGTGTACATATCTCTGAAATTAGCTCTTTATCGTGACTATGCGTGCATTAGACATGAGATATACCATTGTTTTCCAGATATAAAAAAGTGTATAAAAGCCATAAAGGTTTCTCGAACATTCATATTTATGCGATTTAGGACAATAAGGAAAAAAGTAAAAATGTACGGCGGTTGTGTTAGCCTGAGAAAATGTGTGTACAGACATCTATGGTTCGATGTTAACTCAATGTTTATCATTTAAGCATTTACGAGAGCCCGTAACGAAATAATTCGTTGATTTCAGCTTCGCGCAATCGCGATCGAGACCTAACCTTTGTGCTTTGTGAATAAAGATTTAGTTAACTCCTTATTACACAAATAACTGTTAGATACTTATTAAAATAATACACAAATGCGAATGTTCACAATTTCTTTAACATATATGCATTTCAAATACATGTCATTGAGAACATGAACGTATGAGATTCATCCTTCATTTAGAAATTATGTACCTTGAGAACAATCGACAGAAATTTTTATCTCTTGTATCTTGCTGGAGCTTAATTATGAGAACTGTTACAGTTACACTTATCGCCTGTTGTTAACGCTCCTTTAATATCTATCCCGAAACTAAACCCTTCCTTCTTTCTTCCCGCCCGTTTCCTCACACAAAGGCCGTACATACAGTGCACTTCGCACAATAGAATACGAGGTCGGCGTGCGCGCAAACGTTGGAACTAACTTCCCTGTGAAGGTGAGAGAATAAATATTCGCGCCCCGATGTCATCTCTTCTCCTCTATTCTCACTCTAGCCCAACGCACCGCCCCCGGCCGGGTGACGAGGTACCTCGCAATGGGGCTGCCTATCTCCCGGCCTTGCCATTGTCCCGTCTCTCGGGTGTCACCTCGTCCCCGCCCACGCCGCAGCCGCCCCGCCACTTGCACCGCTCCCGTCCTCTCTTCCTCTCTCTCCCCCCTCTCTCTCCGTCTCTCTTTCCCTCTGTCTACCTCGCCTCACTCCACGTCGACCTCGCCTTTCTGGGCTCGGCTGCAGTCCTCAACTGCCATCGCCACTGACGACTCTCGCGCACACGAAATCCTACCGCCACCCTACAGCCACCATCGCCTCCTATGTACCATCACCACCACCAGCGTCTCCCTCTCCCCCCACCGCTGTCACTCCACGTCCCGCTACGTCACCACTGTTCCGTCCCACGGCGGCGTCCCAAAGCCGCGTTCCTGAGAGACACCCCGCTTCCTAGCTTCCGCCCGGTCCCCGCGCCGTTCCCGCCCCGCACCGGGACTCGCGCCGCCACTTCGAGCCCGATCGCGAAGCGAGCGTTGTTCTCCTGGGCCGATAACCGCGTGGGAGGAACCTAAAAGCCCGGAGAGCGGCCGGGCCGCCGAGGCGGCGCGGGACGGCGCGGCGCGGCAAGGGCGCGCGCGGTGCAGTAATATGCGAACGTTACGCCGGTGTCACGGCCGGTGGAGGCCGACGCGGGGGCGAGGGCGGAGGAAGCGGGGCAGGGGCGGGGCGGGGGCGGGGCCGGCGGCAGCGACGGCGTGCAAGCCGATGTTCCTCGCACTCCTTGATATTGGCCGCGCCGCCACCGACCGCTTTAAGTAAACCAGAAATATCACGTGAGGCTTTTAGGGCGCCATCATAAATCCGCGAGGGGGCGCGCGCCCTCCTTCCCTCCCCGGCCCCTTCCCTTCCACCTCTCCCTCCTCCTTTTCCTCTCGGCCCTTCTGGAGCCGGTGCGGCGGTGCTAGAGGCAGAGGCAGCGGCAGTGGCGGGGCAGGAGAGGCGAGACGCGGTATTATTTGCGTGCGAGAGAAGCGTCGGCGGGACGGGTGAGGGGGAGGGGGAGAAGAGGGGAGGCGGGGAGCGCACGAGTCGGTGTTTGCGCTCCGGACGCCCCCCACCCTCCGCCCACAGCATCAAGGCCCGGCCGCTAGCCCGCTTTTGCCACGATGCCCACCAACTCACGGGCAACCTAAAGCGTCCTCAGTATTTTTACGAAAGGTTGTTGTTGCTCTTCACCACTTACGCGCCATCTCGATCAATGAACATGGGTTCATTCAGTGTACCTCACGTGTAATAAACTATTTGTTTCCTTGAATTTTCCTTGGGATATGTTACAGATGACACGATGCATTTAGTGTTACATCAATGGTTGTTCGGTAAAATTCAGTTTACGAAGACTGTCAGAAACAGTAGTTTAATCTATGTAAGGTTATTCTTCAAGAATCAATCTGTAGTTAATGATGAAGACAATCGAATGCGAGGTAGGCAGGAATTGTCACGTGAACATCCTCCACGGGTAAGTTTCGGCAATATGTATTTATCCTGTATTTATGTCGTAATATATTTTAATTGTATGTAATGTTATATTGATATAAGTAACTGATGATACGAATGTTTAAGGGAGATACAGACTGACATTTTCTTCTATAGAACTGCAAATACTTCAATTTCTATTTCTGCTAATGGATATATTAGATGGATTATTTGATTAAATGTCCTAATGTAGATGTGTAAAACATTTCATATTAAGAAAACGTTTTATGTTATTGCCTTGAATGGTGCTGAAGCACTATTAAACCATACTGATCAGCAAGAACCATTCTCGTACAACTTGGCATCCATGATTAACTTACAGAACTATGCAGTTCAATAAGCTCACCAGAAGGAACCATGTAGCTGGATCAATCCTTCAGTGGTGAAAATTCTCAAGGGTAGACTTAATAGTACATCAATCAGTTTGCAGTCTCAGAAGGGAGATCTCTTCAAAACTGGACTCTAGTACCTGGAACAAAAGAAAACTAATTGTAGTATGTCTTTCAATTCAAGAAGATATAAATAAGCACAGAGAACATTACACGTAATATTTCAAAATATACACGAAAATCAAGTGCACTGCATGAAGTTCCATGTACATGTGTATCGCTATTAGAAGTTACTGAAAAAGTGTAAAATGCGGAGCGATCACGCAGATAAAAGAAAACTTTCGACGTCAATAGAACTGTATTTCTGTATCATACATAAAAATCCTGGTCATACGATATCACTTTTATCACTTAACATCCAGCACAGTCTTGGACATTATCTAAAAGAAACGTATCTGAAGGTTAGTTTTTAGTGCTTTTATTAGCACTTGGGACTGGGTTAAAGTAAGGTAAAATCTAAATGACATGCAAAATAATTTATTTAAGGATTATTTTAGGAATAGAAACAACGATAAAACATGGTATCAATGTAAAATTACACGACACATGATATTCTGAAAAAAGGAATGAAATTTGTCAAGAAAACGAGTTGTCGTTTGCAGACGTTTGTTAAGAACATAACAAGCATATGTTCCACACGAAGAAGGCTAAAATTTGATCCCTGATATTTGCAAGTGATGCTGAGTGAGCTGGTTGCTAGGCTACTATCTATCCTGTACAAGCACACGTTCTTATTATATATTACACACTATGGAATAATGAGGGTTTTGTATTTATATATCTATACTGTCGTTTTCATTCAGTGGCCATTCAGTATTCATTGTAAAACAGATATATTGATACGAGGGTCTAAATTGAGTTACACTATTTGAAAAGGTAAATAAGGTAGACAATAAAAAGTGAAATGCAGTTTAAACACAAATGCAGTTTTTTTTTAAACACAAATGCAGGGTTCCTTTCTGCTAATGTCGGTGTCAGAGCAGCAGGTCGGCCGGCCGACTCATTTCCCGGATGGCTAGAATGCGTGGGATGGATAGGAGGTAGTGTGGGTAAGAGGTGGCGACGACAAGAGTAACTTGCAGGCAGGATGGCTGGGAGGCAGGATGGCTGGGAGGCAGGATGGCTGGGAGGCAGGATGGCTGGGAGGCAGGATGGCTGGGAGGCAGGATGGCTGGGAGGCAGGATGGCTGGGGGGCAGGATGGCAGGTAGACATGGAAGACTGGAGACAGTGTCAAGCAAGAGCAAAGAGGCATGGTGGCTTAGAGTTAGTGTGACTGGGGACGCAGGATCGCTTGGTGGCAAAGCTGGTAGCTGTCGGTGGCAAGGCGGCATAAAGCAGGGGATCTTGATGGCAGACAAAATTGCGGGGAAACGTCGGGGGACATGCTGGCGGGATGGCACGTGAATAGTGCCGGAAAGACAGTCACTGGCATGGCAGAATACGGCATCGACAGAATCGCCGATGTATGAAGCGTGAGAGCGACAGAGCAGACCCCTCCGGAACAGCATGTGGCGTGGTAGACGCGCGATGGAGCAGGGCGGCGCGGCGGGAGAGGAGACGGCGGGGGCGGCAGCGAGGAGGGGGAGGCGGGAGCGGGGGCGGCGAAGGCGCTGTCAGCGGCCCGCGGCGCCGGCACCAGAGAGGCGCTGTTTTGACGGGCGGCAGCAGCCGGTGTTTTATTGATACCTGCTTCAGCCGCTGCCGTCGTCCTGAGTCGATACGCCAGCTCTCCTCTCCCTTTCCCTGCCCCGCTCCCGCATCCACCACCTCCCTCCTCGGCGGACCTCCGGGCCTGCGGCCGTTCCGCTCTGCCGCCGCCCTCCGCCCGCCCTCCTCTCGCCCCGCCCCTCGCCCCGCTCCCCGCGCCACAGCGGAGGCCGCTTTTTCGCGCCCGATCCCGCCTCAGCACTCCGGCGATCGCCCCCACCCTATTGTCGTTCTCCTGTAGTGTTTCGCGCTTCCTTCCGTCGCCGGTCCTTGTTAGTCGCCTACGTTTTCGCGTTATTTGGAAGCCGTCCTGTGGTTTTCTCTTCAATTTTTGTACTTGGAATATTATTTGGAGTCGTCGATTTTAAGCATATTCCTCCTGCAAATCCTGCTTATGTATTATCGTTTTAATTGTTTTCTTATTTTGAAAGGAATTCAAGAAAACTATTAATCTTCTCCAAAACTATTCAACATATTCGTTGAAGTCCATATACGTAGAAGTCCCATTATTTATTCGCTTTCAATTTTCCTTTTCTCCTCCGATATGAGTTCATCTCTGTTTTCGAACACTTTCTGATAGCATTGTTATGTTTAATATTTTTTAACAGATTGATGGATTTCAGAGTCCCTTTAAAATTCTTTGGTACTCTCAGACCCATAATAATAATAATAATAATAATAATAATAATAATAACAATAATAATAATAATAACAATAATAATAATAACAATAATAATAATAATAACAATAACAATAATAATAATAATAACAATAACAATAATAATAATAATAATAATAATAATAATAATAAAATAATTGCTGACTGCACAATTTCCACTCGTACAAATCATAAAAAACAAAACAATAGGGGCGTGTGAAAATGTCAACGTTGAGTCACAGTATAATCACTGATCTTCCCACTGACCACCAAAAACTAAAAATGCCCCGTCCTTGATACGAGTTTCCGCAATCCTTTGGCCGGCGCAATTCCTGTTTTGTCGCGTCCCCTCCTCAGTGCGCTCTCGTATGCCTTCCGTCCTCCGCGCCGCACCCTCCGCTCGCGGCCTGGTCCCCCTCATTCTCGCGCCCGCGGCCTCCTCGCCTCCCGGCCTCCGCGCGCGCGCTGGCGCCGGCGGCACCCACCGAGGATTTGGCGCCAGCGGCGGGAGCGGAGGCGCGGACCGAGGCGGGGACGGAGGCGGGGGAGGAGCCGCGGACGGCTGACTTAAAGGCGGAGGCTAAGAAGCGCGGACGAGAGGTCGCGGCCACAGCGCTGCTTCCGCCTCTCCCCCGCCCCCGACTCCGCTCTGCCTCCGCCTCGCCTCGTCTCCGCCGCTGCCGTTGGAGGTCTTTCTGCGCCACCCGCTCCGCCAGCAGCCTTCGTTGTGGGTTGTCCCTCGGATTCTCCCCGCCTAGTTCTGCTCTGTTTTTTGTATTTGGCTAAGTATCACTGTATATAAAATCAAGACTACACATGGTTCAAGATTGTAGATTTGCTGTGATGAAGTTGCATTTATTAGTATATTTTAAAATTCGTAATTCAAATATATTATTTGTAATAAAATAATAATAATAATAATAATAATAATAATAATAATAATAATAATAATAATAATAATAATAATAATAATAATAATAATAATAATAATAATAATAATAATAGCCGATCAGATGGCCGAGATCGCTAAGGCAGTAGTGCCGGAGTGGTCTCGGACCAGAAGATCGCGGGTTCGAATCCCGCCTCGGGCATGGGTGTATTTGTGTGTTTGTGTATGTCTATATGTGTTGTCCTTTCACCCCCATTATCATCATATCATAATTTCATCTCCCATACCCCCAGGGCTAACAACCTTGGGGTTAAAAACCGGATCCAGCTTAAATGCTGGTCCCCCCAAAGAATTGTCGCAAGCACCTGCCTCCGTGAGAATGAATAAAAACTGGGCCACGGTAAAGGCAGAGTGCTTGCCTGCGTGGTCCTAGTTGGCCGATCAACGAAAAAAAAAAAATAATAATAATAATAATAATAATAATAATAATAATAATAATAATAATAATAATAATAATAATAATAATAATAATAATAAAATAATAATAATAATACATTTATTTTGAGAGTTTTTTTGTTTTAATATTAAATTACTAATCGCAATATATAATTCACTAATTGTAATACAGGCTAGTGCCTGTGCTTGGTGGACATTGCTTATTTAACTTCAATAATGACGCTTGCAAATGCACTTATCATCTTTCCTGCAAGTGATTACTGAAGCTTCTGACAAAAATATATTACCGTAACCTTTGTCTCCTGCCACACTGCTACATTTTTATCTTTTCTGCTTCAATCTTCTTATTTGCCAAATTTACTTTCATCAACGCCCCCACGAAGCCTTATGCACATACCAGAGACAGGCGTTCTTTCCTACGACAGTCCAATATCTAGCACGCGATACACTGTCCTCATTCCGCGCCAGCATTTTCGCGTACGAACACACCCATTCCACCACGAATGTCTCGTCTGCGTCCGCCCACTCCTCCGCCTGCGCCTTCGCTTCCATTCTCGCCGTCGGCGAGTCGGACGTCGGGCCGCGCCAGCGCAGCGCCTCCTTCGTCGCCAGCCACCGCCCACCGGTTGAGACACGAGGTCGCGGGCGCTGCGGTCAAGAACAGTCGTGGCTCGGCTCTGCTCTGCTCTGCTCGGCGAAGAGCGGAGGGCGGAGGGCAGGGCCAGGACCCGGAGGGCGCGCGGGGGCCGGAGGGCGACTCGGCGGCACAAGAAGCGGCCCCGGGGCGCGCCCTGCAAACAAGGGCGACGCCACCCTTCCCGCCCCGCCGCCGTCCCAAGGGCCGTCCAAAGACAAGAGCTCTGCGACGCGGACACCGCCCCGGCGTCCGCCCCGCTCCGCCCCGCGCGCCCCGCTCGCTGGCCCGCCCGCCCGCCCGCCGTCCGCCCGCCCGCCCTCCGCCCGCTTGTGGTTTTGCCCGCCACATAAATATCCCCGGAGCCTGACGCGACGATTTGCATGCCCTCTAAGAAGCTTATCTTCCATCTGCTCCGTGTCAAGTTGCTTTGCAGCCCGTTTCTCAACGAATACAGGGACAAAAATAGAACGCTATTCGCAGGCTAGAGGAATCGCTAGAATACAATGGAGAAGTATATTTTGCCTAAGAAGGTCTTATCTGCGTATTTCAGATTTTTCAACAGTTTCTACAAATCATATGGAAAATGAGCTCTCTTTCATTGCAGAGACATAGGAGCAAGCGACTAAGAAGTTGTTACCCGCTGGTCAGAGATATTGAGTATAAACATTATTACAAGAAAAATTATGTTTCGATATCCCGACAACCTGTCACTGCTCTTTATGTTCAATAAGCGGCATCGTGCAATGAGATGCACCCTACATGCCGCAAAAGTCTAACCAAGATCTGGGCTCCATGGTGCAAGCCTTCGCACTAATCCAATCAATACATAACACATTTAATGCACTTTTATGTCTTATTTGACGTATGGTATATTTACGATTTACAAAACTCAACATTCCGAATCCTATTTTCGTGAAATCATATGGAAAATGAGCTCTCTTTCATTGCAGAGACATAGGAGCAAGCGACTAAGAAGTTGTTACCCGCTGGTCAGAGATATTGAGTATAAACATTATTACAAGAAAAATTATGTTTCGATATCCCGACAACCTGTCACTGCTCTTTATGTTCAATAAGCGGCATCGTGCAATGAGATGCACCCTACATGCCGCAAAAGTCTAACCAAGATCTGGGCTCCATGGTGCAAGCCTTCGCACTAATCCAATCAATACATAACACATTTAATGCACTTTTATGTGTCTTATTTGACGTATGGTATATTTACGATTTACAAAACTCAACATTCCGAATCCTATTTTCGTGATATTGTTAGCGACATTTCCAAGTAAAGATGCAGTCGGGAAAGAGAGAAATGCTAAATACATATATTGCGTACATTTGCGGTCCTTTTAGCATTCTTGTAAAAAAAGATGATATGAATATTACAGTCAGAATACAGAACTGGAAATGAAAGGACTCGAGTGCTTTATTGTGGTTCCATTCTGGTCAACGCTACTTTGAAATGAAATAATACCGCATCTCTCACTTCTCGTATCGTATTTTTCTTAGAATTTACGTTTAATAAAGAAACTTCAAAGAATGAATCTCTATGTACAGGGTACATCTCTATTTAAATTTCTACGAAAAAATCATCCGATGATTTATGTTTAATGAGAGGTTCACAAAGTAGAAAATCAACGCGAACTTTTTTATTTTTCGAATCTTTTTCATCACAAAGAATACTACCCACAAATTGCGTACTGTTCTTTACTCAATGTGCTAGAATACCAAACACTAGAGTATGTTTACAATTCGACCAGTCTTTTCACTATTTACCGAAATGCTTCGGTTTCACGCGAAAGTGAATCGTCAGGTAATATGCACTGTACTACTGTAAAACAAAAACCTCTCTACCCATACCACGCAAGCTAATAGCGAATGGGGAAAACATCGTAATTCCCTGACGCACCAGCGCATGAAGTGTATCCTGCAGCAATACGGAAAGACATCAAATCAATGGTCAAAATAGCAAATACGCGCAGTGATCCGTGTTCTTTAGCAGAACGTCCGGAACTTGTGGTTATCTCTAAGTAAGGAGATGAAATTACCTTTGATCAACAAACGTGGAAATAATCACAGACGGTCCAACGGACGGAACGACGAAGAGTTGAGCGACAGTTCATCATCAGACGCGTCGCGTGTCGACCAGAAGCGTGTCGACCAGACCATGGGCGTTTCGACCAGAAGCAGTCAGGTGGTTGCGCAAATGAAGAAAGGGGTAGACAATTTCCAAGACACGACTGTGCTAGGTGAGTAGACGAAACGGCTCAACCACCAGGTAGTCATCATCCTATTATGGTAATAGCATCGCCCACTGTGCATAATGATTTGCCAAATTTGGTATTAATGTCGTAACAAGTAGTGGTGTCAAACGAACGATATTTATCATTTTAAATCGAAGTGAGTTCCAAAGTGAATGATGCGAGAATTTGTCGTAGTCTGAATATTTCAAAAGTAAATGATACACATAGGAATTTATTCCAGTAGTAAAATACAGAAATAACTGAAAACTATTACTTCATATTAATATGTTTAATTCATGATCAATAAAAATCTACAAAACATGGCAGTTTACATCTAACCAATAAATCGTAATCGACAAAACCCTAGACATTAATGTGGAGGCGAATAGCCTGTGTTTGATTGACACAGAAAAGTTTTAAGCTTTCTTGGATCATACTCGACTCTTCAAAAATTTGTACCAGATCATCTAAATACTTTTTTTTATTCCAACATTATAAACAACCTTTATCGTTACAAGAAATAGTCCATAAAATGACTCTTTCGGCGCAGGTTATGACGTATTTGCCGTTTACGGCATTAGGCCGATTGCACCCAGGGAATCGTGAGGTGGTAGCGGGGGATGTGCCAATCACCGTTTTCTAGCAGATGTTTTCCCGTGACGTCACAATAAAGTTTCCCAAAATTAACTTTGATTTTCTTAAAAATTTATAAAGTATTAAAAAATAGCATATGCAACTCCTATAATGTTCCTTTATTGCATTCATGCTCAAGTCACATGTTTTAAAAACGTACCCAATAAAGCATGACATTATAAACTAGTTACATAAACTACTATTTAAAGAATAACACATTTTGTTTCTAGCTTTCACAACAGTTCGACAGAAGAAACTTTAAGAAAAAACTATAGATAAGAAAAAAGTGCCTCCCAAACGCCTCTTGTATGTCATTGTGACTCCTTTTTCCGCGTGATTCACAAGAAGGTCTGTAACTGCTCACGGGAGAACACATACTCTTTATTTTTTTTTTCTTCCCCTCCAGTCATAAATGATATTCCCAAAAAATGTGCGGTTATTTTTGCTTCAAGCTTGGTCACTGTAGCGGAGCCACGTCCATCCACACCCCGCTCTGCACTCACTCTTCCCCCCCTCTCTCCCTCACACACGCACACACAAACCCAGACACATACAGCACCGGATGGAAACATGGTAACAAGTCTCCTCACCTCCACCAGTCGACACTCGGGTTTCCACTAAAAGCCATTCACACTAATTTTTACTCTCAAAGGAATTTACCGCAATTATTCAGCTACGCCTCTAACGATGTTTCCTACATTCCAACTTCCCTCGCACTTCCATCCCCGAGCCGACAATATTACGCACGGCGCGTATTCTGGGAGAAGAGAAGGGACTGGGAGCGGAATTTCTAGGTAACGACACGTCGCTTCCTCGTGGGACTGGTCGCACAGTGTTCCAGGCAGCTGATCGCGCGCGCGCGGGTGTGTGTGTGTGCGCGCGCGAATGAGTCGGTACGATGAGGCCGTTGGGTTCTCTACACTCTCCTCATACGCCTCAGTGCAGGCCACCTTTATTTACTCGCCGCGAACGCCTGTGCGTCGCACTCGCGGCGAGAGACGAGGGGCGTGCAGTGAGCAGTGGACGATGCGTGGCGACAGCCGGGCGAAACGCAGTGGCTGGCTACCAGCAGAGCGCTGTCAGTGGGCAGAATAGCTGATGGTGGCGCTGGTGGAGATTGGCTGGTGATTCGTGGTTGGTGGTGTGTTGATTAATTGATTTATGGATGGATGTAGAGTGGTCTGTGGCGGGTGGGCAGTTGTGGGTGGTTCGCAGCCGGTGATCCGCAGTAGGTGGTCCGCGACGGGTAATCCGCGGCGGGTGGTCCGCGGCGGGTGGTCCTCGGCGGGTGGTCCTCGGCGGGTGGTCCTCGGCGGGTGGTCCTCGGCGGGTGGTCCTCGGCGGGTGGTCCTCGGCGGGTGGTCTGCGGCGGGTGGTCTGCGGCGGGTGGTCCGAGGAGGCCGGTCCGCGGCAGGTGGTTTTCGGCGGGTCGTCAGTGGCGGGTGGTCCATGGCGGCTGGTGGTTTGTTGCAGGTGGTTTGTCGCGAATGGTTGGCGGCGGGAAATTGTTAGCAGATGATCGGTAGCGGGTGATGGGAAGTGATCGCTACCGTCGGGAATAGGGTGGGGAGATGTGTGTGACGTGTAGTGAGTGGCTGGTGATGAATGGAGAACGTCGGGTGGGGAATGATGGATGCCAGATGATGCAGGTGATCGCTATAGTGTAATGGCTGGAAAGCGATGTCTGGCTGATGGCGGTTGCCATAGGATGGCTTGCGGGTTCTGGCTGGAGCGAAATGATCGACGATTGATAGAGGACGGATAATGGAAGGAAGGTGATTGGAAACGGGAGGTGGGACACGAGTGATGGATGGTAAGAGAAAGACGGTAATTGATACATTCTGAGGATGGAAGGTGGCGACGGAAAGAGGGTATCAATTGATGTCACTGCAGTTCCTCTGATCGGACGGTTCTAGGATTTGAGTCCCAACGGCGCGGCGGCAGGATTCTCGACACTAGCTCGATAGCTAGGTCGAATTCAGCCACAGTCTGGAGGAGACTTCGAGTGGACGACTGCTCTGGTCGGTAGTTCTCCGTGGTTTCTCCAATCAAAACCAGGCGAAAGCCGGGACAGTACCCAAACAAACGGCGTACGGACTGCACGCGGTCTTTCCTTCCTCTGCTGTATCCTATCCTCACCCCTTATTTACACACTCCCAAGCACTACAATGCCACACACGTCGGGAGACATAGCGTGTCCCGGCTGGAGCCGTGCCCCGCTAGTTGGAGATACCTGATGTAGGTAAAACTCCGCCAGCCGACATATAAGTCGGCGCCAGTTCTCACCATTCAGCAGGGGAAGATTACCGCTACATCCCACAATAAAACATGCGCTACACTTACGGGACTATTGTCCTTAGCCGATGACGCTGTCGTAAACACCAATGAGTGAATGAATGAATGAATGAATGAATGAATGAAAGAAATCAAGGTGACGGCGAGCGTCAGAACGATAGAAGGGAGGTGTGCAGTGGACGTCGGGCAGGGCAGCGTCGGAGGACGCGTTGTGCGGCGGGCAGCGGGCCAGAGTGCTCGGGGAGCACGTTTGTTCGCGTCGCACGCTCCACTATCTCGGATTGGAGTAGATTAAAGCGCGCCCGTATCTAGTTCGTGATTGAGTAGATTTGCTTAGGATTTTAGGACGCGGGTTTTTAGATTCAGTGATCGTGTTGGGCAAGTTCGCGGTTCAGTTCTGGGATATGGGAGGTTTCATATTCTGGCTAGCGGCTACGTGATTTGTTTTCGGGAAGAACTTATGAGATTATACATTTAGATGTTGGTAACTGGAAAGCGTAATACTCGTCCTCATACGATGATTTGTCAAGATTTACGTTCTTTGTTATTATGCCGTATGTTCCTGACATCCCCTTTCGTGCATTGGGGCTCGCTAAAAACAAATTTTCGAATTCGAACGGGAATGTAGCAAACAAGGAATATAATGGGTTGGGTATGATGTAATGTGTGTGTATCAATAGTAATTTTGTATGAACTTGGAATTATATTCTTCATTCCTCATGGTTTATAGCAGGGAATTTTGATTCGTGGCCAAAAACCCATGTTCCACTAGACATAAATGGATTTGATTTCCCTCTAGAAAAAACGCCCTAATTTGGCTTTTAAAATAGTTTTGATAAACTCTTTTACAAATACCTGATTTGATTTTGAAATTTGTTCTGTTTTGCTATTTAAAAAACTTTACGAGTACAACATGATTTTATTTTGTTCAGTGACACAAACTGTCACAATATTATTATGTAAAGTATGTAATGAACTCAATATTTCCTTATCGCATGAAAAAGAGACAAGTGTCGCTACCTTCGTATTTCCCGCTAGAAAATTGGTAAACTTGTGTTCGTTTTCAAAGTGCAATAAATTATGTGAAGTAACTCATATAATTAATGTACACACGATCTTGCGTATGCGACTGTTTGTCTTTTTGGAAGAGAATATTACAAAATTACGGTTATTTGTCATGAAATGAGTAATCTCTTTCCGCAAGCAGTGAAAGACTCCATTACATCTATGAGTTCTCTTTCTTCGACAGTAATAAAACATACGGCGTATCAAATGAAACAAATAATGCCGACGTCAATGATAAACCAAATTCGAAATTTTTTAACATCTTTATTTTCTACCTGTTCAATCTACTAATTTTACGGAGATTTGCATGTCATAATACAATAACTGGGTTAAGGCATAGGCAGGCAGTGAGTTCATATATTCGGATCTCACTCTTACTGTTTTAGGTTCGTCTTAAATTAGAGTTTGCAAAATATTTTTAATTTTGAATTTGTAACATTCTATATTTTAATCTTTTGTTCTTGTAACTCAAAATATAAACCCTCGTAAGAAATAAAGAAATAATTGCCAAAACACATTAGGTCTTTCCAACCCATTAGGTCTTTCTTTCTGTAGGTCGAATTCATTCCCTGCCTGGAGAATTCCAGCGGCCGGCTGCTCTGATCGATTTGAGGTTTGCAGACGTTAGTCAAGCATGTTTTTCACCTGAAGAGCAACGTTTGTAAAAAATGCTTGTTTCCACCTGCATTCATAATTCAATTTGTATAGTGGTTGTGGCGGAGATTCCAGAATTTTAGAAAGCGTGAACAGAATACACTTCTCACCACAGTCCGTCACGCACCGTTTTTAACAGTGTTTTAACGTTAAATAAATAAATACTTCCCGAGCCTCATGATAGTACAAATATACCTGTATATTCACTCTGAGATTTGCATCTCTGATACGTGCGTGGAAGATCTGATAGTAAAAGATGTGATCGACCAATCGGATAAACTAAGCTGTTTCCAAATGCTAAATAATAAAATGGGTTTTGAAATTCTAGGTGAGAAACACAGATCATTCACTTGCAAATGACCGTCTCCACTCTACAAGACAATCAATGGCAACTCCCTATTAAAAGTAAATACTTTGTATTCAGGCTGAAAAGAGAATAAAATAGGTTTCAGTCTATTACATAATTGGTATCGCACCCGTTCGAGTGAATTGGTACAATGAGAACCCGTAAACGAAGGGTTTCTAACGTTACATTACTTTAAAAATATATATTTTTAATTATGATATAATGATAGAACATATCGAATTTTCGTTTTAACGCATCATCCAGAAATCTGAAAGACAGTTTTGTTTCACCATGTTTTCTGAAATATTCATGAAAAAGAAAGCTAACAAAAAGTAGCTATATATAGCGCGAAAATATTCAATTAATATTTCTTTAATATTGTTAATTTATTTATATTTAACTATAGAAGAAACAAAGTGGCATCGAATGCCTTAGTGGTCAGATGCACAAAAATATGAACCCGTGATAGAGAGAGATACGTCGACGATTCCACACTAGCTCTTGGAGAGAGAATCAATTAAGCAACCGGTACTAGAGATTTCTGTTCCAAGCACTTCCTGGCGCGAGAAGCGAGACGCGCTCCCGCACGAGCAGCGCACTCTGCACGTTTGCTACGCGCCCGCAGCGGCAGGCGCTTCTCAGGGCAACTGCAGCGGCGGCGGCGGCGGTGGGGCGGGCGCGATTGGGGCGGGCGCGATCGGGACGAGCGTAATCCGCTGCAAAGCCCTCGAAACAACACGCGTCCAGCACCGCGCGGCGCGGCGTGGGGTGGCGTGCGTCCGTGCAAAAACGGAGCAGCCATCGGCGACGCCCACCGTCCACACCGCCCGACCTCCCACGCCCTGTTCGCGCAGCCCCGCCCTAACCAGCCCCTGCTGCCCCGCCCGCGTCGCCCCGCCCGCGTCGCCCCGCCCGCGTCGCCCCGCCCGCGTCGCCCCGCCCGCGTCGCCCCGCCCCGCCCGCGTCGCCCCGCCCGCGTCGCCCCGCCCGCGTTGCCCCGCCCGCGTCGCCCCGCCCGCGTCCCGTGTCGCCTCGCTCGCGTCACCCCGCGACGTCACACCGCCCGCGTCACCGCGTCACCCCGTTCGTGTATCCCGGCCCGCGCACATGCTCCAATCAGAATGTAGGAAGCCAAAATTCAACCTTCCCCTTCCAGACCATCCACGTTTCCGGAATTTCAACCCAGAAGAAGGTCAGGATACGACGGGTGAAATGCTAGCAAGTCAGCTTATGACTCATCATGGCCGGGAGACGTGAGTGCAATCTTCGTTTTCATGGTTTTTAATGTAGATTGATAGATTATTTCCTGTTTCCGGGCGCATAAATAGCTAAGGTCACTATTCCTGTAAGTGTGATGAATGTTTTTATCGCGGGAGGTGGCGTGGTTTTTGTCCTGCTGGATGGTGAGATCCAGCGCCGACCTACATTGCGGCTTGCGAAACCAGGTATATTCCACCAGCTGTGCACCGACTCGGCCGGCACAAGCTTCAAAATCCTAACGATCTTCCGATATGTGTGGTAGTTACGTAGATACAGTGTAGGGGTGAGGATAGGATAAAGAAGAGGAAGGAAAGATCGTGCGCGATCAGTGGCCCATTTGTTAGGGTACTGCCCCCGCATTCACCTGGTACTGATCGAAGAAACCATTGAAAACAATCGATCAGAGCAGTCGACCGCTAGAATTTCTCTGCACACGGCGACTGTGAAGATTTTTTATGTCTGACAAGTTTGAAATGTTGGTGAGCCTGTGAGTTTCAAGTTCGTACAAGAAGTCTTTCGTTGAATGCTATTTTGATAAATCGTTTTCGATGTCATCCCTGTTCAACTGCCAGGACGTCTGTGTTGCTCTGTGTGCACCAGGGCGTAGAGGAATGTGAGGGCACAAAATAATTTTATGGTGACATTAGCGGCTCCCACAGTGACCATCGTGACACTTATCGACTATCGACTGTAATGACTATCCACTTGGTAGGATAGTTTACTAACGATTCAGTATTTCAATGTTTTTAAAAAAATCTTGCTGATTAATACATAGATATGTAAAACGTTATACTGTACACATGTTTTGTTTGCTTACTACTAAATTATGTACTATGCTTAATTTAATACATGAGCGAGAAAGCTAATTATCCCCCTTTGTTAATTGACAATTTCAGCGAATATTTTCAAGAATATGAACAAAGATAATTTTCTCTGAATGATGGTTGGTTGTGTAGGTTTTTGGCCGAGACTGAGTGTATTTAATGTGGGGATTTGTGGTATGCAGAAAAAGAAATTGGACACAAGGTAATTGATATGGTTGGCTATGGGTTCGATGGATAGCTCTTTGTGAAGTTGGTCGTTGGTAACACACCAAGAGGCGTTGGTGATTATCCTTATGTACTGATTTTGGAAAATTTGTATTTTATTATGTTACTTTTTGCGGCATTAATGGAAATGTTTTTTATATAATTATGATTGTGCTATATGGTAGTGAGGAATATCTATTAATAATGAATTTTAGTTGTAGTAATTTATTTTACTTCATTGATCTTGATTTGTACATGTATTTTACAGTTAGGTTTTTGTGTTTATGCTGAGTCCAAGATACTTAATTGTGCTCTGCTGTGGTTGCCAGATTATTGGTTCGATGTTTAATGTCAGTGGAGTGGGAGAAGTGTTTAGATCTGAGGGTGTATATTTTGGCAGCGGTTTATGATGGGTTAGTAGTTCGACCTTCAATGTCGTCTGTAACTCAAACCTGCATATGGCCGCGTTAGGAGGGTGGAACCACTAACAAACCGGCCCACAATGTGTCGTCTGAACAGTCAAGAACATGCCCAAAAGTGTTTAAAACTTTTCCCATAACACAATTAGTGTCTGAAAGATTCGCGACCATGTACCGAGAGCTGATAATGTTTTTTTTGGTCAATTCCGAAATTATGACAGCTATTTGTTGTCAACGTTCCACTACGATCGCGTACTCTATAATCACTCAACTGATCATAGTAGTGTTTCGCTTTCACTCACTCTGTATATCTGTTTTAGTACTAGATGTTACTTCATTATAAGACAATGGCAAACTGAACACCTAACTTTATATGGTGGCAAAAAAATTTGTATCAATTCTTGTACACCGAAAAGAGCAAATATACAATGCGGTATCGAATTTCACACTTCTGAAATAAATTACACCGCCTTTTCAACAAACCCATTCTACCGTTAAGCCTCAGGAAATTAACACATTGGCCGCGCGGGAAAAGAGACTGTGTAAGAATTCTTTTTTTAAATTTCCTAGATTCATTCTAACACTCATATGTGCGATCACGTTCTTCCTACATTCCGTACACTTCTTCTTCTTCTTCTTCTTAATAAATATCAATGTCGCTAAGAATTTACGATACTCAATAGTGTCGATACGCTACTATAATACCCAAAGATGTTGCAGAATGACTTCAAGGAGTAGAGTATTTTAGTAATATTTTCAATGTTAAGTAGCTGTGGTTTGCTACTGTAAGACAAAAAAGTTGAAATGCATAATACATAGAATTTGATATTTTTCTATTATAAAACTACTGGAAAATGACATTGAAAAATAGTCTTTGAAATATGCTTTGAGGCATTTCTTCTATTACGTTATTCTTGGAGATAAGAAAATGTAATAATATGTATGATAATATTAATATTAATAATAATAAATAATAAATAATATTAATAAATAATAATAATAATATTTTTTATTTACAGCCCAGAGTGATGTTTGCGTCAACTTCATTTTGCGTCAATTGCCAGTCGGGCCCTGCTCATCCCAGTAGCCTGCACAAGCGCAACGTCCTGTGTCCCCCGCACACCGGACACGCGTCACGCCAGCCAGCAGCGCCCGCCGGCCCCGCCCTTTCCTCCTCCCGGCTGTTTGGTCCACCGCTCCCCGAGTCAACATCGCTCCGGCCGCGCGGCCACGAGCCGCGGGACAAACCGTTCGACACCCGCACGCCACCGCCGCCCCGCGCCGCCAGACGCCCGCCCGCCCACGCGCCCGTGTGCCCCGACGCATACCGGCCGCCCCCCGCAACAAGCTGCGCCCTCCACCGCGTATTACGGCATTCACTGCCCCGTGCCACCGCACGCGACCGCAGTCCACCGGCCGGCCCGCCTCCCACCGCCCAGCTGGCGCCGCTGGCCGCCCCTCGCTCCCAGCCCCGCCCCGCCGACTCCACGTCACGAGGGCAAATATGGCGCTCTTGGGGTCATGATGATATTATTATTATTATTATTATTATTATTATTATTATTATTATTATTATTATTATTATTATTAAATCCCCTCCCTTATGTCACAT
This sequence comes from Gryllus longicercus, assembly GCA_038098605.1. NCBI lineage: Eukaryota > Metazoa > Arthropoda > Insecta > Orthoptera > Gryllidae > Gryllus > Gryllus longicercus. The sequence continues at coordinate 643,783 of JAZDUA010000212.1, forward strand.
ACCGTTTTATTCTTTGACAATACACTAAATTAAAATAATGTACGAATTATATGGTCATGAAGGCAACGGTTTACGAGTCGCTTCCATTCCGGTTCCTTCACACTTCAATAATAAATTAATTATAATAATAATAATAATAATAATAATAATAACTGTAAATGACGAAATATCATGACATTCAAAGAGGGCTGGGAAACTCTCAGTAGTATGTGGGAATCTTCAGAACCATAAACCCCTGCGTGCTAGAACTCCATTTCTGATGGACCACCCGGGCCTCCGAGGTCTCAATCTAAGTGTAGTTGACCGATTCCATAAGACCGCAATGCTGTGAACCGTTCACATGCTATGCACGTAACTCTGACCCCTAGGTCCTTGACGTCGAGTCGAATCCAGAGACAGAGCCACCAAAACTACAGCGGAAGATCGTTTTAATAATAGTTATAATTCTTTCGAATTCCAAAGTCAATACACTGAATACATATCTTAAATGATTCCAGTTAAGATAACTACGAAAGACCAGCACTAACACACCTATTACCTGACTTTGCCCGATATCATTGCCTGGCATTTTACATTGATGATCGACTCCTACATACGACGCCACGGTTCATCATAATGGCCATAGTCATAATTTGCATATTTGAAACGTTCATTGAATGAACGTATAAAAGTACGATTTAATGGATACTAATGATCGAAATTATTTTAATTATATTAAATATATTGATTTTATTCATTGTATAATTTTCTCTTATTGTATTCAATCAAACCTTGGTGCCAACGGGCAAGGACCTTCTGGAAGCCACATGTGTTTAATGTCCATTTGGATTTTCATCATAAATCACATAGGGTTTGTGGCTAACTGATGGTTTTAAAATTGTACGTTGTTGGTCCATGCGCGTGAAACTAATCAGAAAAATCCATATCACCACCAACTTCAAACATCCTCGACACTAATAACTTCGTTCGACTCAGGAATTTAGCTCGTGCACAAAATCCGACTCGTTTTCCGGTCAACGAAGCTTCAATTATGGACTTGCAGTTACATTTAGACACCGGATAATGAACATGATTAGTACGGTTAAGGCGTGCGGAACGCGGTTAGCCGAACAACTGTATACAATCCTAAACAAATAAAGACGCTTGGCAGAATTCTACACATTGCCAGCTAACCGATTTCGAAAATTATCATAGTGGGACCTGCTCTCACAGCTTCTCACATCTCAAGAGCGCGGCGTATTGTTTCAACATCTCTAGGAAAACTTGCTTTACCCAGGCGATAATGCTTAGAGAATATATGTTCCACCGCTTGTTTACGGTCTCACATGCTCAGCACTTCATCTCTTCAGAATAAACGTTATACCCGTCATCATTTTCCACAGCCATTACACACTAAGTATCACCATTTCCTCAATTGGTGCCGCGTTATGATGGCGAATGTGGCGTTGTGGATGTGGATGCACAATTACAACATGAATTATGTCTTTTTTGTTTGGATGCGGTGAAAACGGCTCTCTAACTCTTCAATATCAACATTTTTTTTAAAGTGTGCTCTGTGCACTCAATAATCCCTTTCCTACAAATACAAGGTGCCCTATAAATTCAGTTCTTCCCATATTTCGTCTTTCTAGCGTCAATAAGTCATTTTCTAGCGTCAATAAGACACAATTTACCTGTTGATAAAAATAAAATATCATAATGTTATTCCATATTGTTATGCATTTTCTTTTATACCTTTCTTTAACACGGCAGACATGATTATATTCTTCTGCATTCTAGTTGTCTCAAGTAAATTATTTTATGAGCAAATAATAAAAACGGTAAATTAATATATTTTTAACACGAAAAAGAACGAATAAGGCAATATGGCGTTCCTGGAAACTTCATTTAAATTGCTACTCTCACTACCAGCTACACATGCTCATATTTCGACTCCTTCCCGTTAACCCCACACTCGCACCGCGTTCCAAGTTCCCAGGCGTCCCCGTCAGCATCCAAGCTCTGACCGCCCACACGTCACTCCCCGCCCCTCCGCGCCGCTCCCCTCCGCGCCGCGCCCCTCCGCGCCGCGCCCCTCCGCGCCCGTCGCCCACGGCCGCCGCTGACGCGCCTCGCCCCGCGGCTCGCGCGCAGATAAAACCCTATGGAAACAAGACGAAGTTCAAATCGACCTGTAATCCCGCCCAGCGCGCGAGACACGACTGGGCGAGAGAGGGGCGTGGAAGAAGGAGGACGGTCGGACGGAGGAGAGCGGAGACGAAAGGAAGGAGGAGGGTGGGGAGAAGTCGAGCGAGGGAAGCAGGAAAGGAGAAACGGGAGACCATGCGGAGGAGGAAGAGGGACGTAGCGGGGGAGGGCAGTGACTGAGACGAGGGGGCGGGAGAGGGCCGGGGAGGGTGGAGGGGAGAAGGGGGAGGGGGTCGCCGGGATCCAAGCCGCGCGTGCGCCGTCGCTCCCGGACCATCAAACCCGGCCCATTGCGAGGATCATGCGCTCAATTACTTCGAGCAGATTATTTCTGTAATTAAACACAGCGTTATGGGGCGGCCGGAACAGCACCGTGGTGGCGGCGGGGTAGGTTGGTGGCGGGGGTGCCTTCTGCGCGGCCATCGTCTCCCCCACCCCACTCTCTCCCAGTATCCCCCACCGCCCCAGCGCCCGCCGTCGCCGCTTCCGCAGCCGGATGAAAAGTTCCGCGCTTATCTCCGCCGTCTGCTTGGCGGCCCCGCCACGCCCCGCCCATCCTTTTCTTGGAGCGCGCGGGCAGCAGGCGCGTGCGTATTCAAACTGACGTCAACCCCGCTGAAGTTCGGCGGCGCGAGTTTCATTACAATGTGCTCCATCGGACGTGCGACGGCGCTGGCGGCGACGGCGGGGCACGGCCCGGCGGCACACGGCCCGGCGGCGTGCCGGGCAGCGCCGATGCGTGCGGAGGGACACAGAGAGGGAGAGAAACGAAGGGAGAGGGAGACAGATATACAGACATAGGGATATGAAATGAAAGGGCAGAGAAAGATAGATATATAGAGATAGATAGAGAAGAGAGATTAAGAGAGAAAGAAAGAGAGTGAAAGAGAAAGAGTGAAAGAGAGGGAGAGAGTGAAAGAGAGGGAGAGAATGAAAGAGAGGGAGAGAGTGAAAGAGAGGGAGAGAGTGAAAGAGAGGGAGAGAGTGAAAGAGAGGGAGAGAGTGAAAGAGAGAGAGAGTGAAAGAGAGTGAAAGAGAGTCAGAGAGAGTGAAAGAGAGAGTGAAAGAGAGAGTGAAAGAGAGAGTGAAAGAGAGAGTGAAAGAGAGAGAGTGAAAGAGAGAGTGAAAGAGAGAGAGTGAAAGAGAGAGTGAAAGAGAGAGTGAAAAAGAGAGAGTGAAAGAGAGAGTGAAAAAGAGAGAGTGAAAGAGAGAGAGTGAAAGAGAGAGTGAATGAGAGAGAGTGAATGAGAGAGTGTGTGTGAGTGTGTGTGTGTGTGTGTGTGTGTGAGAGAGAGAGAGAGAGAGAGAGAGAGAGAGAAGGAAATACATAAATGGAACGAGTAGTTTTTATATTTTTTACATGTATGTAAGCTACCATTTTCGTAATCTACTAGTGTTTCAACTTCCCTTTTTCATTACACCTACCCTTTTCGTTAACTAGTGGTCTACCCTCACTCTGCAAATTGAACATGTAAAATGGTTGTGTCGGCACCTGTAAAGCAAATATTCAGTACTGAAGGACATTTTAATGTCATTCTTCGAGGCAAGACCTTTAGACATCCAGAAATTGGACTATAAATGTTTCTTTTCTTCTTTCCTTGTTGTGATAATGAAATTAGTTACTTTTATTGGTAGTAATTTTCTATTTTAATTGTTTAGTAACTATAATAAATAAATAGTTTATACAATTAATTTATTCCAATGTTGAACAAAATTATATTAAAATATTCTATTATTTCTGGATTGAAGCGTTGTGAAATTATGGGATTGAAAATAAATTGCACGCGGAAGAGTTTGTAACAGTAAAGTTTTTCGTTTTAATAAAATTTCTTTAAACATATTTAACATAATTGCGGTGTATCTAACGTTGATTAACTGTTTTCTGAAAGACGTACAAATACATTAAATCGCATTCTCAAAATAATTAAAAAAGCATTTTCTTCAACGAAATTTTTAATGTCAAAACTGCAATGGTATTAATTTGGAACTCTCGGCAACCTCACTTATCACCCCGTGAACAATGTTTCTTAATGATAGACACCCAATCGATGACTTACGTTAATCTCCGGGCAAAATTAATAAAATTTATGTTGCAGCTTCTTTCTGGTGCAGTCTTACGCCTGAACCATCCGCCAAACCCATCGTGAGTAGGTATATTGCCAGTTAGTCGTATTTAGTTGTAAAGTCTAAAAAAGGCTGCAGAACGCGTCGCAACATGCGTGAGATAGCGCCGAGCATATTCCAAACTCGGGATGAAAGCGCCACAGTAGCATTTGTAAAAACTAAGACCAGTACCACAATATTAATTGTAAAGCACTGCTTCATTGCTGCAGTATATCTCTCAACGCACTTCCTAAATAATTTGAGATCACCACCTTGAACAAATACATTTTGCGAAGGTTTCCCCTTCACCTGGCAATTCGGCTGCAATAAGCTGAAATCTTAAACAAAATTCAGTCCAATACGATGACTGAAAAGTTTTGCGAATTTTTAAGATGTGATTGCACTGAAAATATGGGGAATATACAAATAATTGTACTAATGTAATTTATTTAATGTGTCCTCTCACATACTACGAGCATTCCGAGAATTCCAATTATAGGAATATGGAGGGAGAGATGGAAAGGCATATGTGCGAATGAATAAAAAGAGAAAGAGAGGTGTAGAGTTGGGGAGGGATAAATAATGTGAGAACAAGGTTTGATCGATTGATTAAAGATTCCGGCTGTGTCAACTACTAAAGTCGTGAATCCCGTAAGTGTAATGCATGTTTTCCTTTGGAGGTGGGGAGGTCTTTCCCCGTTGGATAGCGAGATTTGCCGCCAATTTAGCGCCGGCTAGCGGGGTTTGCCCTAACCAGGTATCTCCCAGAACCAGGGCACCTCTCAAGTTGGAACAAGTTCTAAGCTCCCAACTAGCCTCCCGGAATGTGTGGTGTTGTAGTGTATGTAAGTGTGTATAAGAAAGGGGTGAGATAAGGACAAGGAAGAGGAAGGAAAGACCCCGCGCCGTCCGTGGCCCGTTTGTAGATACAGCACCGCCATTCGTCTGGTATTGATCGGAGAAACTATGGAAAACTACTGGTCAGAGCAGCCGACCGCTACAATTCTCCTCCAGATAGCAATTGACCTAGCTATCCAGCTGGTGTCGAAAATCTCGATCAGAGGCGCTGCAGTGACATCAATTGAGTGAATGTAGGGAGAAGGATACAGACGATCAGTGAGATCGTAAATAGGGAGTGAGAGGGAGAGGGATCGAGTACTCGCACACGTTGCGGGCAAACCCACCTCGCGCGGCGAGAAATGTGCGTTGCGTTCTCTCCCCGCCGCACACTCCTCTCGCTTCGCCCCACTCCGCTTCGCCCCACTCCGCTTCGCCCCACTCCGCTTCGCCCCACTCCGCTTCGCCCCACTCCGCTTCGCCCCACTCCGCTTCGCCCCACTCCGCTTCGCCCCACTCCGCTTCGCCCCACTCCGCTTCGCCCCTCCCCGCCCCGCTCCTCCTCGCTGACCCGCCCCGCCGCCGCCTCCGTCGCCGTCTGCCTTTAACATCGGATAGGCGAATCGAGAACGCGATAGCGTAGTCCTCGTGGCATGACGCTCCAATTATCACTCTGCTCCTGGCGCTGCCGTCGAGCTCGTCATTCTATCGCTCTGTGGTGGCGCTCGCGCAGACGTTGGCGGGGGCGGGGCGGGAGCGGGGACGGAGCGACTGGTGCTGTGACGCGCTGGCAGTCGCAGCTCAGCGGACACAGGCTGCACGCGTGCTGGAAGCGACTATGGCAATGATACATGGTTATGCGTGTGTGAGGACGTGTGAGTGGAGTGGAAGTGTGAATGAGAGTATAGTTACAGGCAGCGTGCATGACGGACCCTTCAGTAGTGGGGTGCGTAGCTTGTCAATTGGCACAGAGAGACGCAAGGCGGGTTGGAGAACGCAGAGCGGTGGCGATTCGAGTGAGGAAGTGAATGAGTTCTTGTTACGGCCACATGGCGCTTAGGAGACATCGATAGGAGCACGTTTGGAGGGGTCGAGAATGGGTGTCCAGTAATTCACGCACCGGAGATTGATGAAACGAGTACACTTGGATGCGTGGAACTCAAATCTCCTACGATGGTTCTCCTTTGTAGGACTTTTGTTTAAGAGGTACTCGTAACAGCGTACTCAATTACTCAAAAGTTACTGATTATGCGTTAGATGTTAATGATCGGAAAAATAAAATTATAAACTTCATGACACTATTTTGGGAAATATTTAGAGATTTGTGGATGAGATCACAAGTTTGGGCTCGACATATTCTGTATAGAAATGCATTTCAAATGCCCCTGTAGACAAGGGAGGATCAATATAAAATTATCAAATTAAATTTCAATATATCTGGTGATTCAGTCCTCGTTGCTCATACAGGACCCGGTGACACCAAGTGATTCATGAGTGTAAGTAAATAGTGGATATCCTATTCAAAATTTGGAATTTTTTTCGTCATTGATCATATTCTGTTAAAAATTTAGCCCAAATATTACATAAAATATCTTTCCTCGTAGTCATAATTGCCTACTTACCTAACTAATATTAAAAGAGAGAGAAAAAATTGTTATTCATGTGTTATTGAGGATAGTTTATTATACTTGCTATAGAGCCAAAATTTCGCATTTTCACCTCGTGTAAGAGCGGCTCTATAAGTGCTCAAAATGGCCTCCCCTTGCGTGAACGCAATATAAGCATCTGCGCCGCACGGCCTCTGCGCGCGGCGCACACAAATTCGGTTGTACCTTTGTTCCTCCCGCCACATATTCAATGCGCCGAAGGTCACCACCATCCTCGATTTCGGTAGCATACAAGCGGACTTTCATTAACCCCCTGCTCCAAAAGCGTTCCGAGTACCTGAGTTACAAAACTCAGAAACTGAACGCTTCTTAAACTCTCGGGTAAGAAATGCGGACCGAGGTTAAATTCATCCGCAAATCCATCCGACATATTTTAGGAAGCCTCTAAACTACGAACAACATGCGCATTTTCCTATGCCCTCACATGCAAATTGTGCACATTACTTTTGCCAATTTTTATGAAACACGCTTCATTAGACCAAAGAACAAAATTCCTGGTTTTCTTTGCATTATTCCTTTATGTATTTATAGCTTACGCGCTGGAGAAGTCGTAATCTCTCCGCATGAATTGTTCGAGATCTGAAGAACAGTGATGCCTTGACTTCGCGCGGTATTTGCTTTGGGCTCGTTTCCGGGGCTTCTCGGATAGTATTAGCAATTGAGTTTTCCAGAGAAGTGGCTACCCGTAACGGCCGAAGCGGTGAAGCCGCTTGTTCACTTACCGTAGCCCGTTTTACACGAGCACAAGCGCATAATCCAAATTTTAACGTGAATTATTTACAAAACTAAACAACGAAGAGTATCCAATATTTGCAAATTTAATCTGTACATTGCATGTGGGATAAAGTCCCTGCGTATTAATAACAAGGACTGAAACACCCTATATTTTGTACAAATGATAGAATGTAAAGAATTTATGTAAAATGATGTAAAATAATAGTGCACAAAAGTCACAGATGAATAAGATCTGAAGGAAGATTGGCTTGAATCAGTAGAAAGAATGATAGTACTGCGTGTGTACATAGAGGCAAAGAGTCACACGAGTCCAGAAACGAATCGAGGATCCTGAGGACAGTGTCATGTTGCAGACAGAGGTTAAAAGTTTAAAGGGAATCGGAGATCGGTTAACACGAGATAGTACGTCAAAATAAGACATCGTAAGTTGATCGAGAATGTTATAAACCGAATTCTCAGTCTAATGTCTTCATGGTTTCATTTTTTTTATATTCCACAATATTTGGAGATTGCGTATTAACGTTTCAGATAATTTACAGACAATTTCTTTTGATGCATTTCACCGTTATTTTTGTTTCAAAATAGAGCGTTTCATTTTACACATGTAATTACTACAAAGTTAATTCACAAAATACATGTAGTCAGCCTTGATAAATAAAATAACCTAGCAAAACAACCACAAAACACAAGAATGAAAATATCGAACGTAGAAATTTTGACTGGATAACTACTCACAATGGGTGAAGTATTGTGAAAAAGAGATCTCATGGTTGGTCTCGCACTCGGAATATTATTGCTGATGTGTAAGAGTAGTTACTTCCTGGACAAAGCGTGAAAAGTTCGTAAAAGTAGTCGCCCACTTTCAGTAATGGAGACACCGCTTAATGAAGACGTTGAATACATTAGAATAGTTTAAATCAAGGATGAAGTAAGGAACAGTACCATATTATGTGTGTGCGATTATAGTATGACACCAGTGCTTAAATCTTCAAGTCGCCACCAGAGTTCTCAATTAGTATTCAATTAATAGACTAATCCACAACCAATTCTTGCACCATTCTTGTGCCAATGGAAACACTGACACTAGACCTATTGACTACGTTTGCAAAAATCAACTTTTAATTTAAATACGGTGGGCATGTGGAGAGATGTAACAGCAAATTAACACTTCTGGTTACTATTAAACGCCTTTGCAGATAGAAATGTCAGGCAAGAGAATGAAGAGTAATCAGAGGTGACATATGCTTTGAAACGGAAAATATGTGAAGGGAAACAGAGCTCCATAGGTTCATTTTGAAAATGCCATAAACAAAAAGCCTATGAATGGAAGTACGAGTACTACAAAAGCCCCATTGAAGGGAATAGAAGTTTCCACTAAAAGCATTCCTGCTACAAATATCCCAGCATTCAGGTTAGAAATAAATATCATAGTGACCTCAGTGTGTACACAAATTCGCAAACCCAAAAGAGAGTTTGGTAGATTGTAAGTACTTGTATACTGTACGTCAATGAAATAGAGACATCATTACGTTGAGAGGAACTGCGTTTTATTATCGCCGGGGAGGAAGAAAATATTGTGCCTGAAGAACCAATATATTAACAGTTAAAGGTCAGTAGAGGTTAGAGGCCAGTAAAAGTAACATATGCTGTGCAGACCTGCTTGGGAGACACACAAGTGCTTCAGATATTTTTTTATGTAACTGGGAAATTGGACGAATTCCGCTGTACAAGTGGGCAAAGATAACCTTTTGATACGAACAAAAACTGAAAGGAATGTAGAATGAAGAAGAAACTGTTATTAATAATGTATTACAGATATAAACCCCACTTGAACAGAATGATAGTATCGAATAAAATGCACAGATTAATAGGCCGCGTTGCATAGGCATTTGTAAAGGTCCTAGAATATAAAAAATAAATTAGTCTAGCGATGATAGTGTGATAGGAAGGTGGTATTGTGCGAATGTTTGTATTCGTTCTTAATGTTTTACTCAAGCACCCGCCCTGAATAAATTAACAGAAAACAGAATAAAGATGTATCTGAACTGTATAATACAGATTGGTTCATTGACAGCCATATACCTAATGCTGAAAGTACGAACGTCTCCGCTGAGACACAAACCTCACCCCTTCTCCTTCCAGAAGATACGGTACGACCTACGCAAACATTCAATAAAATTAGACGAATGCAATTCATATAATATGGTAAATGGAAGACGGGGCAGAAACAGAGGACACTCTGCAACTACATGACACATGAATTCGCGAATTGAATTGTGTCGTGGAGGGCAACTAAGCCTACCTCATCATAGGTGGAGAGACTCGTGGCTGGAAAGACACGCACTTCAATAAAGTGAAGGGTTGTAAGAACTCGTGGCAAAAATGATACTTAGGACGATGCGGATACATGCGTTTCAGTGAAGAGATCGGGAAACAAGTGGCAAGAGAGAGAAACGGCCGTTTGAGACAGGGGGTATGGCGTACGGTGACACGGGACTTGGCGACGAGAAGAGGAGGACCTACAATAAGGAAGAAGGAAGGAGACGCGGGCAGCGAATGTCGGATAGAGCTATGAGATGGCTGAGAACAGCAACACATGTCATTACCGTGCATCTGACCTCCTCGGGTATCAACTGTCACTGCAGTGCCTCTGATCGGGGGAGCCTAGGTTTCGAGTCCCGACGATGGCAGGATATTCGACACAAGCTAGACGGCAGGGACGAGTTGAACCACTGTCTGGAAGAGAATTCTAGCAGCCGGCTACTCTAAACGGTAGTTTTCCGCGATTTCTCCGATCAGTACTACTACCTACAATACTATTCGATAAATACTACTAAACTACATTACCGCACATGTCGGGAGGCAAGTCAGGAGCTTACAGTGTCCTGGCTGGGGCGGTGTACTGCTAGTGGGAGATAGCGGGATGGAGAAATCCCGAGAGCCAACGTATAGGTCGACGCCGATAAAAACATTATTTACACATACAGGACTAACGACCCCAGAAATTAACACGGAATAATCGACCAATTGGATAGTGCACGGAAGTAACAGGGTGAGAGGTTGGAACTAGCCAACGACGGAGAATTTGTCAGGGAAAGCAGAACATTGGTCAAGACAAAACGACTCTGGGAAACATAGGGAGCCAGGCGCCAGCCTGCGATGGCGATGGACGGAGGCGTACGGCGCTGAGCTACAGGGAGCTTCAAGGACGGCGGGGGCGATGACGAGCGGGGGCCGGCGGGCAGAGGCGGGGGCGGGGGCAGAAAGCGGCCAGCGGAAGCGGGCAATGGCAAGAGTAAGCGCCGGCCGCGTCCTGCGACGTCCTCGCCCCCCTCGCCGTCGCCTCGTGTGCTCGCGCAGTGCGCCTCCCGCCGCGCCCGCGCGCTCGTGCACCTCTCGGCAGCCGCAGCGAGTGTTTGCGAGTGTTTGCGCGCGCTCGCGCTCGCGCTCAGCTTGTCGCGGCCCCTCGCGCCGCTCGAGAGCGGAACTCGAGCCTTCGCGGAGCAAACAGCCGCGTCAACAATCGCCCGCCCGCTCGCCCGCCCGCTCGCCCGCCCGTCCGCCGGCCAGCTCGCTGCTGGGGAGAAGCGCCTGCGTGGACGTGCGGGTGGGCGACGGTGATGGGCGAGAGAGGGAGGAGACGAGCACACGCGAGTGTATGTGTGGAAGGGCGGTGGGTGAGGGGCGGCCTGAGCCCGAGGACGTGACGGAGTGGGCGACTGCGAACGGGAGCCACACGTGCGTGAGGGGAAGGCGAGGGAAGGAAGATGGGTGTGGAGCAGTTTCGACACATTGGCAAAGGTTGGTGAAGGCTGGTTAAGGCTGGCGATGGTCTCAGAGGCCGGTCAAGGACAATGACTACAAGCCAAGTGCGAATGCGAGTATGGGTGGAGGATCAGGTGCGAAAGCGGTTGTGGTTGCAGGTGCAGGTGCAGGAGCAGGTACGAGTCCCAGTCCCAGTCGCAGTCCCAGTCAGAGTCTCAGTACTAGCCCCGAGTACGGCCCCACATCCGCGTCCGCATCCCAGTCCGAGTCCGAGACCTAGGCCCTGTCCCAGTCCGAGTCTCAGCCCGAGACTCAGCCCGAGTCCCAGCCCGAGACTCAGCCCGAGTCCCAGCCCGAGTCCCAGCCCGAGTCCCAGCCCGAGTCCCAGCCCGAGTCCCAGCCCGAGTCCCAGCCCGAGTCCCAGCCCGAGTCCCAGCCCGAGTCCCAGCCCGAGTCCCAGCCCGAGTCCCAGCCCGAGTCCCAGCCCGAGTCCCAGCCCGAGTCCCAGCCCGAGTCCCAGCCCGAGTCCCAGCCCGAGTCCCAGCCCGAGTCCCAGCCCGAGTCCCAGCCCGAGTCCCAGCCCGCGTCCCAGCCCGAGTCCCAGCCCGAGTCCCAGACCGAGTCCCAGCCCGAGTCCCAGCCCGAGTCCCAGCCCGAGTCCCAGCCCGAGTCCCAGCCCGAGTCCCAGCCCGAGTCCCAGCCCGCGTCCCAGCCCGAGTCCCAGCCCGCGTCCCAGCCCGAGTCCCAGCCCGCGTCCCAGCCCGAGTCCCAGCCCGCGTCCCAGCCCGAGTCCCAGCCCGCGTCCCAGCCCGAGTCCCAGACCGAGTCCCAGACCGAGTCCCAGACCGAGTCCCAGACCGAGTCCCAGACCGAGTCCCAGTCCGAGTCCCAGTCCGAGTCCTAGTCCGAGTCCCAGTCTCAATCCCAGTCCCAGTCCCAGTCCTAGTACCAGTCACGGTCTCAATTCCAGTCATAGTCACAGTCACGGTCCCGGTCCTAGTCCAAATCCCAGTCCCAATCCCAATCCCAGTCCCAGTCCGAGTGCGGGTAGGGGTGCGGTGCTGGGCGTCCGTGCGATGGGGCGCCGGGAGTAGGGCGTGACGCGCGCGAGGTACACGGGGTGGAGTCTGCTTGAATTAGCGGCACAAGGGCCCTCCAGGGCTCTCCGGGTGGAGTGCGGATGCACAGGTCGCGCGAAAGGAGATGGACGGGCAGGGGAGCGCCGCGGCCACTACAAATCCGTTGCAAGTGAAAGTGTTACGGGGCTGTGCTAATGAAATCTAACTTCCTGCATGATTGAAGAACGAAAGCAAATTTCTCCTGAAAATTGAAACTTATGTAAAATCAGTTAAACTAATATTTTATTTTATTTATCAAATACTATTTCGTTTTATAATTCGTATATTATTTTCATGTTTGTGTTTCCCTGTTTCGAATCCGTTTTTGTGTATGAACAGAACAGTAATGTGTTTTAGTGTTTATTGTGTACCCGTCATACTGTCCTTTGTTCAAACGTATGAACACGTGTGTGTATATAATTGAGTATTTCATTCTGAAGTGCAGTAAGATAGGTATAAAATGGATTCTATTCAAATATTCATGCACTTTAAAAGTAATCTGCTTCGTCCCTGAAAATAAATTATCCATCAAACATGATCATGTTTTCCCATTCAATGTTGCTCATCGACGAAGGCTGCATATGATTTCTTAAGTTGATAGAATTCACCAAACTCATTATGTTCAAGCACTTGCTATGTCATTCCCCATCCTCGTCATAATTATGAGCCTCGTGTCCTAGAAAGCAGTCATTTACATATGAATACTTACAACCAAAAGAACCGTGCATCAAAAGGATCACTTTGGAAGTAATGTTTACACTTCAACTTCCAATTCCACAATTCACAACCCATTTAAATACCAACACTAAAATTACCTAAAATGATACATTTTAGACTGATCGGCTGATTTCTATTACGTTTGAACACTGATATCTACAATTTACTGAATCTAAGCGTTTCTAAAAAAGTATATTTTTGGTGCAATCCCTAAAACAATATTTTACCCTTTTCACTTCCTTGCCTTAATACACATTCTCTTTACACACTTACGGATTAAAAGAGTGTATTGTACCCTCAACATTTTTGAAAATTTTCTCGAAAATGGCTCCAAATTTGTTTACTAAACTTAGTCCTCGTATGGCGTAAAGGATGCATAAAAACGGCGCAGGCCTCATTTTCGTTAAACTTCCTGAATTTTCGAAAATAGAAAAGAAAAAGTTAGCAATAAAGCGAGAAAGAACGTGCTATTGTGGCACCACTAGCTTGCGCCTCTTCGTTCTGACCCATCCGTACCCGCCCGATGCCGCCTTTCTCTCGCCCGGTGAAGCGGGGAGGGGAGGGGAGGGGAGAGGAGGGGAGGGGAGGCGGCCCGCGCGATGCGTCGGGAGGCCGACGGGAGGCTGCGGAGAGTCCTCCTGGCGCAAGGTACACGCAGTCGAGTCGGCTTGTGCAAGCGACACTAGCGCCCCGAGGACCCTCCGCGCCGAGTGCGGATGCGGAAGACGGTGGAGAGGGCCAGGGGGGCATAGATTACTGACAGGCTCATTACGATTCGGCGCTGCAGAAACAACATCCAACTGGCGCGTTTACATGTCAGGAACATATTCCAATTATAACTGTTGTTAGTAGATTATCATCAATATGAAACTCATTTGAATAATAGTTACTTAAAATTTCTTTGTGCATTACTTAAAGGAGATTTAATAGATGACACTACGTAACTATTTATTGAGAGATGTTCGTGACGAACGATGCGTGGCGATGAAACAGGAAGAATCTGCCTCGTAAATACAAAAATAAATAATTTATAATCTGCAACGATTCAATAAAAATTATGTAAACTGGATTGTGGTAAATAACCTACAGGTTTGTAATACATCGTGAACTGAGTGGAATCATTCTTTTAATTAAAGAATCACTCAATTAATCAATATTTAATTACAATCAGTTATTTAAGCATATTTTGCTCTATCTAGCACAATCTGTTTCCCGCAACATCCACACATAACCCAATTACACCACCGTGCAGTAGAAATCGTTCCATCAGACTGCACCGAATGTGTCCCGAGCTTCTTTTTTTTTTTGAAATGCTGGCTCGTGTTCGCGGGCGTGGATTCGCGCGGTTCCGCGCGCTCCGGGCAGCCAGGACAACAGGACGGTGGTGCACGCAGCCGAGTCCGCTTGCACGCGCGACACCAGTGCTCCCAAGGGTTCTCGTTGCGGAGCGCGCTCGCAGGGATCCGCGCGCAAGAAAATGAAGGGAAAGGGAGAGTGCTGGTGCAGAGGTAGCAATAGTCGAGAGGCTAATTTCTATGGCCTACATATGCTGTAAAATAACGTCAAAACTTGATATAAAAAATAAAAGATCGCGCGAAATAAACTCAATCTGAAGACTTGAATAGCAACACTTTAGCAATTAAGTACTACTATAAATCTATAATTTGCAATGAACTATGCTGAAAGGGAACGATTTACCAATTCGAATAGTCTATTTGAAAACTTTAAAGTAGCACTAGCTCTTCCCTAAACTTTTGGAAATATTATCCAAATCCTCATTACACATCGTTTGAAATAAATAGTATCAGAATCTTTCACAACAATTAATTATTGGTACCATCTTAAAAACATTCTCTCTCTTTTCTCTCTCTTTTTTTTTTTGTTATTTAAGATCGCATCAACTTCTAGGTCATTAGCGACCAGTATTGCTTGTAACGGTATGGACACTGTGAGGATTACACGATATGATGATGATAGGGGGTGAAAGGACGAACACAATACAACCATGCGCGAGGCGCTACCCGAACCCGCGATCCTTCGGTCCGAGATCGCTACGGCACTACTGCCTTAGCGATCTCGGCCATCCGGACCGGCAAATAAATTCTGTAAAAGACGTAATTCCAAGAAAAACTCTGTAAAATGTGATAGAAGCAAAATTCATTGAAAAAATCAAAAACTAAATAAAACAAAAAAATAAACAAAAACTATGTTTAAATGAAATGAAACTAAAAATTTAAAAACTTATCTACTTTTTCTTTCGTCTGCCTCTAACATTTGTGTAAACTTAGTTCAATAATGAAGGCAATGTGTTGAAACATTAGCAATTTTGAAAGATATACAAGCAATTTTAGTTTTTTAACATTAAAGAATTATCTAAAATTCTTTAAGGACGATTAAAATAATTCCGTTATTCAGAACCCAAGGAATTAAAAATATGTTTAAGAATCAAAACGTGTTACATTGGTAACTGGAATGTCCTACATGCTCAAGGAATATAATTTATCTGTACATATATAGTATATTACGATGGTGATATTGTAGTTGGACGAAAGGGCAGACCTCGTGTCCTAAGCATTGTCTTTATTAAAAACATTATTATTATTATTATTATTATTATTATTATTATTATTGTTATTATTAATTATAATTACTACTATTTTTACCGCTGTGAATCTGATGGCTCTAAGGCCAAACTGAGAAATAATATACTAAATTCATTTCAATTCCATTAATGGTAAACCAATAACTCGTCAGCAAAATCATATACGGCACAAAAAGCTAAAGATATTCAAAAAAAATATGCGCGATCTTGCATGGTCGGCTTGGTATGGTAGGCTTGGTATGGTTGCATGGTTGTAAGTGACACCCCATACTTCGCTTTGAAGTACCCTTTATAGTACTATAGTTGTTTATTGCACACGTACTAGTATATACGCAAGAAGATGAGAGTTCTGTGATTGACGAGACCCTGCTTACACTTACAATTTAGATCCGTTATGCTACATTAAGTGATGTGTTAAAGATCATGGTTTGATACAATTGAGTTTGAGCCTCTAATGTAATGATTCTGTTCTGAAATGCAATTACGACAATGGTCGTATCGGTTGACAATGGTTCGTCATCAAATACCCCTTATGCTTATTACCAAACTGTAATCTGAGAGATGAAATTATAATTTCCTAAATCGGCTGTGTGTACACCTGCGAATTTCGATCGAGAGAAAATCCTTTGTAGCGCACAATTCATATTAACAATAGTATTATTTTTCATCAGCCACGTACCCAAAATCAAACCCCATATAGCCTTCTACTGTCGAACAAAGGTTTCAGGAACTGTTAAATATAGAACGAGTGATAGACCCTAGAAACAATAGGTATTATAATAGATGTACAAATGTTTGTTGCGACTGAATTATATGTTCTTTGGCCATTTGATGGAGTAAGGATACAATAATGAAATAAGCTAAATATGTGTTAGAACTTTAGCAGTACATTCTACACATTACGCTAGGAAACAACAAAGAACCAGTTTTGTAATGTCTAATTACGTGTCACCCAGAGGCAACGACTTTAAAACGTATAAGTGTTTTTGAGTAATTGGTTTCAGAAGAAAGGTATATAATTTTTCTTACGTATGATTCATAAATGCTCTAACTTTAAAGACACAATTATTCGTATAAGGACACAGGCAATCGGAGTGTGTTCATTTTAAAATAGAGCTTCCTTTATCCTCATATCGAACTTTAAGAGGTTTACTGCTTTTACTTAAATCAACTTTCTGAGCCGTATTCATTATCCGCTTTACAGGAACAATTACATTCACAGGAACATTAATTTACGCCCTATTTGTCAACAGCATCAAAGGAAGGAAATCTACCCAGACGTCGGCCAGGAATTCTGCGCCAACTCGAGCGACAGAACTAGAAACACAGACTTAATGATAAAACAGCTACACAAACCTATGCTTCGAAGCACCGGTGAAGGATAAAGATAACATATCGGATCGCAAAGCCGCAGTTCTAGGAATACGTACTTATCAAGGAAAATTTGTAGCCGCTTAACGGCTTCATTAAGGGCTTTGGAACGGCACATGAGAGGCACAATTATAATCTGCATAGATGGAGTAGTGGAGATTGTACAGAGTGGAACTGTGGGCGGAGCAACTGTACATAAAACACATCGTTGATTATCAGACGAGTCGCGTGAAGAGGAGTAGTAAAACACGAAGAAACTTTTATATGATAGACGATACCTGAAGAGCCAACTAATGAATCTTGCATTGACCATACGACATACTAGCATACAGAAAATTTGAAATATAGGGTGCACACCATCTATTAACTCACTTTCTGAACGTTAATACAATTTTTGTGCCACTCAGAAAAGTTTATCTCTTTGTTAGAAATACATGTCACCGTAAGTATTGTTAGGCTGTTCTACCATCTATTGAAGGGGTCTTCATTCAGATAATTACAACTCTCCCTACATACTTTTATAGCACTTCCATGGCATAACAGGACAAATAGTACATACATTTCGTATACATAGTAAGTACGTAGGTGCCTACAACAAAATCTTAAGTCATCTATGACTCAAGATTCAGTTCTCCCCCTCTATATTGACAATGAAAGATTCCTATGCGTCATGTTTTTGCCTGTGTGGTGAAACATGTGATATTTTTACTCAAAAATATGTTTGAGGTGGGAAGTTAGTGCGTGTTGTAGAATTATACATGTATTCGAGCTTATAGAAGCATATGTTCTACTACATTGAAATGCATGATGTAAAATCTCACAGTGAAATTTATGGATTGTGGAACTGATGGTGGGTGTGCGGCTTAATCGCCTTGCTTGTAGATTCGCATATTCAAATTACGCCATATCTGCAACAACTGTATGCGAGACAAATGTCCTGAGCAGTGTGCCGACGATAATAGGCTCACGTGTACCATGTTCAGGTTGTCCGAGATACATCCAAAACAATACATTGCTGAAAAACTTCTAATAATAAATGTATAACAAATTATTTTTAAAATTAGCAATGATTAAAATACGTGTTGAATTCACTTCCAAGACCATTGATTTATACAATCAAGTATGCTTAAAACATCCAAAAAACTGTCGAACCTCGATTTGCCCTCTGATACGTAAATACGTATACATTCGAATTTAACAAAATATTAAGAGTGTAGTAATTGTTAACATAAACTATTTTGCTTTTAAATCTAGACCTAGCTGGTTTGTGCACAATGCATTCAAAATCAAACGAATTAGTGTTTCCGCACACAAGTTTGAGGCTTCTTCAACTACACACTACTCAGTCAACATTAGTCTCGTACTTGGGGACGTTCATAAAGCAATTGTACCTTCTATTAACGGGA
This sequence comes from Gryllus longicercus, assembly GCA_038098605.1. Classification (NCBI taxonomy): domain Eukaryota; kingdom Metazoa; phylum Arthropoda; class Insecta; order Orthoptera; family Gryllidae; genus Gryllus; species Gryllus longicercus. The sequence goes on from JAZDUA010000212.1 coordinate 662,291, forward strand.
AGTGACAAGCAGGAAAACGCAGAAACACGAGAAAATCGCTTTCAATCAATATTTAGGGTTACTGCTAAGTCAGTACGCGGAAAGTTTTGTAGCTGGCTGATGAGTATCCAGAGCTCATAATATAAACACAAGTTTGCTTCATTATTTCGTTAGCAGAAAATGAAATAGCAAACAATTTTTTTTTTCGTTAGCTTAAAGCAAGATCTGTTGGTGTGTCCGTTATCACAATCGAAAATAGCATTATAGGTATTTGAAAAAAATGTTCCCGCCATCACTGTTACATGGAAGAAAGGTGTTCTTTAAAACGAAAATGTGTAAAATTTAGTATTAAAATTGTAACGAGTATGGCATAATAAATCTACTAAGTCTTGTCATTTGATTAGTGCTTTTGTTGAATGTGATATAGAAATCGGAAAGGTAACCTGGAAGCAATCCGTGACAACTGGATCTTTTAATAATCGTTCGAATAATGTGAAATGTGAACGAAGTGTTCACGGGATAAAAAGATGTAAGCAAAAGACTAGTATTGGTTTCGTAGAAATATATAACTACTTGATAAAGGAGACAAAAATTGCTGAATAAGCTGTGTTTTGTAATTCACCCCAAATCAAAACATTACATTGCTAATAATAATTGTAGCTGATAACCGCAATAATAAATCACTTACGCCCCCTGAGGAGTATGTTATTTGTCATGGCCAGGTTTTGTGATATTCATACTAGAATTGCCAATTGTTTATCTAAATGTTTATAATAATTGAGTGGCAAATACGTAATAAGTAGACATAAGGAATCAGAACACGTCTAAGTGCCGTATGTTGGGCAAGAACACAAAAATTACAAATGCTTTAAAATTCCCACGAAAACGAATTATTTCAAATCGACAGTCACCTATCCGCAAGCCACACAAATAAAATTACTACTAGTAGTACTTTAAATACAGATAGTGCATTTATTTACTCTTACACAATTTTATTACTAAAATTAGAAAAATATAAAAAGGAAATAATATTGGGTAAAACACGGGTTAAACAGTTTAATCCACACGAGATATTAAATTCTGGGCACGTTAGCATATAATTTTATCCTTCGTTGATAAAACATGTTGTAATCCCTTGGTCTACAAATAAATCTCTCTCATTTATAGAGAATCAAGAACAAATCCGTTTCATGGACATTTCCAGCTTCCGACGTCATGACCTTGGCCAGTCGCAGGTCCAAGAAGTCCTGCGAGGCGTTAACGCGTCGAGATGCGTCAGATCGCTGTCCGCTCACGCGTGTCCCGGCGCCGCCGCCGCCGCCGCCCCCTAAAGCTGGAGGCCTCGTGACAACAGCACGACGCCGCCTCTCCAGACAATCCTCGCTGCTAGCAATCCGACAGATACCGGCGCGCGTACACACACGCGCGTTCAATCAATACCCGGCCGCGGTTTCGATAGTGCGAGCGAGCGGTGCACACCAAATATGCCGAGTGTATCGATTCCGTACGACATCGCGACGCCTTTGCCGAGGGGTTATCGTCTGTCGAACGATCTGCTCGCTGCGGTGTCGACCCACGTCGGATGGACACTGCTTTGAAGAAGGCAAAAATAAAAAAAAATACTATGAAAAATGAAAAATTATTTAAATAGAAGTAAAATTACTATTTATTAGGCGTTTTTATTAGGAGTTGTTAATTACAAATGCTAACAGCGTGCAATTTTCAAAATCAGTCTTATGAGTTGATGAAATTGTGTGTACTACATTGTTGATATTATGTACGGTAAAATAAGTTATTTTGGTCTGCCGGCCACAAGTTGATTCCATGCGTATCAAATAGAACTGGTGATCTTACAAGGTTTCATCACCAGTGAAGTAAGCCTACATTTAATAATATCAGAATTTGCACATCTATATCGTGAGAACTTTAATATAACCACTATTAAGTTTTCAACGAAGTAACCCGTTATTACTGTAATTGTATTCTTTAATAGTTTGGTGCATTTAATCGTGTAGGAGTGATATATTGGACGCCCCGTAGTTCTTTAATATTTCGGTTAATTTGAACGTACTTCCGGTATTTATTTGAAAGATCAGTAAAACTTAAATTACATTTTTTTAAGAAGATACTTTCAAAATATTTGAAATGGTTTGGTATATCTTCAATCCGTGAATAAGTGGAAAATACTACCCAGTGACGTTCGTCCGTTTTACCGTGAAAATATACATTGAATAGGAACAAAAATATTTCAAATGGGTTAACGGAAGCGGAACAGGAGAACAATTTCATGTTATTTCATTACGCATTGTACACATTTTTTAGTTCTCGTCTGCCAAATGCTCGTTTCCCAATAATATTAAATACAAGCACAATTTGCGCGGCGTTACAATTTTGATCCACTGTGAGCCAATCACATCTACTGATTTGTATTTGCCTCGCAGTTTTACCCTCTTAAGTAGCGATGCTTATCGTCACATAGCCTTCAATTTAAACGTACCCATTACTCACATTAGATCAACAATTCTCGAACTTAGTCGGGAATTGCTATTTATTTGATGTGAAGGCTCCTGAGACCTACCATGTTTGCGCCGTTTTGTGAACATTGACGTTTAGTCGATTGCTGCCCGGAGACCCTAATCGATAGCACGGTCCAATGGTTAGATGCTTTTTGAATATGCACAGAACTCTATAATCCATGATAAATCAAATTAGATGAAAAATAATGTTATGATTTCGAATGTCGTGAATAAGTCTCTTGAATAAGAAATAATGTTCAGGTGTAGTTGGTGTAGAGAAACCCTCTGATATATTCGAAGTTCCATGGTGTGTAGTACTCTTGTAGAATTGCTACAATACAGTGAGGTCTGAGAAACTCTCTTCTAATATGTACAACTAAATTTCACTGAATGGCGAAACATTGGAATTCAGTTACAAAGAATTTTCGCAGTTCGGGTAGCTTGAAAAAACCATATAGACAGGTCGAGTAGCAAACAGTTTCCACTTTTTAGTCTTTAACTACAAAGCTTGTATGGCGAAGTAACATCGTTTCCATACAATTATTCAAGTGTTATAAAGATAGTGTAAAGAGGACACTCTTGAATCTTGGTGATGCAAAAGTGCGGAAATACCAAAATATACCGAAATTCTGAACCACTAATATGATAGCATGTGCAATGATAAACAGGACGGGCATATCATGGAAGCTTGGAGTAATGTGTCTCCCAGCATACGCAGTGTAAATCGCAAGAAATCGGCGAAGCCTACGAATATTAGCACGCGGTTTCTGGACATGAAGTAAATTAGGTCTGCTATAAAGGGAACGAACGTGAGTCAACGTTTCTTCGACGTGGGTCATACGTTTCTTCGAAAGTATGCAAAATAATGCTTGGTACAAGTATCACTCCTTTTAACGTTATTTAATCTGAAATAGAAAATATTATTTAATTTAATTTTTTAATACAAAATATTTTATAAAATATTAGTAGATCCTGTCTGTTGTAGATTCTGCCTGTTGATCCTGTCTACTTATTTTTGCAATAGTACCTACACGAGCATCCCAAAAGCCCCTTTGTATTCTGTTGATTTCACACGAGATATATGCTGGCATTACCCGTATGCCATCCGAAACTCATTGAATTCAAAACAATGCAGCGATTTCGAACTTAAAGTTCTAAATTCGAACATTAGCGGTAACGTAATTTTGATCGTCGAGTGATACCACTCATGACATTACATTTGAAAAGAAAATGAAAACAATTTCACTAGGTAGGCTACGATCTGCAGGATAAGTCATTTCGGTGGGAAAAATAAACCAGTGTATTCCTTTCTTCTCAGTTTGGCGAGGAAATATTTCCTACGGCACTCAATGAGTAATGCTTTTTTCTCCACATTTTTTTCTTGACGATTTCCCTTCTATAACGTCCAGAAGATTGTGTTTTACAGAATTCATGAGCCAACAATACTTCTAAGAAGTGCTGAAGAAAAACTCATTTTTTCGAATACAAACTAAGAAAAATGCAAACTGGTAAATTGACGTAATTGAGCTGCAAATTACTACCGGACTGAATCTCACGCGTCCCTGGGATAGCGCCCGATTTTAGGCCTTTCACCCGCCAGCCGGACGTCAGATGCTCTGCTGTTCGTTAACGACGCTAATGATCTGCAACAGCACTTCGAGTCTTCGAAATGCCCATAAAATGCCGGTAAAATAGAGGACACGAAGACATTTTAAACTTACAAACACCACTGTTTTCGGGAATCTAACTTCAAAATCGTAAAGGGATTAATTGAGATCGTAATTGGGATTAGTTATTTAGAATATTACGGAAAACGTGTTATGGTTCATTACCACCTGACGTTACTCATCCTGTATAGTCCCTCTCCACACTGTCACAATTGATGCGATCACCGTTTTACCACCCATGTTGCTATGGATGCATATCTATACTCCCGGCAAACGTCCAGTAACAATTTTGGCTTTGAATTACTCTGAACGGAGCAATTCTAATGAATCAACATGCATTTATCCGGATTTTTTGATAGGTTTTTAGAATAGTCCAATTCTGTTTGGTGAATCTGCTCACTGTTTTCAATATATTCGCGGAAAACTGAAAGAGGGCGCACTTAAATTTTGGATTCATGGGTTAGTAAAGGGGAGTTGGAGTACATTTTACGAGATGTTATACGCACAATAATGTTTCCTTGTTCTGAAGGTCGTGTACACAATTTCATTAATATCAGAATAAAACTATAAAATAATATGAAAAAAGTGTTTTTTATGCAATAGGAAATAATAATTTTAAAGAAATTAGCCTACGTAATGTGTTTCAAAACACCCTTCCTTTAAAGTGAAAACGGCATGGAAAGCAATTCAGCCGTTTCAGAGATTACTATGAAAAAATGACAGAAAGTCAAGAATTGAGAAAACAAATCAGTGAATTTGTATATCACGAAGATAACGTTGAAAAATTACAAAAAGGCAGTTGTTTTGAAATCAGACACGGTTACACACCAAATCTTACAATGTGGTTAAACAACGAGCAACAGTTGATGACCAGACGAAGTAAATGAACTCAAATAATGTCACGGTAAAAATCTAGAAGTGGCCAAGTCCAATTGAGAGCATGCAGATTTCAGGAGTCCTCGCTGGCAAATGATGGAGCCGTACAGAGCAGGGCGTGTCCGCGCATGACCTTTCCTTTCCTATCCCTTCTGCTTAGCGCTGGAGCGTGCGCTTATCTCCTACGCGGCTCTCCACGCAATTCGTGTGGGACGGCAGCGGCGGCGAGCGCGGGGGCGGGGGCGGGGCGGGGCGGGCGGGCCACGCACTATACTGGCAGTTCTGCCACAGCAGTCGACCCGCGCACACAAAGACGCACACAAACGCTGGCACGCGCGGCCCGAAGAAAAGGAGCGAAGCCCGAGAGCGCGGAGGGCAGGAGGGCGGCGAAGGGTGCAGCGGCGCGGGCCCGGGGGAGGGGGAAGCCCATCAACGGGGCATGGGGCGCCGAGAGGCCCCCGGCGGGGACGGGGCCAGAACACACTTGCGGGGCGTCGGCGACGCGACGGCGACGCCGAAACGAACTGCCGGCGTCCCCGCCGTCGCCGCCGTGTGGGCTTAAATGAAGCATAAATTAACGGACGGAACGCACGGCGGCGGCTAGCGATGCCTTCCGCTCCCACCCCCACCCTCCCCCTCCCCCTCAGCCCGCCCCGTACGCTCGCAATTCCTGGCCCACCCCCGCCGGCCCCGCCCCCTCGCCGCGGCAATTTACGGGCGAGATACAGCGGCGGCGCCCCGCCCTTCGGGAAAGGAGAGGGGGCGGGGCCGACGGCGGGGGCGACGGCGGCGTCGCGACGCCTATGAGATTAGCGCCCTTCGTCGCCCGCTCGTTTTCTGGAGGGCGCCGTTCGTCCGACGAGGACGCATCGCGTCGTTCCGCTACCGCGTTCCCCGCCCGTACCTCTCGTCTCTTCAGCCGTGCGCGGAGGGCGAGTCCCACGGGACGGCGTCGCGGGGATGGGGGCCGAGGGGGAAGACACGCTGTTCGAGCGGCGGTGGTGGCGTCGGTCACGGCCGGGATGGGGTGGGGTGGGGTGGGGGAGATAGTGAAGGACACGGTCCGCGCGCCGCAAGCACCGCCGAGAGGACATACCTTCATTTGTTTTATGAGTTGCGTGTTGCGTGACCGGGGTTCACCTCATCTACTCTACGCAAATACCGGCGTCCTCCGGCGTCCCTTTTGGAGCGTCGGTAAATCTCCCTTCGAGGGGCTCGTTCCGCCCTCGACTTCTTACGCAGCATAATTACGCGGCGGCGGCGGAACGACTCGCAACGCCGGATGCGCGTCCTCGCCGCTAGGAGCGCTGCGACGGCGACGACGTCGACGACGGCAACGGCGGCGGCGGCGACGGAATTCCAACGTTCGCCTGACGTACGCAGGCGTGCCAACATGGCGGAAGACAAAAGAGCAGAAGCCGGCGTTGAACCGCCCGCTCTGCCTTTGCCTCCGCGGAAAAAAGCAGACAGAGTTAAGGCGCTCACCAATACCCGAATCTGACCTGCCGTAAAGGCAAGACTAGTGGCAGCTGCGTGACCTGCCTACGCCCGCCGCTGCGCCGAGGACCTGTCTGCGAGGCGAACGCTAAGGAATGAAGGAATCGCGTGACATTACTGCAAACCGTCGTGTACTTGCCTCTTGCGCCTCGAAAGAAGGATCGGGAGGTTTGGGGATATTTTTCTCCTCCGCTCCGTCCTCACCGCCGCGCCGCGTCGCGCCGCGCCGTGCCGTGGCCCGAAGTTGATCTGTGCGATCGTAAACGTTGCGCTTGTGTTTATACGTTTTCGTGTATCATGAGAATGGAAACTGTGCTCATTTGTCCGGTAAAAATTGCCAGCTCGGGATATTACTTTTGAGATTTTTCTGTTATACTTAAAGTATTCTTCCTGCGCAATGAGAATGTCTATCAAAATTATATTATTTACTTCCACTTAAGCAAAATCCCACCCAAGATTTCTTTCATTTATGCTGAAGAAAGAATCTTTCATTTATGCTGAATATAAAATATATTTTTATTCGTTGACTTATTATCAATATTTATAACGTTAACAATTGATATACTGAATGACTCGTTAATATATACAATTAGTAAATGCTATAGTTTTGAATATATATTAGCTTCTAAGGGAGGGGCTGAAGCCTCATGATTTCCCCATGGCTGCGCCTTTGGACTCGAGTCCTTCAATGACAATAATCCGTACATGCATACGTTTGTGACGATTTATCAGCGCCGGGTGCGAAGGCAACGTGTTTAACATCGGTGATTGAGCGGTGCCTGCCGGAACGAAATTCGGAGGATGAATGATCAGGTCAGTGATTCCTTACGGGTGCCGGACCGGCAACTTACACTACGGGTCACAGACCGTGCGCGATCTAACCTTCCCATTGTGTCTTCAATCCGAACTGGCTCGTCTTGGAGTAGTACGTCCTGCCCCAACCCACCCCGTCATAACTGACATATGCCCGCGGGTTCACCTTGCGGGCACTGCAAATGAGCGGGAGCTAGGAACAAATCTTTAAGTGACGGGTTCACCTACAACGTTTAAACATGCATATTGTATTTGAAACTTTTACAACATGATTTTAAAATCATATATATTAAATTTCCTACGACGTACTATATAAAATTATTACAGTTTTACTTTCGTGAATTATATTTCTCGGAATGGCGATACATCCTGTTTCATTCTGTTATTTCAGTATAAAGACAATTCTCATCGACGTTTTTACGAAACAATTGAATCGGCATGCTGGCAGGTATCTCTAGTTCATATCGCAACAATACCGATTATTTTTGTGAGTTGAAAAAATTTGCAGAGGCATAGTTGAATCAATGAGGTGATTACCATGTAGTTGGCTAGTAGTTATGTAGGCATTTTAAGAGCTTTTTTTATTAATTTGCTTATTTCAAAATCAGCATCAAAGACATTTACAAGTTATAGTAGATCAGCATCAAGGACCCTTACGAGTCGACAATTCAGGAAGATTTTACTAATAAATTTCACTTTTTAATTGAGAAAACCTCAGGAGGCACCTTTTAGATGGTGTGATAGATGTTCAAAGAATCGTAGGAGAATTTATTATACTGTTAACGGGATAAATGTTTGTTCAAAAAATTTTCTCATTTTCCCAACATTAACTAAAACAGGAGTTGTCTCCTTCTTTCACCAAACCAGTCAAGTTTTAAAACTAACAAGACTTATATCTATCAACCGAGAAATGCAGAAATTTTGCAAGGAGAAGAATTAAAAACAATTTTGGATGCCGAAATTTAAAGAGCACAATCTCATCAAAAATAGTATGAACGCTCCTAAAGAGATAAAAGATGTAAAATTATTCCTAACATTTCAAAAGCGAAGATCTGCACTTACTACCGATGTACATGCCACATAGCAAACAAAAATACTCATCTATTCAAATTACGTTAATAAGTGTGGAAGAGAATCAGCTAAAAAGAACACATGTTTAGCATTTTGTTGCTCCTGTTATGGTTCATCAGTAATTGCATAAATTGAGATATGTACACTGGTATTTTATGACAGGTAATCATTATGATATAATTAACTTTCATGAGATATATGAAACGTTAATCAATGACATGTTTTACAATACTTAAAACGTATTGATGTAAATATCATACAAAAAGATCAGCATTTAGTACTTACGAAATCAATATCCAATGTAGTTATATACGTGATTTATTCATCATTATTATTTTTCTCGACTTCTTACTTTATTTCTTTAATATCTCAGTAAAAAGTTGCTTGCTTCCCCTTGCCGTCTTCGTATCACTCGTCATTGCGAGAAATGAACGGGCAGTATCCGGCACGAAACTCCAGACAACTTTCTTCTCTAGATTTGTGAATCTAATTGAGATTAATCATCGGACTATGGATTGTTCAAATAGACTAAGTTCAAACGGATGCCACAAATGAAAACATTTTTTGGAAAAGGCAAAAGACGTAGAACTCATCTTATTTTGTGTGAGTGAACAGCACGTAAAATCTTTCTTTTCATCACATCACAAGTTACTAACGATTAACACGAAGCAGTTAAATTTAAGAGGATACAATACAGCGCCCTAGTTATAAGCGGAAGAGAAGCAAATAGGATGCCGAAGTTTACAGAGCACAAACTCAAATCAACTATAAATAATATATTGAGACTAAATAAGACTCATGGAAAACACTGATCAAATATAAATGCAGAACTATGTTAAAAATACGACAATTAATTCCGCATAGTCTATCAATGTCTTCATTAGAATATATGGACAATAATGATGTTTGAATTGTAATACGAAACACGTTTTACTGAAAATAAGAAAACAACAATATATAGCAGTAAAACTGGCGATCTATTGCCCTCCATATTAGTATTAAAAATATATTTTCTTTTCTTTCGATGGCGCAGAAGCTCAGACTGGACCTTGGCGCAGTCGCAGCAGCCAGACGCTACACAGATTAAGAGCACGAAAGACGCAAATCAGACTGAGACACAGCACTAAATTACACTATGCAATTAGTGTCGCAGAACATGCTTCACTACAATACAGCTTTCTGCGACGGTTCTCCCAGATTGAGAAACATCATTGAATTACAAAGTACAAAAGATTCTCGCGGATAATACTACATCTTACCACTCCAAATAAGAGTTATACTAGATTGAAATGTAAAATAGGAATACACAGTGAAGTTAATTATCCCAAGTAATTATAAAATTTTTCGCTTTTGCATCAAATAATAAAACGCAATTTAGACATCCGAATTTTCTTACAAATCGGTCTACGCAATAGCGCATTATAATGTGCGACAATGCTGTTTTAACCAGTCAATCGACTGTACTGGATCACAAAGTACCTGTGAATTTCATAAAAAGCAAACGAGAAGAAGCATTATCAAGCGACACCGAAACTATTCACACGATGAACTGGATAATATTAGTTTTTTAAATATAAATTCAAAACTGGCATTAAATGTTTCATTTTTCAGAAGAAATAATCAATGAATCAGTTTGCAGCGTTATTGGTGATGTATATTGAAATAAACTATATTAATATTTCAAAAATACATTATATTGACAGAACGCAGAAAAAAGAATCCCCTATGAGAAACGAATTATAATTAAATGTATTTGGGCCAAAGCGTCTGCAAAAAAAAAGGAACGTCGGTACATAGTAGAGTGCAGGTGTTGATACATCTTAACACGAGTGTCAGATGTTAACGTTATGGAACGTGTCTTAGAAGAGCTTACTGAATAAAAAGTTGGAATATATCACATAGTCTATTGTTACAAACATAAAAAAAGGCTGTGGGAGTTATTTGCGTTGGAACCGACACGTAATTAAATATTTTCATTGAAAAACGTTAATCATGCCTTTTGTTCAGTAGGTGCCACTGGCATCACGAAAACATTTAATAACAAGGCACCCCTCCAATTACAATATTACGTTCAACTGTGATTAAATGAATAACGGCCAACTTGCGGAACTCACATTTCAATGCTGATGCAAAAATTGTTCATTGTATATCGCAGGCAATCGCTGTAGTAGGCGGGATTTGTGATTTTTCTACTCAAATTCGAGAAGGTGTAACAGATATTTCTACATAGACATAGAGATGCATCAGACAAAGAAGAATATGGAGAAGATAATATATTGATTGGCAAGTAAGAAGAATAACAAGGATTTCCAGTTAGTAATAATTTAATTCTGGAAAACCAGGCCATCGAACAAATGATCTCTGTTACATTTCTAAGATGTTATTTATGTTAATGTTATGTAAGGTAGATTAATACAGAAAATCATTGGCAGCATTTACGCAGTGAAGAAAGATGATAGTTACTATACATCTTTGGTGGTGAAGTGTGTTTCATGGCAAGAATATCAAAAAAATTAGGGGTGTAAAAAACAAAAGATATTTTAGAAATAACAAAAGAGGGACCGACATTGTAACAACAGAACGCGGATCTATGCAGGAGATGATAGAGGTAGAATAAAAAATAACACGAAAGAAAAATGTGGAATGTGCTAAAAGGATAATAAAAGACAAAATAAGTTATAAACGATTAATAAATTGAGAGATTTGCCAAAATTAGGAGAATGAATTTCATAAATCGTAAAGTAAATACGAAATTCAAAACCAAAAAGCATGATGTTTATTGTGACGTAGTGAAATGAGAATAAATTCAAATAACAAAAATAAAAATAGTATATTGAAAAGTTACAGACTAGTTACAATAAATTGCTAAATTTAAACTCTCCGGCAACCTTTTCCTTCCAGTACCCTGCTTTACCGCAGAAAAAAAGCCACGCGTGATGCGAGCTGTCGGACTTCCGTCCCGTGACAATTACCGTCACATGGCCTGATGCCCAAATTTAAACCGGTCGCCGTCTGGCGGACCGCGTGCAAGAAGCACCCGAGATCGTCTGGCCCTTACACTCCGGACATCTCGCCCCCACTCTTACGCTCCCTGTACTTACAAGTACTAGGCTCTCTGATGTAAACTGAATGAGAACGCGCAGATGGCGCAGATGGCGCCGCGTTAAATAGTTGAGGGCTACACTCCCACCTCACAAGTTCCCTAGATAGGCTCGCCTGCTGTCGGCAAGCGAGGGCTCGCTAGCCAGCATCTTAGGACGGAGGGTACACCCCCACCACACAAGATTCCCAGGTAGGCTCGCCCGCTGTCGGCAAGCGAGGCTCGCTAGCCAGCGTCCTAGGAGTTTACAGCCTAAGGTTATTTTTGGCTCTGCCACGCTGTCTGCGTCAACTGCCAGAGCGCAAAATCCCGGAAGTTCAGGCTCAACCCCTTCCTCCCCCGCAGCGCACTTTCACCGACCTAACGGTTCTGGCCCTCGTGTTAACGACGCCACATTATGATCAGGAGGCAAATACAGAGCAAGAGAAATTTATAGTTGCCAAAAGAAAATAATTTTTATTTTAGGTCTACGGATACCCCTACAAACCATAAAAAATCGCAGAGGCGACTTGAGAATCGTTTAATGAAACGTCAGTAATCTCTTTCATAATAGTGTTTTATATTATTTTTAGAAAGTGTTCACCTTTACGAATACATTTATTTCCATTTCAACGATGAGGAGATTACACTGGCTAATTATTATCATCATCATGATAAAATCCGGTAAAATTGAAAATATGTTTAATCTTAGTTGAATATTTAGAAAACTATTTTAACGATAATTAAAATTTAGAAAAAATGTAGAAAAGAATAGGAGAGAGATAAAAAAATGGAAGAATAAGATACGAAATAATGGGATGAGGGAGTATACGACTAGGCAGTATGAGAGTGGAAGAGGCAGAAGATTAGTAATGGGAAAATACGAGGAGGGCGAATAAGAGAACGGAGAAAACACGATAGTGCAGCCCGAAGCGAGTATCTCGTAGCCCGAACGGCCCTCAAACAGGCCAGAAACGGCGCCGCCACTTGAAAAGAAGCAGCTGCGGCGGCGGCTGTGGCTGCGGCTACCGCCGAGCTCGGGCCCGCACGCGCTCGCCGCTCAAATTTATTGTCGCGTACATGGCGTGGAAACGCGCGGGCTTTCTTTCCCTCTGGAGCGTCGCTGCAGCCCCGCCCTCGCCCCTGCCGCCCGCACCCCCGCTACCGACTCCGCCCCTACATCGCCGTCACCACCGCCGCCGCCCCTCTCGCCACCCTGGTTCCCGCCTCATTTCCCGTCCCCGCTTGCACCTCTACACATGCACCCGCTACTGCTCCCGTCGCCGTCCCCGCTCCCGCCACCGACACCGCCTACAACCCCGCTGTCGCCGCTCCTGTTCCCGCCCCCGCCTGCACATCTGCACACGCCCCCGCTGCTGCTCCCGCCGCGGTCCCCACGTTGCCGTCCTGGCCATCGTCCCGTCTCTGCCCACGAAGCCGCCTACGACGCTGCCGCCCGTCCCTCCCTGCCTCCCTCTCACCCCTTCATCCTGCCGCCGTGTGCAGCTCAGGCGTGGCGCACTCTTTATCTCTAAATGCCCTCGCAACGAGCACCAACTGATGCTCTATACAGTTGCAGATTCTCCCGCTGCCAGGAGGCCGTCTGCCGCAAAATTTGCTCAATGGGAATACTTCATGAGGAAAAAACTGCAGAAACGTTTTTATTCGTTTGAACATTTCACTCACGTGTTCGATTTAAATTTTAAAAAAGTTAAAATAATAATTATTGTAGTCATGTTTGGAATCTTCATGTGTAACTCGATTTTTTTATAATCAAGCTTGTACGAGGTTATAAATAATTACGTTGTTTCTACAGTGGGCTTAATTTTTTGATGCGTGAACCATTTAAGCCGCTGTCTATCGCACATTACAATTTATCAACACGCAATTGTGTTTGAAATTCTTTCAGTGTTTCATATACTTAGTAAAATGAAGAAAAAGTAATGCACGGTTAGCTTGTATCGAGCATTATGATATAACGATAAATAACTATCGTTCTACAAAAACATAAAAGCGAAGAAAATTAATTATAGAAGTACGTACAAAGTCATATTGTTCTGACACAATTTCAAGTGTTTTCATAACTTCTTCTAAGTAAAGCAATTTATCGCTTGGAAAAACAATGTTCACCACTTTTACCGCAAGAGAGAATTCTTGGCTTGTCTTATCACAAACAATATAAACACTCATAAATTAGGGCACCAAATGATCAGCAGACACCCATTCTGAAAATATTTCGCCAAATGAATGTTTCCACGTAGATTACCTCCTTAAACAGAAGTGTGGAAAATATTATTTGAAATATAAGCCTCTCCCAACTGGAACATTTGAAAATCCCTTGGAAATTAATCGCATAAAATTGTAATGTTACAACCATTTTAATTTTTTCGACTTGTTACAACTGCATAAGTGTTAGGAATGAATTGGACTTCGGAAATAATACCACACAAAAGAACAGACAATTCGGAGTAATAAAGACCTGAAGAAGACTCCCTAAGTGCAGGCATAAAATAGTTGTACATTGTAGTTTTTTTAAAAGATCCAAAATTACGACCATTGTCGGACAACGCCGAAGCCTTCTATGAAAGAAGAACGGCGGCGTTCCGAAGCTGCACACCTGCGTTTGAGGGGGCTCAATCGCCAGTGGGGCGGACTGCTTCCCAGTCAGTCTGGAATTCGCCGCGTGCTCACGCATTATTTACGCCGGTCGCCGGCCCTCCGTGGGTTTCCTCCGCATCTGCAACCCTTGCGCCGCGGCTGGGGACGCTCGCTGCCGGCGGCGTCGGCCCCGCCCCCTTTTTCGCTCCCACCTCCTTCATTATCTCAGCGCCCTCCCTCCCTCCCGTCCCTCCCCCGGCTCCTCTCGGCCTCGGTCTCTTCTGCCACTTCGCTTGCCTTTGCCGCCTCAGCTTCTTTCCGAGGCGTATGCCTCCCCCTGACCCCCCCCTCCACCCTCTTTCTAACCCCTTTCGCATGCCGTTGGATTGGTCTCTGCTGTTTCCAGTTTTCTCTCTGCTTCCCCGAAAACTCCAGCTCCACTCAAGCGTTTACTTTTCGTTTAATAGTTCTGCCTTGTTGGCGTTCGCCTTTTTCATCATTTCTTTTTTCTACTCATCTTCTCTTACGGACCAGCTGCACATTTCATTACTTCGCACTTCTTTTTTCACTCCTTTTAACCCCAAGCCTCTTAACCATGTATTCAGAGCCATTCACTTCTTGCAATTCTTCAACTTCTGATACATATTATTCAAATATACGTTTCTTATAACAGTTAAACATCTCCCGACATTAACTTAATATATTATTTCACCAATAATAATAATAATAATAATAATAATAATAATAATAATAATAATAATAATAATAATAATAATAATAATAATAAATGTCTTTATTGAAGGCTAATCTTATGTTATAAGGTCTGTTCTTCCGCCTGACGATCTGTATGACCCTAAAGGATGCAAGCGTTTGCTTCACCTTTAATCTGTTGTCCTCTTTCTTTTATTCTCATCTCCATCCGTATTTCTTCCCTCTCCCCTTCATATGCTTCCTACAAATATCGCAAATGCACTCCAAAATACTTCGCTATCCTTAAACACATTTTTCTTCAAAATTCACCAATTTCATTGACTAGCTTCCCATTCAGAATAAATTCTCATGCTTCTAGCTCCTGTCTCCCTCCATTTTCTCCAACTAAGTTAGGTTCAGATTTCTGCAGACTCTGCAGTGACTCTGACTGGGATCTCCGACTTCGTGTCCCGACGGTGGCACGATTTTCGACACTAGCTCGTCAGCTAGGTTGAGTTCAATCGCTGCGTGGAGAAGAATTGTAGCGGCCGGCTCCTATGATTGGTAGTTTTCCGTGGATTCTTTGATCAATTACAGGGGAATGCTGGAGCAATACCCTAGCAATCGGGCCATGGCCAATGTGCGATCTTTCTTTCCTCTTCCTTGTCCTACCTTCACCCCTTACACACATACACATACTTAAAAGCACTACCACACATGTCGGGAGACCAGTTGGAGGATTAGAGCTTTTTTTGAGTGGGACGATGCTCCCAAATCGGGGTACCATGTAAGTAAAATTCATTGCAAGCTGACGTGTAGGTCGGCGCCGAATCTAACTATCCAGTGAGGGAGAAACACCACTACCTCCCGGAATATAACATTCACTAAATTTTCAGGAATAAAAGAGTCACTACACTAACGGGACTAATGATCGTAGCAGTTGGCGTGCCCGAATACATCGATCAATCAATCCCTCAACTTTCTGTCTTCTTTCTAGGCTCTCCGCGCCGCCACCTCCTCTTTATCCAGTCCCATCCTCAGCGCTACTCCTCTTCAGATAAGACCTCTTTAACAAATCAGGCAAGTATTCATTTTTTTTGAAATGCGGAATTAAGCGGCGTGAAGGTACTCCTAAGTATATTCGTAGGGAGTAATGAGCACGTGTTCCACAGGAGAAATGGGTAAAAATTATACTTATTGCCTCTCCTAAATGGTGAAAGAGTGGTGACGAGTAAAAATGACAGCGTGAATGGCCAGCCGAGCAAGAAATATGAGGAAATACCGTCAAGTTACCTAATTGCGCAATGGATATCAAGTGCAAATTGAGCACGAAAAGTTTCTAGTTCAGATCCCGCCTGCAGAAATTCTTTGCGTTTTGTTGTGTATTATATTCCAAAAAGTAGTTTTATTCATTTTTATTTTTCTTGGTTGTTCTTCAATGTTTCTTTTTTGTTTTTAAAGTACAACAAATGAAATTGAAGTATTTAAAGTAGAAACATTCACCGCTCGAGCTGGAATTACTATCGACTATGCCACTACCACTTGCGCTACCTTTCAGTCGGCCGTTCACGGGAAATTGTTATCCGTTTCTTTCGAAATGCATTGCGATTGAGTCCTAGGAATCCGTCGAACCATTCTACTTATATTACGTTTTGTTTATTACTGCATTTCCAACTCTGGATGGTCTCTTGCAAGTTCCTCTTCGTCTACGTTCCTCTTCGTCTACGTTCCTCTTCGTCTACGTTCCTCTTCGTCTACGTTCCTCTTCGTCTACGTTCCTCTTCGTCTACGTTCCTCTTCGTCTACGTTCCTCTTCGTCTACGTTCCTCTTCGTCTACGTTCCTCTTCGTCTACGTTCCTCTTCGTCTACGTTCCTCTTCGTCTACGTTCCTCTTCGTCTACGTTCCTCTTCGTCTACGTTCCTCTTCGTCTACGTTCCTCTTCGTCTACGTTCCTCTTCGTCTACGTTCCTCTTCGTCTACGTCCCTCTTCGTCTACGTTCCTCTTCGTCTACGTTCCTCTTCGTCTACGTTCCTCTTCGTCTACGTTCCTCTTCGTCTACGTTCCTCTTCGTCTACGTTCCTCTTCGTCTACGTTCCTCTTCGTCTACGTTCCTCTTCGTCTACGTTCCTCTTCGTCTACGTTCCTCTTCGTCTACGTTCCTCTTCGTCTACGTTCCTCTTCGTCTACGTTCCTCTTCGTCTACGTTCCTCTTCGTCTACGTTCCTCTTCGTCTACGTTCCTCTTCGTCTACGTTCCTCTTCGTCTACGTTCCTCTTCGTCTACGTTCCTCTTCGTCTACGTTCCTCTCCGTCTACGTTCCTCTTCGTCTACGTTCCTCTTCGTCTACGTTTCTCTTCGTCTACGTTTCTCTTCGTCTACGTTTCTCTTCATCTACGTTTCTCTTCATCTACGTTTCTCTTCATCTACGTTTCTCTTCATCTACGTTTCTCTTCATCTAAGTTTCTCTTCATCTAAGTTCGTGTTCGATTTTGTTCATCCTTCCTCCAGTCATCGTATTACCAGAGTATTGCCCGGGTTGCACGCTCCCGACGCCTTCCCGCCTCGCCACCCGTCCCCTCCACTGCCGTCGCCCCTCTAGCGCTTCTCCCCGTCGCGTAGACGCCGAGCGCCCCTTCCTTTCTAAGGTTTCAATTCGCGCTTCCCTCGTATTTCATTTACATTACGCCTTGCTTTCTTACTTTTCATCCGGGGAGAGTGCCGGCGCAAACGCATGGGCGTGCTAAAAGCTGCTTCTGTCTCGTCGGCGCGAAAGCTTTCGCCATAAAACCGCACGGCCTCTAATTGGCTCCCCGCGTGATTTTTCCCTCTCAACAGATTCCGCCCCGCTCCGCCCCGCCTCGCCCGCCCTGCCCCGCCCTCCCTGCCTCGCTCCTCCAACGCATGACTAGGTCCTCTAACAGCCAAAGAAGGTCTTTGCTCTCCCTTCTGGATTTAAATCGTCTCTTGGGACTACTGCATCTTTTCCCACGCAAAATTTAATTACTGACATGGAACCTCCCAAGGCATGCCGAGGCTCCTTCCTTTTAGTAATCACAGGGATACAATCCGCTGTTTGCGTCTCGCAATTCTGAATATAAACATGTACAAAACATAGACTTAATTACATGGTTTCGTAGTGTTTAAATGGTCTTGTCCCAGACGTAACAAACAATATATAATCCGTTGTTGAAATATCTCAATATTTTTCTGACATTAATTGTAGTATATACCTTGTAGTGATTTCTTTTACGAATATCTTCGTAAAAATATTAAATGCTACAAGTAATTAGTTTTTATATATTTTTGTTGATCACATTTTTGGCATTTTAAGTGAAAAAATCGAATCTGAAATTTGATTTTGCATAAATATGTTAACATTCTTAGTATGAAACGAGTTTGGAACATTTACATTTTTTATGCTTAAAGCACAAAGGAATAAAACTGACGATCACTAAAAACAAAGGAATGAAGGAAAGCAGTTACTTTACCTTTTTTAAGAAATATTTGATAGCGATCCACATACTTCTAGGGTTTTAATATTAAATAAATGATTACGTATTCACTTGGTTTATTGCCCCACAATGAAAAATAAATTTGGTAGACGTCAGTGTGAAGGCGAACGCCATGGAGTCCAACTATATTACTGTGGAGTTGCGAGTTCTATCGGCTAAGTGTCAGTAATTTTCGCAAGTCGATAATAGGATGGATTATTATCTCGTATTTAAAATCTTCAGATTAAATACACAGGAAAAGAAAATTATGTAGGTGGTTCTCTGAGTTTATCAAACAAAGACGGATTGCTGTTAAAGTGAGAATCATTCCTATCGTAATATCGAATTCCAAAGACCACAGATTAAAGTGGCAACGAGGTAAATATTATCGCAAACCTGCGGAAACTGGTACAGTACCATCAACTTAAAGACTCGATAAATTTCTCTGAACTGAGATCATGATCAAAATCATAATAAACACTTTTATCAACAATTTGTGATGTGATTACAATAATATTTACTCTTTATATAAGCACTTTAGAAAAAAATATAAATAATAACAGCAATCAAAATAATAATAATAATAATAATAATAATAATAATAATAACAGTTACAATAGCAATAATGAAAACAGGAAGGTGAACAATTAGTTATCGTTCAGAGCAGCTCCTCTACAAATCTAGTTTCACTTTCATAAAGTACCTTGCCTTTTTGCAATTCTACAAATGTTTAAGCATTCAGATAAAAGCGTTCTCTCAACTTGAAATCTCCTACAACATTCTCTTTAGAGTACGGAATCAGTTTGCTTTCTAAATTAATCCGTGACATGCGAAAATGAAATCAAACATCTTAACTACTTTTCTAAGACAAATCATAATTTAAAACTTACTTTACAGAGACGTTACAGTACAATGGAAACGATACAGAAAAAATAATATATTTTGAAAAGATTTGAAGATCTAAATTGTAAATTGGGTAAAATCAATAACAATTATAATATATTTTGGAATAAAAGTTTTTTGCAGTTATCAATGATCAACGTTCCGTATTTTAGAATAACTGAAGCAGTTTAATAGCTGTTTCCTGATGTAACAGCACTGTTGATATAACCTTGTTTGTAGGAGCCATCAAGTCAATACGTTAGAGGCTATACACATTCCAGGGTGCATCACGCCCTCACGGCATACTCACGGTATTAGGATCCGATCCTAATTATGAACTAATATACCTAATTAATGCAAATATGTGGCTTACACCTTCAACGCGACGTAATGATGCTTGCTTTAAATGATCTTTTGAGGCAGTGAAAGGTAATTTTAGAAAGTAATGACATGCTTAATTTGTTTGTATCATTTCCTTCACAAGTTCTGTATTACATGCGAGGTGACCCGACCTAATTTTTCATTCCCGTTTAGATGGTTTCACTTACAAGTAATGATAAACATGAAATCTTTAGCAAATTTCAAAATTAATAATGACATAATATTATTGACGTTTAATTCCTGATATTTGCATTTATAAACCAAATCTATCACAGTCATTCCAGAAAATGGATATTCTTAGAAAAGATTTATCTGAAATATAATGGAAATCTCCTTTTCAAGAAGAGTACTAAGTATAAAAAAGCAGTCAATTACAAAACTTGTTTTGTAGGCATGAATTTATTTAATATAAATATTCCACGAAAGCTCTTTTAATGTCATTAAGTTTCTGACAAGTCGACAAGTAACTATAAAGTTCAATGAGATATTTAATTGTTGGCAACCTCCTCACATCGTAAGTACAGGATGCAAACTTAGTACTACTTATTGCCGAACGAAAAAGTTCTTCAGATATAAGTGTTTGCGCAGCGAATTACAGTGATTAGAAAATCTGAAGAAATGGAAAGGAAATAATTATTTCATGTCTTTGAAATAATTATTCTTATATATAATTCTTTATATATATAATATATAATATATAATATATAATATATAATTCTTTCCAATTCACAGTTTCACGATACAGAAGAGTATTTTTAAATTATAACAGTTGCATTACACATAGGAGTCGGTTCACTATTTCACAGCTTCTCTTTATTTAAGTATTCCATTCATTTCCATCACAATACACGAGTTTTTAACGGGCCACCTCGGCACCAGCACCTAGACCGAATAATGATTTGGCCGCTTAAACTGTTGTTCCCTCTATAGCATTAAAGTATACTGCTGAAACCTTTCGTTTTTCTTCAGTAAAAATATAAGTATGGAGTTTACTTTACCTTAATATAATATTGATAATTAAAGGAACGTACCCTTCAAAGAACTTCCATCGTAGGGTAAAAACTTATCACATGTTAGTGTAAGCCACTGTTTTTACAGTACATAATTGCAGTACGTTTCTGTACAAAAGAATTGAACTTAATCGACCAGCTATTAAATCTTCCATTCATCACAGTGCGGTGCTGAATATGTAGAAACAAGCTGTGCGTGAATTTCCTTTCATTTCTTTGCGTCTAGAGACATTTAGCGACAGGTACGTGTCATCGCCTGAAACTCTTGGGGCCCGTTAAAGCGGAGGCCGGTTAAAAGATGACCGGTCGAGAGGGAAATGTCCTGTGCAATGAAAATTTCGTGTAAGAAATACTAAGGAACATGATCGAGTACACAGCCGCCAACGGTGGTCGTGTCCGGCGTCGGGCGATTCCCTTGAAAAGTCGCCCATCGTTTGCTCCTCAACATGCGCGTGTGACCGGGCATTTGCCTGACCATGAATAAGTCGTGCTCCTAGGATGTAAAATGAAAGTAGCTTAAAGCAGAGAAACTACTTGGGTTACAAGGCGATCATCTGCAGCGAAGTTCCCGGCCTGCAATATGTTCCGTCCCTCTGGGGGTCATCCTAAGCTCATATTCCGGGACCAGCGACGGCGCTCGCCAAAAGGAGGACCGCGACTTCCCTGGGATGTGAACCGCGTGGGATATGAGTCCAGTATAAGCGCTCGCTACAGGAGCGGGGGAGGGGAAGGGGAAGGGGAAGGGGCAGGGGAGGTAAAGTGCACGACTCGTTCGAGCGAGGTCACCGGAAGCAGACCAATATAACCAGAACACACCGCCGCCTCCGTCTCCTCCTCCATCACCGAGACGGTTGTATATTGCTCGGGTGAAGAATAACGGTAAAAAGCAGAAGCTGATATCAGTGACATTGTTATACATATTCGAGGCTTTCAGCAGGCGTGCGGTATCGGTGAAGAGTTTATTTTGCTCGAATTTATGACACATTTATGGCCTTGTGGCGACGATCAATAAACGAGCCTCCTCAACCTCTCTCACGTTTCGCGGACAGTCGTATCCAGCCAGGGTGCGTAAGTTATTTCGGGCCTTTCTTTGGACAAGACTTGCATTGCTCCTACTCGTTCTCTTGCCTACACGCTGGGACGTACGAGACGCTCGGAAATATCCCCGAGACATTTCCGGTACACTTAAATACGTCATTTTTTATTTCTCTTTTAATCAATGTTTTCCTTGTGTTCATATTAATACGTAAATAAATATTTTTCAACAGAGTACATCTTCATTCTGTTTTCTAGTTTAAACTTAGGATTCTTGTGACTAAAGGACATGTAATAACTTCACTTTTACGTTTTATTCTTATCAACTTTAGAGATTGTAGTATGACAGTTGAGAATAAAACAAATAAAATACTATACGTTTGTGAAGACAGTTTTTTGTTACAATATTTAATTTATTGTCGTATTATACAAGAATATTTTATTTGTATCATGAGAAGTGATCATTGCCGTTTTTATTATTATAACTATTATTATTTTAAACTTCCCCAACCTGATCATAGTTGTACAGATTAACAGTTACGCGGGAATTTGATTCCTAACTCGCAATTGGCAACCACCGTTGTAACCCCATAGCTACTAAGTATGAAATAATTGTTATAAATGATATTCTAACTGTTCGAAGAATTGACGGCTCCAGTGGGAAATCTAATCTCCCGATACATGCCGAGTTGCTCCAAACACTTGAGCTACCAAGACAGTCTACTGATCAAACAACCATTACGAATTATGAGACCGGTACTTGTTATGCTTCACGCTTAGTAACTATGGTTTAGCAACGGTGATTGACAATCGCGAAACAAGAAGCATCTTCTCACGTAATTGTTAAAACTTACAACTGTGACCAGGTGGTGAAATTCTTATTCGTAACAGGGGTTCTCAACTACCACATTCTGTTCGAACACTCAACTGTCTTGGAAGCTAAAAAAAGTGACTAGAACAACTGCGCGTATACTACGAGATTCGGGTTCGTTTTCTGGGAGGGGCAATCAATGCTTTGAACAGTCAACATCATTTATAGGGGTAGTAGTATTAATTATTAACACATTTATCATAAAATAGTAAAACCTCTACGTGATATATAGATGCATATAACTTCATTGCTATTTGGCAGATACTAGTGCACTTTTGAAATTCAGAACATACCAAAAACTATATCCAAGAACCAAAAGAATTCGATTCTGACAGTTGTATGGGATCATCCTAAATCCCTGCTGGTTTTGTGTAAGCTCTCTGGCCGCAGAGCGAATCTCTGAAAATCAGCCATCGCATCGATAAAATTAGAATACATGAAAGTTAATTAACAATGATAGGACATAAATATGTAAAATGGTTTATCATATAACCAGATCACACATTAATAGAGTAAAGAAGGGGTGGTATCCGATGAATTCATGAGCCGCTCTAATTCAAAATTTCAGATCTCATTCCCGAAACTCGAGCGAACACTCGTCATTCGTGTCTGGGATTAAAGCAAATGTTTACTTTTGATCAACAAGCAGTGTCGAACTTTCATTTGCAGCCTGGGAGAACAAATGTCAGGTCAAGTTCTTCCCGCAACAGAACGTGAAACAGCGTTGGTTAGGGGGAAAAAGACAATCGTTTCTAGATCTACCTGAGATTTCTGCGTTTGGCAACGAGGATGAATGGCTATGAGCCAAGTCCACCTCCATTCACTCTAATCCGGTAGATTCATATTTCGGATGGTTTTCGATAGCTCAATTAGAAAGACAAAAAGGAGAATGGTATATTGTCATAAATCGTAAATGTCTGTTCACTCACAATTTACACGGTTACCAAGTGTGCACTGTGGTGTATGCTTAGTTGATTGTGCTCTACCTAGTGAATTACTTACGAAGTTACTTTTTTCGGAATATTTGGCATGACAAAAATTTTAGCGTGTTTAACAAGATTTGAGAGCTGTCCTATTGTACTGTAGAACAACTGAAAATGACTCTCGCTCAAGCAAACGATAAACTTTTGAAATTTGAGAATATTTGTCTCAAAATTTTTAAATTGAACAATAGATGTACAGTTTGATTCTGGTTAAATCAGCAAAGTGATGTTTTTAATTGTTATGCAGTGCTATATTAATAATCTGCTTCAATTACTTCCACGTCCATTGTAAAAACCATCATGATCTGATAGGTAGCTTTATGTCTTGTGGCTTCTTAATTTCGTCTACTCAAGACATAAAATGAATAATGGAGAAGTTTTAAATAGGCAAAAAAGTAGTAACATTCTTTGGTCCCTTCATGAAATGAAACCGCAGTTGTCTAGCTTGTCCGTCCTGAGAGATATACACCAAGGCAACTTGGCGTAAAATACACAACAGTTAAGCAAACTCCGCAGTTACCGGTGGTATTTGCGCATTGATCTGATCTCTTAGATAGCTCTAAGAGTTTACGTGGTGTTGTACCATAATTTAGCGTGACGTTACGTGACATTTATATCGGAGAATCGTATTTTAGCGAAAAGATAAAGGACAACAAAATGCTCCGAGAATAGTTGGCTGAAAATGCAAAGGAGTCTGTAAACTATGTTACTTTCGAGTTGGACAGAAGTTTATTTCAAAGAAAATGACCTATACAATGCTCGCTAAAGAAGTGAATTGCATTTTTAGATTTTTGCTATTGTAAAATTCATCGTCAATACGAAAAAGAGGCATCAATATAAGGTTTTAAGAAACAAGGATGTAATTTTTTAGAGGTAACAGTCAATGTAGTGCTCTAAGATTCCAAAAGAATCTTAAAAGCACTTCTGTAGGAGCTTTTTACATTTCGAATTTTTTCCAGATCTGCTGCTGATTATATTCCTATTCTTGTTCGATTCAAAAGGGGGTATTTGCTCTACTAGACACAATCGATAGTCACCAGGATGTGCCGTGACTGAGAATCATTCAGAAGTCAGCCTGTTCAAGTGGTCACGAATGCAGCGGCCGATGCTTATACAAAGAAAAAGAAAGTTATTTCTGGTGCGAACTTCTTGGGCTACATTTGAATAATTCAACTTTAATACTAACGACATAATGTTATATCTGTAATTAAGTAAATGTATGGGGAGTGTTTTCAAACGGAAAAAGATTTAATAACACATGATGGTACAAGTCAAACGAACAGATGTCTTCTAAATGGGAACATCAATTCAGATGTGAATTTTATGCTATTTTCAACAAATTAAAAGCTACTACTTTACATCTATAGTACTTATCAAAAGGTAGGTAATTATAAATTGCTACTACAAAATGGTTCCATTCTGATTGTGGTTTTCCGCTTATATTTTCCCTACAACTCAATTTTAAAAACTCTCTGCAGCATTTTCAGCTGAAATTGGTGGTCAATGGCATAAATAACTTACTATTTCTACTAGATAAGCTTTTCACGTGATAGGAGGACGCCTGACCCGAAAATACACTCCGTATTTATGGAGCGGAATAACACAGCAAACAATAGCAGTAACTCGCACATTCTGAGGTTTATCTCAGTGCCTACGTACGCTTCTTGCGGTGCCAAGCTCTTCCTCAGTCAAAAACGGAGCTTTGGGTAAGCACAGCAACATCAGAAGAAATTTATTTCGCCAGAGCACAACTCAGCTTTACCGCGAAAATCTCAAAAGTACAAACATTTCCAAGCAGGCAAAGGTTTCATCTAGAGCAGTCCCGGTCTTCAATACTTTTTTCCTCCCAACGTTCGCTCTACCTCGTCAGAAATATCCACGTGTATCTCTCAACCCCAGCAAAAAAACGTGGATGTTCTCTTCACGAAGAAGTACCTAAATGGAAGCACGCGCAGAGGTTTAAAAGACGTGTCTTCCAAATATCTTTAATTCATGACTGGCTGGAGGACGAGTCTTGTTGTCGGGTATCGATTTTTTGTGTGGGGGGAGGAAACAGTTACAAATTTGCGGCGCACGTTGAGGGAATAAATGCCACTGCGGCGAACTGCCTGTTCCTCCGCCCCCTTCCCCTTCATCCTCGGGGGCTTGGCTGTACAGGAGCTTCCGTGACGAATGCGGTGACACGGCATACCCACGTAAATCGGTTGCAAACTGCTGCCGCGGTCGCTCGACAAGTAGACGGGGGTAGACAAGTAGGGGGGTTAAAACCCACCGCTTTCCAAGGACGTTGTGAACACAGCAAAGCGTGTTTCACCGCTGATTGAACCTTCTGCTAGGCCGCTCTCCGATATACAAAAGTAAAACCCTTCGGTTATCTGCGCGCATTTCAATGAAGCCGAACGTATCGATAGCTGTGAAAGATTCCGGAAAGCAATTTCGATGCCGAATGTAAAACAGAAGCCGAGCGTGTTTATATGAAGCTGTGTCCAGCGTACCTTCCATGAAGCGTCTGAGGCTGGCCAGCGGTGCCGTACCGCCGCGCCATCGTTCCCGTGTAACCGGCTCGCGCGCAGCCTTCCGTTGCAGCGCCGACGGACTTGCAGCCTTCCGTCGCAGCCTTCCGTTGCAGCGCCGACGGACCCCCCCCCCCCCCAAGCGAATCCGGACGCTTTTATGTTACCTCCCAGCACGTGGGCGTTCTTTACCTTGCCCTTCCTTCAGGAGACGCTCGGGAAACTCCTTTTACCGGTCCCCCTCTGAATCTTTTGCCTCCGTTCTGGCAAACTGTCTGAATGACAGTCTTGTGTGAGTCTATTGCTCTCTTTCTTTCGGTATTTCTGGATCTTCATTCACCTGTTTTTGAATTGATTTTCTGTTTCTTTTCCTAGGTTTCTGCTGTTTCTTTTGCTCAGCTTCTGTGCCTCGGCGATTTCTCTTCTCTAAATGCGTTTGTCTCACACAGCCTTTTTTTCTGCAGAGTATCACTCATTTGCGTTTTCTATTTTTGCTTTGTAAAATTTCTATCCTTATAGAGATTTTTCCACTGGAGGTTACACGAGATCTTTGAAACATGGATTGGCAAGGGGGGCAGAGAGAGTAGAGCAACTATAGTGGGTGTGGTACGAGCTTACAAGAACAATTCCTCCCGCACTGTCAAACACTTACTTCGTGAGTATTTCTTTAGTCCTTGCGTAATGAGCCCTTAATATTCAACCTCATAACGAACATTTATGTACGAGCTTCATGGCTGTATTTTCTTTATAGCCAGTTCACATCAAAGTTGTTACAGAAATACATCCTCGTTTTTGCATCTATGTATTTCCCTTTCGAGAAATAATTCGCTAGTTATCGCTAGTATGGCTTAAACTCTACATTTATGTAATAGCAGGTCAAGAAAATTAGTATAATTAGTAACAGTGAGCTATAATCTTTCTTACCTCCTCGGCGCACCGCGCGTTTGTACAAGAACTATCATATCACAAACTTTAATCACAATGCCGGACGTCATCGCTACTTTACGTGTCTTTCACCGTACCTATCGTAAATATGTAAGTATTCTCGATTACCTTACGACGGTAACATTCTTTACGCTTCATTTTCTTATATGTAAGAATTTTTCAAGTAATTCTCTACGTCAAATGAAAATAAATGTGTTTAGAGAGGAAAACTATTTATTTATGAATTCTTCAGCTTGAAAAAATACTATTATTATTTTCATTTGTTTCAGTGAAAACCGTATCTCAACATCTACAACAATTCAAGGGATATTAGAAAGAAACAATTTAAGTAAGCCACTAGATATAAAAACCTAATTATGCTGCAACTACGTGCATGTAGAACGCCTATGTGTATTTACGTGCATATAGGTGAGCGTATTAATGTAAGTGAACATACGCACGTACGTTTGCAGGAATGAATTCACGGATGAATTTATATATTTCTCTCTCTCTCTCTCTCTCTCTCTTTATATATATATGCATGTGTGTATGTATGTATACAGAGAAAGAGAGAGAGAGAGAGAGAGAGACAGAGAGTTCCCGCTTCCTTGTTTTCTGCGTTTTCTGCAATTCGACACACACACACATGCTAGTAGTAACCGGGCCCCGCCACGCAAGCGTCTCTTCAGAAAAAGGCGAGCACGTGGCGACGACGGTCTTGGACCCACCCCGGATTCAAATAAGAAATAAACGCTTTTATGGGCGGCAGCTGGCCGAGAGCGCGCGAGGGGACGCAGCAATGGCGACCGGCAAGCGGCCACGGGCAACTGGCCATGGGCGACTTCGCTCCCCTTTGCGCCGGCCGCCGCACACAGGCCGTATAATAGGGCGACTGCTCGCAACAATCCAAGACACCCATGTCATGTTACAAACATTAGAGGACATTCTACTTCGGTAGATGAATTTTCATTTGCGAGACGCGGGAGCAAAAATCTCGGCAGTTTCATGACAGTAAAAGCGACTTGATTTTAACACTAAGGTTTCGGTGTAAGCAATTTGGTGAATGAGACTGTAATAATGGAATATTCTGGAATTTATGTGAAATTAAAAAAATATCCATTGAGAACCAAAATTTTGATATAGCCTAAACTAATATAACAAAAAATTAAATATAATTTCTGAGAGCATAACTCAAATACGAAATCATCTCTGAAGGAGATTCCTCGGACAACTCTAACTTTGGTTTTCTCAGGTTGAGCACTCAACTAAACTTCAGATCCTCTGTGAAACAACTCAAGTGAGAAAAAACTACTCAGTGTAATTTGCTTCCGTTACCGTTTTGTTCTGGCGTCAAAATGGACCGGGGACCGCAAACAATTTTCCAATATCAATTGCTTTGGTGTTAGATTGACACTTTTTAATGAGAGAAATAGTCTCCAGATGTGGCCTCGAGAATATCACTTATACTGATCACGGTGAATCAATCGTTCGTTGTGTTCTGTCTCACATTACTACTGAATCACGCCTTACGTAACCATAAATATGGCCAACGTAACAGGAGAAGACAGACGCTTTTGCTTATACCTTGAAAAAGAGAGAGAAATAATAAATTTCAAATCTCTATCGCCGCTTACAAGTGCTGCGTAAAATTCTCGTTCGTCCCTTGTGTAGCTGAGGAATCACAGAGGCCGCCTGCTTGCAAGGACGTAATTAATCTCGTAACTTGGAGTTTGTGTCCGAAAAAGGTTGAGTTGAAACCATGAAACACTAAAGTTAGGAGACACTGAAAAAGCTGACTTCATTTCTCGAATTCAATGACTTCTCTGCCGACCTTCGGCCCCGTCTCCCCCTAACACACAGGGGGATTCTTGGCTGAGAAAACGCCAAAACGCGACGTCTCTCCCGCGAAACAATCAAAGAGAGAGACGTATTTATACTCATAGACGGATTCGAAACCAAAATTCTTCAGAGTCGTTTAGTCGGCAGACGATTTAACAGCTTCGAAAATGCAAGTAGACAATATACGTAAATAAAGTATATTTTATTATTGCGTGGCTTTAAAAAGAGCAATAACCTTAAACACAATATTCTCTAGGTGAAAATGACTTGTATTGTGTGCTTCCAAGATTTATTACCGTCGATTGCCTTTCATGAGTCAGACGTAACCCGACAAGCCACCGTACTTTCTATTATGAGAGGGGGAAAATTGAATTTCAAATCCGCGTCTTCGCATGCAGGTGCTGCGCAAAATCCTCTTTCGTCCACTGTGTAGCGGCGGCGGTCAGAGAGGCCAGCCGCGTAGTAGGAATGAACTGATCACGTAACAGCGACCGGGCGCCCTGAGCGGCGCCGAGAGGGCTTTGGCGGCACCCGCCGACGCTGCCCTTAGTCACTGCCTGCTGCCTTTGCTTGCCTCAGCCGCCCGTCCCCTCCGCCATTGCCCGCCGCCACCCACCACATCCGTCCATCTCCATTGTCCCCTCCGCCACCGTCAATCGCTACCGCTGCAACCGCCGCCACTGCCACCACCACCCGCCGCCACCCACCGCCTCCGTCCACCTCCATTGTCCCCTCCGCACTCCGTACTCCGTACTCCGCCCTCCGCCCAACGCCCAACGCCCTCCGCCCTCCACCGTCACCTTCGCCGCCTTCACTCGCCACCGTCGCCACCGCTGCTGCCACCGCCACTG
Source organism: Gryllus longicercus (assembly GCA_038098605.1). Lineage (NCBI taxonomy): Eukaryota > Metazoa > Arthropoda > Insecta > Orthoptera > Gryllidae > Gryllus > Gryllus longicercus. Next base: position 691,860 of record JAZDUA010000212.1, read on the forward strand.
CCGCAACCCGCTGCCACCACCTTCCGTCCTCAGCCACTGCCCGCCGCCATCCGCTGCCTCCTCCTCCACCACAGTCGGCCGCCACCCGCCGCCACCGCCGCCCGGAGCCCTGGCCTCCCCTCGCCAGCCGCTGCCATTGTAGTCGTTCCGGCTCATCTGCTGCGAGATATGAGCGGGGATGCAGAGGCAGCGGCGCCGCTACGAAAGGCGGGGACGACCGCGGCGGGGCAGTCGCGCCACAGGGACGGCCGCGGAGGCGGGGACGGCGAGACGGGGCGAGCGTGCAAAAGCGCGAGAGAGCGCCGCCGTGGAATAAAGATTCGGCCCACTCCGTTCCACCGCCGCCATTGCCGCCGCCGGCGGAGGAGAAAAGACGAAGCGGGGGGGGGGGGCGGGAGGGGAAGGGGTCGAGGCGGAGCGGGGGCGCCCAAATGCGGAGTCCTCTACCGCGCGCGCGCGCTCGCTCTAGAATCGCCTCTACGGCACAATCGCAGCTCAACAGCATATATCTTTCAGCGCTACAAGAAGATTTCACGGGATTAAGTACCGGATTTCCGTTCGCTAATTGCTGTTTGTTAGCGGCCCGGGTCCGGGACGTGGCGTAGGGTGGGGCAGTCGCGGCAGAGCCGGGGATGGAGACGGGGGAGCGGGGCTGAGGGCGATGGCGAGGGCGAGGGCGGGGCGGCAGGTCGCGGGCTCGTCGCTGGGGCGGCCGGAAGGAAGGCAGGAAGGAAGCCGCGCGAGTGGCGGCGGTCGCGGAGGCGGCCCCGACAACAACGCCCGCGGCGGCGCCGGCGGCAACGGCTGCAACGGTGCGCCCGATGCAAAGGGAGGGATAAAGTGGCGACAGAACCAACCACGAGGGTGACGCCAGCCCTGTCCCAACAACGTTGGAGCGTGGTGAAGGTGGAGGAGAGAGAGAGATGGCGGGGGCGATTGCTGGGAGGATGGCGGAGACATTGGAGGGCACGGTGGAGAGAACGTTGACGGGGTCCTTGGCGGGGTCCTTGGCGGGGTTCTTGGCGGGGTTCTTGGCGGGGTTCTTGGCGAGGTCATTGGCGAGGTCATTGACGGGTCGTTGGCGGGGTCGATGGCGGGTTTGTTGACGGGGTCGTTGGCAGGGCCGTTGGCGGGGTCCATGGCGGGGTCCATCGTGGGGTCCATGGCGGGGTTGTTGACGGGGTCGTTGGCGGGGTCGTTGGCGGGGTCGTTGGCGGGGTCGTTGGCGGGGTCGTTAGCGGGGTCATTGGCAGGATCAACGGCGGGGTCGTTAGCGGGGTCGTTGGCAGGATCAACGGCGGGGTCGTTGGCGGGTTCGTTAGTGGGAACGATGTCGCCGCAATGACGATGACGATGGGTGTAGCAGAAGCGATGGCAAGGGAGATGTTCACAAAAGCGGGGCCAAAGTTGAAGTGGAAGGCTAGGACGAAGACAGTGGATATGGTGAGGTCTGATTCGGGAGCAAAAGTGGAGAATTGAGTGGTAGTGAGAACTAGAACGTTGAAGGAGTCACCAAGAGGAAGAGAATAAACGAGAAGAAGACGTCATCTAGACTGCATATCGGAATGGTGACGACGAGGATTGCTGTAGATCGACATAAAGAACAAAAGCGAGAGAATCGCTGGAGCTTACACGCAAAGATCAAGGCGACATCAGGAACTGCAGATGAGATATCAATGAGAGAACGAAACAGGGGTCGTTACACACAGGTATGATGTGGTAGTGGTAGTAGCATTGGCAGTGAAAGAGATCAGTAGCCCGTTTGTTGAGATCATTACATCACTATGACTTGTGATATGTGTATCAAATGTCGAGATAGGTCAGAGACCGATGACATCACGTGATGAGCCACAAGTATGGCTTAACTAACATCTTACCATGTACTGGGATGAATCTAATTGATTGGAAGAATGGCATCAGCATTTGTTATTAATTAAAAATCCTAGGAAATTTGAAACACGCGTAATTGGTACCACAAATGAAATATACGTATGCAGTCAAGTTTAAAAACGTAGAATTACATAAGTCTCTCGCTAATTCGGCCATTCCTTGCACATAAAGGTGACGAATTAGCGGATTTGCCGGTCTATTGAGAGTGAAATTATTTTAAACATGTACGGCTGTATAATTTTATACATCCGAAGACACTGTGCATTTATTTACACAGAAAATAGGTTGTTCATTCAAACATTGCTCTAACCAACAATGGCTTTCTATTGAGAACCTCGGTTAAACTTATCGAAAATTCTGAGTTTCTGCTTGAGGTATAGCTTAATGAGTTTCCTTTTAGAAGTCATAATACTCAACTGTACATTACGAAAGTCACAATTTCAAATATGTATAACATTGTTTAACATTTTTAACTAACAACACATTGTTGTACAAGATAATTCACTTCATTGCAAGTCATTTCTACTTCAGCCTGTATGTGGGTCGGGCTACTGAGGGGAAATCATTGCGTTCGTACAGTTTTGATCGGACAACAATTTTCTCGAGCACACGTTTGATGGTTTTCTCTTTCGATTACCCCGCTCACAGAATAGTTTGGGGAAGAAAAATCCAAATAAACATTTTCTCGCTATCGTCAATTTACCTGATCATTGGTCTACCGAGAGTATTGTCTTCTAGGTGTTTACGAAAATACTAGTTAGACGAAAATCAATGAAACACTGTATGTTGACTTCTCTGAGAGAGAGCCCCTCCATTTGCTCGTTTCCTTGTTTCTGAAAGTTTTCCTTATGAAGAAGTGTCATTCATATTTACAGAAACCTTTTTGTTTTCAGTTGCAGGAATATTCAACGAAAAATTACTGTCTCGGATTGCCTATTTTTAAAAGAAGTAACTTAGAAGTAAAACAAGAGACAAAAAAACTTAAGCACAAACGGAACATGTACTTAATCTAGCGTTTCTCCATTATTCCCTTTCTACAGTTCCCTTTGAGTTTCATCTACGTGTTTATAATTGAAATAGTTGCAAATGCCATTTGCGGCGATATTATAAATTAGATAATAAATTACTTATGTTGGGACTATCAAAAAATAGTTTCTTCAACCTAAATATTATCAACATAATCTATTAAATAAATTAAATCATAAATGAACTTCATTTAATAAAATATAACATCAATTGTATTGAAGAATGGAGAGATTTATAGCAATCATAAATATATTTCAAAGTTTTAAATTAATTACAATTCATCAGAAATTGGTGTTCTTCAATCCTCTTACAGAAAAACTGAAACAGTACTGTTACTACATTAAATAGAAAATAAGGACTCCCTTAAAAATACGAACAAAATATGAAAAGAGTGAGTTTGCATAATTAATTGTATTAGTTTCATCCGAACTATTATTTACTAATATATTCACAAATGAAAATTTTTCCATCCATGAAATAATGACATTTTTCTTGAAATAAAAATATATGTATTATGTAAGTAAACTGTTTATATTATGTTAAAATTTTAACAAATATATTTATTATATAATGATTTTTTAAAATAAAAACCTCATGTCAGTCTGATATATATATATATATATATATATATATATATATATATATATATATATATATATGTATATATACTCTACGGGAATAAGTTCCCCGATTAGATTAAATTTTAATTTGTATTCCTAACGCGGATTTCAAGAGCTCCAGCCGTTCACATATCGGTCGGTCTCAGCCAACCACTGAGGAGCCTCCCACCTTTAGCTCCATGTATGCAGAAGGTGATGCACCGCGCAGTTTTTTAATGAACTGATAAAAACTAACGATATAAACATACTGAAGCGAGTCTTTAATTTCTTTTGAATAGCGGTGATAAAATGGCACGTACTTTCTGGTACTATTGGGTGCAGTTACGTATTATAATACAATAACATCCAACCCACCAACACTAGCTATCCCATTAAGAAATTTCTAGTCAAACGGAGCGCCAGGATTAGGAAACACATTTTTATTATTTTGAAATTTCAAAATTAACACGGCAATAGCTTTCTGTCATTCAATTGAGTGTATTGCGATCAATTCTTACAAAGAAATTAAGTAAAAAAATAATTGGAAACCGCAACCCATGCGGGGTACTGTTCAGACGTTCGCTTGGCATAGATAGGAGAACCACAAAAACTACCAATCGGAGCAGCTGGGCGGTGGAATTCTCCTCCAAACATCGGCTGCCTTTGACCTATCTCTCTAACGAGTGTCGAAAATCTAGTCACCGTCGAGTCTCAAACCCTCGGACTTCCCAATCACAGGTACTTGCACAGTCATTAGTTAATGCCCTAAGGCACCTCAGCCACTACATAACCTGTCGAAATATCGCTCGTCAAACTATCGATCGGCGAGGTTCGCCCCCCGGATGACCTGCCCGCCGCCGCTCTGGCGCGCGCCGGAGCGAGAGGCCCCCGCCAGGCTCGCCGCGCGCGCCATTCATTATAATTATCGGCTCGTCGCGCCCACGCCCGCGCCAGCGCCGCGTCCACGCCGCCTGTTCGGGACTCCGCCGGCCTGCGGCGCGCTCCATCCGCACTCTGCAGCCCCCGCCGGCCCGCTATGCGCTCCATCCACGCGGGGCTGCCCCTCCTCCACCGCCCCCGCCCTCCCGCCACGCTCTCCATCCACATGGGGCTGCGCCTTCTCCTCAGACCCCGCCGTCCCGCCATGCGCTCCATTTACATTGAAAGTGCCATTCCTCCACAGCCCCCGCCGTCCCGCCCCGTGCTCCATCCACATGCGGCTGGGCCCCCTTCACATGGGACTGCTCTTCCTTCACAGCCCCCACCATCCTGCCACGCGCTCCATTCACATGGGGATGTGCCTCCACAGCCCCCGTCGTACCGCTAAGCACTCAATCCACATGGGGCTGCACATACCTCCACAGCCCCCACCGTCCCGCCATGCGCTCTATCTACATCGGGCTGCACCTCCTTCACAAGGGGGTGCGCCTCCTTCACAGCCCCCGCCGTCCCGCCACGCCGCTCCATAAACACACGGCCACGCCTCCACAGCCCCAGCCGTGCAATCCATCCACTCGCGGCCGCGCTCGCGGATTTAACCGGACCTCGCCTCCACAGCCACCCGGCCACCGCCGCCCCTGCTCCAGGCGCCGCGCCCGGCCTGAATACGTCTCCTGATTGGCCGAACGGCGGCGGATGAATAGCGACTAATACGCGCGCCGCCGCGTTCACACCTCACTCCCCAACGTCTCCCCGCCCCTCTCCCCAACCCGCCGCCAATAGTCTTCACCTCACCTACGGACGTCGCGGTACTTGTGATACGGAGAATGCTTTACGAATCGATGTTTCTTTTTCTAATAAACACTCATCGGACAGGCAGCTTACATGGGTAGTTGTTTGGGATAAGGACTACCATATGAAAATAATACCTAAAGTGAAAATATGGGCCATTTTCATTTCAAAAGTAGTTAATAAACTATATAAAAATGTATTCGATAAACATTGAAGTTCCAATTTAGGTCACTTCTTTTTTACACTCTTCTCAGGACTTCATCCTTTAGAACTATCAGTAACCAAGAAACTAATTACTATGACGGAGAGTATCTGATAAATCATGTGTGGCTGCGCTCCATCCACGTGCTGCTGCACCTCCTCCACAGCCCCCCGCCTTCCTGCCACGATCTCCATCCACACGGGGCTGTCTCCTACACACCACCCGTCGTCATTCTCCCAATTAAGATTTCATAAAATTGCTAGGGCAGCTACAAATATTCGAAACACACATTGAAGAATTTTAGTGTGATTTAAAGTGATGAATTTATATTCATTGTTTGATGTCAACTAGCAAACTGAAATAACGTACTAAATATTCTCATTTTTTCTTCACATATTAGTTCTTTGAGTTAGTTCTTTTCTCAGCATTTCTCCTTTCATATAGTATAATCATAAATATTTCACATCGATTGAAAATATGTTCCCACACGTTAGGAAGGCAATTTTGGTCAATACACTGATTCATAAATGAAGATGTAAGGAAATGGTAGTAGTGCAACCTCAATAAAGGCAACAAGCTTGCAGAAATCATGTGTATGAAGCTATTTCTAAATCGATTCGTACAATTATTTTCTGTAATTTAGAAGTCTGGAAACAATCGAAAGCGTTTCCCAAGAATATTATTCCATGCTGTTGCAATAGCTGTCCAACTGCGGAACCACAATAATAAGACTGTATCCGACATTCATAGCGAAAATTATATTTTTACGTGTTCAAATTATGTACTGACAGATCTACAATACATTAAAACAAATATGACAGACTTGCAGAAAATTCTCAATGAAAAAAATTTACATAACTTTTTGTTATCATTACTAGACAGCTACACACTTTCAAAATGCTCTCCTCATCGATTAAAGTAGAACAGAACCTTATCATTACGAAATAACTGTATTCCTAATTTCCAATTCTCGCAGAAATTGAAAGAAAACTATGCATCCCCGGCGAAGTGAGAGATGTCCATGAATTCGTTAGATAACCAGGAAATCGAAAGAAAAAGTTTTGATTTTCACTGAACCTTCGCCTATTCTAATATTTTGCGCATCGACTGAATTCCCATACTCAGTGCGTCACTGCTTATGACACTGCTGCCGTACATCATGCAACAGCAAAGCTCCAGAGAAGGGGCATAAAAAATAAAATGATATATTAGCTACTCACCAGTTCTGCTAAGGAATAGCAATTTTTTTGGCATGCCCGGTATATAAAGAACCCTTCTAATGTATATCTTTATATACTATACCAATATACAGTATTGAAGTATTTCTGAAAACTGTTATTGTGTAACTATTTAATATAGTGCAGTGCTACACGAAAGAATTTCATTAGTTGTCTTGAGCAGTGAGCGTGCTACTTTTCGGAAAATCATGTTTTGTGGTTTTGTTCAGAAGCATTTTTGCTGCTGCAGACGACTGTCTTATTCACTGACGTAACGAAATTACTCCACCACCACCACCACCACCACCACCACCACCACCACCACCAGCACTCTTCTTTGGCATATTCTGACGCGAGCTTTTTCCGTGAGCAGGTGATTATCTCCAAGGAGGCGAAAACGGTACGTCCTACGAATTGTAGCGACACGTGGCGGGTCGAAGCAACTTGGTTTTCCGCGACCTCCCGCGCCGGGCACAGTGTCTACCCAGCATTCCGTGCACCAATGCTCGCCACGTACGATCACCCACCACCACCACCACCACCACCACCACCACCACCACCACCACCTCTGCCGCCGCCGCGCCTGTCGCTGTCGCTGTCACCTGCGTCGCGCGGGAGGCGACGTACCGACGCGTCCAGCGGTAATTAGAGCAAACGCTTGCGTACTAATAGTAAGCACGCGGTTTCAAGCGTTTCTATTTCCGACACACATTGATTCACGAAAGCTATAAAACTGTTAGGCTTTAGTAAATACCGATTTCAAGTCATCATGATCGTTTCTTTCTCCTTTTCCATTAAACCAATTCTTTATCTCTCATTTCTTTAAACTGCCTATTTCTCTCTCTCTCTCTCTCTCTTTCTCTTTCTCATTCTCTCTTTCTCATTCTCTCTTTCTCTTTTTCTTTCTCTTTTTCTTTCTCTCTTTCTTTCTCTCTCTTTCTTTCTCATTCTCCCTTGTCTTTTTGTTTATTTTCTTTTCTGAATGTATTCGACTCTGCGTTTTCAGTTTTGAAGTACCGTGATGGCAAAATTTAGATAGTTCATACGGCCCGGCTACGTTTAGTTATATCGTTTCATATATCAACACAATTTATACGATTCATTCTACAATCATTTTTGTTGCTATCCCAAGAGCAATGACACGTCACTTACCGTCATTGTTCAATTCGACGACTGCGGATACTTTCAGAGGATTACTACCGTATTTGATCAATTCAGTACCAATTTTTGTGTGTAGGTTTTTAGTTGCAAGTTATTAAATTTGAAAAATGGATGCGGTTAACATTTTTTTAAATGTCTTTCAAAAACATAATCCTATGCAACAAGTAGAACAATTTAACTTATGAAGAAATATTTTCATTTCTATGGACACAAAAGTGAAAATCAGATGGATATGGGCGACTTTCTCTATGATATTACTCGTGTTGTGAATGTTTGCTGCGGTTTCCCATTTCCAATGGCAGCTTTAATTTCATGCATTAGCTTCATTAACAGCAACGTCATTTCATTATTTCATAAATTCTTGTTCTAAGAAGTACTGTATCATTGTTTGCCGTCCCTGTACACGTACCATCAATACACCTACTAACGAGATCAAATTAAAACGTGGAAATCGGAAAAATATTACGCTGTACCTGGGACATGTATTATCTCTTTATTACAAATTCACGGAATCCCAACATTAACAGCAAACTGCTTGTTACTCTTTCGTCTCTTCTGCAACAAGGCAATAAAATTAGATTCCTGGTTCCAATATTATTTCATTTCTCTTCATTTTGTTGTAGACTTGTCTAGATCAAAAATGGGAAAAGGATAAATCCTTAATTACAGAAAATATCACGTCAGTATTTTCCCAAACTTCCTTTGTTCGCCGCTCTTTAACTCACTAAATTGATTCGAGAAATAGCATTGTAGAATCATACTTATTACAAATATTGAACAATTCATTCAATAAAGTGTTTCATAGACTATTAAAATACAATAAAAAGAGAAATACAACATATTAAAGAACAAATAACAAAGGCAACACGTACATAGCTGGATATGTAACTATATCATAAACGGTACAAAGCATCTTCCATATGAACTCTCTAAAGGAGTAAAAATGTTTTGCCCAATAGATACGGATGGTGTCACAAGAACGAAGTTTTGATACTCACATAATCTTGAATCTCAGAAATCAGTTCTCTCATATTATATGTACTCGCTCGGTAGCGACGCCGAGAAATTATTATATAATTTATCCGAATGAATTATATAATTTCAATCATTTTCAGAATTAATTGTGTATTCATTAGATCAAAAATCGAATCACATTGTATACTTATTATACAAATTCTTCATAATTCATGGCTTTAAAAAATTAAGATGTTTAAAATATATCATTATTTTATATATTTTAAGCCGATAATTAATAGAAACGTTTTGTGAACAATTAATATCCTCAACCAACTGCTACACTTTATTATCTCCAACACATAACAAATGTTAGGTAATTTATCATTACCCAGACTTCCGTTTTCCAGCACTGCGGTATTTACAGCCTCGCATCGCCATGGAAACTTCCAAACTGAACAATGGGGTAGCCATACTTCAAACATCAGAAGTTCGGCAACATCCCTTTCTCCTTCGCATCGGCAACACAGCAACGATCACCTACCATTTCGCGGTGGCGTCCGCGTCGGGGTCATGGCGAGTGTACTCACCCTTCATATCTGGATTCCGGGATTCAAATCCCGGCCGCTCCTCGCGGAATTTGTGGTGGACAAACTGGGCTTGTGGCAGGTTTACACGGAGCTCTCCTGGTCCCCGTGTCGTGTTTCATTCCGCCATTTGCTGCGTAATCTATCGCCACTGTCATCATCGAAGGACCATACACACACCGCGTCCCACGATTGCTGCTGCGATATCTCGCTACATGACTGCACACAATAATCCTTCGTCATGATGCAAAGAGAGCAATGGATTCTATTTCATTTTAGTATGTTGGTCATTTAAAGGAGACATTCGTGAATCCCTATTACTTTCCATTTGTACTCTTTTTCAACAAGTGTGTTTTTGCAGACAAAATCTATTTTATTCAATAAATCATTTTATAGTACAAAATTTCCGAACGTATAGCCGTCACGAAACTAGCAAAATTTATTAGTCTCACTGTTTTCCCAATTCATAACAATCTATCTACAAATAAAAGCTATCAATAACATTCATGTGAAGTGCGATTCTACACATTACTGAATTTCATACTATGTATGTTTCGAAATTTAATGAATCCTCCAGAATAATGCTACTAACCTTGAAAAGAAATTTTTCTCCAACGTGGTTTCAACGATGTTGAAACCAATTTTTTTTTCGGAAGTACACAAAATTATAGAAACAAATAAAATAAAATGAAAGCCACACGATGTGAGACTTCAGGACACCAAATAATGAAATATTTGCGTGAAATAGTGCATAGTTTTTGAATACGTGTACGAGAAAAATGTTTTAAAAATCTATCAATTAGAAAAAAACTTTTGTTTTATTTCATATAATTGTGTTCTAAGTTCGAGTTTTTGTCAATTTTCGTTTTTTAGTACTAATGACATTAAACATTATTATTTCATCTACTCTTCGAAATAAATACATTTGTTTGCCAACTTGTATATGCATCCTTCGTCATAATGCCTCTGGCGTTTAACATTCCCTCAACCCATAAGTTCCTCAATCCATCCTCATAATCAGTCACCCTTTGTTGTCGTTCTACATCCTCCAGTGTGCTCGGCGGACTAGTCCCTGGCCGGCAGTCATCACATGTCCCCACATTATTGATGAAAATCTTTTAAATGCTAGAGGATATATTGTATGCATTTACTTAGGATTGCATTCATTTATAGATTATATTCATTTATAAGCATTGTTCCCAAAGGACATAATCATTCTAAATGTTTACGCCTATAACTTTCATTTGAATCTATCACCAATCTCTCTCCGTCATTTCTCTCTCATGTTAGAATAAGTACGTCTATTTTCCTTTCCACAAATCAAACAGTCATAACGATATTTCTGTATAATATCATTACCTCTTCGCTCCAAATTTCAAACACGCCTACACATTCTTTCCTATCAACCACCTTCAGTTGCCATCTCCCCTCGTCAAGCTTTGCTGTCCGCCAATCATTTCCGCCATCTCCCTCGTCGCTCGTCGCCATCTTGTCGCATCTCCCCCTTCACTCTTCCTCCCTCCTTCACTGTTCACGCTAGCCCTCGGCCTCCCCCTTCAGTGTCTCACCTCCCGTGGACGCCCTCGCTCCGGTCGCTTAGCGGCTACACTTGTGGCAGCTTCTCTCACGCTGACGCAACACCCGCTCCATGCGCTTCTTTTGCACTCCTGCCCTCCCTCCCCCTCTCTTCCCTTGCTCTCACTTCCCCTCCTTTCCCATTTCCCTTCCCCGCCCCTCCCCTCCTTCCCTTCCTCTCCCTTCACATCCCATCCCATCCCCTTCCCCTTCCCCACCTCATCGTATCTTTCCCCTCCTCTCCTTACTTCACTATTCCTCACTATCGCTTCTCGTCTCGCCTTGCCTCGCCACTCCGAGACTGGTAAGGTTGGCTCAGTCAATAGCAGTTGCCACTCAACAACTATGGCCGGCAAAGACGAAAATTCTAGTGACCGTCTGGCAAGATTGAAAGTTCTCCATTTTTTTCGATATAGAGCAGGCGAATACCCAAGCAGTAACCATATAAACGTGCCATGGGCTGCACGCGAAATTTCTTTCCTTATTCTTGTCCCTTCCTATCCCCTGACACGCACAATTACTACACTACAACATACCTCGGGAGCTTAGGCCTTGACTGGGCTGAGACGGAGCCCCACTGGTGGAGATACCTGAAGGAGAAACCCTCGCAAACCGAGACGTTGGACCTCGCGTTCTATCAGGGAAAGTACACCGCCACCAACCTCGACAAAACATGACCACCTCTTACGGGGCTAATGACCATAGCGTTGACACGATTGAAAATAATCCGTCACCGCTCCAGTCCCTCAACACCTATCCTCGCCCTCCTCGTCGTTCCACATCCCTTCAGGTGGCTCCAATGTCTTTTTCGTAGCCCCCACTCTGCCGCTGGAAGCCACTGCCCGCCCCTGAGAATCAGCACTCTCTCTTCGCCTCCCTTTCGCGGGTGAGAAAGGCGGGCGGGGCGATGTGGTGGCAGCGGAGGCAGGCAGTGGCAAAGAGACTTATCGCTCCGATCCGCATCTCGCCGCTCCCAATTCACTCATTCGTTAATTTATTCACGCGCGCGCGCGAGCAAGAGCGGTCGGGGGCTGGAGAGCCGCCGGCCGGGGCAACGGGGACGGAGGCGATTTGACGCGACGGCTGAGCCGGCCGTGACGGCGTTACCGACGGCGGCGACACCTACGGTGTGAGTGGTGGCGACGGACGTGGGTGCGGCGGTCGAATTGTGAGTGGCAGAGATGATTGTGGCGTGGGTGGTGGCGAAGGAAATGACTGTTGGGAAGGCGTCGCTTGAAATCACTTTTGTTGGTACCTTTGGCGGCGAAGATAGAAGCGACGGCGATTACATTGGCAGCAGAACAGTGATACTACACAACAGTATAAAACTTCGGAATTGCACAAACACTGATTAACGTACTACTTGGGTACCATGTATTTGGAATAAAAAAACAAGTAATAGTACCGTGATACACACGACAGAAAATAATAATATAAACCTACCACGTATTGTTCTTCACGACGGACGAAGATTGTAACGATGGTGCCGGAGATTGTGACAGTAGTTTTGTCCATACTCGTCAAATAACACTTTAACAGAAGGTGAAATTGCAATCATTTTTATTTATCATATAATCAGCTTTCGACAGCTTAAGCATGAACATCACATCGATCTAGTGCCTGGAAGTCAGGACGTCGAATTTCGCAGAACTGATGACCAATTTGATCGTCGAAAGTCGTTGGCAAGGCCAACATCTTTTATTCAAATATTGGTAACGAAAACAACATATCACCAATGAACTCTATCCATAAGAGTAGCAGTGACGTCCCTGAATTACTGTCGGGAGAACTCTAGCGATACGACGGCCATGATAACGTTGGTCACGAAGCTTTATTCTCCTCAGCTACGGGTGATCGACGCCACGCTGATGGCGTGGAGAGGGGAGCAGGGACGACACAAAGGGGGACAGAAAGAGCAGATGGGAAAACGCCCGATTGATTACTAGTGATTCCGGGCGCATCAACTGCCAAGGTTATTAGTCCCGCAAGTGTTGTGTATATATTTTTCTCGGGAGGTGGCGGTGATCTTGCACCCCTCGATGGCGAGATCCAGCGCCAATGTACCGTCGGCTAGCGGGGTTTTCCCCAGCGTGGCACAGCCCCAGCCGGGACAAGCTATAAACTCCCGACCGGTCTTCCGGCAGATGTCGTAGTGTAGTAGATCCACGTGTCCACGCCTCAACACCATCAGCGTGGCGTCGATCACCCGTAGCTGAGGACACTAATGCTTCGTGACCAACGTTATCATGACCGTCGTATCGCTAGAGTTCTCCCGACAGTAATTCAGGGACGTCACTGCTACTCTTATGGATAGAGTTCATTGGTAATATGTTGTTTTCATTGCCAATATTTGAATAAAAGATGTTCCGGCATATGTTAGTGTGTATGTACGGGGTGAAGATAGAACAAGGAAGAGGAATAAAAGATCGGGCGCTGTTTGTGACCCGTTTATAAGGGTACTGCTATGGCAATCGCCTGATGGTTATCAGAGAAACCACGGAAAACTACCGATCAAAACATACGTCTGCTAGAATTCTCCTCCAGACAGCGACTACAGTCTACCTACCTGAAGCTAGTATCAAAAATCCTGCCACTGTCGAGACTCGAATCTAGAACCTCCCGATCAACGGCACTGCAACGACGTCAGTTGATGCCCTGAGCCACCTCTCCCGGTGCGCTGGTCACCGGACGCTTCATTCTCCTCAGCTAGCACGAGTGATCAACGCCACGCTGAGGGCGAGTAGAAGGGAGCAGGGAAGACAAAGGGGGACGGAAAGAGCCGCCGGGAGAGCGCCTGACGAGGGCGCGAGCGGCGGGGCGGAGGGGCCGTGGAGGGCAGGCAGCGCCGGGCGCGCGCAGGTGGAAGGAACGACTTCGAGGGGTGGCAGCGGCTGGGCGGTGGAAACACGCCGGCAAGGAGGGAAATACAGGCGCCTCCGAAATACCTTGCCAAGCAGAAGAACCTCCTACTGAATTTTTTTAGCTTCATTTTGAAACAGAAAGAAGAAAATACTATAGACTCTTTTAGCTTCATTTTCAAGAAAACTTGTCCTCTTATGTTCTGGGGTACAGTTTCAGGGGAATTGCCTAACGTAATCTATACATACGAGTTTCTTTTAAAATAAGTAATTGATAATTTACATCTCGGTCAAAATAAAATACAACAGTTCGAATTGTAAATTTGGAACTATAGAATAAAGAATATATGGATATCAGAGATTGTAGTGCAGTATAAATATAGCACTTTAGCAGGGTGGGCCGCAAGGTAGCGATGATCGATGCGCAAATTTCTGTACAAAGAGTAAAATTAATGACATCCAATGTGGGATTTGCGCAGGAAAAAGTGGATTTCCGGGTAATTTTCTCGGAATTCTCACGTTTTCAATGCATTCTATTCAGTAATTCCAGCTTAATAATTCCAATGATAACATTTTCACCGATTTCTCAATGCATTCACTATCACATTCAGTCACATGGTTTCAAGGTCTGAAATCATAATCAATGAATGTACATTTAGTTGTAAAGCCTACGATATCTAAAATGGCATTTAATTACGATAAACGGCTGGATCAGCAAACGATGACCCCCTCGGCTAAAAGCGTTAACTGAAATCCGGGCATATGGTCTCATCTTGTAATTGTGGCGCGGAAGCCAAATACATATGAAATAACTATCAGCCTCATATTAGCAAAAATTCCCAATAATCATTTCATAATTTGTCATGAAAATCACGTATATATCCTGTTGATATTCTTGCCCAGGATATGACTCAAGAAGGAGGGGGAGGAGGCGGAGGAGGAATGGGAACAAGAGAAAGAGGAAACAAGAACTAGACAATAACTCACATGCTCTTGCCAACGGGAATTACTGTGAACCGAGATTGGTAACTATGACGCAGATGTCACAAAGTCACTTCGCTATTTTCGAAGGAGTTTTGAAGGTACTTTCCAAGCGCAATGTTCTAACAATTAGATCATCCTTAACAGATGAATATTATCTGCAGCAGGGAAGAGTCAAATAGTAGTCATGCTTAGAGGTTAGGCAAAACGCAATACATTTTCAATTTCAGCGAGATGTGAGGCTGTTGGAATCATTCCGTAGATTAAAATATAACTCAGTACCAAATTTAAGTCTTGAATGCTTGAGTATCATCTTACGCAGATAATGTGTCAAATACATAATCCGGAATAGTTTTCTCAACCGCCCACAAAGCCCAAATGTTGGTTTGTGAAAATATTGAGCAGCTGTTAGCGCATACTAATGGGCACTCCTAAACAATAGCTAAGGTGTCACGAACAGCGACTGAGGAGGCAAAAAATCCGTTGGTAGGCAGGCCATGGGAAGCTGGAGCGGCCAAGGTATCGTATGAGGAGGTGGAACGGGCAGTAAGGACGTGCCGGTCAGCAAGGGCAGTGGAACGACTGGACGAAGCGTAAAGGTTTCTCTTGAAGGGGAGGACGCGAAGGCGGAGAGACGGCTCGATACGTGCGCGGCGAGAAAGTTGAGTCGGCAGAACGAAGGGGCGAGCGCTCCGGCTGAGAGAGAGAAAAGGGTCGACGTGTGAAGAAATTTTTGAGAGGGATGTGTGAGAAGAATTTCGGGGGCCAAGATGGTGGGGGAGGCGGGGGAGAGGAAGCAACGAAGGGACGATGTCATGGAGGAAACGCAGAGGAACACCGATCCCGGCGCAGGTGACGGAGGCCCACGCAGAGCGGGCTTGGGAGGCGGAAGGCGGGAGGCAGACGAGGCCGCCTCGCTGCGAGGGCGTCCGAGCGCATCTGACATTAGCAGCTCGTTTGGAGGAGCGGCCCAGGCTAAACGCAGGACGCGCGCCCAGGCGCACACTCTGCACCTGGCCTCACGCCACGCCGTGCGGCGCCTCGCACCTCGCCCGCCACTCGTCTCGCTTCGCTTCGCCTTGCATCGCCTCGCGCCTCACCTCACCAGGCCACGCCTCGTGCCTCTGCCCTCTCCTTGCACCTCTCCACGCACCTCGCCACGCACCTCGCCACGCACCTCGCCACGCACCTTGCCACACACCTTGCCATGCCTGGATACTAGATTCGCTTCGCACTTAGCCTCGCCTCGCGCCTCTCCTCGCCTCGCGCCTCTCCTCGCCTCGCGCCTCTCCTTGCCTCGCGCCTCTCCTCGCCTCGCGCCTCTCCTCGCCTCGCGCCTCTCCTCGCCTCGCGCCTCTCCTCGCCTCAACCCTCGTCCCACTTTCAGCGCCGGGTCTCGCTTCCACCCTCCACGCTAGCAGTTTTCATCCCGCCGCTCTGTGCCTTCGTCGTATCGGCTCTTCCCCACCCTCTACTCACTCTCACTCCACTACGCCGCTGCTTCCTAAATCTAACTTCCTCTCCATAAATCGTCCCCCGGACCCATATATTCCCTCTTCCTCATTTATTCTCATTTTCAACATTTCCTCCGTCTTCTCACAAGCCGCTTAACGGCGCACTCGCCTCGCTTCGCGTGACCTTCAGCGTCTGACGCACATCCTCCCCTCGCCCAGCGTTCCTCAGCGCCTTCCACTGGACCTTCGCCGCAGGAACCCAACTCCTCTCAGGTTAGTCGCTGCTCCTTCGCAGTCCCCCGGCCATTCTCGTCCTATCTGCACGATCTCCGGATTCTAGTCGCCTATTTCTGTTTTCTTTCCTCTTTACATGCCTTCGTCTGCTTCTCCCTACCAGCCGCGTTTGGACTTCTCCCTGTTACTTCGCCATTTCAGCTCCTTTCCATCGCACTCTCCCTATCTCCACACGTCATCTCTTCTTATACGTAACCTCCTCTTTGTAAAACGTCGCCCTGATGCATATATTCCCTCCCAGTCATCTACTCACCTCTTCAAAACCTCCTTTTGCAGATCCTTTTGCTCACAAGCCTCTTAGCGTCTCCTCGCCTCCTACCATCTTGCCGCGATGCTCGCTCGTCCTCTCACCACGCTGTCACCTCCGACGCCTAGTGACCCGGAAAGAAGAGCCCGGAGGTGTGGCCGCGATTCCAGCGCAGCTTGGTGAGCTGTAGAGAATTGTTCGCAGCCGCCGTCGCGCATCTGTTTAGCGAAGCGCGTCTGCACCCTGAACACCGGGTCCACGCGTGTCGTCTGCCGAAGCAACGCAGCTCGCCGCTTTCGTCACGCGCATTGTCACTCGCTTCGGGAGACTGCTCTCGGCCTCGCCACACGATGACTCCTGTCAAGAATCACAAACAACGTGGGAACGATTGAAGTGTTAGTTAATGGAGGAATGATAACAGATTTTAAAAAAATGGTCATGTATTATTTGCATTCTTACGCAGATTTTTCAAAATTAGCACGAGGTTTAGAAACGGTTGATGCCATTTACAATTTTCTACCTTTTTCTTCACACTTGAAGAAACACTTAATATTGTTTCAATTTTTGTTGAAGACTCCTCATATTTAAGGCTTCGCCATTACTATATTTTGGTGGTTATAAAAAAAGAACCACGCTAGTTTTTTTTGTTGAATGTTGAAAGTTGAATTACGTAACTTGTAGAATGACGCAGAAGGGGACAAAGAGGATCAATACACGAAAGACCAGGGCAAGAGACGAGAGAAATTCCTCAGAAACCTGGCGGAAATTTCCTTCGTCTACGTCAAATTCCTCTTTGTTTCATTAGAATTCGAAATGCGGTCTTATAGATCCCGTCTGTCTATTTCTATTTTTGATATGTATGCGTCAATGCTAGTCCTTCGCCGAACGGACAATTGCCAGACTCCGACACCGTCTCGCTGTTCGCAAATTGCAGGTCTATTATCCAATTTATAAAAATTTATAGCCGCACAGTTGAGTTACAAACTAGTCATTCGCAGAAATCTATAAATGTAGGTTGTCTATCGCCTGTTTCAGACACCCCATTTGGAAATGTTTTAGTAAAACTCTCCGAAAAACCTTAATGTACACCATATTTTTAGTACGATGTTCTCAATTTAGATATATTATATGGTACTATTCTTAAAACGTTAATAGGGATATGTAAATAGTAGCTACATATTCTGCCGGGATGTATCCACCCGCAGTAATAATAGATACGAGTGTCAAGTATTTATCTGAAAACTTTTTTGAGAAAAAATCCAAATATGGAGACGGCATAATACTAAGCTCAAACTTACAATATATACGTAAGTGAAAACCATCCTCACAGCATGTTTGTGAAACAGTGTGTTTGCAAACTCACTGGGTAAAGTATCGACATTAATGATGTGAAAAACATATGAACATGTTTTATTTATTTACCATATTATTATTCACAACATTTCTTTACAAAAAGTAAAATAAATTAATGTGAAAAACTTTGAAGAAACTTGTAGCTTTTCGTATTTGTATGAAAATTGTTGATTTAATGTTTGCGATATGATAGCAAGGAAGTCATTATAACTACCAGAAAAGGACGTATTAAAGAACAATTTTCAAGAATAGCTGTATACGTATTGTTTAAATACCATTTGACCCATTAGGTTTCCTTCCTCCAATTTAAAAGCATTTACATTCTTCTTTCGAGTTACTGAAATAGCACCTGTAATTTCACGTCCTCTCTCTTAAACGCATTCACAACCTCGCTCCAATCCACCTCAACCACCCACGCAAAGTCCCGCTCGAATTGCCACCCGCGAGTTCCTCAGTCGCAGTTCGCGCTGTCGACGCCTCGCGTCGCCTCGCGGCACCCAGCATTTCCTCTTGCTTCCCGTCCGCCACCGCCTCGCCTCGCGCCCCACGCCACCGCTCGGCCGGCCGCAGCGGGAGAGACGCAAGCGGTCGACACCGCGCCCGCCCTTAGGGACGGCACTGGGCGACGCTGGGCGAGGGCGGGGGCGGGGGCGCCGTCCAACACGCGTTTGTTGCCGCCCCCGCGCCGGTCTCGCAGGCGCGGTGCACGCCCGGTGCGTGAATACGCGGCGCCGCGCTCAGAAAACGCGCGCGCCACGCGGCGGAGGCGGCGGTCGAGGGGGGGGAAGCCGTCGAGAACGAGTTGGCGTCAGTGGAGGCGGAGGGAGCGGTGGGACGAGGGGACCGACGGAGGGAGCGGCAGCAGAGACGGTAGTGACAGGGTTGGAAAAGGTGTTCGTGCAGGCGGAAGGTATGGTGACGGCGACGTTGAGGCTGTGGCTGGTTGATGGCTTGGGGTGATGTAGTGGGATGTGGCGCAGGTGACTGGGAGGTGGGGAAGATCTCATTCGATGGTAGACTGAGCGGAAGGAAACATGGATGACGGCGATGGATATGGAAGCGAGATAGGCAGGAACGGGTGTGGCGCGGCGGATGAGACAGCGTGGGGGTATGAACAGGTGAGGGCGGTGCTAAGAACACGGGTTATTGGAGGGGTTGGAGCTGGAGGACGCGGGGGAAAGGTATGTGGGGCGATAGAGACAGAGGAAGCAGGGTAGACTGTAAAATAGATGCGGTGGAGGGAAAGGAGTTTGGAGCGGTGGAGACAGAAAGCAGGGTAGGCGATGGGCAATAGATGCGGAGGTAAAGGAGGCTGCGTGGTGGAGGAAGAGAAAGCAGGGTGGGTGATGGGCAATAGATCCGGGGAAGGCAAACGAGGTTTGGGCTGGGGAGTGAGAGGAGATGGAGACAGTTTTGCTAGCACCGGGGGCATAAGGGGTGAGGAAACAGAGGAAGAGGCGCCGTGGACGGTGGTGTTACCGTGTGCCACCCACGTTGCGTCTCGTGCTTCTCCCACTCCACCCCACCGCCCCCACCACCGTCGGCGTCACAAAGGCGCGGCCAGGCCGCTGCCGGCGCGTCGCCGCCGCCCTCGCCGCTCCGTCGCCCCCGCGCCGCCGCCAGCAAAGCAACACTTGCCACAAGCGAATCTGCGCGCGAGCGTTGCTTGGCGTTGCGCGGCAGTCGGCGGCGGAGCGAAGATGACCACGGCGCTGCAAGCAGGAGCCCTCAAGTTGCTAGGGGCAGTAAAGGGGGCGATGCGAACTTTGATCGTTGCAAATCTGGTGATGGAAATGTTAGTGCGACGAATTCAGGAACGTAAAATACCAGCAGAGGAAAGTGCCAATAGTTTGCCCTCGCCAATAATTCCATTTGTTCGATCATCTAAGTACTATTGTTTGGTAGCGGACACGCAAGTCTGTTGTTTACATCGTAGTTGACTTCTAAATAGAGTAATGTTCACATCGCTAGCCCGGTATACGCTATTTCAAACTACAATTTTTGAAGACTCAAAAATAAAAATAAAAACTCACAAATGGTGTTTTGAAAAGGTGTGACCGTGAAAGGTGAATCCTTTTCTTCACATTACGCGTCCGGCCGTTAAGTAGGATTCAGTAGGATGGTGTTGAAGTTGATCTGTTTTCTAATATTTTCCGCCAGAATTATTTCTAAAAACCACTGTGTTCCTAAAAGTAATAGATTAGGAAAGCGATGCTGTTATAAATTACAATTGTTTGGGAATACACTGCTCTATATACCAAAAGCTTTTTCCGAAATGGAAAAAAGGAGTGAAATAGATAGGCAACAGAAAAGTCAATTTCCTTAAAACGCGTTTTAGAAAATCCTAATAAATGAACCTAATAAGATTTCCACAAGAAAGATGCAATACTGTACGGCGACGTGTCATCGAAAAAAGAAGGGTAAGATTCACGGGGCGAGCTGAAACGTAAGTCACCCGGTGAAGCGGTGACTCACTTCCCGTATTCAGATACATGATTTGGCTGCGCTTAATTTACACTAAAGACGATGCTAAAATTACTGCCAAGCTCGAATACACTCTTGACAACATTTTAATTTAATTTTTGGAACAAAAAACCGGGAATTGTGGCGATTTAGCTTCAATGCAAAAGCTCTTCCTCTGAATGAAGGTGTCCTGATTTTTCAATTATACCCAAAGTAAAAAGTTACAAGGGGTGAAATCAGGTGATCTACCAGGCCATAAACCATTCGTTTGCCAGTACAAACAGCGCTAAAAATATTTAATGACAGACTCATATCAAATTAATGAGCCGTAAAGAATGATTCTCTGCTCAAAAGAAAAGATCATCACGCCTGCTCTATTTGCACGCTCTCTTAGACAATTGGTCATCCTGATCACCGTTTCTTCAAAAGCACTAAATCCGTGGGAACCAAATTAGGAAAATGTGAAACGAAATTAAAACGTTAAAAAGCACTACTGATTTGACATTTTTTTTCTTCATTTTAGAAGCAAACGTATAAGGGGATGTGCGATTACTTTATCCGAATATTCCAGGCTTCTAATCACTTTGTTGATTTTTCGTAGTGGCGTTTTTGCTTAAGAAAGTAAATAGCTGGGAGGAACGATATACGTGCACCATGCCGCACATCTTAAGCACTATCCCCTGTACCTAATGCTTACTATTTGTAAATTACAATAACTATTAAATGTAACTGCAACACGAGTGTTCATAGCAGCTACAAAACTAACTTTTTTGTAAGAAGCGTTCAGGTGGAGATGCCATGGAGGCCAAACTACAGCTACATTTCAGAGGAAAAGATTCGAGGGTAATAGTTGCGAAGAGGTCCGTTTCATTCAGGTGTACGCGGGTGAGCACAGAGGCTGATGGGAAACGCCCAGGTTGGGCGGAACGGGTAAGGGCGAGGTCAAAGATTGGACGAAATGAAGTGTCTGTGCAGGGCGTACCATGCAATCAGAGCGAGGAGCGCTACGGAACGCAGGCGTGAATGAGGTCGCGGAGACTTTGAATGCAGCGGCGCGGAGGGAGGGGCGGCGGCGCGGGGGCAGAGAGCAGACGCGGACAGCGGCGGTGTCACAGACGGGGAGAGGGGGAGGGGGAGGCGCGGGACTGGCGGGAATCGCGGCGAGGTCAGGGCGTCGGCAGCTTTGGTGCAGGGAACGCGACAGCAGAGGAGTCGACGAGATCGAACTTGGCTTCAGAGGTATCATCTGCGAGCCCAGGAACAGAGGTCCAAGCTGAACCAAAACGCTCGCAAATTCAAATTAAAGCTACCTTGAACTTTTTTCTAATAATGTAATAAATATTAAACACTATAATGTAATGAAATAAGTAATAAAGAAGTAATAAATAGAAATAATACGGAGACAAAATAAAAGTAAAAATGCGATGACATTTGGTTGATGAGGTTGGGATTACGCAGGCCCCCATCCGATTAATGTTTCATTCTCTGCCTGTGGCATGAAGTCAAAAACGTATCACTATATATTCCGTTTTATTGTTTAAATATTGTCATGCTTTTCTAGGGAAAGTTCGGAATGTTTCCTGTAGTTAGTCTCAAACGTCATGTTAGAGATACGATGTAAGAAATGGAGGAAAATAGATAAGGATGTAAAGAGGTTTCAATATGTAAAGATGAAGAAAAAAAACAAGAGAATGAAAATTATATGTAGAAAAAATGAAATCAAAAAAAAAATATCTCAAATTCTCATTCTCAAACCAAAAGTGATACGGCAATTTCACGAATTTTACCATTAGGAACAAGACTGAAATAACTGTTTTCAACCTGAGGAATCTTTTATTTTTCGACATTGAAAGAAACGGATGTTCTATTGTATTCTAAAATTTATTGTGAGGTAAAATGTCTACTTTGTGTCAGTACTCTACAGAAGAGAGATAATACTGTGAGGTTATGGTACACTATAATCATTTACTAAATTTCAGTATTGATTACTTTTAATACTCACTTTTTCTACTTATAAAACAATTACGGTAATTTGAAAGGAACTGTGAAACAACTGAAAATTTGAATACTAGCTGCATCCAGAAAATAAGTTTTTCTAGATTATAAAAAAGTTTCATGAGAAAACTTTGTAATAGCAGTAGTAGTAGCAGTAGATACAGCGTACTTCACACACGTAGATTGTAGTAGATAGAGCATATATTGGGCTATTTCTTCACATAATTACCACCAGAACTGAATTTTTTTCCTCCCGTGAGACCAAAATGTGTATCCCCGTGTCGTGAAGTCTGCCGTCTGGGATAGAGTGTTGGACACTCCCTGCAGTAGTTTCGTCATTGTGATAGGCGTAATGATATCCAAACAGAAATTTCTGGAGCTATAAGTAAAGATTGAAATCGCTGGGAACGACATATACGTGAGGCAATAGTCTAATACCAACCAGCGGAACTGCTTCAGATTCGTTGTGCGCCGAGCCTAAAGTGTACAACCACATAACCATAACCCCACAGTCCGCATCTCGGTCCGGTAAAGCAAATGTCTGAATTCTGGTGGCGATTATGTAAAACAAAGTGCAACATGTGCTCTAACTTCTACAATAATTTTTTTCATGAAATTTTGAATTCTTTTTGTTCACAAACCTAGGTAAATTAACTTTGTGGATAGACATCACATATTCAATTATTTTTGAAAATCCTACTGTTTTCTCCTTCCTTCCTTCACAGTACTTCATTCACAAAACAGCACAATACGTTTCAATTCCACGCCAAGCGTCGCAGACCATTGCAGTTCTCTACTCCTGACACCACTCAATTTCCACCAAGTACGATTTGTTGGGCGGGAGCGCTCCTTTCGATTCGGGCCCACTGTATGCGGAGCGCGGTGTCGCAGAACGCGTGGGCGGGCTGCGAGCAACCGGAATGCGCCGCCTCCGCCGCTGGTTTCTATGACCTAGGTGGTACCGCTCCTCCCTGCCCCACCCCGCTCCGCCTTGCCCCGCCCAGTCTCGCCCCTCTCCGCCCCGCCCCGCCTCGCCGCGTTGCGCTGCGCTGCGCTGCGTTGCGCTGATGACGACGGCGGCGGCGGCGGCGGCTAGCCAGCTGAGCGATGCCACCCACCCATCCCCACCGCCCCCGGCGGCGGCGCCCGCATTCGCCGCCTGCGCGCCCCGACCGCACTCGCCGTTTCCGCTGCCACGCACCGCGCGCAATTGCAGCTGTCGCGTCGTTCTGGGCCGCGTTAAACCGGCCCTCCTTGCCCCTTAGCACACTGAAGGGCGAGAAGGACGAAGACGAGGAAGAGGTAGGTGACGTATACAAAGATACATATTTGTCTAAGATAAACCATGCTAATATTAATCACATGCTCTGTGAATAAGACGAAGAGCAATAAAGGAAGTACGATAAAGATAAGATCAAGATATAGATTAAAATGAATAAGACGCATATGATGATGATAAAGTTGAAGTCCGAGAATGATATAAAGACGATAAGATAAAAATGGCAAATTAAAGAACAGGTGAAAATAATATTTACTTAAAAAAGGATTCTTCGAAATCTCCGTAAGAAAATGAAAGCAAGAAGATTAATAAACTAGGGGTGCTACGAAAGCACTTATTTCCTCGCATTTATTGTAATGACAAGGCAATATTATAAAACTACTTCAATATGCAAAAGTGTTTCCTTCTTGAAAAGAATCCACGCAGATATTCATACTCAGGTTCTTATGTTTAGCATGTCATTCCCTTTACCCTACTCCGAGAGCCAAAAAAACACATGGAAAACGAATATAAAGACTTATCTTAAGATTGAACCACATCTAGGTAATCTAATATTCTGTTACAAGCAACATTCATAATATTTTTAAATAAGCTTTAGAACCTAAAATGTATTAATGTTCCAATGAAGTGTCTCAAGACCAACATAGGAAGGGCACTCCAGTTCAACGATACCACTTCATCTGATGGGGAGACTTTCCGGTTACACGATACCCAAAGCCGTATCTTGAGTTCATTATGAGGAGTGGTAACTCTACGGCTCAAAAAAAGATCGAGATACAATTCCACTACAACATTCGCCGACTTCCCATTTTGCAGAGTAAAGCAGTGCTGCATCCAACCTAAATTAAATCTTTTACAAATCTCTATACATCATTTTGGCACCTTTCTGCATCTAAAATGTCTTTCTCACAGAACATTATTCCTCCAGATCTCCCCGAAATACCTCCCCCAGGCCACCCTCGCCATCTGCTCGTCCATTGCCCAGCAGTTCCAACAACTTCACCACCACAGCCTCATCGCGACATCTGCCCGCTGCACTTCCCCAAGATATATTGGGGAAAATGGTCTAGGGCATGTGGAGGTGAAGATGTTACACGTGTTACATTTTCCCACGATTTGTGGTAGTTTTCCGTGGCTTCTCCTATTAACACCAGGCGAATGCAAAATAGTACCTTAATAAACGCACCACGGAGCGCCCCAGATCTTTCCTTCTTCTTCCTTCTTTTCCCACCCCTTACATACACGCTTACATTCACTACACTACCACATGCCGGGAGACCGTTCGGGAAGTTTGATCTTGTCCCGGCTGGGGCAGTGCCCCACTGGGGAGCGATACCTGGTTGGGGAAACCCTCGCGGTAAATCGGTACCGTATCTCACGATCCAGTGACGGAATATTACTGCCACCTACCGGGGAAACATACACTACACTTACGGGACCAATGACCTTGTTACTTGACAGTCTGAATGACTAATCAATCAATGAAAACTCATGATGGGTAGAGTACTTTCGGTGCATTAGTGTTTTCAATGAACAAGAAATCTCCCTGGGTGCGCCAGAACATGCCCTGAATGCATGATTAGTTCCTTCCAATCAAGAAACCTCATATGCGTAACCTCGTTATATTTCCCACCATATATTAATTGGCAAAAAGTGGTCACCTTCGACCCCCTATGTGCCCCAGAAGTTTATAACATTTATTCTGAGATTCTGTACGCCTTCTCCATTCTCGCAGGCCTCTCCCACCGCCTGCGTCGGCCCTGCCAACACCGCCGTCTCTGCCGCCATCTCCTGCGCAATCGGCGAGAGCGTCAGCGCGGAAGAAATCGGCGGAGTCGCATGCTCCAGTGATAAAAGCGAGCGGCGCTTTTCATAACGCGGACCGCCGTGCAAAACACTTCTGATGCAGAATCTTTCAGCCCGGAAAGCGCGCGCCAACATCCATAACTGCAACGGCAGCAGCGGTGGGGACGGCGACGGCAGCGGCAGCGGCAGCAGCAGCAGCAGCAGCAGCAGCAGCTCCTCAAACAACATACCCGGAAACGGAATGCGAATTATTTTCCCGAAAAGCGCTTAAGACGTTTAGGAAAACCAGTGGAGGGCTAACCGCCAGCAACCGACGGGGCCCCGGAAAGCCGTGCGATGCTTTGAAGCGGCGACCTCGCAGCCGCCTCTCAAAGGCCAGGCGCCCGCGCGGGCGATTAAGCTATAGGCGCGTACGGCTCCGCTCTGCCACCGCCCTGCCGCCGTCCCGCTCCGCCACGCCTCTCCACGCTCCGCCCCGCTGTTTCCCGTCCCTGCCCAACCCGTCGCAACCCTTTCTATCGAGCACCACCCTCACCCACTCCAACTACCTCTCAGTCGCCCACCCCTGTGCTGCCTACGCATTCCGCTTCTACCCGACACGCCTCGCTACCCTGCGCCTCCCCATTCCGCGCCTACCCATTCAATGCTTCCTCATTCCGCACCTCCCCGTTCCGCACCTCCCCGTTCCGCACCTCCCCGTTCCGCACCTCCCCGTTCCGCACCTCCCCGTTCCGCACCTCCCCGTTCCGCACCTCCCCGTTCCGCACCTCCCCGTTCCGCACCTCCCCGTTCCGCACCTCCCCGTTCCGCACCTCCCCGTTCCGCACCTCCCCGTTCCGCACCTCCCGTTCCGCACCTCCCGTTCCGCACCTCCCGTTCCGCAACTCCCCGTTCCGCACCTCCCCGTTCCGCACCTCCCCGTTCCGCACCTCCCCGTTCCGCACCTCCCCGTTCCGCACCTCCCCGTTCCGCACCTCCCCGTTCCGCACCTCCCCGTTCCGCACCTCCCCGTTCCGCGTCTCCCTATTTCGCGCCTCCCCGATCTGCATCTCACCGTTCCGCACCTCCCCGTTCCGCACCTCTCCGTTCCGCACCTCCCCGTTCCGCACCTCCCCGTTCCGCACCTCCCCGTTCCGCACCTCCCCGTTCCGCACCTCCCCGTTCCGCACCTCCCCGTTCCGCACCTCCCCGTTCCGCACCTCCCCGTTCCGCACCTCCCCGTTCCGCACCTCCCCGTTCCGCACCTCCCCGTTCCGCACCTCCCCGTTCCGCACCTCCCCGTTCCGCACCTCCCCGTTCCGCACCTCCCCGTTCCGCACCTCCCCGTTCCGCACCTCCCCGTTCCGCACCTCCCCGTTCCGCGTCTCCCTATTTCGCGCCTCCCCGATCTGCATCTCACCGTTCCGTGCCTCCCCGATCCGCGTTTCCTCACTCCGCGCCTCCCTATTCAGCGTCACTCCCTTCCCGCCCCGCGCCTTGCCACTCCGCGAATCGCCACCCTGCGTCTCATCATTCTACAACTAACCACCGCCCAACACATCACGATCCGCTTCCACATGCCCCTCCCCCCCACACACAGGCGCGATTAGGTATGCATGTCTTTTGATTTCTCCGTTCTTTATTTTTTGTTCGGTAAAGCCCAATCTCAATCGATTCTCTCTTTACAGTACATCTCCGACTCCCTCGTTTTCCCGCTCACTTTTGGACAGTTTGCTCTTTCTGGTCAAATGTCTCATTTTCCACCTCTGACCATCCGTTTTTTCATTCCAGTCATGTTCCTATTGCACATGCCTCATACTCCTACCTCTTTTATTGTATTTCATATTATTCACTTAACATGCTCCTTTCACTATTTCACATTTTCTGCACTTCTCTGAGTGTCTGTAGTATTGTAGGTCTTCCGAATGTGGTCTTACAGTCCTATCCCCATATTACTTTTCGTCTTATCTCTTTGCAGTTTCTCGTCCTTCGCGCCCTGCCATTTCATACAGCGTGCACCACCCCTCTGCACCTCTGTATCTTCACCTGCACCCCTCTGTACCTTCACCCCTCTTGGATGCCTCTTCCTCCTTTGGCACCCGCCCCGCCCAACCCCACCCCTACTCCGCCGCCAGCACTCCCGCTCCGCAGCGAGCGCAGTCGCGCATGCAGCCGGTCGAATGAAGTATTTAAACGCGGCCCTATCTAGTTGCGGGCTCCGTTGGAAATTTTCGCCCTGTTTTTTCGCTCCGTTTGAAACAGCGGCACCGGCGGCCGGCTGGTTATTGCCGGCGCTAACAACCAGCGTCCCCCGCCGCGTCCCGCGCGCCACCGCTACCGGCCCGGCCCCGGCCCCGGCCCTGGCCCGGCACCGCCGCCGCCGGCCTTCCCCGGCCCTGCCCCGGCCTCGCCACCGCCGGCCGAAGCCCGCCGGAAGGGCGCGCGCGCCGGCCCTGTTTATGTGAGGGAAATGGGCCGGAGAAATCGCCGCCACCAATTGCAGGCGCCGGCGCTACACCCCGCTGCAGGGCGAGTTCCAATTTTTGTATTGTCTTCCGACGACGCCGGGCCTGTGGCGGTAGCGGTGGTGACGGCGGTGGGGGAGGAGGCGGTTGCGCAGAACACGAGCGAATCGACGACGCAGAATACACGGGACGGCGATGGAGGCGGTGGGAGTGTGACGGAGATACTGCAGAGGGTGGCGATAGAAAACCCGAGTCAGTCGTCATCGATAAGCTAAGGCGTAACTGATGGTCACAAAGCTGTCGGGTAGCGATACTGTAAAGAGACTGGAGACGGTCGGATCACTCGAAGGACCCGAACGGGAGCAGATTCAGGGGAAAAGCACTCAAGCGCTATCGGGTGGAGATGGTGACAGCCAACGGGCGGTAGGAAATGTCGGCTACGGCTGAGTGCTGACGGTGGACCGTGCAGCGATAGCGGCGGGTGAGGGAGGTAGATGTAATTGGTGGAAAAAGGGACGCGATTTCTGGAAGGCGGCAATGGGGCTGATGAGGTGGCGTGCGCCACCGGGGGTGGCCCTCAAGTTTCCCTCCTGAGGGACCACAGTTAAGTGAACAGGGAGGACATGGATGGGTTGGCAAGAGATCGCTCGAAAATGTTCGCGGGGAGGTAGATGTGTCGATGTGTAGACTCAAGGACGAGAGACCTAACGGTGTGTAGAGAACATCATCTGATGAGGAATACACACAAGTAATAGAGCACTAATCTATGGAAACAAAGATCAGATAAAGAGTTGATAATACTCAGAGAGGAATCAGCAGAATCGACAATTTATTAATATTTATTCATAGAAATGAAATTTTCCAGAAAGTATCAGTGTTTATTAATAAAAACAATAAAGGCTGCTTTTGAACCTAACCGATGTTAATAAATATTGTGCAATAAAGAACTACCAATATTATTAGAGTACTTGGAAAATGGAAAAAGGGCTTTTAATAATTTCATATTTAATCACGTGTTTTCAAAAGAGCTCTCGGAGACAAAAATGCTTCTACCAATGTTTACCAATGACTCCAGCGGCGAGTAGAGTGGGAGGCGCTGACGGTTCGCAGGTCACATACACTGGAGTGTGGGAAGTGTGGGCTGATGCGGCGGCACGAGATCGAGGACGGGGGGACATGGAGGGGAGGGAAGTGGAGAGGAGGGGCGGAGGGCGCTTCTAGGCGCGATTGTCCTCCCAGGGGGCGGCGGGAGCGTCTAAGTGGTCGCCGAGGCGGCGCGGCCGAGACGCGCAGCAAATGGAGCGTGTCGCCCGCTAACGGGCGCCGCAGAGGCGGGAGCGAGGCTGCGGCGAGGTGAGGGTGGCTGCGGCGCCGGCGGAGGAGGGGGGAGAAGTCGGAAACGGGGCGGCTGATGGCGCCGCGACGGCGGCGGCAACGGCGGAGGTGGCGGCGGTGGCGGCGGTGGTGGCGGCGGTGGTGGCGGCGGTGGTGGCGGCGGTGGCGGCGGTGGCGGCGGTGGCGGCGGTGGCGGCGGTGGCGGCGGTGGCGGCGGCGGCGGTGGCGGCGGTGGCGGCGGCGGTGGCGGTGGGGGTGGTGGGGGGGGGCGGCGGGGGCGGCGGCGTGGCGGCGGCGGTGACGGCGGCGGTGACGGCGGCGGTGACGGCAGCGCGGGGCCGGAGACGGCGTTGACAGCGGCGGTGGCCGCATCGCTGGCAGCTGAGCCAGCGACGTAGGCGTGGTCGGGCCCGCGAAGGATCCGGTGGGGAAGGCAGTGGCGGCGGTGGAGGAAGAGGAGGTGGCACATACAGCGGGAGCAGTAGTGGCAGTGGTGTGGGCAAGGGTGGGGTTGGGGGCGGGGTGGTTGTTTAGTCGACGACGTAGACGCTTGCCGCGAGGGTGAGCGGGCGGAGATGGAGAAGGTGCAGGCCATTGAGGTGGCAAGATCTCGAGATGGCGGAGCAGCGGCGACGATAGAAGGTGACTGAGGTCGCATGACACGTTCGATCTCAAGGAGGCGTTGCAGATCGACTGGAAGCACGGCACGCGGTGCTCGAAGTTCTTGATGCCAAAGACTATAATTCACATGTTCCTTTACGCATTCACTTCATTATCATGAGTGATTTCTTCCCAAAAATTTTTTTTACGGAAAAGCAATTCTCTAAATCGCGAGAGATTATAACATCCTCTAAAATCAAAATAATTTAATTTATTTCAAAGAATCATACAATTTTGATAAAAAATAGACTTTTCTACATACAAATGGAAACAGTTTTCAATAAGTATGATGCGTTTTCAAATTGGCGACATAAATTTAGAATATTGTAATATGCGTATAAAGCCATATTTTCTTTTCTTAAAGATACAAAGATGTCGCTCCATTAGAGGATAAAAAATACATATTATTTTAGATATCTCAAAAGAATTTGTCGTCATTTCTCGTGACATTTTACTTCCAAAATTACCTTCGAATAGAATTGGTAGTAATTCTGTAAATTGGTTATGTTCGTATCTTAAACAACGATCTCTGATAGTAGAAATACTATACGGGAACAAAGGGCAATATTTACTCATCTCTCCGTTTTATTGTGAATTGCATATAGGATCTGCAATTGCATACAGTGATCCATTTTAGGACCTATTCACTTCCTACTATACGAAAACGATATGCCCTCGTCTATTCGAATCGGAAGAACGGTTCTCTTAGCTGATACGAATATTCTTTGCAATAAAGAAAATGTAAGCAGTACAATGTCAGAAGTTTCAAATTGCTTACACGGTAACAAATTAATAATTAACGAAAGGAAAGTCGTTCAATGCAGTTATCTATTTTAAATAAACAATTATACACTGTAATAAAAGCAAACGATCGGTAATTGACTGATGTCAAGGTAACAATATTTTTGGATCTATCAATTCAGTCAAACGTCAGATTGAACGTCCTTTAAAATGAATTGAACACAAAATTATGATCATTACACTACGAGTTTACATTTTTTACTATTTATTGACTATATATAAACGCTTTTAAAAAAATGCGATTACAGCAAATTCTCGAATAGGGTACAGCATTGTTCTTATATCAGATAATTTTAGTCTTGTCCTCGATACATCTGCTTACCCACAAATTAAAAATCCTGAATCCAATGCGTCATGACAGAGTAATTCCTATGTAGTGAAGCCGTCGCAAGAGAAAATCTTCACCACCCAAGAGAGGTAGCAGAACGCGTGTGAGCGCAAATAGTAACGCACATCGCCGACGAAAATGTAAGACTTTTCCGCGCGAAGGAACGCAAAATATCCATTTACGTCATATTTTTTTGCGTGGCGGGGAAACATATATTAACACACGACCCCATCAGTTGTTTACATCAGACATTACTAACCAGCGCTGTGTGGCGTTACGGCAGTAACTCACGACGCACATCCGTCCTAAGCATCGCAAGATCTCGACAGTTAGCGGGCAATGGGGCCTTGAATAATGCACAGCATTTATTACATGTTTTAGCGAAAGCTCGAAGAGCGACCATGCCAACCCAAGCGCTGTTGCCGGTCGATGAGTCAGGGCTCCGTGTGCTTGTTCCCACTTATTTCGACGTTCTTCCTTCTCATCCTCCTTCTCCTCCTCGACTGGGGAATGCGTTAAATAGCCCGCCGGGGGCCGTAACCTTTTTTTGCGTCCCGTTCTTATTTTGCTCCTTCTGTGCACTGCTATTATTTCCACTAACGCAAAGTTATGGCCGGCCGTACTCCACGGCGATGTGTCTTCGCGAGCAAATTGCACAACTGAAAATATTACGTTTATTTTTATTTTTACGGAATGTTATAATTAGGGTTCAAATAAAAGGAGATCATGTTCATGAAATAAGAGAAAATAGTTGAATATATGGTATTATTTTTAGAAAAAAATGTTCGAAGATTTTTTCACGGATAAACGCCATGCTTTGTACTTCTGAACTTTCTTATCCGTTCTCGGGGTTGGCTGCTTTGGTTTCCAAACGCAAATTTTACGGGACGAATCCCGGCTAGCAGTGGTGAATGTTCCAAGGGTGGAATATCCTTACTGCCCCTTGTTACGATTTTGTCGTGTCAAAGAATCCTGATAATTGCCAAACAAATTTATATAACTTCTGTAATATCGCGTCCAGACGAGACCGAATTATATAAATTAAAACCACCACGCGCCTATTAAATCACAAAAGAATTTAGTGCTATTAAAATATCTGACGGTTCAATTTGGTATTTTCGCGTCGCCCAATTTGGTGGCTTGAGCGAGTTTGTGGTTACAGAGAGGAACTTGAAGTGGAAATTCACTAAAATTCAAGAAAAAAAAGTCCCGAGAAAATGATTATAATTATTCAAAACGGTAATTACAAAAGAGCACTAGATAATTCAAAGATGTAATAAATTCCTTCGTTCTCAAACAAAAAAGTCAGAGACTTTCGACACGTCGGCGAGTTTTTAGAAGAACCCTACTTTGTCCATGGTCAACTTCAGACAGCCCGGTCCAGACCATAAAAGTTTTTGTAATGAGAGATTTCTCAAAGTAATTAGACAGAGAAAATTTATAATAAAGAAAATCTTAAACTGAAAGAAAAAGAACATGCATCGCAATGTGTTTTTCGTAAATATAAATACTGTGTTTTTATTATTTATTAATGCAAGAGTTTATTTTCGTTCAACCATTTTTGAGGTTTTACCACTAGTATATAATAATACGCAAGTTGCAATTGGTGTTAGTACATTAACCGAACTCATTGTATCGCTTCAAGTTACAAAATATCGACTGCAAATTCATCGGTTCACCGTATCGACTGCAAGTGGCTTGCTATATCAGTTGGAAATACTGTAATGCGACCGTTGGAAAACTGGCAACACGTGCCAGGAGTTTGGGCGCAACTTAATCTTTTGTTATATGGCATACGTATGATTTTGTTGTTTTTGTTTTCGTTGGAATGTAGTACACGTCCACATGGAATAGGTAATATACGCACTCTCTGAAGCAGTGCTCTACTAATGGCATTCAGCTATATGCAGGAACCGAAAATTCGCAGGATCACAACAGATGAGTGGAGAATTGCCATTTATTTGGAATCCGCGTTCAATTTCAGAAATACGCTGGAAATTCGAGGTATATGGCAAATGCGAGTGTTAAGCTTCATTGTGACGCCTAATGAGATAGTTTAAAAATAATTGCTATATCTGAAAAGAGATGGCATGAGACATTAATAAGTTAAGCTCCTATTTTCGTTGTTTCTCAGAGAGTAAATAATAAGCCATGTCGAGTATATCCCAAAATCACTGAAGTTTGAGACTACTACTTATGTAGCCATCATTTATGCCAACAAAACTTCATAGACATTAAATCTGTTATAAAATAACATGACATAATTATATTGTTCATCATTTTCGTAAAATATTTCAGGTAGCATATTTCAAATAAATATTTCTTGCATTTTCCCCACATCCGTTTAACATAATTCATTCCTTTTCTGTGCAACTAATCTTTATAGAGAAAATAAGTTACATTCTGGAAAATATATAGTTTTCCTTGTTCATATCAACATATAATTCTTATATAATTTACATAAATGTTATTTTGGGGTTCGCTTCTTTCTTTCTTTTTTTTCTTTATTTATTTACTTTCCTTTTTAGAATCAGAACATACAATAGAAAAATCTTTATTTAAAACATCAACAAATAAATCATTGTTAAGTAGTAAACAAAAAGTTATGTTGCGGCCCACAGCTGATATTAAGACCAGGTGATTAGTTCAAATTGTCCATTTCACATATTGAAAATGAAAATCACCATTGCGATATGGAGAATGAGTTAGAACCTATGTTGTAGGAGGAGCTTTAATAAGTTCTAAAGAATAGTGCAGAATTATAGACAAATCAAACAAGCCTGATACAACATTTTGTGTTTTTCATAAAAACCTATCTTCAATGGAGTGATTCCTATAAATGTGGAATCATACGCTATTACCGCAAAGTATAAAGGTAACATTTTAACGGTAACAAATAAACACAATTGTAAAGCGTTCTCACGCAGTGACGGGTCAATTATATCTGCAGCAACACAAGTATATAGCACTTGCGGGTGCTAATCCAAACGCTTCAACAGTGGCAGCAACAGATGTGTGTCAAACAAACCCCAAATCACATGTATATTGATGCAACATACGTATACGACATTTTAACACAACGGTGATCCAAGGTCCACATAAGACGTATTTACTTGGCGTCCCAGGAGAGTTACTCCGCGTCCTGGGCACAGATGCCAATGGTTTGGCCGGCATGCGGCGACCTTCCTCAGGGCGAAATGCGAAAAAACGTTTCAATATGGCGACTGCAACTTTCGCTTTGGTGTCTAGGACGCGGCGTCTCCAGGACAGCCTGGTAGATACTGCCTCCAGCTGTTGAGGTCTACACTTTCACATGAGATTTTTTCTTCAATGTTTGTTGGAAAAGGGGAGAAGCGGCTTTTGTAACAATTTTAGGGCTGAAGCGGCTCAAAACTTCAGACTAATTGGAACAATACGCAGAAATTCACAGAGATGCACATAAGAATTGCAGAATGCAGAATTTAGCATTTTAAAGACAATATTCTTTCATCAGCGTACGAATGTTTAAGACAAATAAAATACACATAAGTAACACGTTACGCTAATATTAACGTAATCTACAATTCATTCAGTATTATTTTGTGAGGTTGATAATAGTGCCTTTTACACAGAAGTGAAACCATAAAAAGAATATATGAAGGGCTTGGCTCTAGATAGTTCTATGCCACATCGAGTTCATTCTGAAAAATAAGAACATTTAGGTCTC
Organism: Gryllus longicercus; assembly: GCA_038098605.1. Classification (NCBI taxonomy): domain Eukaryota; kingdom Metazoa; phylum Arthropoda; class Insecta; order Orthoptera; family Gryllidae; genus Gryllus; species Gryllus longicercus. The sequence goes on from JAZDUA010000212.1 coordinate 726,806, forward strand.
AATCAGATACAACAGAGGACCACAGAGGAAACAAAACAAATGATTTCTTAGTATTACATTTTTCGTAGTATTGCATTACATTCGTTACACTAGCATCTCAATATTCACAGAAAATGTAATTATCGATATGGAGAGTAAGTTATTATAATAATTATGACAAAAATATGGCATAGGAGTATCTAGAGAGGAGCCTTAGGATGAACTTATTAATATGAACTTTACGAAGAGACCAATAAATAATTTTATGAAGTCAATTCAAAGTAATTACGAGTATAAAAACTCAACTAGACAGGAGTAACATTCCTGCCCTTACTTGATTATCGTTAGCTTTAGAACCGAAGAAGTAACACTATTTCCATCAATAGAGTGGGAAATTAGAAAATTAGTAATTCAGAGGAAAAGAACAAAATTATTTCATGACAAAATAATTTCAGAAGAGTAGTAGTTTCTTTAAACACGGCTAAGTTATTTTTTATAAAAAAGAAAAGAAAAAAGAGGAGAGAGTAGATTGGTATTCCGGATGGCCTAAAAATGGCAAACATAATTTATATGTTATAGAATATCATATTAAAACTTGCATTATTGTCTTATGAACGATTTTTGCTTCTGGAGATAGTTATAGAATATATGGCTATATTCTTTTATAGTAACACTTCACTTTCCTCAAAAAGAGCACATAATTAACATTTAGCCCCGTGAACAGATTTAGGAAATAAAATATAGCGGTGGGGTTTGACATAAACCCGTCGTTTACCCGACGGGTAAGAAAAAGTGATCGTGTACTTTGTCTCAAAACTTATATACGATTCATAAAATGGCTAGAAATACCTCTGAGAACACTGTAGTCTACAATTAGAAAACAAACAACATCGTTGCAAAGCACATTTTATGTTAGTTAATTCTATCGAATTGGTTTAAACAAAAATTCTATTTATACTCCTAAATTTCTGAGCTCATTAAATTTTGGTTGAAGGTCCGGCATTTTCTGAGAACAAAAGTGCAAAAAACTACTACTCTCGCCAGTATATTAATGGCACAATTTAAATAGGAAATACAATGATGTGGCGGATTGTACCTTTTCTTGAAATGAATATTTTGCGTACACAAGCTCACAATATGCTTAAACTGTGATCAGACTACCTTGTAGCATGGTGCAAAACAATCACCAGATTTAGGATCCATCCGTGGCGGAGCGATCGGTTTTGTAATAGACACGCGTGTTTGCTCACCGTAATGGAATATTCGTGAGACGGCATACAGCCACAAAATCGAGCGTGAATGTGGTTCCTTATCGGTTCTACGCAGACATTGTGGCAGTGGGAGAAAGGTAAACACTCATAGGTTTATTCAAAAACATTCCAACACGATTATTACTGTGTACAGGTTTTCATATTTTTATGTTCGTATATACGATCAAGAGTATCATGTACGCGTTCATTATATTTCACATATAATTCTATTCCTTTGAAGTACGTAGGAGCGCACTGTGTTACGTAATACATTTACTATTATGCGAAAAAACAATAGATCTATGATTTCTCATAAAAACAATGTAGTGACTGCGCAAATAGTGTCTGAATGCAATAACAATGTGTGAGTATGTAATGCTTGAAAGAGGAAATATTCTGAACAATCCTGCAGGTTTTCTCGGCTATTAGTGTAAAAATATTGTTTTGCAATACTTTCGTAATCTCATACACAAAACAGAGACTATTATTATCCTGTACTAAGCAAAGTTACTTCTAGAATGATGAAGGAGAAACAATAAAAATAGTCACTAACATTTATATTCATGTTGAAGAACATTTATACTCACGTCCCGATTGGATTCTGTTTATAACCAAGTTATATCAATGAATTTAATTTTGTTTTCAAAATAATTTTTCATCTTCTTCACCCTGTTCTAATTCCCCCGGGTTGGCGTTATGTATACTAATCTAACAATTAGGTTATCCCACCCCATTTCTCGAGGGTCTTGCAGCCTATCACTGTTCCCCTATCTCCGACCAGAAGATTTTGTCGATCAATGAAGAATGAGCATAAATGTAAGAAGTATCAGCACATTTCTCGGCCCTACGTATATGAAGGATATACGAAGGGTCGCTTAGCCACCCATTACCAGTTGCCTGCTCTTCTATCCGCCTAGAGGGACCACGAAAACTATTAGAAGTTCATAGTCGTTAGTTCTCTTTGGAAGCAGTCAGCAACGAATCTGTTTACGAATAACATAATTCTAATTTGAAAACGCTTGTCTGTGAGAATTCATTAATTTAATAAAATTGAAAATATTTTCCATACATTAGTGGTAATTTCAATTTCCTCTTCGGATTTTGCAACGGTCAGTATGGCGTCAAACTTTCCTACTATTATACACCTCTTTTTAACACTCATAAATAACTATTTTGTATTTAATAACACTGATTACATCACATAATATTTTATTGTTTTGTTTCTGCATTTTGTTCAATATTATTACCCTCAACATTCGCTGCAAAACATCAGGTACACGTACAATGATAATGTGCTCGTCCGATTGTAGGGGTGGCTGTGTCATGAGCACAGCTGCGTTTGATAAAGTGGACTTTAGCCCCTTCACAGATCATTTCACGGAGGGTCCGATCAAAGTCAGAAATAGGTTCTACGATACTCTTCCGGCCATTAGTTGATGGATATGGTAGTTCATGAACCATGATTCTCTCCTGAACAGCGAATGTATCATCCCATGAGCAGGAGAGTACCGCAGCATGTTAAAAAACGCGCTAATGTTATTTAAATGCAATTTAACTGAACCCAATGTCAAAAGGCCAATTCACTAGTTTAGGAATAATAATAATTAAGTAAAAGGAGGCAGACTATACTAATAATATTAATGATACAAATCAAAAACATTACAATTTTATAGATTTGATGTCTAAATATGTCGATCAAATCTGATGAAAGAACGAACTACCCTTTTTATAACTTTTGTACGAAAATATTCAATAGGTGTTAATTACATGAATAATAAAGCAACAGTAAATAAAAAAGAAATTATAAGTTGGAATCAAGACCATGTACGGTCCGGTTGGGCGTTGAGTTGCGAACTCGTCCTCGCTGGCCCTTTGATCTGAAATGCCTCGGGCTATTCTGATAGATTAGTGACTTCCGTTTGATGTTTGACCGCCGTCATCCCGTGCTCCTTAAAAGGTAGATAGGGCATCTAGTAGTTAAAACGTATAGAGAGACAACACCTTTGCTCGATGTGTTGCGATAATTCTTAACACGTCATGAGCATTAGCACATAATCACAGCTCACAGATAATCGGGGTGCATTATGAATTAATGTACAATAATAATAATAATAATAATAATAATAATAATAATAATAATAATAATAATAATAATAATTCGTAACCTATGGTCTGTAGAAACAAATGCTTCTTAACAACTGGATAGGTATTTAAAAAAATAAGAATAAAATAATGTAAAATAATGCTTGCTTTCATGATTATCGAAGCAAACATCTCAAATTAACACATGTTGGAAAGTTAAATAATATTTTTTCTATGATTGAATTGTAGAGGTTTCCCTTCTCAGTTCACGTAACCTCTCAGATAATCATCATTCATGGGCATTGGTATGCATATACGAATGTATCATGCATTAGATCACTTCAGTCTTTCGGATCTATGGTTCCCTCTTCCTGGACATTTCGCAAGTCTCTTATTCACGGATTACTGGCACAATGGCCCGTCGCACTGACTGTTCTTTATCCATTCTAACCATTCTAATCACTGACGGCTTGAGATCCACCCCCGCATCGGTTTTCAATAGTAGCCAATAGGCGCCTTTCAGTCTTCCTTTTCGCGATTATTGGAGCTGCCGCGGTACTCCATGGGGCCACTTCAGCGAAAGCTAGCCAATACAGCGTACCTGTCTGGAGGGAAAGGACCCAGGCCCCCAGGGTGATGCATGTTGACTGGGCCTGTCCAATCATGCAATAACACAACAGGCATCGGGAACGGCACTGGCCGAGAGGACCGCTAACATGTCTGACATGCATGCTCCTGAGCCACCCAGATTGATCAGAAACGAATGGAAACGTGAGGGGGTACGATTGTCAAGTTGGGAGGGAAACTGACCACGAGACAATACACAGGTACAAATCCATATTTACGTGGGACTCCAACCGGGTTCGGTACTTCACTCGAGCCACAGCGACGTTGGACACCGGGCCGGCCATTACGTGTCTTTAACATGTAAAAAGCAAGAAAGGTATTCTAATCTTGTTTTAAGTCAGAATTTCAGAATATTTAGTGGCCAATTAACACATGTATGAAATATTTACGAAAATGCAACAGTATCCGGGCTATCCACTCAACTAGGCCAGCTAGAAGCATGGATTCACAAATGAGCATAACACAATTTCACGTAGACTCTTACCCTTTCAGAGTTGGCCTTATTGCACGAAACTGATGGTGTTATAAGTACAGGTGCACCTAACAATTTTGGGAGTTTAATTCCTTCGTCCAAAAGTAGATGGAATCATAGTTCTAGGAGCTTCCGGTTAAGTATGATCGCCCTCGATGACAAACCTCATTGATGACAATAATAATAAAAACGTAAATAAGCAATATATACATCATATTTCTTATTATTAACAAAGGGACCTTATTTAAAATATAACTCTAGTACTTCAAAAACATTACGCAAATTTTGAGATGCTATTAGTTCGGTAATTAACCTACGGTTATTTATTTCCTGCCCTATTTAAAGGGACCCTTGTATTATTTAACCGGAGTATTCTGTAGAAATGCGACAAAGACTTCGAATAAAATTAGCATAAATAAATTTCATGTTATTACAAAACGAAGTCAGTTGTCACACCATCCGCCTTTCACCCATCAGCAAACCGTAATAGAAAGCAATAGACATTTAGTCATTCCGTAGAGAGACAAGGAATCGATTTATCGGTTCTTTGTTCATAAACTATATTCGAGGAAACGGCACGTGTAGCTGCATAATTAGAGAGAGAGAGCACAGAGCACAACCGTACGCCAGCTTGCCACAGAGAGCACAGGGAGAGGAGGGGCTTTGTTGCTAGTAGCAGTGGCAGGAGGAGGAGGAGGAGGAGGAGGAGGAGGAGTCCCCAAAGGTCGAATGACCACATGCGCGCACACACTGCGCAAGCCGGCGGAGCGTCGTACGGCGAGCGGCAGCGTTAGCTCGCTGCCATCGAACGCAAGCGAATATGGGGGAGAGGACGTGGATTGCCGGGCGGGACGGCGCTGGGGCTGGCGGGTGCCAGGAGGATGGACGCTGGATGAGTGGATTTGCGTTGAATGTTTGTTGGGCGATAGGCGGATGTGGACGGGGAGCGGATGGGCGAGTGGGTGTTGTGCCGATGTTGAGTGGGTGTTGGGAGGGAATTGGGTGGGCGTCGGGCGGGCGGTGGGTCAACGATGGGAGGGGTGCTGGACGGGTGGTGGGCGGGTGCTAGGCGGGTTTGTTGGACGCTGATTGGACATTGGGGGAGGGGTGTTGGGCGAGCAATAGGCAGGAGTTGGTTGGGCGGACGTTCGATGTGCTTTGGGCGGGCGTTGGGCGGGCGTTGGGCGGGCGTTGGGCGGGCGTTGGGCGGGCGTTGGGCGGGCGTTGGGCGGGCGTTAGCAATCGGGCGCGGGTAGTGTGGACCCCACGACGGAAGAGAGCGCCTATTCCCGCCTGACCCGCTGTGACTATTCCTGAGCGATCGGCAGCGCAGATTGGCGGCCGTTTAAGACCGCAGACTCATCTCCGCTAATCACGCTCCAACACGTCACATCCGCGCGCCGCAGCCGCCGCCGTTCAACGCACACATCGATGGTACTGCTGCGGCCATCCGCCGCGTCGTTGCGCTAATGGGACTCGCCAATCGCGATTCATTTACGTATTCATGTACTGTTTATATTTGACGAGTAAGGAGTAAAAGAATTAGAAGTAAGAAATACATTTGCACGTGATGGCTAAGGAAAGAAATACTTCCTTTATATAAAAATTTTAGACAATTAACGAATGAAATATTATTTTTCTCTTTTCAAGAGGCCAGATTACATACTTTCGTGATTGGGTAAGTGATCAAAAAACTATTCACTAATTATTAAACATAACTGTAGGAAATTAAGTGCTGAAATACTTAAAAAAATAGTATTTGGTCGATTGAGGTCTCATTTCCGCAGCAACACGCCACATTCGCACGTCACCACTGCTGTCAGTGGACGAACTGCTCAATGCTGAAGAAGTCACCAGCACCGTTATTCCGTTAATAGACTAACTAATCGCGCTCCATTTACGTATTGATAGTTGAAAAATAGGTGTATTTATTGGTTTAAGTAAAATCTTGAAATAACTTTAGCAGAAGAGAAAAAACGTTTTCTCGCCGGGCGCAAACCAAAGTCCAACTCACGCTTCTCTCAGCCGGTAATGAAAACACGGATTAGAAAACGCAACTAACAGAGTAATACAGAAATATTATCCAATTATTACATTGTTTGTCATTTGCTCGTGACCCAATACTATGTTTGTCACGACTGTTTGAATTTGTCGACCATTTTATGTAGGGGGAAGCAGCGAAAACAATCATTACGAAGTGCCAACTCAAAGGGGCTACCATAAGTCTGTTTCTTTTGTAATACGTATGATTCGAAAATGGAGCACTACTGTGAACTGTTTTTTGAGGAGAATTATAGTATTCATCATCTCTGTGCGTTTTACTGAGTTCAGTTCTGATCAGCTTAGCTTTGATGTAGCAACATTGCACTGAATTTTGGACATTCCGTATCTTTAATGTAGGTTCTACTTACCACCAAATACATCTCCCGGTACAAAATGTACCAATATGTATTTAGTATGAGTAAAATCGCTCAATAAATGTGACAAGCGATGCCAAAACAAGTTGTTATCTTCCTCTTACAATAGGGACAAATTACACCTGAAATCACATTCTTCCTACCCCGAACAGACCTCACATTATTGGAGAACTCAATAATAAAACACGCATAATATTGGATAGACCAGAATTTAATATTTTATTATATTTCATTAATTAACACAACACTGTTAAAAATAATATTTCACTGAAATTCGATGGGGAATGACATAAATGTCCAAAGATAATAAAAGAATATTTTATATGTGCTCTTATATTTCAAGTAATATCATCCAATATACACCTGTCATTCTCCAGGCTTGCAAGGTTCGAAAGAACGGATTTATATTCAATTGCTTAAGAATACGTATGGATTAGAAGCAACTATTACTAGTATAATGGGAGTTCATACTTGCTGAATCAATAAACGATTGGGTAAAATTCATACCGTAATAATCCAACTACTTCAAAGATATTGACAAGAAGAAATAAATGTCTTGATTTATTCGTCGTATTTAGTCTGAAAATAATATTGTGATATTTTCCTGTTAGTTAAGACTAAGTTCAGCATTTTATATTTCTCTTGCAGGGATTAATGTGTGACGTAAGTAAATTCAACGTACATTTGAAGTTAAAGACGAAGACTTAAAAATTCGCACGGCGTTTATTAACGTAAATGATTCAACATTTTTATATAAAATGAAAAATGCCGAGGCAAAAGGAGGTGAAAGATGTTCGAACATAGAGAAACGAGTTTCTGTTGTACCCAATTGAAAAGTCACGTACTGCTCATTTGCTGTACGAGTTGCAGAATCCAAAATAATTGAACAACTCAAATTTTCATAAAATTATTCAGGAGACGCATTGGAAACCCGCACTAGAAGTACAATGGTGCAACTTTGATACAACTGCTTTGTTGCGATAAATTGGCCAAGCATAGGTAACCCGAAATACCAGAAGAAAGAGCTCTAAAAATTCTATTTTTCACAGTAATAATTCATTATTGACAAATTCGGTGTCGTACAACTCTTGCAGAAAATGAGCTAATATAATTCAACAACAGGTGTTGAGTAATAACATCGCCGACACTCCAATTACAAATTCTGCAGAAGCTTAAGTTCTGTTTGTAAAATGTTATATTTCGGCCTAGCACTTTGTTACAAAAATAAATGTTCTGAAAATATTTGTGACACAAATATTAATAATAAATGGTTTCAATGAAAACATCAGATTGCGTTGTTTAACCACGCGATTAAAGTTCAATAAATGGCGCCGTGCTGGTCGTTGCTGATAACAGCTTTAGCATAATTTTTCCTTTATTTTCAACCGAAGGATTTGTTCACATGGCAAGCGACGGCAACACAGCCTCTTTATTCATTTCACTTCACCTTTTTCATTTGACTTCACATTTCCGAACATTTACTACATTCTGCAGACTGATTAAACTGCCCAGTTAGTTTTTTTCTGGATAGTTCCGCCGAAAACAATACTTTGCGCTAGCGTTGAAACCGGGCACAGCAGGAAGAATATTTGTGTTTTTATTTACATTGCAATAATAAAGTGATATTGAGCGGTCTTGAGGGATATTGTGTACTAATTATGACAACAGAAGAGATGATGTTAGTTATTTTGTGAGATGGTTCAGTGATTTTTCGATGTCAGTCACACAAATTTTGCGATAATGTTGATGTATTGCTGAATTATACAAAGTATTGACCAGTATAGTTGAGCAGTATTGTGATAGTGTTAACACAGCAGAAACAATATTCTTTTTTTTATTATTCGGAAGAATGTAAACATTGCGCTAAGTGAAATGAAGCGATGTTGAAGACTATTTCAGTGGTTTGGTGCAATTGATAGTTTAATGGTATTATGTTGGTTTGAATCGGACTTTGAGATATCTGAATTTGATACGAGGGTATGCAATATTACGACCTAGACTGGAGATTAAAAAGCACGGAGAAGAGTGAAGGTTTTGATAAAAAAAAAGTATCTATTCGTCGTATGTGGTCGCTTAATGAAGGCACTTTTAATTCTGTGCGAATCTTGAGGTTTGGAATAAACCAGGGGACATTTAATGTTCTTCTTAAATATGTTTTGAATATCTGTTAATTTTTAGAGATTTCTAGGGGGCAGCACATCCTCAAATTGAACATGTTTAAATCATGATTGGTAGAATTAAGGATTTAAATAATAACAGTCGACACTCAACTATCAATGAATAACGTGCATTAAGTGGAGGGAGAGCTCTGATATTTTTGCACATAGCATTCAGCTGACGCCGAAAGGCCGTGTTATCTCCGAAAGGTCGTCGCCTCGTCGAAAAGCCTTCTCGAGGAGGAAACGGCGCCCAGGCGCCGGAGAAGAAGCGTCCAAACTGCGGCGTGAACGAGTCGAAAGGGCCACTTAGGCGACGGAGGGCGGCGCGAGGGTCGGGGCGAGCGCGGCGACACGTGGGCGACGGGGCGGCGCGCGGGCGGCGGTCAAACCGGCCGGCGATACATCAGCGGGCTAAGCCCGCCGTTGCGTTAAGCCCCGGAACACTCGTACTAACTGGACTTGATTATGAGCGGGACCGGGGCGGCCCGCGCGGCGGACGCGGCGGCGGCGGGGCAGGGAGCCAACCCGGGGCGGGGGAGTCTGCTGTGCGACGGGGAACTGAGGGGAAAGGGCGGGACGAAGAGGCCGCCGGGAGAGGCGGGGAGCGCGCTAATGGCGTGCCTGCACCCGCAGCGTTGCTGCCCACGGGCCTGTCACCCGCAACGGCCACCGCCCAGGACGTCAACTTTAATATCCTACGGGGCGGGGCGGAGCGGGGCGGAGCGGGGCGGGACAAGCGGTGAGCAGAAGGGGCGGCACGCGGCGGTGGTGGCGGCGGAGGCGGCGAGGAAGGACAGTGAGCCTAGGGCGGGGGTGGCTCCCGGCGGCGGCGGTGGCGGCGGTGGCGGCGGCAGCGGCGGGGTGCAGCAGGTGCCCGGCCAGAAACCGCCGCCGCAAATGGGACCAATTATCACGAGATCGAGCCCCGGCGCCGGGTTGCGGATGGTTTATTAATTTCCCTGGAATATTTACACCCTCTACTCCCCCAACGGGTCGTCGCCGCTTATCGCGGCGTCGAAACAGCCATAGCATAAAAAATACAACAAATGCAGTTTATACCCGAACCAGTCGCAAGTTTTACGAGCATAGCTTTGCAGCAAATATCGCGAAATGACAGCGGCAGGAATTTTCGCATTTCGCGTAATGTGCCTACGAGAATAACAACATTTAGGCAGAATTTTAAACGCGATTACGCCTCATCAAACCGCTGGGAGTGCGCCTGCGTCATCGGCTGTCTGCTCGCGGTGAGCGGCGCGGAAAAATGCCAGCTCTGCCGCGCCGCCCGCTGCCCGCGCCGCGCTGCCCGGTCCGTGTCACCCGGCCCCGCCCTGTCGCCCCCCGCCCCGGTCCACTCGCTCCCGCTGCACCCACCTCTCGCATCTCGCTCCATACGCACTCCGCGTTGACCCTGCCTCACGAGTTGCTCGATCTCCTCTCCCACACTCCTGTACTCCCACCACGACTCGATCGGCAGCCTCTGCCCGCCACTACCCGCTCATCCCCTCCCTGACTTCTCCACTCTGTCCGCCTCTCTGGACCTCTCCCTATCCTCGTTCTGTCCCTCGTCATGTCTCCCGCCATGTATCCGTCCCGTCACCCGCCCTGCTGCGCGCTGTGTCCCGTCGTGGCCCTGTCCCTACCATTCCTACCCGCCACCCGTCCCCGCCTCGTCCCGCGTATTAATTCCCATCCCTACCCCGGCTCTCTCTCCGCCATCTCCTAGCCTTATCACCGTCCCTGCCGTCCGTTCTGTCCTGCCCCGACCTTTCCCAGCCTTGTCCCCACCCTGTCCCCATCATACCCTGCGTCCCTGACACTTTCACCCGGCCCCTACTCCTTGCCGCGTACTGCCCATCCCTTTACTCCTGTCACCGCCTTGCACGCTCAGGCTCACTTCTGCTTCGCCGACTTCTGTGCTGCAAGCCCAATGCCACACCATGTCATCCCATGCCATGCCACCAACACGCCACCCAGGATCCAGGACTGTCAGTCGCCGTGGATGACCCCCGCTCCTCCCACGCTGGCGATCGAGCCCCCGCCCCTTCCCTCCCGCCCCGGGCCTCTCGCTTCGCACCGCTCGTTGCGGTGAAACTCCGATCACCTGCCACCCTCGCATCTGCTTCCCCAGCACACCGGCGCTTTAAACGCGTTTTATCGCCGTACGAAGCGCCCACAACACACCTCTTTTCACCCATTGTCACTCGCCCACGCCGCATCGGCTCCCCGCACACTCACGTCCTCGCATCTTCCTCATCAACACCCAATGCTTGCTGCACACTGTGTTTCTCGCCGTTGCTCCTATCCCGATACCATCTGCTGTCTCCCCATCACTCAATTCATTGATTGCCTTTTCATGGCCTTGCAACTACATTTTTCGAAACACTACTCCCATTGCCTCTTCCCAATCGTTTTTCCCCAACGCCCTAAACATACATCTTTCCCCCAACGACCTTTCCCTCTCGCTCTAAGCCCTGATGCTGCAACATTACGCAAGAACGGCAGTGGTCATCGCTTGGCACATTGTGCGTCAAGAGTGCCAGTGACAAAGACAACGTTGCCGTCCCTATTGTTCCCGACCCCGCCCTACCTCTATCATCCGCCTTCCTTGCTGCTGTCGCTATCGCCCTCTTCGCTCATCTGTCACCTCCGACCTCCGCCGCCCACGCCCACTCCGCGCTCCGCTTTGCCTCTTCGCGCCGTCGCCCGCTCGCGCGGACGTGCGGGCGGGCGGGCGGGCGGGCGGGCGGGCGGGCGCGCGCGCGCGCGCCGCCGCAAAAATGGCGGTCAGCAACGCGCGTCCGCCGTCCCCAGGCCCCGTAATCCCCGGCCCCACCTCCACCCCGCCCGCGCCTGCCGCCCTGCCACGCCGCGCGCCGCCCGCTCTGAATGCTTCTTTGTGTTGTCTCGAATGGACGGTGGCTAGGTGACCACCCGCACACTTTCTGCGCTATTAATGGTCTCCACGGGTCGATGTTTGACGGATGCCCGCGGCGGCAGGGAGAGCGGGGAGAGGGGGGCGGAGCAACGTGGAGGAGAAGAGCGGAGAGCGGGGCGAAGGGGATGGGGGGGAGGGGTGGAAATCGCGCGCGGTGCGGCGCAGGGCGCGCAGAGGAGGGGAAGAGTGGGGGAGGGGCGGCGCGTTTGTGGGCGCCGAAGGCAGGGGCTGCGGACTGGGACTAACGACGCGGGGAAACGTGCGGGCGTCAGAGGAGAGTGCCGCGCCAGTGACACGGAGCGCCGCCGGGCCACGGGCCGCCAGCGGGGAACGAGAGGGGGGAGGGGGTGGAGGAGCACATGAAACGCGTGTGATGAAGCGAGGCGGGGCGGGGCGGGGCGGTTGAGGCGTGGCGCAGAGAGAAAACGCAACAACTGACGCGGAGGGGCGGGCGGGATGCTGCGGAAAGTCTAGAGAGCACGATTTCGAGTTACCACAATTCAAAATGTAATTCTTATCGCTTGTTGTCAAACAGCGAATGACACGAAAAATATGGCACATAACGCATCGATGGACAAGTACGTAAAATAGTAAAGGATGAACTATGGTAATTGCCATGTTATACCAACTCTGCAATATAAGAGGCTGTATTCAAATTTAGTTTTCAGCCTTTCGGACGGTATAAATTCTTAGCCCCAAAGCTACTGCGGGATAACGGGTGATGAAATGAATGATGATATGGGATATGTTGTGGTATGTCTACGCTACAATCCACAGGTGAAAATACCCACCTATTGCTTGGAATTTGAACCCAAAAAATCTGTTCCGCTTACAGTGTTTCGAGCCCCAGCCGAGTGGGGTACGTAGGTCGGTTATAGCAATCTGTTTGTCCATTAACTTATTTTGGATCTGCAACGCTGCTTTTAATTTCCTTTTATTAGGCATTCACAGGCATTTTATTAGGCATTCATAGTTCAATTTCAAACATTTTAACGTAAGTCAATTTCCCATTGTAGAATGACGTGCGATTCACTCTACTGTTGAATGTCACAATTATTGTTTTAAACGCCGCTGAAATGTATACGGTGCCTTTTACGTGTAACTTATATGAACATGAAATTAGACATTTTCTGTTGTTTAGAATGTAAATGTTGCTCTCTTTATTTCTATTACTATTTTACTGTAATTGTGTTGACGAAATGTTTTTAGTTCATTTCAAAACAATGCTCAGGATTGTGTAGAGTCAGTATTGGTTGTGAGTCCCTCTGCGACCAGGGTCAACTAACACAAAAGAGTTTGGTAGAGCATTTGTTGGCCTCCAATATCCAAACAGTCCCAAGTTGGCAATATTACTATTGACATAGAGCGCATTTCGAAATGGATTTGCTGTTAAGACAAGATGCTAAGATTTATACGATCATAATACGATGATAACTTAATAAACTCTTAGAAAGTGTTTACTAATAGAGCAAATCCACAAGCGGAAAGGTTCAACCTGATTTTGGTATGAGACTCATTTAAATATTTCATTAATCCCAAAGAAATTACTCAAAATAATGATTCAACAAATGTATTTCACCGAGTATGCAAAGTTGCAATTTGCACCTAAAAATAGGTGCCAACATGCTTTTTGCAGAGAGAGAATCAATCAACAAATAAACGACGCGCACCGCTCATAATGCACCCAGATTACAGAAAAACACGTTCCTCTGAATCGAGAGACGCAGTCGTAGGCCTGCTTAAATGGAAAAAGAATTTTGAAGAATTCAACGTGTTTAAACATATGGAGAAAAAACAAAAATTAATCAAACAAGTACTTGAGACAAAGAGAGAAGAAAATACTGTCAATTAACAATGCCAGTGGTAACTGCGTCACAGAAAAATACGTAAATTACGTATGACCATTGCAGTTTGGATTCACGAATTCCATTACTTAGTATTAAACAAACACTTTAAATGTTACAAATTCCATATTTATCGAATGCAGTATTAGATGAAAGTTCAAATGCTTTAAAGATTTTTTCCAATATTATTTCAAACAATATTAGCGTATCGAAGGTATTTGATGTATCGTGCAATAAAAAATAATGAAGAAATTTCATCGCATTATTACCCAAATATGAACTCCGTACAACATGTTAATCTAAAAACTCGTCGCAAAACGTGATTATACCGTTTAGAATAAAATATTATTTGTACAATTAGCCAAAGATAATGGATTAAATAGCGATATCAAAAACATTACATCATTTCAGTAAACGTAAGTAGTATATAGAATTGGTTTAAAGAATTCTGTGTTCGTCTCATTGTAACAAGTCCTAAATCTTTTGATATCAGGTCACACACATACACGCTCAAAAGTAAGTAAGAATGGTATATGTTATATAGGATGCCAGCAAGTGAATTTACTTGAGCATCTTTAGTCCTAATCTTATCTGCACTTGTTCCCAAAATTATGTTGACTATTTCTTGACAATTATGAACATACTGTTCAAAATTCACTACTGACCAGCCATCTTGAAAACTGTCTAATGGTATTCGCAAATTTTTTTAAAGTTTATTAGTGCTATCAATTTCTGCTGTTATAATGAATCGGCATTCATCTGGACCATTAAGAATAAGAAAAGAACAGTGTATAAGCAAAAATAATATATAGTATTCTCTAAGTTCAAAAAAGCTGAATTTACCGTTAGAATTTTATGCAGAGTACACCCTAGTGAGCCCCTTAAAGATAATTGTTACGCAAGAATATTGCACCCATTCGTCTCGCAGGGAGATTCCAAGTAAACCACACGAGTCTCCACATCGATCCGCATTTTATCCTTTAGAAACCACCCCACTGGAACTGCTGGGCGAAAACAGCATATTAAATCCAAGGTTTCGTAAGCGGTAAAGCGTTACAAATCTAGAAGATAGTAAATATCACACAAGTCGAAATGATCTAGTATTGCATAGAGTGATTCAGGATTGATATGTGACGTAAAAGCACAGGGCAGAATTAAACACAATGATGACCGACGTTACATATTTTGGATGGATTAACAAGGCAAATACATCACCATACAGCAACACATGTTAAAGGAAATACAAGACATCACGGTACGTGTGAGAATATTGCCTTAAAATTCTAATTAGTTTAAGGGAAGAATATCCCACGTATACAGCCAATGTTATATATAAAGTTTTCATTGTAGTTTGTTTTGTAGCATGCTTTCTACAAAATCCTTAATTATAAGTTTTGATATTTTTCACATTTAAAGACACAAGCTTTATCATTTGGACATTTTTTGGTGCTGAAGAAAAGATATTACGTTTTTCTTATTCTACTTTTGAGTGCACATTTTTAGCATTTTTGCATAAACTTACTTTTCTTGTAATTGTTGTTATTAAAGAAGATTTCAATACAGGTTTCGGTTAATTGCTGATATTATAAAAGGCATATCCTGTAATTTTATTTAATTGAGAATAATATTTTCTGAGAAAATGTATATTAATTTCAAAATAATTACACTTTTGGATAATGCCCACTGAATGAGCCTGTACTTGAGCCATTGCTGCAGTAGAACATTCGAGAGCAAACAATTTAAACCGAAAATAGCTCAAGATAAATTAAATACAAAAATAACAGTACTATCAACTACTGAACAATGTGTTTTAGTAACCTACAATTACCCACAACATGCCAAATTATGAATAAGTCACCCTGTTTGTTTACAGTGTCAAAAATGAATGGGCGCCGCTTGAGCCTACCACGATATTAAACAAAAATCGACAATTTGACTTTTCATCGTAGTCTTCCCTTAAAAGCATCAACAAATTCTTAAATATCGATAAATTTTAACCGATACATCGACCTTCTCGACACGTACGTTATCGATACACCGCGTCACCGGCGACGCTTGAACAAGAAACTGCCATCCCTACGCAGGAGGCGAACACGCCAGCTGTACTCTCTTCACGCTGCCGTTTCGGCCTGTGACCACCATTCGACCTCATGAACGCACCCAGCCCCCTACGCACCCAGCGAGATACGCACGCCGCGGACATGGCGCACACGAAAATCCTTTCCCGGGCGTTCGAATGCTGTTCGGAATTCAAAACCCCCGGCTCCATTGCCCCGATATTTATGTAAAGCATACGTGATGGGAAACGCAGCCTCCTGCGTCGGAGCATGGAGGTTCGCTTTATGAAAATGTGTCAGCAAATCTGGTCGGTTGTGCGTTTATTGTTTGGGTTAGTAACGATGTGCTACCATGCGGAACTCGGAATGCTATTTTTGCTGGAAAGGTGAAATGATTAACTTGGAAAGTGAGGAATATATCGTGTCATACAATTGTTCATCGACTGTGCTATCGTAATGATTTCGCACCCTATTTCGGGCATTGCGGCAAACGTTAAAGCTACACGACCACTATTCATGAACACTATTGGATAATAACGATTCTTATATGGCTATAAAATGGCGAAAATGGAACAAAAAAGTCATCATACACGCTGGTACTAAGTCTCATCACGAAAGTTTAAAAATGAACTAAACAAATATGCACACAATAAATGAATCTAAATTTAAACAGTTCAATTATTGATATTATAGTAAAAAGAATCATCATTGAGTAAAAATGTTGATCAGAAAAATAATTTAATGTGTACTACATGTTTTATTCATGGACAAATAATATTATGCTAGTGGTCTGCAGCAGGAATAGTGGTGCAGAACAAAATCACACAAAATGGGTCTACAAAAAGTAGCATGTACATTGTTAAAGAACAAGAAATAAAATACTCTCATATAACACTGAAAATTAATTAAACATATTAAAAAATATACATCACAAATTCTGAAATAACATAGTAGCAATTCACACAGATACACACTACAACAGAGTATATATATATATATATATATATATATATATATATATATATATATATATATATATATATTTGTAGAATTAAAAAAAATGTTGCTATTTTGTAACGCAGCACGTGCAGAACAAATATTTTATTATATGGCAGATTCTTCCGTGAAGCTGTATCGCATGTCGCATAGCTGTTTCGTACGTAGTGAATCACGCTCTACGTATGAGATTTCAGTCGATACGCGCAGTATGAGAATTGGTGGACTAACACTCACATATTTTTATTTTTCAGTCAAAATCGAAACTGTTTCATTGCGGTAGGATTTTTCCTGAGTTCCTAGCTATCTAACAAGACAATAGACATCTCTCACATGACCGTAGGCTGCAGAGTTTCCTTTCATTTCTATGCGCATCGAAAATTAGTAAAAAATATTTCCCTTTAAAACATGCATTTATTGTCGCATATTTTTAATACTTCATCATTACGGAACATGGAGATCTCCCACCTTGATGCAATTCAAGCAATTCTCGTATTCCGGGAGACACGTGACATTTTAACAGTTACGTGATGTTTATGATTGGATGTTACGATAATTACATTGATATGATTATTGTAAAAGATCTGTAGACAATACAATTTAGAGTTTTCGATTTTCCACGCACGTACGTCACTAAATGTAAAACGGGAGAGATGTAACGAGTGATATTTGACATCGGTTCTATTGTGATAGCAATCAACATAAATTACTTGTTTTTAAAATGACAGGAGTCACACATTTTACAAACGGAAACACAATGCAATGCAACTATTCATACAATGGCTTCGGCGAACGTAAATGAATTATGTTTTTAGGGGGTGAAACGAAAGAGAACATTTATTTTTATTCAGAGACGTAAAGTTGAAACATTGAAAGAAAATTTCTTTCGAATATTCTTCAACGTGTGACAGCGTTCATTAATTTATGACTTTATTATTGACTTTTTGAAAAATAAGGCTATTGAAACTTACTTTCTGGATTTGACATTTACGTAACTCGTTTCGTAGATAATATAAAATTTTCGGTATGGGTAAAAGTAACTAAAAGTTTCAAAAAAATACATTTTTTGCTTTTCTTTTTCATCTGATCAATTATACATTCAACACATTTGAAAAATAAAGTCCATTCCTTTCGAAGAAAAAAATAATTCCTGTACAATGATTACAACTTTACGTTTCTGAAAAGAAATTGTGAATAAACAGAATTACTGTTGATTTAATATGCATTGCTAGTATAAATGAAGAAAATAAGTAAAACATAAGAAGATCCCTTCTTTCATCCTCAATTAAATTTACATGTCAGACACATGAATCCCAACTTTCTGCATGCATCCTTTTAACTTTCGTAATTGAAATAAACTTTGAGATCATGAGCAGAACTCCGTTTTCAATTGTTTGGGTAAGTAGCCGAGGCATATTTGGTATTCATTCATGCAGCTATGAGCGCGTAAAGTCCGTTTATTATAATATTCCTCAATTAATTCAACTATTGTAATTCCAGTCTGCTCTCAGAAACACCCTGGGTAGCCTCTCCTCCTCGGGAGCTCTGAGTATATTCCACACGCGACACCGTATTTCAGGTCGTTAAAGAATCGAGGTCCTGCTCTTCCGGGTCGCTCAAATTGTTTTACGGCCTTTCTTAACCGTGATATTAAATAAAAAGCAGGCGAGGTTGGGGGAGTCCTCGGGCACGGCAGTGGGATGGGGTGAAGGGCGGCCGAGAAAGAGCGGCGGAGGGGAGTTACCCACCGAGGGTCGCGACGGCTGCGACTGCGAGTATGCTGGAGACCGCCCCGCCCGCCACGGCTCCCGCCCCCGTCCCCACCCCCGCGCACGCCGCCCCGCACTTCCCCGCGCGCCCCGCGCTCCATGAAAGCCACACATTCAAGGGGCAATCTCCCGAGCCTTTCATTCGAATTTCTAAGTGTCGCTCCTTGGAATTAATTTGCTAAGCATTTCTTGCGTCCCCTCGCGGTCCCTCCTCTGCGGAGTGAGTCTCCCCTTGCACTATCCCCTGCTGCACCAGCCGTCTCCAGTTTCCCTTCTCCGCTGTCTCCCCTTCCCCTTTCCTTACTCTTCTTCTTATTCCGAGGCTTCTGGTTATTCCCTCCTTCCGTCTGCGCTACAAGTCCCTTCCTCATTTTTCACCCCCTCCTTCTTCTATCTCCTTCTGTTCGTGGTCCTACCATTCGTCGTGGCCTGCTCCCTTCCCCGCTCGTGGGTCGCTTCCCGTCGCCGTGTCGCTGGCCCCGCTCCCGCTCCCGCCCTGATTCTACCGTGACCCCGCGCGGTCGTGCGCTCTGCTCGCGCGTTCTGAAAAAGTCGTCCGCGCCGGGGAACGTGCCGACGTGAGGGCGGGGGTGGGGGTAGGCGCAGGGCAGCCTCCTTAATTCTTGCCTCGACGGCGCGAGAGCGTTTTAAAGTTTGCTCACAATTTCGTAAATTGTTATTCTCGGAAGAGCTGCGGCCTGCGCGGAGCCCGCCCTCACCCCGCTCCGCTCCGCTCCCCCACACGCGGGCGCGAGGCAATCACGCCCTCGCTCCTCCCCGCGTGCGCTCTACATACGCGCGCGGCCGCGATTCCCCCTCCCCACTCCCCTTCATTGCCCCCTCCCACAACGCTCTCCCACGCATGAAGGTAAACCGATCCCCAACTGTTCACGTTTCAGTCGCTTGCGTCAGCGGCCAGGGTAAACAAGCAGAAAATGACGAGTTTATGACACGAAATTGAATATGATTGTGATGTGTACCTTAGATATTATATACTCTAATTTAACAAACTGTTACGGTAGCGAAGTAATGTAAATTTGTAACCCGTAGTCTGTCGGACGCATTATTACGACGAAGAGAATACTAGAAATGTAGACATACTTTATGTTAGTAACGCCATAGAAACATAACGCGGCATTGTAATACGACAGGGCCGGAGCAACGATACATTCGTATCTGACACCACATTTGCATGTTTCAATTTGGCCATGACTGAATGCACACACAGAGAAATATTACTTTCAGGTCACAAATTACGGGCAGATAGAAATGCGGTGAAATGCACTTTAAACCGCAGTTTACAAATACGCAAATAATATGATTATTTAAAGCACAAAATCCATGACTATTGACGATTTACCCAAAAAATAAACAGCAGTCTGAAAAGGGATAGAATTTTTCTCTCCGTTTACCAGAAACCTAAAAGCCTTCCTCTCTTTTCCTGGTGTTATTTTCTCCTTCAGTCACATTTATTTAGTTGTCGAGAATGACGTTCATATATTTCTGGTAATGAGGCTGTTGCTTTCGAAAAACGAGGGAGCGTAACGCAAATGTTCCTTTTCCGAAAAAAGAGCTCTTTGCAGACACCCGACACTGCTGCCGTTCGATATACCTCACTGCCTTCACTTTAACCTACTATTGCACTTCATTCGATACTCGTGTCTAAATATTAAGATGTCAAGATTTCTAGGAAATTGAGATTGAAATATTTAAATGACTGTCTAAATGACAGTAAGTTTCCATTTTTATTTGAATTCTTATCAAAGAAAATAAGCAGAAGCGTTCAGTAATCCTTCGTTAATCAAAGATGTATTTACATCTTAAGCTTCTAAGCTTGTGATGTAAGAATGAATTCTACGAGAATATTTAAAAAAATCGACAAATAAATCTGATACAAATAATACCGAGGGAACACTGTTTATGAAGGTCTCCACCCACCCGCCTGAATAGCTAGACTAATAGAGATGTTCACTCCAGCCACGCACTTCACGTGACGATGTCTTTCAAATAATTTTTTCTCACCTGTTAGCAAACACACACGCAAACAACCGTGCAGTAACGATCGAGTGCGGTAAGGCTCGGAAAGGGGACTGAATAGCATGCACAAGTACCGCAAAATAATGCGACTATGGAGTACGTACATCAGCTCGCAAGTCGTGTTCGGCCGCGCAAGTTCGTCCTTCCATTACACAGGGATGTTCGGCTCGTCCGGAACATGTTGAAATAAAGCAAGCTTAACGATGCGAAAGGCGTACACTGCCAACAGGGCTCATTATTTCCAGGTGCTATGTCCCCAAAGGCATGTTAAAGGGGATATAGTCCATTCGCTTTACGCAAGCCGGTCGCGCCCGTTTTGGGCAAAAGAGTGTACGCGAGCGCGAGCGCGGAGGGCGAGGACCAGCTGGGGCGGGTGGAGGGGAGTGCGCTGAGGGGCGAGGCGGAGCGGGCAGGGCGCGACGCGTGAGAGAGGCGGGGTGGAGTCGGGGGGAGGCGGGGAGACGCGAAGCGGAGCGGAGCGAAGTCGTGCGGAGTGGAGCGCGGCGCCATCTCTCCATACAAGTGTGGATTCTCGCCATGGAGTATACCGCCACCGCTGGCCGCTGCCGCCGGCCGCGTGGATTTTTCGGCTCGGTAAGAGCAGAGCAGAGCGAAGCGCAGTGGGGCGCGAAGGGTTGGACATGGTGTGGCGGGTCGTGACCGAATGGTGTGTGACGGGGTGGAGAGTGGCGGAGAGGGGCATGGGCGAGGAGTAAAAGCGAGCGCGGATGGACGAGTAGATGAAGGAAATGATGAAAGTGCCAAGGAGTTGCGCAGCGGAGTAAGGAAGTGCGAGGAATGGTGAAATGGAGCGGGAGAGGTGGCGAAGTGCGAAGAGGGGGGGAGAATAACGGAGAGGGGCGGAGAATGACGGAGAGGATGGAGAAGGGCAGGGAGGGACGACGAGGGGCAAAGAGAGGGGAAGAGAGACGAGGACGGGCGAAGAGGGGACAAGAGGAGCAGAAAGGGATGGGGAGGAGTGAAGAGGGGAGCAGAAAGATGATGAAAGACGGAGAGGGGCGGAGAGTGTGAGGAGGCGCGGAGAGGGCGGGAGAGGGGCGGAGCGGGGAGGCACGGGGCGAGGCGTTGCTGCGTCCATCCGGAGCTCCATTGTGCGCCCGTCCGGACGCGCACACCCGCCCGCGAGAAACAATTCCGGAGCCGTTGGCCGGGGATTTTGATCCAATTTGCTATTGGAAAATTTATTAAAAATCCCTCCGCCCAAAGACCGCGTCCTCTGCGTGCGTGCGTGCGTGCGTGCGTGCGACGGACAATTTGAAGCCATTCATCCGGCCGGCCCGCGCGGAAGGAGGCGGCGCCGTGCTCAATGGACTTGCAACACTGCGCCCGCGGCCCACTCTGCCCCGCCGCTACCCCGCCGCTACCCCGCCGCTACCCCGCCGCTACCCCGCCGCTACCCCGCCGCTACCCCGCCGCTACCCCGCCGCTACCCCGCCGCTACCCCGCCGCTACCCCGCCGCTACCCCGCCGCAACCCCGCCGCTACCCCGCCCCGCCCCGCCCCGCCCCGCCCCGCCCCGCCCCGCCGCACCCCGCCCCGCGCGCCGGGGGCGTCGGCCGCGCCCGCGGGGCGGCCGGCGCGGGCGCGGTGCGAGACGCAAGGAGTTCGTTTATATTTTGGATTTTTATGTGACGCGAAAATGTGAAAAAATATACGTCGTTGTTTCGTATCGATCAGGGAGCCACATTAATGAATTATTCAGATCATAGTACGGAAAAATACTGTTCAGAAATAAAACAGTTCTCCACAATTACGAGATTTTATCTCTTCTCCGACGAATGCAATAACGTTTTATGCAGTTTTCTACTTATTGCTGTTAATAAATGAACAAATTATGGGAAAAACAAAATGCACAATTCAGTTTTTATTGAACTTTTATGGGGAAAACTGCTGGAACTGCAATAGTCTATTTATTACTTCTCAAGTTGAATGATATCACTAATGAAGCGCTCAAATTATTGTACTATTTTTTTATTCGTTTGATATTTCGATGTATAAGTGCGGTTTTCACCAAAGCAAATAAATGCACATATATAAAATACGCCACTTGATTGTAGTGCTTGTTAATGCTGTTAATGTGATATCAATTTTCAATGATACTTAGCATTTTCTGTTTAAGGGCAAAACGGTGTCAGAAATTCAAGGATTTGAGAAAGCCAATACAGTCAAAGAGTTTTTCGATGTAAACTAAAAACAAACAAACATGAAGTAATGGAGGAGAAAGGATTGGAAGAAAGTCAATGGGAGGACCGAGAATTATGGCAATCGAAAACGGCAAACTCTAAGGGGTAGAAACCGTCGAAGAAGAAGAAGAAGACTAAAAAAATAATATTTCCGCGTTCAAAGAACACTAACTGAGAAGAATTCACTCTTCTACTGGCATCTTCGTCAATTGGATGTAGCAAAAAACGCATTTCAACATCTAAAACCATTTAAAACGTATTTTAGTAGGCCGTATAAAATTTTCAAATTTCATACTTAAGTACTTCAATGAAACAAAAAAGGAAAAATATCATAGTTCATGCTAATATAAAAAACTACAAAAATATTTTTCATTCAAATTTGGAAAATTAATAAACTTGTTAAAATACCAAATAAAATACTAAACATACGCGTACAATGTCAGATTGTTAATTGGAACAATGCACGGACAATCCTGTTCTCGGAAACCTCATTACTTATCAACGTCATTACCTGATGAAAAGTGACTGGATAAAGACAACTGGGTGTGAGATATCAGATAATAAATGAAGTAAGCCTTATTTCTCCACCACAATATCAGACCAAAGATCGGACCATCAGGGTAAATAGGTTCTTAGAACTCTTGGAACATGGATAGCTAAAACGTTAGATCTAATGAATTAATTTCACATTATCTTTACACATCCACTACAGGCATGAAACTTTACTCACATTGGTGATTCTGAATGAACTTACAACAAAAAATGTTCATGAATGATTCCTGCAGAAAAGGATAATGTATGATGTATGATTTTAATTCATATATATTGTATACATTAGGCTTCTAGAGTATAAATGTAAGTATATGCATCTCAAAGATGACACAATTTTAATGTTTTTTATATTATTGAGTTTTAGTGTAGAAAAGAGGAGTAATATTAGGGAAATAATCGTTTTAGCTATCCATGTTCCAAGAGTTCTAAGAACCTATTTACCCTGATGGTCCGATCTCTGGTCTGATATTGTGGTGGAGAAATAAGGCTTACTTCATTTATTTATCTGATAATAATAAAGTAATATTAGGGAAATATGAAATTTGTATTAAATAATTTATCTGATAGTAATAAAGTAATAATAGGGAAATATGAAATTTGTATTAAATAACGGTTATAAATGGGAAATGTTCTTAAGAACAATAGGGCTGAAGTTTCCTCATCATACCACAGGAATCTTTCCTTCATAAAGATAAATGAAAATACACTCGGCATTTAAATGCTTCATATTTGGAAATATATTTAGTAAACCATTTAGGAAAATAAGACGTAAACATTTTTTATCACTTACGAATATTTTCCTCCTTACAGTGTCACACAGATGTCAAAATAGAAACACGAGATTCAAATTTTTAAACAAATTTCCTAGGACAAAGAATAGATATATTATCTTATACCTTTAATAAAGATCGCTTTAAACATTTCTAAAAATATCTGAAAATTGTGTTTTGAAGAGGAAACATCCACATAAAAAATAATCGAACTCTTCTCACTCTATACCTTCAAACAGCCATGTTTTCGCAATTAATAGGTATTGGTCCCTAAAACTGTGAATGATTTACAGCTACATAACAGCATTTAAGATGGAGATGCAAAATATATATGATGTTGTATCGTTAGTAGTTAAATACGCTTGTAATTAGTTGACATTATTAGCAAGTCTTAGTCACAGAAGGAAGTTCGCAACGTCGAGAAGCCCTTATCTACCATCATGGTTTTACCATTATTATTAATATCCAAAATACAACTTAATAGTCGGAGGTCATCAAAATCAACTGTATATTCGCCACTTCTGTTGCCCTGCTTCCCCTGCCGTTATTTTTCTTTATAGTAACTTTTCGCAGATTCCCGAACAACTGCCGCTTAGGTCTTTATCTCGTGCACAACGCTAGCAGCAGAGAACACCGCACGCCCTCGCACTGCCCAGCGGCGGACCGCAGCGCCCCTTTGCCGCCGCGGGCGAAAACGTCCACCATTTTGTAACTACAACGTCGCCGCGGTCCGCCCCTTCCCCCAGCCCCCGGCAGCCTCTTTCACCGCTGCGCCCGCTGCATAAAATAATCCTGCAAACGCCTCTCGTAAGCTGTGACGGGGATTGTTCCTCTTACGACACACACGCACGCACACTGTACGTACGCGGGTACATACAACACGCTCACGCTCACACACACGTACGCACGCACGCACGCACGCCCACGCGCCCGCCCCGGCGACAAGTGCACGGGGCGCCGCATAAATATTGACCCGCCGGAAGGTGGAAGGGGGGCGACGCGAACCGGGGGATGGGGTTGGGTGGGGGTCGGGGATGGGGGTGGGGGTGGGGGTGGGGATGGGGTTGCGGTGCGGGAAGGTGCGCCAGAGATAGAGCACTGAAAATTCGCCGCTCGCCCGCCTCTCGCCCGGCGCGCTCGCTCGCCTCGCGCCAGGCCGGCGGGGAGACGCCGAGGCGCGCCGGGTCCGCGGCGGGAGCGGCGCGCGGCGCTGCGACGTGGACGCAACCACTCTGCGGGGACAGAAATCCTCTTTCTATTGTGGTCCATGGCGTTCTTTACTTTATTTTTACGATTAAAAATATCAAACAATAAATTATTCTAATTCGAGACTTTTTGCTTCTCCACTTTTCTACATATAATAATAATAATAATAATAATAATAATAATAATAATAATAATAATAATAATAATAATGAAAATATTTTTTTCTTCCTGTAGCGTTATCCATGTTCAGGAGGTACATCCACTACTGATACTCACTACGTCCTTCATTGGGACACAAATTAACCTTTACATTAGATACACACTTGCGACCTCCTCGGACTGTGGTCAGCACACTCACAAGGCCTACCGCGACAATACGGGTACTTGAAAGACAAGGGGCAAACAACGATGCCCACGGCGGGACTCGAACTCACGACCCATTAGACAGAAGCAGATTGACAATAACAAAAACAACATTAACAACAACAACAACAACAACAATAATAATAATAATAATAATAATAATAATAATAATAATAATAATAATAATAATAATAATAATAATACTTTTCTCATAAAAACACTGATCCTGAAATACCCATTGCTTACATTAATCATATTGTTATTTATATTATTAGAGTTAAGAATTCTAAAGGCTCTAAAAGCTGCACTTTCTATGGACAAAATAAAAAAAACAAATCCTAAACAAAAAACTCACAGGGTAACTAACATTGCCTGTAAATATTCACATATCTACATCCGAAGAGTGGAGTAAAGTAGAATTACGGGTCCAAGCTTGCATTATCTGTCTTCACGTGCGTAAATCCCGAGCCTTAAAATTACAACACGTTCCCACGAACTTTTCCCAGGCGGTTATTCTGCTGCGCGCATCACAAACGCAGTGGAGTCCGGCCCGGTTAGCAGAATCCTCCTGACGCGTGCCGTCCAGCCAGAGACAGGAATTTTGACCGGTTGCGCTTGGGCGAGCAGCGAGTCTACTAGGATCGCAAACACAATTCTCAAGTTTGCTGCGGCTCACGTGCGCGCTTTCCCGCTTCTCTGACGCAAGGCTCCGATTTTGCAAGTGAATACAGTTCAAACAAATGTCGATTGAACACCAAAAATATAATGATTAAACGCATACTTTTTCCTAGGATATAAAATTTCTTTAAAAAATCGCAAAAAGGGCACACAAATGTAACAGGACGAAAACTGATCTGTCGATAGTCGGTTGATGAAACCCCTCCTAGTAAGTAAATATTGATATCACAAGCAATAAGATTGGTATTAGCGATGATAATCTACATAATATAATGTATCGATCTTTAAAAATGTTTTTGTGACATTTGCTGACTTTTTACTTTCTCGCCTTAGTATGTAAGAATTAAAGGGAAAGTATTAAAATCGTGCGGCAGAAATACGCGAGTTTTTGACAGAAAAACTCTCGTTGTCGGGCCCTGGTAACAAAAATGTTGAGAAATCTTGTTTCTGCCATATGTAATAAATTACTTTCTCTAAAATGTGTAGTCATAATCCATGTTTGGTGGGTTCTTGATACCGAAAAAAGGTTGAGGGCAAAACGTATGTCTTTCTGTCAGTGTCTCCGTCTGTTCATTTGTCTGTCAGTACGTCTATGGTCAACGCTAGTACCAAAACCAATCAAACTATTTTCTCCGAAATTGATATTCCCCAATCCATTTGAAGGGACTGACTGCTCTGGGAGTTTGAAACAGATTTTGATTTTTGGGGTACTTTAGATAAACCCCCATCAATTACAAAATGTCTCAAAAATGACACCAATTTTTTAATTTAACTTTGTTCACGAAAAGCGTAAAGAAGCTTAAATTAATAGCTTAGGGCTCATTTTCGTTCAAATACATAATTATTCGTAATTTGCAAAGGTTCACATTTTTTTCGGCATCTCTTTCTACACCTATAATATTGAAGATGGAGAATTGTTTCCTGAATGAAATCTTTAAATAAGGTTAACACAGTTTGTACAATTTTTAAAAAAATGAGTAGTTTTCGCGTTATTTTGCGTGGAATATAAGCAATTTTTAAACAATGTTTTTACAGGCTTTTAAAAATAAAATGTGTTTTAAAAAATAGATATCTAAAATAGATATATAAAATAGATATCATTCATAATTTTGTGATAAAACGAGTAGTTTTCGCATATTTTCTGCTCGAAGTAAATGCAATTTATAAAAAGTACTTAACTCAAAAATGTGTTTTTCGGACAGAGTAAAACTCGTAAGAAAATGACGTAGGCGACATTTTCTTTGATCACTCTAAATATTCAAAAATTTCATAAGTTATAACTAATGCGAGAAAGTATGTGCTGTTGTGGCCCCAAACGTTTCTCTATTCTTCTGTTCAAACTAGGCACTTACAATTCTGTTCACACTTTTCATTTTCCTTTGCACCGTAGAAGTTCATTACGATTGACTTAAAAACCTTTATCTCAAGCAATGAAATGCTCAATTTGCGTGATTGAGTTCATCTCGAGAATTTTAATAGTTATGTACACTGTAAATGCGCTGAAAATATGAATTTGGGATCTATCTGCAGACTGTTTCTTGGCGCAACCCTCGCTGCGATAAATGCCATCGTACAGTTCATAATTATATAACATTACAATAATTAGTATACTAAATTAGTATAATTAAATAAATTAGCAACATGTAACAAATTACCGAAAATAATTTTATACCCTACATAATTTACGAATATCAAAAAATTAATTAGTTCAATATAATTTATATAGGAGACTTGTGTTCTCCGTGTTTTACGAAATAAAAATGACAAGCTGGTGCTAAAGATGCCAGACGACGGCGGATTTTCTTAGTTGCCTACGATGCCCACATAAAAACAGAAACACAAACATCTATCAACTAGTTCTTCCGAGAAATATGATAATGATTAATGATAACAATAGCGATGTCAATGGTAATCTCATAATCGAGACATGCTCACTCGTAATCTCAAATCGAAATGAAATCACAATGTGATCATTCCTCTTCTTTTTTGTCCTATCTTCCATATACGGAAGTTAGGTGACCCATAACGGGTTTTCTTGGGATAAATTATTCAGGGTGAGTTCCCGTTGCCTTCCCCGATATGATGATGATGATAGGGGGTGAAAGGACGAACACAATACAATCATGGCCGAGGCGGGACTCGAACCAGCGATCTTTCGGTACGAGATCGCTACGGCACTACTGCCTTACCGATCTCGACCACCGGATCGGCGATCATTCCTCTACATGATTACAATAACACCATAACAAATGAATTTCCACTTGCAATGCATATCAATCGGAATCAATGGTTAAGGTTGTCAATTAATGATTTTAAAGGAAATGATTATAATGATGATTTCACTAAGATATATATAGAATTAGTATGCATTCTCAATCATAAATCAATCTGAAATCATCGTGAACCCATCCTTCAAGCAATTAATGATAATGATGCTGTGATACAGCTGATGCGCGCAACAGGAATGAGGCCCTTCGCTATCTGTGTCTCGCCCGTAGCCAACTGTCCGCGCGAAGCCCAGCGGGGGGCGGAGGGAGGACTGCTACGCACAGGCTTTTTTGCGCGGGCGGCGGGGGCGGCGCGGGCGGCGCCGGGGCAGGGTGCGCGTCGCGGATCAGGCGGAACGGCGAGGGGAGGGCGGGATGGAGGGGCGGGGAGGGCGAGATGGAGCAGGATGGACTGGGTGACAGGGCCGGCCGTCGGGGCAGGACGCGCGTCGCGGGTCAGCGAGACAGGGCGGGACGGAGTGGGCGGGGCGGGCACGACGGAAAGGGCGGGGAAGGCGGACCGCCGAAGCGGGGCCTGTGGCAGGAACTGCGGCCAGTTGAGGAGCTATTGGGCGTGCCGGGCGCGCGGGCGTGTGGCTGTGCGATTCGGCAGGCGGCGCGGCGCCGCGGTGAAGGCTGTCCCGCCTGTGGCCAGCCAGCGGTGGCGGCGGCGGCGGCGGCGGCGGCGGCGGGGCCGGCGAGGGACGCGATTTAATGTTTCGTAACGCGACGGTGACGAGTGACACACGCTTTGCTCTTTCTGGCGGCGTGTAATTTCTGCGCTACGCGGCGCGTACGTTTATCTATTTGCTCGAGGGGGTGGAGAGGGAAGATGGCTGGAGGGGCGGAAGGGAAGAAAGGAGGTCGGGGCAGGGGAGGGGTGGGCGACGAGCGGGTGCGCTCATGCAAGTTGTACGCTCGGCCGACAGCGGCCAAGCGGAGCGGGGCGAAGAGGGGCGCTTGCGTGGCGGGGAGCGCTCGCGGGCGGATGCTAGGGAACGGCGGAGGTGCGGAGGGGTCGCTAGGGGGCGGGAGCAGCCTGCCCGTGGAATCTCGTCTACGCGTCCGGTTCGCAATAAGCGCGTGGGCGGGTAGGCGGGCGGACGCGAGGCGGCAATGGCTGCACGGGCGCGGGCCGCGGCAGGGGCGGGGGTCGCGGCGGAGGGGGCGGGGCGCGCGGTAGCGCCCCGGGGCACGTACTCATGAAAAATACAGCGCGCTGACCCCGACGGCGCGTGCGGAGCGCCCGGGGCACCTCGCCCTCTCCGCTAGCTCTCACCCCGCACGACGCCCCCTCCTCGCCACGCCCCTCGCCCCTCCCCCGCACCTATCGCTCCGCCTTCCCCGCTCACTCTCCCTCACCCCACGTCAAGCCCCATTCCCTCACCACCGCCCCCACCCCCGCGTCCCTCTCCACGCCTCCCGCCTCCACCCCCGCTTCCCGCGCCTGTCGCTCCACCCTCCGCGTCCACACCCCTTCTCCCTCCGAGGCGCCGCTCATACGCCATTCATTATTCAGGCAGGCGCCGCTCACGACGCGACGCCTCGTCAAGAGGCGCCCGCTGCGTGCGTCGCTCGCCGCCTCACGCCCCCTTTCATCCCCCTCTCCCGCGCTTCTCCTCCGCCACTCCCCACCACTCCCCGCGCCGGCCCGTCGACGCACCCGCGCCTCTCTGCGCCTCACGTCGCGTCCTGCGCACGAAAATAAAAAAAAGCGCGCGCCCGCCGCGCTGCTTTGCGATCAGGGCATCGAACCGAAATTTTTTTCCTCCGGTTCCGGTTTTCGTGCCGGGCTCATCCCTCTCCGTCATTTCCCTCTTTCGGAGCGGGACGTGCAAAATCGAGTAGTGGTTTCTACGGAGCTGCTCTGCTGTCGAAAATATAATGGAAAGGAGTCGTTTAAGGGAATAAGCAATCAATCCGACATCTCGCTCTCCAAGTTGAAAGAAGGATTTCGGAGCCGGGCTTCGCATTATCCACCGTAGTTGTTACTTTGACTTGTTAATAATCTTATTGCGCTGTAATTGAAGTTACTGAATTGGACTTTATTGAAAGATGGCAGGTTGAATGGAAAGCATTTTAAAGATTTAGTGCACGGTTCGACGTCTTGCTTTTGTTGGTACATTCGAGATTGAAATCTATGTGTTGAGAACATTAATGACAGTCTATTAAAAAATTTTACTGAGTACTAACACTGAGCAAAAGTGGAAATAATAGCCATTTCTAATTTTCACATTATTGAATTTAACCCTACTCCTGTTTGTACGTTTAAAGGAGAACTGTCGAATTTTAAACTTTTAGTGAATATTTTGAACTATGATTGTAGACATATGAAAAGATTATTTAAGGTAGCTTTTCAACCTCGCGGTCATATAGAGACCAGTCTGATTTTTAAACTGTAGGAATAACTGAAGAGAGAACACGTGAGGGCAACACAAACATCCATTCCCGAGGCGAGATTCGAACCCGCGACCTTCCCGGCCGAATCTGCTACGGCCCTTCAAACAGCCGGCAATTTTTGTATGTTGCATAAAATTATCAAAACATTATTATGAGTGAATAGAACAACTTCAATTTAATCTTCAGTGCGTGTGTTCAAATACCTTCCTGATTTTTCTTAAAAATCAAACGAAAAAAAAAATTCAGTATATCAAGGTTCAGATTAATCTGTACCTCATTCTGCAGCGTCTATTGTTTCTTGCAATATTTTGTACGCATGGTATCCATGGTATCTTCCACATACTGAAATATTAAAATAAAGCGACAACGAGGAAGTTGGCAACGAAGACGAACAAGAAAGCGTGCAATTCGAGTCACGACACACATCGGACACCACAGAAATTTTCATGAACGTGTCGCGCAAAAGCGGTCCGGTTTCGGGCTGCACGTCTTCCTTCATCGAACTCTTGTCATTATAACACACGATGAAACTCGACAACGTTCTGGCACGCTCAGAGAATCCACCGGACAGCTCCCTGCTGTTGCCGCTGCTCCTGGTTTAACGCAATGTTTCGACGGCGCCCGCCTCTCTTTTCGTTCTCACCGCCCTCGCCATGCTCAACGCGCCCGTCGCCGTACCGCGCAAGGCAGCCCCGCTCCGCTCCGTCGTCGCCCTAGTCACCAGGCAACGCATGGATTCTCCCCTCGACGGCCGGGAAGGAGATTGCAGCTTCGTCGACTGCAAAACTGTAGCCGCCGTGCCTTCCCGTCCTCCTTCCCGTCCTCCTTCCCGTCCTCCTTCCCGTCCTCCTTCCCGTCCTCCTTCCCGTCCTCATTCGCGTCCTCCTTCCCGTTCTCCTTCCCGCCCTCCTTCCCGCCCTCCCTCCTCTATTCCTCACAGATGTCGGGAGATTTCATATGTATACGTGCTCACTACTCACCCAGCGTGCTACCTAAAGGAAGCCTTTCTTGAGATACAGAAGTGTATCACGCGAAACACAAAGCTTTACCCGAAAAAAATATAAGTAAAAAAAGCAAAGTGTGGTAACGAGGACAAGGGATATGGCAACAGTTCTTGTCTCGCCACCCGCTGAGACTCGGGCGACAGATACGCTGCCGAGCTACTTATGAAATTACCATGTGATAAATATTAGATGTACTATCTTTTCGCTCTGCAGCTTGCTGAAAAGCTCAGGCGTCGGAGGCCTGTATTCATCATTTTGCTCAAGGAAGTTTTGGAGCTCTGTGTTGACATTGTCGTATTCATAGTGAATATAAAGGATGAGTTACTGTAAATATAAATTTGTAAATTGCAATCATAAAATCTTTACATTTGAGGAAAAATAATTTCAAAGTTGAAACCTCATTTTTGGGGATATTAAAGTAGTGTTCGTCAGACACTTCTGAGGTTTGTGAAATAGGTTATTTATTTGGTTCTGTTAAAAATAGTGAGTGACATAATGTGAAGAGAACTGGATTAATAGATGTGATAAATTCAATGCAACCATTATCATTAGAACAATAATTTGCAAACAGAAAAATATAACAAAAAAATATATTTGGATAAGATCAAATATCAACCAAAGCATAAATAATATTATACTTAGCAGAATAACTTCAGTTGTTCTTACTTGAAGACCGTACTTCCACTCAAAAAGTTACTGGACACCAACTAATAATCCGTGTAACGAAAAGCGTACACAAGAAGCAGCACACTACACAAAAGAATCGTTTTACGGACGTCACACGTGAGATACGATTTCAATCACAATTCAGTCGAAAAACGCTTCTGGAAGGGAGTCCTGTGACAGGGCGTGATTCATGTTTCACTCCTCCTTTCAACGTCTACTGTCCGTCTACCTCGGAGGGGACATTCATGAAGTCGGGGCGCGGGCGTCGCTGGGACAGGGCGCGAGGCCACGTCAGGGAAAGCGGAGAGGAGACGGGCGGGGCCCCAGCGGCCAGGGTGCGGCGGGGAGGGGCCCGCGGAGCTGGGTGACACGGCGAGTGGGGGAAGCTCTAGGAGGAAACTGGAGATGGATGAATTGGGCAGGGCGGAGCAAGGAGCTGGGTTGGGGTGTGGTAAGGGAGACGTCCGTGGAGGAAACGAGACTGGTGGAAGGCGACGGGTACATTAAGAAGGGAACTGGCCACATTGAGGGTTTGGCAGAAGTGTGGGTGGATGCATGGGTGTGGAGACTGAGAGGATAGACTGAGAAAGGGAGGGGATTATCAGAAAATGTACACAATGAGGTAATGTGCAAGGAAGGACGAGATAAATTGGGGAAGAAGCAGAAGTAGGGCGCAAGCGCGAAAGAAAGTAGGGTAGGAGCAGAACTAGGACGAAAGAACGAGAGAAAGTATGGTAGAGCAGAAGTAGGGCGGAAGAGCAAGATATAGTGGGAATAGAGCAAAAGTAGGGCAGAAGAGCGAGAGCAAGTGGGGTAAGAGTAGAAGTAGGGTAGAAGGGCGAGAGAGCGGGGTTGGAAGAAACAGGGCGGGCAAGATTGGTGGTGGGGCGGGGAACAGTAAAGGAGAGGCGGGGCCGTGTCAGTTCCCCGTGGCCCACCTCTAGCCGCCAGCCACGGCGCCGTATCTGCCCCATCCTCACGGCGGTCGCGGTGTCTCGCTGGGCGATACGGGCCGCGGCGTGCGAGGTCCGGCCGCGGGCGGGGCAGGGCCGGCGCCAGACGTTTGCGGAGCGGGGGTGGCACAGGCGGCGGGCTGAGGTCCCGCCCCAGCGGTCTCGCCGCACCCCCCTCCCACCATCCTCCCCTCCGGTCCCCCTCCTCACGGTCGCTCTTTTAATTAAAGGCGTGGGGAGGGGGGCACCCCGCCGCCACCGCC
This sequence comes from Gryllus longicercus, assembly GCA_038098605.1. Classification (NCBI taxonomy): domain Eukaryota; kingdom Metazoa; phylum Arthropoda; class Insecta; order Orthoptera; family Gryllidae; genus Gryllus; species Gryllus longicercus. The sequence continues at coordinate 760,756 of JAZDUA010000212.1, forward strand.
GTCGCGCGCCGCCCACCCCCGCCGCCGCCGCCACCGCCTCCTGCGCCCCCGCGGCCGCCGGTGGCCCGAGAGTGGTCGCCGGGATCGCTGCCTCTATTTGAAAAATGAAACTCTCAAGAAGACAAAAAGGCGCGGAGCGCGAAATGGACAAAAGCCCACCGGAGGAAAAAGGCGATTCAAGATCGAGAAAAACGAGATGAAACGCGGAAGAGAAGCAGGAAGCGAGGGGCGCGAAAGGTGGCGGCCGGTGCGCCAGCGGCGCCGGCGGCGGCGGCGGAGACGAAGGAAGTGACGGCGCGGGCGTGAAGTTCGGCGGAAGTGCTGCGGTCGCGGGGGCCGCGGAGGGCGCTGTTCGCGGCGCAGGAGGTGGGGGAAGGGAAGGGGTGTGGAGGGGATGGGAGGGGAGGGCGTTTGGAGGCCGCGAGGCCGCGCTGCTGCAGTGGAGGGAAGGAGCGAGGAAGACAGAACGCGGGGCCGGCGGGCCGGGGGTTTTGACGCGCCCTTCCCAGCGGGGCGGCGGTCCATGCGCCCGCCGCCGCCTCCGCCGCCACCGCCGCCGCCGCCACCGCCGGCCTTCAGACCTCCATAAAAGCGGCAATACTCACCACGCTCCACTCGTAAACGGGCCCATTACGCGCGCTGCGCTCTGGTTTACAGTGCGGTAATTCCGCAGGGCGCAGGGGACGGGGCAGCAAGGCGAGGCGGTGGTGGCGGCGGCGGCGGGGAGGGTTGAGTGGCGGGGAGAGAAAGGGCTGGAGGAGGAGGATGAGGGGTGGACAGTCCCGACCGTCTCTGTCCGACGCTCCCCACCGCTCCGCTCCCCGCTCCGCCCTCTCCGGCCGGCGGAGCGAGCGAGCGACCGTCAGCTCGTTGACGCCCTGGAGGCGTTCGCCCGCTCATTAAAAGATTTCACGATGAAGCGCAAGTTACAATCGGACTGCGAACCGTTTCCGCGGACTTACTGGCGACCGGCGCTTGGCGGGTCGTTAGGGGCCACGCCGGGGACGGCCCTGGGGGCGGCCGGCGGCCTCTGGGCTTCGCGCTGTCCCGGCCGCGAGAGGCATCTTCATCTTGGGCCGGCCGCAATTCGGCACCGCAGTCGCCACTGCGGCCGCGCCCCCTCCGAGGTGTGCAAAGTGGCTTGGCGACTCGCCGAGGACTCGGGGCATGCGGTGGTGTCATCGCCGCTTCGGAGTTGGGTCTCTCATTTATTGTTATTATAGCGTCGATAGTTACGTCTTTTTAAGAACGATCAAAGGTTTGTGTCCCAGTTAAGAACCTATAAAAACATTACTCTTCTATCGTCTTTCAACTCTTCAAACGGGAGATGTTTTGAGTTAAAGAATTGATAATAGTGAACACGCAAACAGCTGTAAACATTCCAAAAATTATTAAATATATTTCATCTAATATCTATTTCAAGACGTTAACTAATCATCCGGCAAGGTTGGCTCTGGACATCAACCGATTACACTGCAATGCCGTTCACTCGAGGTCCTAGGGTTCAATTAACGACGGTGGTAGGATTTTCGACACTAGCTTGTCAGCTACAGTGAATTCATCCGCCGTTTGGATGAGAATTCTAGCGGCTGGCTGCTCTGATCGATAGTTTTCTGGGGTTTCTCTTCTCAACACCTGGCGAATGTCGGAGCAGTACCCTAACACACGGGCCACGGTTAGCGCGCGCTATGTTTTCTTGCTCTTCCTTGTCCTTTCCTCACCCCCTTGCGTATTACATACACACTCACATGAACTCCACTTCCACACTTGTCGGCAGGCCAGACGGAAGCTTAGTACTTGTCCCAGCTGGGTCGTAATAACGATGGTGGGAGATACCTAGTTGGGAAACATTCCCGTTGGCGAACGTAGGTCGGTGCCGGATCTCGTCAGCTGAGCAAAATCACCTCCAGAACTCGCGATATACATATACCACACTTATGGAACAAATGTCCTTAGCAGTTCACGCGCCTAAAATCACTAATCAATCAATCAATCTAACAAATCTAACGTTTTGGTTTTATTAATTTGTTTATTTGTCTTGATGGAAATGTGAGATATTTTAAGCATGTAAATTCTATAATAATACAGTTTGTTAATTTAAGTGTTCATTGAATTTTCACATGTCTCTATTATCTTATTATTATTATTATTATTATTATTATTATTATTATTATTATTATTATTATTATTATTATTCATATCACAAACATATTCTAACATTTGCTAAGTATAATGAATGTTTAACTACTCTTTACGTATTTCATATCGAATTGGGTGGCACATTGACGACGAGTAGGCCAATTAAGAACAACAGGGTCCCACACCTCTATTTATTCTATAATGACTTATAACCGAATATAATGGAAACCTCTCCAAAAATTGATAGATGCGAATTAATTATTTAAAAATACACAGTTCTTAAGCATCATAAATTAAGCGATGATTATACAAGAATAAAACTAATTTACTACGCTTAATGAGTACGTTAATTATAGTACTGCTCCAGCACATGATTTAAAATCCATGCAATAGCTAACTTTACAAGACACCGCAACGAGAGCATTACACAAATTATCAAATTATAAATTTAATGTGCTTTTTTAGTCATTGTGAAACTAGCAGTCAGTTCACACATCAAGCAATGATTTATTGAAGAAAGTACTCTCTTATTCAAATCATGGCACGCAATCTATTGGTTGAATTCGGAGCCTTTCTATCCTTATAACATTATTTATACAGTACAAATATTACCAGAAATATAATAGAACACGATTAACAGATTCACCCAATTCAAATTGGTAATCGACCAGTCGAACGAACGCATCCAGTGTTTCCATGTTTATGAATTCAGAAAGGTAACGCGCGTGTTCCTAAACCTGCCTTCAGCGCGCCACCGACGCACCATCCTATCACTTCCAATGTTATGAAGGTTACCTTGAAAAACCAGAGGGCGCATTCAAAGCCGCATCACCCATACCAAATTCAATCAGTGCACATATTACGAAGTTCATCCCACCGGAAAGTCAGGGTTCACATTTCCAGCCGCATCGCCCACACACACCCCTCCATCCAATCAACACGCGTGTTTCGAAATTTATTAAGTCGGAAAGTCGCCATGTCCGTTCAAAGCCGCACGGCCCGCATGCCATCTAATCAGTCCGGCTGTCACATCAGAGCGGGCGCGGCGGATTCTAAACGTGCCGCACGCGCTTCACCGCGCTGCAGTTGCCCGCTCGGCCACGCGCAGCGCTGCGGCGCACTGCGTCCCGGCAGCCACGTGGCGTGCGGAAGTTCGCTGCGCCTCAGCTAGCCTAGCACTGCACACTGCCTAGCAATGAATTCACTTTCTTGCTTACTACTACGTAGGAAGAGAAAGATATGTAACGCTGTGCGAATAAGTGTTGATTTTTTTTAGAAAAACATCGTTTTATGGTTGCTTGATATCGAAAATTAGGATTTTTTGGTCCCAGAGTAGATACCTTTCTCATATACGTAGTAGTAGAGTTGAAATCCATTTGAATGGGGCTAGATTCGGAAAAAAAATTTTTTAACGTCTGTCTCTCTGCCCACAGGAGTTTTACCTAAATCGAAATTCCTTGAACGACTTGACTAATTTTGCGCCCCGCTAAATTTGAAAATGATTTTTAAAATTTTGGGGATACTATAATAAGACCATAGGAAATTTCGAATTGATCTCAAAATGGCTCAAATTTTTATCGTAGTTTTTTTGAAAAATAAAGCAAAAGTATGCTTCAAAATGGTGCAAATCCCATTTTCTGTAAAACCTTCGAATTTTTCAAAACTATGAAAGGTTAAAATTGTTTAATGCTCTCCTACAACTGCAGCAGGGGACAGATTTCGTTCTGAATGAAGAGTGATCTTCAAAAATATATCTTTCAACAATGTCTTGTATAATTTAAAAAATGGGTAGCATTTATGTTTTTGGGTGAAATCGTGACAATTTTTAAAATATACATAAACGAGATGTTCAAACATAAGTGGTTCAAAATTTTGCTCTTAAATTTTTGTTCCAGTAAGGCTAAGTGAACAATATGTTATTTTCAGCAAATCCTCTGAAATTTCAATATCTGCACAAAATCTGAAGCTTCGGAAGTGTTGTTCCTATCTAATCATCCGGATGGTCTGATGTATAAGTTTGTTACTCGCAGAGATTACGCGCTTAAAGCGGAAAAGATTTCAACAAAGAAATACAGCATTTTTCGAAACACAATTCTTACGTAACTAACATTGCCATATTTAATCACACACCTCTAAGTGACTTGGTACCCATATGTGTTGCCCTTTCAACTTCTTAATAAAATTGTATCACACGAGTAGATTTCGCCTGAAGCCAACGCGTTCCAAAACCAACTTCACTTACCGCACGTCTGTCCAATGCCGAGCTAACTTCGTGACCTTTTCATTTTACGCCACACCCTACTTTCTGCTATAACATAAAGTTAGGAATTTTCCGGCTCGGCAAACTCGCGTCGAGGCCCCGATGAAGCTCATGTTCTCACTTTCTCACTATTCGCTGTTCAATTCACATGCCCGTCGCATATGCGTGCGTCTAGCAATCTCCGCCGTTTGCCGTCATGCGTTGCCGAGCACCGTCCCATAACTGTTCGGTTTTCGGCGCCAACCCATCTCTCCCCGCCACACAGAGGTAGTACATCCACAAGCCACAACCGTCCCCCACCTTCCCCCGGCGCTACATCGTACTCGCTACGCCACGTTTGGTGGGTTCCTCCAAATGCACATGGCCGTTCAACGCGGGGAAACAGGGCAGGACAGAACAGGCAGACCCCGCCGACGAAATTAAAAATACTCTTCTCAGTCGAGAGTGGCGGGCGGCACTTTTGGATACCGGGTGACCCGGCTCCGCTCTCGCTCACGCCCGCAGGCGTGGGCGGGCACGTGCGACGCAGGCTGGTGTGGGGAATGGGCACGGGCTGCGCGTCCGTCGCGACCGCCCCCCCTCCAGCCCCGCTCCGGCCACCGACCGCGGCGCCATGGCTCACGCCGATAATTAACAAGAACACGATCAGCTGATAATAGAACATGACTCTAAAAGTGGTAAAACGGTCCAAAGAACGAACTTGTTGCAGGTGAGAGATATAATTAAATGAACATACAATGGCGTGTGACTAAAATGTTAATGAGGTTTTCGCTGCAGCGTGTTATTTTAAAATTAATAAACTCCGTACGACGATGCTCCGATGGGATCCCGAGGGAGCGGGGGAGGAGAAGGAGGAAGCGGAGGGGCGGGGAGGGGAAGAGAGAAGAGGGGGAAATGGCGGGGCAGCACGTAGTCGGGAGAGAGGTGGGTGTCCCAGCCGAGGACACGCAACGCGCAGTCCGCGAATCAGGCCGTCGGAAATAGACGCGCCTTCAAGCGTTAACTTTCCGTCGAGTCTTATTTGGAAGCGGGGCATTTCATTAAAAATGCGAACCGACGGAGTGTAACGTGATTACCATACTGTATGAGCCATTTTGTTCTGAAAAATTTTGTACATGGAGTATGATCTTTTTTTTAATAAAAAAATTGTAGTTTGTTTTGCTGGTTTTGAATACTCGAGTTTATGAATGATTGTGCGCGGTGACGTGGTAGTTTAAACACAAACGCTCGGCACTGAAGCATAGCATGAATTTTGGCCTTCATTACGAACTGGGTAATATTAAGTACAATTCTGTGCTTTTGCAGCTACGTGCTGGTGGCGAAGCTCTGTATAAACAGTCTGATATTAATCAACGCTTTTTTTCTTTGTAGTGAGTATGCACGATTCGGTACAGAAGCCTCATAATTGTGAATGAAATGCTGCACGTGATGGGGATCAGTACAGTATTAATAATAATCTAGATCAGATATTGAGGGGAAACTTTACCCCCTCGATATCTCATGCGTATAATTATTATTAATATTGCGTCAATCCTGAGCAAACCGCGAAAGGTAGACGTAAATTAGCCACTAGACGTTTAAAAACCACTAGACGAGTAAAAGGTAGACGTTCATTAGCCACTACCATTCCCTTGAGGTGTCCACAACACTCGAATTATAAGTAGAGTAGTTCCGTTAAAACAGCTTATTTAACCGTTACAGCTTCTACACCTTTACGTCATCCTTCTGAATCTGTTAGGATGTTTAAAAAAATTGCGTGATAAAAGCTCTTTCGGAAATTTATGAGTTTAGCTAGTTAATTAGTAACACATGACCGCAATTTATTAATAACGATGTATTTAAAGTTGGAAATAGGATTCATATATATGAAATTTCTATTCAAATCCGAAAAAGGGTAGGGCAAGTTTTTATTTGTTCTGTCTTATACAATAGATATATTGGTACACACTTATTTCTACACATCTGAAAACCAAATTGCATAGAATATGTTGGTAACATGCCAGTTTTCAGTACGATCACTCCCCCCAATTATTAAGAGTTAGAAAGCTTGGCAACACAGAATGAACGCAGAGGAATGAATTAGGGTAGTATACGAATAGAGGTAAATTCAAAGAAGAGAAATAAACTTTGAGAAATCAAACTGTAAGCAGTGAACACTTAACACGTTCCCAGAATTATAGAGAGTTCAAAATAATGCAACGAAAATTGCAATACAAGGAAATATTTTGAGAATAATTACTATTAGCAACACTTTAAAACGTGCCAAGTTGCAGTACTTTACTCTGAAATTATATAGTTTGATAAATAGATGGATTATAGTTGCATTCAAACATCTGTAAAATCAACTAACGTATGCTCTAGGAATTGGGAGCACGTCCGATGACACGACACGATCACAGGCCTGCCTCGCATCATCTATATTAAAGCCCCGAGAGAAAATGCTTTCCTCTATTCAATTTGTTTCATGAAATTAATCTCGTGAGCGATCCTTTTTTCAGCTAATGCATAAAGCACACAAACTGCAGCACGAATCATTACACTTTCGTTCCGCCTCAGCCATTTAATTATTGGTTGAAAAATTCCATCTAAATATGCATTGTATCAATCTTCAGCGAGGGTGCGCCGGCCAGAGAAGCTGGGTGCTGCACACGGGCAACAGAGAGCGCCTCCTCCTTTCGATGCGGGGTTTTGCTCCCCCTCCACATTCCTCTGCAGTTGGCTGCCCTGTCTGTCTGCCACCTGCCCATTGCACAGTGTGGTTGTTCTTAATCCAACGGTAAAATTTAGTTCTTTTCCATTTCAATACATGACGAAAATGAAATGTAAACGAAATGTTATTAACATGATCCGTTGATTTACTCACTTTCTTTTTATATTCGAGCTTTACTCATATTTATTTTTTAATAACCTTTTTCATCTTTATTCTGATTATAAGTTTCAATAAAGAGTACAAAAAATATATTTTTAGTCACAGTGCATAAATGGAAATATTCCTTTTTCTTTTCAAAATCGATTTAACAGGTAATAAAATATATTTTTCTTACTTAAATGAGTACTCAAGTTTTTATAACAATTTTAATTTACAACATTTTTAGTAAATATACCGTGACTACTCAGGCAAATGCATTATTAAATATCTTTTTCCCGAAATACTTGCAATTTTTTTATGCTTTCCATGCATTATTTTTCCATTAATTTTATATGTAATTGTCATCCTTAATGCTTCAGGATTAATGAAAGTATCCTTAGCCTCATTGATTAAAATCATCTAGAAGTGTTGAGAGCGATTGTCAAAAGAGTCTCTATTTTGTAGCGATACCGATTTCCTCATACGTTTTAAACGAAATTCACCGGACCTAAAATTAAACAAACAGACTCGGCCACCCTGAGTTCTACTGGGAGGATAAACAGACGGCGTTGCACGTGCAACCTCGCTTATCGGACAGCCATTTGCGCCCCCGGCCCATTAAGAAGGTCGTTAAAAGGGTCAGTTGTCGTCACATTCACTGAGAGAGGCACGTGTTCGCAAGAACGGCTGCGAAATTTCTAGAACGCCCGCTTACATCCGGGGAAACCCAGAGTGATAAATTCTGTCACTGGACAACGCCTGCCTTGTGCAAGCATGGCTGATGTTCTAGAAGGAATAAGAAAATTCTGTACGCTCACAGTGACGCAAAGAGTTGAAACTTCCTTTACTACTCCCGTCACGACTGGTTGAAATAGCGTAATGCGCCATTTCCTTTGGCCAATAGCGACGCGACTATCATAAGGAGCTTGAGCACACGAGAAAACGAGTGGGGGGTAAAAGTTGACCTAATACGATTCGACTTATAAAATTGGCATTCAAGGCAGGGCAGTCGGGAGAGAAACTTCTCTGGGGGGGTAACTATTCGTCGGGGAGAGACCAGTGTGTCTCTGAAAGACTTGTAATTTTTGTCGGAAGGAGCCTGAGTTCTAGGCTGAGGGCAGTTGGGAGAGAAACTTATCTGGGGTGGGAATTATTCGGGCGAATGTGCCTATGTGGGACTTATATTATTTTGCTGCGAGTTTTGAGCATTGAGCCGGCTGCAGTAGACAGAGAAAATTCTCTGGGGTGGGAATTCGCCGTGAAGAGAGGCGAACGTTTCTCCGAAGGATTGCTAAACTGTCCGAAGTTGTGTTCGACAATTATAATGAGAATCAGAGGTACGCATAGTTAATTACTACGTTCCTGAGATTGAGATCGCCCGGCCGCTCCAAGTCTACCAGTTACTACCAGTTCTACCAGTTCCGCTTCGAGTTCAACCAGACTACCAGACGCCGTCAACGCCGCCACGCGCCGCCGCCCCTTTGGTGACGTCACGACCCGACCGCCAGCTGTTGGCACGAGAGGCCGTCGACCTCCGCTGAATTTTTTTTGAAGGACGCCCGCCGCCTCCTCGACCGCGCCCGCCCTCCCGGGCGCGCAAAGACCATTTTCCAGGCAATATCATTCAGGGCATTCGCCCCTGTGTAAATTTTGTAATGCGGCGCCGCGCTATGGCGCATCGATTTGTAACTTTTGTATTTTACCATTGTAACGTTAATCATAATTCCTTCCTAATTTTTAAGCTTTACTCTGAATACTAACTTTTCCTATTCTTTTCTTTTCACCCAATTTTCCCATTTCTTTCTATTCAATTTGTTAATGTAACTTCCCTGGGGCATTAGATTTGATTGCCCAGGAATAAAAGTAATTTTTACCAGTGACCCAAGTGTTTGTTTCATGTTACCAGTATCTGTTTAACGATTCCTTCCATCACCGACTGAGCTATTTCCGGGCCGCTTACCGGGCGTTCTCTCACGAGACGACCGGGGGGTGTTACAATTTGAAAAAAGTAAAAGAACAATAAATTAAGTCTTGTTTACAATTGATTCGAATAGTTTAGTCATACAATCGAATGAGAATAAGAAAATGTATTGTACCCAGACGACGTTCATTACACGTTAGATCTTTCTACATATCATTTCAGTTCACTCGCCCGTTTTATTCCTTTAACCTTGACAGGGAGTATATTTAATAACCCGAAACTTTAATTATTTTTTTACCCCACAGTTAGTGAGATGTATTAGAGTATATTATAACATTCAAAAACGCATGCATTTTTAGCAATGTACTTCAGAGAATTGGCATCTCCGAGATACTTCAATACGATTTCCCTGTCACAATCAATATTAACTGATCTTTAAGGGAGGAACAAATCAGTTTCGCTCTCCTAGATCGGGCCAATTTCGCACTGCGCCGTGCTGAGGACGTGACAAACTGCGCCCTCGAAAAACAGAGGGCAGGGCAAATCCGGACAAGGTTCGTACTTTCCCCCTGACGAGAGCCCTTCGTTGACCCTTTTTTACAACGGAAACACAAGTGGGAGGAAAAATATATCCGATTTAAAACATCGAACGCCATTTCCGCGGGCCCAGGGTAAAGCTTCTTATTACACCATGCCGTCAAACAGCACCTGTCACGGTTGGAGTTGGGGGGAGCGGGAAGCGTTGCGATGGCAACCCGGTGACAAGCTCCCCGACTCTCCGACAGGGGGCGGAGACGCGAGGGCGTGGGGCGCGACAGGGTGGGCGGGGACAGGGGCGGGGATGGAAGAGGGGCATGAGGAGCTCTAGAGCCCGTCCCTCCCCGCACGCAGATCCATAAACAAAAGGGGGAGGTGACGTCATATACCCCGCAGTAAAAGCCTCGTCTCCAGAGGCTCCGCGGGGTTACGAGCCCGTTTAAATATTTGGCTGCTCCGGCGGCGGCGGTGTACCTCGGCAATTGATGTCTTTCTCCGCGAGCCATGCGGCCCGCCTCCCGAGCCCAACGCGCGCCAGGGTGTCCGCGTTGCTTGGGCGCGTGCCTCGGATGCCCCAGGTTCCGGGTTCGAATGCGCCCGGAGAGCGTATGCGGCAGTGGTTTAAGTACTTCATTTTAGGCAGAATTACGAGCAGAATTTGCGGAGCGGGTTCTTCACCTGTTCGGAGGGAGGTGACCTTTCAGGCTGTAATGAAAACTGGTAATGCCGGTGATACTTGTGGTTTTACGTTGGATTCGGGGGGGGGGGAGAATATGTAGTTCTGCTTCAAATGATTTCGTTCGACGCATTGTGAAGATGGGACATTGTAGAATTGATTGTGCCTCGTTCTGTTATGGGCATACATTAATCTGCAAAGTGCCGTTTCTGCAGTTACAGGTTCACAATGAATGCAGGAGAGCATATGCAGACGTGATTTAAGGTCATCACATCAAGCACAGACGCGAGGAGAGTTTGCGTAAACGCATTGTGAATCTATGTGTTGAGAGGTGATTGATCTATCACCACTCACTCAAAGGTGTAGTTCAAAGTACTAGCACTAGCTATTGGATAGAAATTTGTTGGGAGAGAGTATACAGAAAATTAGTGAATCTATTCCAGTTACAGTTTTGAAGATCTATTTAACCAGATCCCCTTTATCAGCATACATTGCGTAAAGAATTCTATCTGGGATTCTGGTTTTGGAAACGGCTGAAGAGAGCATTTAGAAATATTTAAAGAACCTATAGGTCAAATAACAAAATATTGCGGAACAAACTATATACAGTGAGCATGGAAGATGATGTAAGTACCCTCTTTGAATAAATTGGGGAGTAGTGCGATGTATATGATTCCCAGATGCTAGGTATGTGAGAGAGAGAGAGAAAACGCATAACTGATTCCACAAGTTCCTTTGTCGCATAGTTACGAGGAAAATTTGTACAATTTGTGAGATGTCAATTTATTCCGTGCCAATAATGAAGAAATTATACCCCGCTCCCTTTTTTCAATGCGAGCGATAGTTGAGGTAATCAGGATTTCACAATTTTCTCCTACGACTCTATCATTCCTACGCACGGCACAACATCCAAACAGAATTTGCATAAGATCTTATATATTTAGTTAAATACGTGTTGCATAGATCGTGGGTCCGCAGGCTATGCTATAAAAACTTGAGCTTTTCGGAACTCGTATGGAATTTTTTTTGACATTTGTACCTGGGTGATGTGCCAAACAGCATTTGATCTTTGTGAACCATGCAAAGCATTACTATGGCTGGTTCAGAGTTATTTAAAGAATTTTGGCGTCAGCCTAAGGAACGAAACATAGTCAATGATTGCTTGTAAATACACTGATATTACACTACAAAAGGGGTTCATCACTCTACTAGGTTTACAAATTGCATGCAACGGAAGTGAATATCATTACCAGGAAACTCCATCCCGGCTGGAATCAAACGAGCATCAATCACGAAAAGCACCCTCACAAAACTTTTCCGATATTTGAGCAACCACTAAAGTGACATAAAACTTGAAATGAAAGAATGTAAAAGCGTTGCGTTGAAAACAAATTAATTTAAAAATCATTACTAACATTTCTCTTTTCAAAACTTCATGGGTCAGACGTCTTCATATTGACTCAGAGGATAGGCATTCTTTGCCTCCTGCTACCGAAGAGAACCATAAAAGTTTTCCTCGCCAGAAAACGCAGCAATTCCCGGCAGGAATTGACCTTGAGACGACGCCCGACGCGGCCGTCACGTTGGCAGAAAATTCCCGATATCGGTGCAATCGCGCGTGAGGCGGAATGGGTTAAGGGAATGAAGAAGAAGCCCTACCATCGCCACCGCCCGACCCTCCCCCACCCCCACTCCCACCCTCACCCTCGCCCCTGGAAACCTCTCGCGTCGCGAGCGTCGCACAATAAACGCCATATATACCTTTCATCTCCCCGCCGCGTCTTTATCTCGATTGGTGCGCTCAGAAGAAAGCTTCCTTACTTTTTTTACGACAAAATATTTTAGCAGAATGAAACGCAACCGACAAAAGCGTCGTGCGGGGGGGAAGGGGGCTGGAAGGGGGGCGTATTCAAAGCGAGGCGCAGCGCGGGCGGGAGGGCGGGGCCTGAGAGGCGGGGAAGCCCGCAGACACGCACGCGCGCCCGCACGGGTGGGCAGGCGCGGGCGGCGGAGACGGCGACGATCAGCACGGGGGCCTGGTGGCATTGCAGGCTCCACTCTATTACGCCAGTCAGCGCTCGAGCGTTGTTTCATTTCTCCCGAAGTAGTTAATGATTTGGTAGATAGGTAATAATCATAAGATTATGGATTTATTAATTGATTATTTACTTTTACCGGGCGCGTTAACAACTATGTTCATTATTCGCTATTTCAAGTGTAGTGGACGTTTTTATCAAGTGGCTGGTGGTGACCCCCACCCGGCTGGATGGTGAAATCCGGCGCCGACCCACACATCGACTTGCGAGGTTTTCCCCAATAGGGAGCTTCCTTCAGCGCGACACAGCGGAACAAGCTCTACGCTCCCAACTCGTCTCCTAACATGTGTGGTAATGTAGTTCATGTACATGTGTGTAAGACGTGAGGATAATGCTAGGGAGAGGAAGGAAAGATCGGGTCCGGGGGAGGGAGCGGTCCGTGGTCCCTTTTTTATGGTACTGCTCCGGTATTCTCCTGGTTTGATCGGAGAAAGTTCGGAACACTACCGATCAGAGCAGCTAGGTGCTAGAATTATTCTCCAGGCAGCGGCTGAATTCGACCTAGTCATATAGCTAGTGTCGAAAAGTATGGCACTGTCTGGGCTCGAATCATAGTACCTCCCAGTCAGAGGCACTGCATTACATTTGATACCCTGAGCCACCTCAGTTTGATTATGGATATTTATAGGTGAATGAGAGAATGAATGATAGTGAACACGAGAAGACTGTGTAGACTCAGCAGGACTGTGTGGAAAAGCAAAATACAACGATGCTGCGGAAACAACCACTAAGAACGAAAATGCGGGACGCAATAGAAATATTGCAACTTGCTGGTTAGCACAGGTCAGTTGATTTTCAGAAACATTTTAAGTACGAAATTTACATTATTGGGACCTGCAGAGAAAAGGAGAAGCAGACCTTAAATCGAGAACTTTTTTAATATATAGAAAAGCTGCCTAACATTGTAATCTGATTGTTAATGGTAATCATTTTATTTTTTTAGTAAAGGCGTGAACTGAAGATAAGAATGAATTTTATTATGAATTGGTGATTTTGCAGATGCAAATTACAGAAGTAGCCTTCTTTTTCATCGGATAATCTCAATTTTATTTTTAGTCTATTGTTATCAATCGAATAATGATATCACTATCACATTATCTATGTCACAGAGTGATGATAATAATAATAGTATAATAATAATAATATAATAATAATATAATAATAATAATAATATAATAATAATAATAATAATATAATAATAATAATAATATAATAATAATAATAATAATAATAATATAATAATAATAATATAATAATAATAATAATAATAATAATAATAATAATAATAATAATAATAATAATAATAATAATAATAATAATAATGCGCCAAGCACTATATTTGGTAAGTGTAGCATTTCGTGAGCTTAAAAGATGTCTTGAGGTAACAATTTATTTTTTCGACAATGAGCTATTTTATAATCGTGCAAGACAGATGCTCTTGTTTTCTGTGAGCTTTCTTGTAGCTACTTATTTCATGAGATCTGGACAAAATCTAATTGACACATCTACTAAATATCATCCGAAAATTGTTTCCATGCATCTGCTTTTCTTTTTACACGTTCGCGCTGACATGATTTTTGCCATAAATAAAAGACGCATAATCGAGAGAATATCTGCTTCATTCATTTCTTTTCTTTTTCATTTATGAATAGATGAGTAATATCCATTAGTTTTGTCTTGTGATTCAGCTATTAGCTTCCACTATTTTCGTAGTCAATACATGGTTGGATGGTTAATCCATAGCTGCAAATCAGTAATTCAAAGAGTTGGAAGATTTCATTCATTTAATTACACATTTCTCTCTCACTCTCTCTATCTCTCCCTCTCTCAGTGCACGCAATGCATTATCGACGTTTGCAGCAGCTCAGGATTTTCTTCGCTACAGGCAACCAGATACTGTGTTCGAAATATGACAGAGATTCTTCAGTAAAAAACTGTTAATCAGTGAAATGGAGTCGTTTTATGGAGCAGTTTAAGACGCAAGAGTCTTCGATAAGATTTGTCGCTTTTTTCTCCTAGTCTATCCTCATCTCTCTTCAATAGTTCTACGGTTTTCTCTAAAGAATACTAGGTTATATTCTTTTTATGTTTGAAACCTGCAATAATTAACTTCATTAAATAATCCTACATTAATTTATTGAATAATTCCAGGAACTGAAACATCAAAATGTTTGTTGTTTTCATCATTTACAATTATTAATTTCAATTCCACGAGAAACGTACTAATATCATCTGAATGTTTCCCAATATCTAACGTCAACAAACGTTGCAGTCTATCACTCGATCTTGATAGTCAAACAATTCAATTTCGCTTTCTGGAGTGGTTTGGTTAGGTTTTTAATTGTTATTTATATTTATTTTTACTAGCCACTCACTATCATAATTTTATTTCATTTTTATCTTATTTGATAGCGGTGTCCACTATCAATGCCATGAACGTTTCTTTATTGAAACGGTTAGAACTCGCTGCAATCTTAACATTTTAATTTATAAATTATATAATTGCACGCTCTCGGTACATTTTACATTTTATATTTCATGTACTATGTATTACATGTTTTTCCATTATTGTTATAATGTCGCGCCACATCCAGGCGGGGTCCGTGGGAAACTTGCCTTTTCTCCTCTCCCGAGAGCCGGCCTACCCCAACGTTCATGCAACGTCGCCGACTGCATCCTATAAACTGAACTTAACATTAGCTCTGTAAAAGCTATTATAATTCATAGCATTCAAATTCATATGCAATCACGTAAATCTTTTGATTATAAGGTAATGTCTTATTAAATACATTTTGTAATAGTTTCAATTGGATTGGCCAATCAGAGGCAGAGCCTCGCTCCCAACGGCCTCTCAGTCAGTTGGGCTCTCGAGCCGCTCTGAGGTACACGCGTAGCGAGCTACACAAAATCCATCCTTCTCCAGTTAATATGTGGAATTGGTGAACTTTCTATGTGACAATGTATTTTGAATCAATCCATGCTGAACTCATTACTCATGGATACGTAAGTGCGGTGCTTCTAGCATAAACAATTATTTCGTCATGTATTGTACGTGATTGCGTCATACACAGCAACAACGCATTTCTATTGGGCAACATAATATCCGCTTCTGCGAAATTTAAAGTGGCATTGCATACTTGCTGGTCATGATTGTGGTATTCCTTAACTTGTGTTTCTCCGCAACCGAGCATCACTGCAACATATTGTGGGGTGATTCTAATCAATTATTCACACTGCAACAGTGTTCCTCCTAGTACAATTCCTAACTGTGATTAGTACAGTACGCTAGTTAAACTACTGCACCGTCATGTGGTATGTGTGACAGTGATGGTCATCTGATGAAAGTTCTAGCACCGGAAATATGTTTCTCTCTGATATTTGTAGTCACAGAAGCAACAACGCAATTGCTTAGTGATTCCCTGCACACCACAGCCACGCGTATCTCCGCTCTCCAGGCAGGTGACGTCATGAGCCTTTGCGTGGACTCGGGCATCAAGTGTCTTCACAGTGCATTACGGTGCGGATTCCTTTGGACACATTGGGATATGATTTCTTTATTTCAGCACTAATGTAAGAAGTTGTATTGTGACTTCAGATTTATTCTTTTTGTACTAAATTAATAGCAACAACTTCAATTATTCTCCTAACTACATATGTCTTAAATAATACCATTGTTTAAACATTTTCAAGAGAAAATGCAGTTGCATAGTTGCAATTAGATGCATTTTTTGGTTCATTTTAATTACATGTTTTTCTTTCAACTCAGGTTATGTCTACTGAATTCTCCCAGAGTAATAGTGGGATCCTCTGTAGACATTAACATTTGCAGACAATGCGTCCTCGTGGCATTCTATTCCCGTCGTGGTCCTTCGAGTTTACAACAATGCCACCAAGGTAATTGGGAGGGGTTGACTAAATCATCACACGATGTGGTTCACCAGTCCAATGTCTCTTAAGTCACCCCCTAACAGAAACAGAAAATAATCATAGGTTAGTCTAAATCTCCTTTTTCCATCTAGAGAGACATTCTTTGATTATTAACAAATATGAAATGATGTAACCTCATGTAATCTAGAAACGCATACTCAACTATTGTGTGTTGATTGATGTTTCGGGGCACAACTCCTAGGGTTATTAGTCCCGTTAGTATAGTGAATGATTTATCGAGGTGGCGGTGTTTCTACCCCGCAAGATGGTGAGACTCGGCACCAACCTACAGACACGTCGGCACGATCGCAACATCCCCTATCATTTAGCATTCTCCTGCAGACAGCGGTTGAAGTCTGTCTAGCTATGTAGCTAGTATCGGAAATTCACCACCGTCGAGGTTCAAAAACCTAGGATCTCCTGGACACAGTCGCTGAAGAGTGAGCGGTAATGCTGGATCTGTTCTTAACTCAGCCATCAAACTCTTGTGGGGAAAAATAATTGTACAAATTGCAATTGTGAATGAAGCGCGCGCACACACACACACACACACACACACACACACACACACACACACATATATGTATATATATGTATATATGTATATATATTGTAACACTTCCGGTTACCTGGGGAACCGGATAGCGGCCCTATCGCTAGCTCAAGTCGGTGATGGAAGGAATTGTTACATAGTACAATGGAAACACAAGAATAAACACTTGTTCACTGGTAAAAATTCACATTTATTCCTGGGCAATATGATTAAAATGCCCCAGGGAAGTTACACTCTTAAATTGAATAAAGTAATAGCGGGAAAATTAGATGAAGAAGAGGAAAAAAAAATGAAAAGTTAGTTTTAGGAGTTAAGCTTAAAAAACTAAGAAGAATTACAACTAACAATTACAATAGGTGAAATTACTACTGGTCAGTGTGTCAGAGCGTGACACCGCATTATGAAACATTTACACAATAAGGGCGGTAGCCCTAACGATACTGCCTGAAAAGGGTCTTTGTGCGGCCGGGGGCGGCCGTGGCGCGGGTGAGAGGGTCGTCTGGCGGCCTTCAAAAAAAATTGCCTCCGGGAAAGGCAATGACCTCTCTCGTCGCCAGCTGGGCAGCCGCCTCGTAGTTTCACGAAAAGGCCGCGATGCGTGGCTGCATAGGCGGTGTCTAGAAGTCTGGTTGAGCTGGCGGATCTAGAAGTTCTGGGAGAAACTGGCAGTACTAGAAGTTCTGGTCGAAACTGGCAGTACTAGCTGAGCTGGCCGGACGATTTCAGGAACGGAGTTGTCAACTATGCGTCTCTCTCTGACTTTTATGATAAGAAGTCGAACACAACTTCGGACAGTTTAAAATTCAATTGGAGAAACATTCGCCTCTCTTCACGACGGAAAACCCACCCCAGAGAAAATTCTCTCTCCACTGCAGTCGGCTCACAGCTCAAAACTCGCAGTAAAATAATATAAGTCCCCACATAGGCATTATCGCCCGAATAATTCCCACCCCCATATAAAATTCTCTCTCCACTGTCCTCAGTCTAATATTCAAGCTCAAATAATAAGAAGTTTTCCAGAGACACACTGGTCTTTTCCCCGACGCCTGATACTCTGGCCCCGTCAGATAAATGAAAATTTTCTAAGTCCGGCAGAGGCGAACTTTGCCTCTGGCCGACGACTGTCCCCCCCCGTCTAATGATCTGGCCCCGTCTGATGCCCAAGCTCTTCTGATTTTCTCTCCGTCGAAATCTTATAAGGTAAATTTTTACCCCCTCCCGTTTCTCTTATGTGCCCTAGCTCTTTATAAAAGTCAAGTCACTATTGGCTCTAGGTTGTTGCGCATCACGCTATTTTCAGCCAATCGCCACGCGAGAAGCCACAGAACTTTCCGCTCTGCGCCAGCTGCAAGCGTCCAGAATTTTCCAATTCCTTCTAGAACATCGCCCCATGCTTGCATCAGGGGGCGCGTTTGCGTGAAAGAAAATTTATGAGTTTGGGATTCCCCGAAACGAGCGGGCGCTGTCGAAACTTCGCAGCCAGCACAGCGAACACGTGTGTCCGTTGAATCTGTCGTCGCCAACCCTCTAAACGACTCCGGTAATGGGCCGGGGGCGGTAGGGACCATGCGCGATAAGCGGAGTCGCGCACGTGTGCCCGTCTGCGTAATCTCTCGGCAGAAATCCTGGGTGGCCGGGTCTATTTGTTTAAATTTTGATCCAGTGAATTTCGTTTATAAAATAATGATGAAATCGGTTTCGCCACAATATATATATATATATATGTATATATGTATATATATATATATATATATATATATATATACATATTAATTTAAGAACATTATTCATTAGACACATTTCTGAAATATAACGTGATTAATAGTAGCTCTCTCCAAACGCATAGTTGAAAAAGATATTCAGTATTTTTCTCTACATACCCCTCGTACAAAAAATTGAAGAAATCAAAATATCGGTAACGCAACTTTTTGAATAAACTTATAAGAATTTATTGGGTACGCCTTTTCTTACCTGACTTTCTATTTTAATTCTTATAACTTAGGAAACACAACTCAGTTGCAAACGGTCGTGTTGGAAACGGACGATGGTAGTGAGAATGAAATGTACCCGGAGTAAGGTCACAGTGCGACGACCAAAATGTTGGCAACTGAGGCCAGGACGCGGCGTCTCCCGAAAAGCCAAGAATCCGTTGTCTCCGACAGAAGGAGCTTACGTTTTCAACGCAGACAATTGCGTGGTGTCGAAGGAAGTGACTGCACATCTGCGACAACGGCCATGACGATGACGTCAAATCAAGACGACGATGACAAGGACAATGATAGGAGAAGACGATGATGCATACCACATGTGGCGATAAAAGGGTACCGCCGATAATAGGGGATGACGCTGAGAAGAACGAAAAAGGAAAAGATGTAGCGAGAGAAGAAAGCAGTGTTTTGAGGAGCAAGTGCAGAGGAAATAGAAAGCTGCAACATAAAAAGGTCACGATCGACGAGGAAGGAAAGGGTAGCTTTGGCCGTTGCACCGGTATCGACGACGATGTTCTTAGAGGTGAAAAATCGAAGGCAGAAGCAGGAAGCTGACGAAGACAGTTGACGCGCCGTATGCGGCGAAGCCAAAGGTGCTACAAAAGGGGAGACAAAGATGATAAAGACAACACTAGCACCAACGACGCACAATGGAGACGAGGAAATCGTAAGCAATGGTGAATATGTTATCTCCACCGTTAACGCTGGGGGAGTGCTAAGGGAAATAACTCTGTTGGCGTATCTGAAAGCACGAAGATAAAGGAGTCAAAAATGCAGGAACAAGTGGAGACTGCTAGGACAGCTGAAGCAGAAAGGCTGACGTAAATGTTTTACCTCGTTTTTTAAAGTGTCTCACGTCATGCTACCGAACCAGAAAACATTCCAACAAGATATTTCTCACATTGATTTTTGTAAAAAAATCTATAAAATTATTCCAACTAGTTGTCAAATATTTAATGATAATTATATATAGTTCTATGCAAGTCCAGTAATATGTGTCAAAGGTACAAAAGCAGGAGTAGTACTTAAAAATTGAAGGCAGCCGCAAGATTAACAAGGGTAGTGCAGAAGACGTGCATGTAAAGACGCTAGCTACAGTGATGGGGCCACACGCTGACAATGGCCGATGTAGTGGCTATGGCAAAGACAGCAGAAGCCCCGACGGCAACGGCGAAGGCAACGGCAAATGCTACCACGAAGGTAACGGCGAAGGCAGTGAGAAGGCAAAGGCCGCGGTGGCGACGGCGGAGGAGGAGGAGGCGGCGGCGGCGGGGGCGGCGGGGGCGGCGGCGACGGAGATGGCAAAGGAGGCGCACGCGAGTACCAAAAAGTATATGCGCAAGAACTCATTAATTTGCTTTCGCCGAGTTTCCGGCGCTCTCGCTGCGGTTTCGCGACATTCCTTCCTGCACCTCTCGCGCGCCGCCCGCAGACGGGATTCCGCGCCGTCATTTGATTATTATGCAAATCGGCCCTCTCCGCCTCCCGCCCCCTCCCGCACGGCCGCCCTGCGCGCGCGGAGCGAGGGTTGGGGCGCGGAGGAGTGGCGCGGGGGTGGGGAGGAGAACGCCGCGCATGCAGAGACGGCGGCGCAGAGAAATCGGAACGCCGAGAATACTAGGGGACGCGACGCATGACGTTCGAATAGTGAAGCGCAGAGGATTAGGTAGGTTCCGTTTTTAAATGAGGGAAGACAATCCAGGAAGTGACCATCCCCCTGAAATGTGACTCGGAAGTTTTCGAAATTTGAATGTTGTCACGACTGTTTGAAGTTCCTTCCACTGTGATGGGACTCGAATTGTTTAATTTCAACAATATATTTGTTCTTGCCGAAGTGTTAAGTCTAGGTGAGAGAAATTTTGGAAAGTACATCAAAGAATACAAACGAGAAAATGCCCTATCGTCGCCTGAGAGCATTCACCTCATTGCGCGATCGCTCTCCAACCATTGCTAGCGAGATGTTTGACGTCCCAAACGCATCACTAACTGAAACCGATGAATTAAGTGCACATTGAAATTTGAAGAATACATTGTTACAAAACCGTTTAGATAAAAAAAACCTGGAATCATTTAAAAAAAACATTAGCTGAGGAGTAGAGTACACATGAAATGATAACACAAGAAGTGCATTTGACCAAATGATATGACGAAAATCAAAGGAGCAAAGTCAAGCAGAGAAGAGGAGAGGAACGTTTTATGTGAGACTAGCAAGAAACTCACCCAGTAAATAGAGTTTCTAAACTTTTTAAGCTAGAATTATTGCACAAGAGTTTTACACAGTTGTACTGCCCAGTAATACTGACGTTTTATGTTACATTGCATTTAGGATGAAACTTTGATGTAGTGTCTATATTCCACACTATTATAATTCTATGCATTGTAATTATTTAATAGACTAATAGTAATAATATACGATAATATTATATTTTTATTTGTTGATATAGAAACATTTGATTGAAATAGGTTGCTAGTTATTCTGGACCGACAAACTGTCAGACGGTTATTGAATATGAAAGGAAGCAAATACGTAACCTCAAAACAATTTAAGGAAATATAAACGTAGCTTTTTTACGAAAAAAAAAAGAGTTGCAAAATATGGATTTAAATAGTTTTAGTACACGTATGCAAACGTGGAGTGGAGCAAAACGATACAGTTTCCTATACATCATCACCGTATTTGCTCTTACTGCGTAAGGGGTGGAGTCGGCGGCTGTGGTGGTGGTGGTGGTGGTGGTGGTGGTGGTGGTGGTGGTGGTGGTGGCCACGGCGGTGGTGGTTAGGGAGGTGTCAACGGCGGTGGCTACGACGGTGCCTACGGCAGTAGCAACGAGACTGCAACGGCGATGTTGCAGCGGTAGTGGTGTTGGTGGCGGTGAAGGTGGAGGAGAAGGCGGTGGGGGGATGGGAGTTTCGGAGGCGGCAGAACTGGCGGAGGCGTTCGTGAAAGCGGAACCGGCGGTGGAGATGGAGACCGCTGCTGCAGTGGAAACGGCCGCGGTGGCGGAGGTGGTAGACGCGAGGGGGATGAGGTGGAGGAAGTAGGGGCGGAGGCGGCGGCGGAAGTAAACATGGATGCCACAGCGGCGGTAGCGGTGGCAGTGACAGGGGCGGTCGTGGAAAGGCGGATGAGGTGGTGGCGGAGGCGGTGTTCGCGAGGCGCTACGCTAACGCGATTGCAGCTGGTGAGCGTAGGCGCGCGCGTGGATGGTGAGAAGCGGCGCGGGAAATGGCGCAGGCGGCAAACGCTTCGCGGATCAGCCGAATTGAAATGAACTTTTTTTAACGGCGACTCTCCGTTCTCGGCCAGCATTTGACGTCCTTTTTTGTCCACAGGGTCCTACACATTGCCGTATTTGGACTTGCGTTCTAAAAAGGCAAAATATATTGTAAAAATAACAATAAAAACAACAACAATAATAACAGTAATGTACTACTAACACATTTAAACTGATCGTACGGTAACGGCAAACAAATCGGATGTTGTTATCTTGGATTTGGAGATAAACGTACTAGACTTCGCCGTGCGGTCGAAACATAAACAAGGAGGCAGAGAAACGTCTTAAATACAAGAGTGTGGAAATCGAGATCAGCTGAATGTAGGGCGTCAAAGCACAAGTTGCCTCGATAGTTATCGGAGCTCTGGGAGTTTGTTCCGCAAAATTTGTGATATAACTTTGCTGAACCCAGATCATTCCAATGAGTAGGAAGTGAAACACATCGCTTTTTTGGGAAGAGACCACATTTTGCGCACAGTGTTGAAGAGAGACAGTCCCTATAACTACTCCTTAGAAAGCTGGTTGCATCCCGGAGTAGATTTTATATTCAACCGATGCATAACGTGAATTAGAGAAATTATAATTATTAACTCTCGCAACAAAGGGTTAACAATAGGAAAGTCTGATCCATATAATCAATGTGCCACAAGTGACTATTTTTGGTTTTTCGCAAACGGTTCACGACATTGGAAACTTCAGGATGCCAAAGACATTCACAGGATGACAAAGACATTCATTTATCTCAAGAAGAATATTTACCATATATGGTAGATTAGAATACAAAGACTTTGATTTTTAAATTCATCCTGCCCAATACAAGAATAATCCATACCATTTTAAATATTCGGCACTCGTCTTGTGTTTGTGTATTTGTCCCACCGTATTTTTGTTTCGGGCAGGTCACTAGTCATGAGATAATATCAAATGAAATAAAATACTAATCAAAACAAAGTTAAGAAATATATATCTTAAAAGTTTCAACTGAATGAACTCATGTATTAGTACTTACCAACACTGTTCATTGATTGGAAAGCGTTAATTTCCCATACGCGTACCGCAAACAAGACATGACCATATAACACAATTGAGTACTGCAAATAAAACAAAACACTGGGGTAACATGAATCAACATCGCTGCCGCCTCTCATATTGACAATGATCCCAAGATTATAATCATGAAAATTTCCACGAATTCATACTAAAAATTAAAATTCCTAACTCGTACTAAAGTGTCTTAGGCGTACTTATGTAAACATTTAATTTGTACATAAAAACGTACATTTTGTACTAGTTACGTAAATAACCATGCGAAAATATGGCACCGGAGGGGCTCTGTTTTTGCAGAGGCTGCTGTCAGGAAAACCGCAAGCAGGTGTGCTGCTGCAGAACGCGAAAACACGAGAGCGAACGAGACGCCAAATTAAGTTTTAAAAATCAATCCCAGATTCCGAACACACATCATATGGTCTCGTTTCTGTCAGATTGCACTTTTTACGTAACAAATGGTCTACATCGATGCAGGAAAAACGGAAATGTCACGAAATATGAAACTATCAGGTGTCATACTACGTGGCGGGCATGCTGAAACAATCCTGAGTCGCTTTGTAGAACAAATGAATTAAAGAATGTAAATAAAATCACTAAACACGTGCTGTCTGTTTCACTGATTATTATTTTCTCCAGATACATTGAGTTACTTCAGTGAAATTACTTCACTGAACAATTTTTTAAAACGAAATGTATATAATTGTCTCATTGACTGTAATTTTATTTTTTAAACTGCATATTTTTTTCATTTTCTCTATAGCCTCAATATATAATATTCTTCGTAGTTTCCAAAATTTGTTTTTTTTAATACACAGAATACGGTAACACGTTTCGATGCACCAGGAGAAGAAAATATCAGTTGATTTGTCTCAGTTACAAAATTCAAACTACAAACATTTCTGGAAAGTCATTACAGTGTCAGCCCTTTCAACTACGTATTGCAGTACATTTTTAGTACGTTAAAAGCACATAGAGATAAAAGAGTACCAAAGAATTTACTTGGCTAGGAAACGTCCATGTATGAAGCAATGCACGTTAATGCAAAGGGAAGTACAACATACAATAATAAAATGTGTGGTGGTGGTGGTGATGGTGGTGACTGATGTCCTATTAGTATTAAGGGCACATATTTAATGGAGCAATAGCATATTATTTTAACATAACTTGACAACAAACTAAATCCTACCTACTACTGTTTCACATTCCACGTTTCCCTCGTCTATTAAGTGTGCGCCATTCAAGACAAAAATATTTATTATATATCCAGTTGACATCGGTCACCAAATACTACCAAATGTTAAATTACAAACTTCGTCCTGTATGGAAAACAAAAATTCACTATAATACAGCTGACGACTATCCACGCATATCTGAGAGACCCGGAATGAGTGAACGCCCTGTGGGAGCGAGGCTTGTTCGAGCAGACGTCGGGAGGCCAGCGCTGGGCCGCGGAGGAGTTAGCGTGCAGCCCATTAGGGCCGATGGGAGACGTGGCGCTAGGAGCGTGTGACTGCGGGGCATGGCGGAGACGGAGAGGTCATCCGGAGACGGTTGGGCGTCGAGGGCGACAGCCCACGCCCCGCACGGGGCGACGCTGCGGACGGGCGAGCGGGGGCGGAAACCGGAGACCCGAGCGGCGCGACCGGGCAGGGGGCAGCGGGGAGAAGGAGCGCGCGCGCGAGAGAGAGAGAGAGCGGTCGCCCCGCAGGCGGGGAACATTACAGACTGTTATTCTGATATATTCCAGCCGCCACGCACACGGACAGTTTACAGCAAGCGAACCGGACACATGCTGCTCAACCAGGTCGCTAACTGGGAACCAGCCGCACAGCCATCGAGACACGCGGCCGGCCTGCAACTGCGGCTGAATGCCCGACATCAGGCCGAGAGAGGGGACACTAAGCCAGCTGGTCGACTGCGGAGTAACGACGGCGGCGGCGGCGGCGGCAGCGGCGGAGGCGGAGGCGAGTCAGTTGCTCACACGCACAGTGTACCCACTTAATACAGTAAAATAATAATTCGTATATCTCAATTCCTTTATTACACAGCTTTAATTTACATATGAAAACATCCGAAAAGAGCGACAAAAATTAACGTTTCTAACCACGAGAAAAGGGTGAGGAAGAAGCTCGACAAGGTATGACCATATACAATCTTGAACATCTCTAAAATATTAAGACGAAGACAAAAAACGGCTGAGATAACTCAGATAGTTTTAACGTTGTCTCTACAGTGGTGATAACCGGAAGGTCCTAGGGTTTGACTCGCAGATTTTCGACCCTACTTGCTAAGGACTAGATCGAATTCCGTTACGATCCGGAGAAGAATTTTAGTGCCCTGCTGCTCTGACCGGCCGGCTGCTCTGATCGATAGTTTTCTGTGGTTTCTCCGTCCAATATCAGGCGAATGCCGGTATCCTAACCAACGAGCAACGGTCCACGCGCGACCATTCCTTACCCTCTCTTGTTCTATCCTCTCCCCTTACACACTCTTACACGCACTACCTTTCCATACTAGTTGGGACACCAGTCGGGAGCTTAGAACGTTCCAGCTTGACTAGTGCCCTGATGGGGAAATATCCTGCAAGCTGACATGTAGGTCGGCGCCGAATCTTCCATCGAGCGGAGGAATACCATTACCTGCCGAGATAAATGCCCCTAATTACTCTAAAGAGACTAATGACCAAACTAGTTGACGTTCTCGAAACTATCAATCAGGAAAGTCAAAGCAACTCTTTCCCTTGAAAAGAAAAAAATAAGGAGCAAGTTGAATATGCATAAACTGATACATAATTTGGTGTAATTTCTTGCAATGAATACTCATTGTGACCATGTATGTAAAGCAACAGCGTCTGATCTGCATCATCAACTATAGCGTGCCTCAGCTGACTAGAGATAATGCAAAACAGATTTTACATGGCTGAGCCCTGGAGCATTGTAGTTTCTCTGAGATTATCTGGGTCCGTCCCGGATTCTCAAACTTTCCTTTAATATTGTTGACTTGTATCTTCAGAAACTGGGTGATATCATTTCAGAAATCATTTAAGAAACAATATTATCCATTTGAATTTTTCTTCAATGTTTATTCTCTTTATATATAAGAAGCGCAAAATTAAGCACAAATTTGTATGGCATGTTCCAGTATAAAATTGTGTGTACTGCAGTTTTCTTGAGAAAAGAAGAAACTCTTTAAGATTTACTCCTAATACCACAGCAGCATTGACTTAATCTTAAAACAAGAGCGTCAAATTTTCATTAAATAGAAAGGCCCATATAATAAGAACAATCAAATTTTGACATCAAAACACTGCACAATACACTGCAGAAAATATTTTCTTAGCATTTAAATTAAAACAATACATGGAACAGTTTTCAATTATCTGTAAAAGGGTAATAATCATTAAATGGAATGAGAATAGCATCTCAATCTGACCAACGCAGGACAAAACAAAAATTTCCTGAGATGAATTTTCGTTCGCGAAGTTGCGAGGTTATGCACACTGTGCGGCAGCGACGGCTGCGGCTGGGGCGGCTGCGTAGAGGGATGCCCGCAGCGGATCAGCCGAAGGGGCGGAGGCGCGGTGGGGTGGGGTGGAGCGGGGCAGAGCGTAGCGGAGCACAGCGTTGTGCGGGCGAAGGGAAGGAATATGTTAATTACCGTATGGAACGCGAAGCGGATACCCTGCATTAAATGTGCGTGATACGTGTTTAGAGGAGATGGAAGGCAAAAGCTTCCGTCTACCCGACAAAATAGACCCGTGAGATGCATGCATTCGGATATGAATAAACTCTCTGTTCTTCCTTTCGCGGTATCTCTGAACAAACATGTGCTTCGCATTGGTGTACTTCGCGTTCTCCTCTGCAAAGTTTTGAAAAACACAAAAAAACACAAATGGCGCAGACATGATCGAAAAAAATGCGAAGTTGTGCTTTAAAATCAAAGATCTCAGGAAAATTGTTTGGTCTGTTGTTCTGCAATATTTTACTTATCCTTACTTATATTTAAGTTATCCTGTCGACGTGGTATTTTGAGGATATTACTTGAGAGCGCAATAGTTTTTTTTTAATTTAATGAGGTGTGTCTTTCAATACAGAAATAAGGACAATTTAATATAATTTAAGAATACGAAAATGTGAATTTTAAGGACAATAATCGTATCTTTTAATTCCAAAATATTTATATTCCAAATTGCTTAACATTTTTAATTGAATTTATGTCGTGTGTGGTTTAAATGAATTGAATGGATAATGTTTATGTAGATTTTAGTTCTCCAGAAACTCTCCAACAACACAAAAGATGTATTGATAATTCAATTTAATACTCATATTTAAGAATTATGGTAGGGATCCTTAAGCTCAAGTAACATGCAGAGATTGCACGTCTCCCCATAATACGTCAAACATAGTTTTTAACTACTTTTCGACGTTAAATATATAAAAGAGAAATATTTACATCAATATCTCTTGAATAGCAGTTTGATACTTTGATACTGTATTTGATGCCGGAACCAATGACAAATTTCTATAGTAAAGAAATTTCTCAATGCGTCATTGCACACACATTAAATTTCAAACCTCCCATATTCCATGGGAACGTAGGAGACAAATTGCAAAAGATATGATAATGAAATTGCACAATAGGGTACAGAAACTCAAACAATTTTTACTCTTGCCCCAGAACTTTCAATTATTACCACCAGCGTGCGTCAGAATCGTATAAAGTGAAAATGTCAACTCCTCAGCAACCCAACATCTGCATCTTCGTTAGCAAGAATGCCAATGTAATAATGGTAGACATCTGAAGGACGTGAATTAAAAATATGTGCATCACCGATGATTTGTATTCAGTTTAAAATGTTAAAATTGCATCACACAGAATTTGTATTAGCTATTAAAAATCAAAGATTATTCATCGGGTCTAGGAATATAAAATGCTAATTTTAATATTTAAATAAAGGGTAAATACAAACTCTATATTAAGGAGATTTTCGTATGTGATTTCGGATACGTATGTGGATTGGCTGAAGCTACCAACAAAGGAGATCTATCTTTTCAATGTAGCTTTTCTGGTCTGAGTTTGAATATATAAATTTGATATTTGAATATGTTATAATCCCAAACAGTGAAAATACAAGGATTACAAACATTCCTTTGGACGTATGTTTGTCAACACTCCGTGATGTACGGGGGAGAAGACTGTAATCTACGCACGCTCTCTTGAGTTCAGAATCCCTACCCCATGTTTGCCGTGAAAGTCAAGACGTTATTTGCTCCCGCCGTATCATTTGTCAGGAACTACTCAATTAATACCACATATCCTATAGGGTAAACGCGTCTTCCTGAGTGCTGTGTGTCAGGTAACGTTACCACCTTGGAAATTCATCACCGTTTCTGTTAGACTCACAAACCACTTAGATGTGTAAGGGTGTACTATCAAATATCGCCATTATTTGAAGAGGTTTCACGTGCTGTTTAATCAGATTTCCATAGACCGATAAAATTTGGCTGAATTGATCAGGTGATGTTGGCTTTTGAATACAGTAGAAACAAACGTTTCTTTACCAACGATTTCAGTTTTTATATGATATTTTAATATAGTTATTTATATCCTGTTTTAAATGTTAAATAATTACAGTTGAGAAAATGGTGTTTGAATGAAGAATAAGAAGCAAACATAGCAGCCATAATTTAAACAATCATCATACGTGTGTAACAAATTGTGTGAAAAGTGAAAGTAAGAATTGTTACATGCGTATTTGATTGTAATAGAAATATAATTACAGAAAGTGAACGCACATGTGAAATCAATCTACAATTTATGAATCCAATAACATTCGTTTCAAATTGAACAATATCATTTCTGAATAATAATTCTTATTTCTGGGTAAAGCTATTAAAGTAATCACAATTGGTATTCTTCAAAATGTGTTTTTGGTCTCAATGAATGCAACTCAGTAATTAACGTTTTAAGCTTGATGATTTAGTCCTGTATGGGTTCCAGAAGGGATAGTATATTTTGCTTAGAAAGAACGTCGAGTCTTGTTGATTTTGTCATTATGAACACGAAACAAAGAACCAAGAATTATTTTTTTTTCCTCTTCTAGAAACTTATCTAAATGTTCCTAGGTCCACGAGATTTTCTCTGACACAGTGTGATTTCATAACTTCTATCAACAATGTGCCCCCAAAATATTACTGACGGGGAACACGCCATCAGTTGGAAACAGGTTCGCCACACAAGACACAAGAAAATCAAGGAAACCAGCGGGGCAGGAAGTTAAATCATTAGAAGACAAATAACACAAAAATATCTAAATATCATAAATTCACCTAATTATATTCCTTCCGGTTATTAATAAAGGTGCGGCATCTTCCAGTAATTAAATGTGTAGGGTAGTAGCAAAGTACAGGATAGTAGCAGAATTTATCAAAATAGTACGTTCTCGTACAAGAAAAATTCTGACCCCTGCTGCTCCAATATAGAATAGCGACCGCATCAGCAACACCACGGAAACAGACGATTTAATTCAGATCCATAAAATATTGAAAAGTCGCCGAGGCTTTCGCCGAACTGCCGCAAGCAAATAGAGCCCAACACCGTTCCCACCCTCGATCCACTAAACGCTTTCTGTCGCCGGTTACTCCATACGCGTTTCTCGGTTTGAGATAGAAACGGCATCAAAAAAAAGGAAGCGCGAAGCGAATATTGATAAACGAAGGGACGGATTTCAGTCCGAAAACACTTTGTTCCACTCGTGCGCCGGGGAGGCGCCCTCCTTTCGCATTGAAGTCGTAACGCACTGTTTGGCATCGAGATCGATTCGCGGAATCGCCGCTCGTGGGCACGACGAGTTCGCGCCGACTTTGCCCCCCCCCCGCCCCCCCTGCCGCCGCCGCCGCTGCGTCGAGTTCACGCAGATGTTCGCGGTCGCCGGCGGAGCAGCGGAGGTGAGGGCCCCGGCGCCATGCGTTCGCGTCGCGAGTGGGGCGCGGCGGGGCGGGGCGCGTCGCGGCTGCACGGGGGCGGCGGACGCGAGGGGCCGCCCGGGGCGCGACCTGGCGGGCCGCGGAGTGGTGGAGGGGGAAGGGGGGTGAGGTTCGGGGGGAGGGGGAGGGCAGGACCGACGACCGCGTGGCCGGCGGCAGCTGCGCGCGTGTAAGTTAAATATGAAGCCAATTGCGTGGCTGCCTGAAGTTTTTAATAAGTTTATCCGCCAGCAACGTCATCATTCTCTGCCGGGCGGCGGTGTCAGTTTGAAATATGTTTCACAGTTTCGCTTGGTCATATCGGATTTAATTGAGTAATAGATTAATTGTGCAAGTAATTAAGTGCTTTCCCCCCGGCCCGCGCACGCGCCCGCCCGCGCTGCCGCTCGGAAAATTGTATCGGGTGCCAGGCAGCGACAGGGGCGGCGCGGCGCTGGGCGGCGGTGAACGGCGATGGGAGGCGCTGGGCGGCGGTGTGCTGTGGGCGACTCTGTGCGATGGTGTGCGGTTCCCGATGTGCGGCGGTGGATGGAGATGGGGGCGGTAGGCGGCGGTAGGTCGCGGGAGGCGGCGGGAGGCGGCGGGAGGCGGCGGGAGGCGGCGGGAGGCGGCGGGAGGCGGCGGGAGGCGGCGGTGAGCGGCGGTGGGCAGCGGTGGGCAGCGGTGGGCGGCGGTGCGCGGCGGTGGGCGGCGGTGGGCGGCGGTGGGCGGCGGTGGGCGGCGGTGGGCGGCGGTGGGCGGCGGTGGGCGGCGGTGGGCGGCGGTGGGCGGCGGTGGGCGGCGGTGGGCGGCGGTGGGCGGCGGTGGGCGGCGGTGGGTGGCGGTGGGCGGTTCTGGATGAAGGTGTGTGCGGGGTCGGCGGCTCCGAGTGGTGATATGTGCAGCGCTGGATTGTGCTGGATGATGCTGGATGGTGCTGAGTTGTGCTGGGTGGCGCTGAGCGACGTTCGATGGTGCTACGCCGCGCTGGGCAGTGCTCGGGGGCGTTGGGTGGTGACGCGCGGCGCTGAGTGGGGCTGGGAAGCGCTGAACAACACTGGGTGGAGCTGGGCGGTGCTGGGCAGTGCTGGGCAGTGCTGGGGTGAGCAGGGACGCAGTGTGCGGTGTGCGCGTTGAACAGCGTTGAGCAGTGCTGGGCGGCGCTGCGCGATGTCGTGCGGAGCCTGTGCAGGGCGGACCCGACACGCCCGCTTCAAGCGCTGCCCCGGGCGCGCGGAAGTGGCGGCCTACCGGTGCGTAGCCCTGTGGCCCGCGGCGCATTCCGTGGCCTCGTGCGGAGAAGGGCCGTGCCGCGCAGGGCCGGGCGGCGTGGAGGACGGCGGGGTGGAGCAGGGTGGGGCGGGGAAAGACGCACGGAAGCAAGAGGGAGGAGCGGTACCCGGCTATGCGGGACGCCGCTGCCTTCTCCCCTCGCCTCCCGCCCCCGCCAGGGTCCTGCGGCGGCGTCGACAAGGGGCGGAGGCTGCGGTCGCGGCCGGGAGGAGCGGCGCGGGCCGAAGCGGGGAGCAGCGGGTGTGGAGAAGTGCGGGGGCGGGGCGCAAGAGACCGCCTCCGTTGCACCTGAAGAGGCAGCTGGAGCGAGAGAGTGGGCGGGCGGACCCTGCGGCCGGCCCGGACCCACGCGCGCCCCGCATGCTCGATTTTCGCAGGAGAGGCGCGCGCGCGGCGAAGCGCGGGGGATGGCTGGGAGGGGAAGGGAAGGGAGGGGAGGGGAGCGGACGGGATCGGGGAGCGGAGGCGGGGAGCGCAGGCCTCCAGCGGGAGAGAGTGCCGGGCCCAGTGCCCGGAGCGCGGTTTCTGGACCGCAAAAGCCCGGAGGGGAGCGGCCCTCGACCCGCTACTACACTGCTCTTTGCTCCATTTATCACGCTGACTAGGCGTAATGAATGGTTTCAGAATTGCAGAAGATACTAACTCGGAGTAATTAAAAACAGTTATTTTGTGTGGTGGTTATGTGAGCATGCACTGGCTGTGGGGAGTATAGTATCCAATTTATAAACTTCTGCAGAACTCCTGACATCTACTAGAAACGGGGATTTTCCAACCTGTGCGATCTACCTAATATCTGGGCTTAATGTTCCAAAGTTCGGTCCACGTAGATGCTGCCTGGCACGATTCGCCGGTTTACGGGACGAAAAGGCAAGCTCCGGAGGCCGGCGAGAACGCAGACGCGTGCTCTGACAGTTTAAAACCCTCAACACCTGCGAAGGCGCCTTTTCATTGGGGCGTAGGGATATGAAGGATTGATTTCACGCAGTAGGTCACGAGTGCAAAGAGCTAAAATAAAATAAGCGATCTTATTATGCAATTCGCATCGAAATTACATTCAACTCAGAAAATCTACATCAACAACGGATTCAGCTAACTTGAATACAATATTCGTTTTTATTCTTTTTGGATTCTATTTTGTTGTCACAAACCCACAAATTAATAATCATATTGTTTAAAATATTAGTAAGTACATTAAATTAGTGGCTAAATTAATAATACAAAGCTTTAACGAGAGTAAAGTAAGTGAACATAATACTAATAGAAAATTTGCCTCGACTTAACCAGATTGAGGCAATCTCCTTTATGTCCTTTACAATTTGAGATTGGAATTGGTAAAAGCTTTGATGCAAAAATACGTATGGAAATATTTTAAAATTTCCTCTCTTCAAAACTTTTTATAAGTTTTAGAACTTTTCAATAATAAAGAGGACATTTTATTAACATTTGTATAATTCGTTTCCTGGGTCCAACTCAGCGTAATATTAATTATTAGCAATACTAACTTGTTGGAAGGAAATAAACATTTTACGTATTGCCATGTCCTTTGTGTCAGAAAATTTTATGATATAGACATAGAGGGCACTATAGATATTTCTGATGTGTGGGAGTAGAAATGGACGCTTTTCCTCTTTTGTGCCAAAATGGCCAAAATTCATATTTATGACAATTATTGGCCATTTTGACACACTTTAAAAATATCACAAATATGCATTAAATAAAGTTTTGTCAATATTTTAAAAGAAAACGATTTTTTTTAAATTAAAAGAAACATTAGAGACATAACAGCTTGTTTAGATTTAACTTGTAGAAAAGATTTAATACTGCTTACAAATAAAGAAACTTACTCTAAATCATAGGATAGACACCGACATTTCAATGGAATAATGCTGATCTCAAATCCAGCCAAATATTGTTTATATAAATATCGAAAATCCTAATATAAATGTGTTCTTCACAAGCTTAACAAATCCATTTTCACAAAAACGATACCGTAAATAAAAACACATTGCTAAGAAACTTCGTCATAATGAACGAACAATGGTTACGAAAAAAATTGCACACAATAAGCTGCGCAGTACTAGTCGGTGCGAACGGAGAACGGAAGACGTTATCAAATTTAAAGTTTCCATCTGGAAAGCAGGCGTATGTCCTACTTCTCGCGTGGGTGAGAGAGGTGGCGGTTGGGAGTGGAGTGTGGTGGGGGTGGGGGTGGAGGAGGTTGGGGTGGGGCGGGAATCCGCCGCCCACGCTCTGGCGACCGCACGGCGAGTTAATAAAACTGCGGGGCACAAAGGTATGCCTCCAACGCACGCGCGTTGTCGCGCAGCGTCCCATGGGTGCGCGCAGTAGCCGCGCAGAAGAGGAGGCCAAATGGAATGGGACTTCGGGTGGGAGGGCGGGATTGCTGCAGGGATGGCGAAAGAACATCCATGTTTTTAACACATCGATATTTTGAAGCGGAAACATCGATATAACACCGATGTTCTGCTTTCGATGCTTTTTTAAATCGATATATTTGTGCAGAAACTCGATGCATTGAAAAAATATTCCCGTCACTTAAATAAAATTTCCAGTGTCTAGTATTTTATTTGTGGATTGCTCGCAATCAACAGCCATCCCTGTCACTATTGTCGATCCACAGGCGGTACGAAAACCATTCCTATTCGCAACCATACCCCGGTGCCCTTCCCTTATTACCTTTATTTTGTACATCGTAAAATCGTGAAGCTGCAATTTGAACCTTGTCTAATGAAAACATTGATTAGAAAATGAAGATGACTGTCAAATTTGAGGCAGAATATAATTTTCATTCCTATTAGTGTGTTATGTATCATATTAGAACAAGAACATTTAATCATATTCAAAAGATAGATATTTACAACATCGATATTTTATTACTGTTTTCATCGACATCGAAAACATTTTGGTGGCGTGTTGGTTGGGGGTTGGTTGGATTGGTTGGAAGTTGGTTGGGAGTTGATTGTCATTGTTTTTGGTAGTGGTGGTGTAGGCTGGGGATGAGTTTAGTTTGTGTTGATTGAAATTTGTTCAGGATGGATGCGGTTTATGAGGTTGGATGGGGCTGATTGATGTTGGTTGGGGTTGCTTGGGGTTAATTGGTATTGGTTGGGGTTGATTGGATGAGGTTGATTGGGATTGGTTGGGGTAGATTGAGTTTCATTGGGGTAGATTATCGGAATTTGTGATTTTTGGCTGGGATGGGTTTCGGTGGGGTTGGATGGGGTTCGTTGGGGTGGGCTGGGGTTGGTTGGGGTTGAGTGGGATGAGTAGGAATGCGTGAGATTACGTGAAATACTGGCGATGAGTGGGTTGTGGGTGAGGATGGTGCGGTTGACAGAGGCGTGGAAGCGCTTTTTGTGGAGGGATGGGCAAAGCGGGCGCGAACACAGTCCTGGGGTGTAGCCGCGAAACCGCCTAGTGACACAGACCACGCACAGGAGGATGAGAAGAGGGGCGGGGGACTGCGGACTCGCCGGGAGCGGCTCAACCGGTAGCTTCACAAACAAAAATATTTATGAACATCACTCAAATTGTTTCTGGGCAAACCCACCTCGTCCTGATTACAGGCTCTGAAATATTCCGCATGGGGGAATAATTCACTTGAACAGCTTTAATAAGTTAGCAAACCTCTGCCGTGACGCTGGTAAATTCGTATTGATGAGCGCTGGGGTCGCGCGCGGTGGCAATTGCGCGGACACCGCTCCCCGCTGCTGTCTGGCTAGTTGGGAAATTATTTTGGAGCAAAAAAGCGTTGCGCACACAGAGGGGCGGCGGCGCATGCGCAGTCCAGCCGGCGCCACCCCCACCCGCTCCGCCGCCGCCACGCCCCCGCCACGCCCCCGCCTCGCCCCGCCCCGCCTCGCCCCCGCCGCCTAGCCGCCGCCGTTCACAAACACAAGCAGAATGTTAACGTAGCTATATATTTGCACGGCATCCATATTGTAGCATTACCGTGATGTACGGCGGGCGGCGGCGGCGTCAGCCTCGGCGTGCCGCGGCCGCCTGGCTATCGACATGGCGGCGAGGGCGGTGGCGGCGAGGACGTCGCGTCACGTTCGCCGCTCTCCTCATCCCAGTCCCCCCTCCCCCCGTCCTCCCCCCGGCACCGGCTCCGACGCAATCCGTGCGCCGTGCCGCGCCGGGCGGGGGGAGGCGTGCGGCCCGGGCGTGCTTAGGACCAGCCCGTAAACGCCGCATAGCGTCGCACGGCACGGCGGATTGCGATCCCCCCCTCCCACGCCGTCGCCGCCACGCCCACCGCCACCACCACCACCTGTGACGTCCGCACGTTCGTCTGCCGCTGAAATTGCATAAGGTTTACTCCCAGAGGAAACGGCACGCCTGGAATCCCAAAAACGTGTCACGTGGCACGTCTCATTTACGATCCAGCCACGTTGCCTTTTACGATACCTTACGTCCAGCAGAATCGACGATCCCCCTTTAACGTCACGCATATCGCTGAATGAATAAATAAATGCAGATAATGAGTACTAAGAGGACGGGAAAGGGCGGTTGTATTCCGACGTAGGAAAGGTCGAGCATAATGCACTCACGGGGAAACCCCCGGTGTAAAAAAGGGAACGATCGAATATCAGGGAGGTATGGAGCGTAAACCGCAAGGAACGTGAGAAGATACCGCAAGCATGTTGTAAACTAAATTACGTTGGAGGTAGTTGCTACTAATTCTGTGTGTCAGGTGCAGAAAGCATAGATGGACTAGAAACTGAAGTAAAATAACTATTTCTACCTTTAGCGAGTTCTGATTTACAAGTTCTTAAACAAATTTACGATATTATTATAGGCTTCTTCATTTCTTGTAAGGGTGTTGTTTAAAGTATGATGGAAAGAAACAAATATACGGTTTTCACCATTTTATAGGAAACGTCTACACCATAAAAACAATACTTTAATGAGGTGCCAATAAAATATTAAACGGCATGTTTCATAATGTCCCAAGTGACACCAAGAAACTAAAAACTTAACAGGAATCTTATGACAAATACAGTTAAAAGAACTCCAGCTAAAAATATGGTAGAAACATTTTTTAAAAGCGTAAAAATTAAAAAAAAATCTCCCTTAATAACTTAGCACTTAGAAAATAAAATATAAATCTAATTAAATTTGACACAAAACATAAATAATGCATTAATCATTTAAACATTTAAACTATTGTATACCATTATTTATAATATTATGAAGTTTGCTGTCTTATAAACTTTGGTTCACTTTACTCGAGACTCAAAAGTGTCTCCAAAAACTACATTCTACGAAATAAAAAATAAAAAGTTTGAAATAGTTATAGTTTTGTCTCGGATTTCAAATATGCAATCAAAATATAGATTGATGAACTTTCCAAGCTGCCCCACTCCGCCTCTAGAAGGCATGTTTTATTACATTTGAATGACTTCTTTCATTAATTAGTTAGTTCACTCACTCACTAATTCATTTAGTGTCAGCTCTCCATAGGCCACAGCAACTCTTCAAAAACTCAAGTTGTAATTTGTCGTCTCACTTGTGATTTTGTTTCAAAATGTCCGTCCGTCTCTCTATTTCTGCGTCTGTCCGTCTGAGCGTCTCTCCTGTCTGTGAACATTAGCGCATAAACACACAGAATCTTCACAAAAATGGATATTATATAAAAGATTTAGCTAGTTAGGCAGTTCCTAGAAATTGAAACCGATCGTTTAATTTTACTTTACAGCCTCTGAGTCATTTTCAAAATTTTCTCAACAGTTGCACCAAACCTCGAAAATTTCGAAAATTGCAAAACTTTAAAATTTGTAATCTCTCTTCTATACTGATATTATTGTAGGTAGAGATTGTATAAAATAAAATCTGTTTTTCGACATTAGATATTAATATAATATCATGTACAATTTTCTCAAATATGAGGGAAGTGTGTGTGAAATCGCGAAAATACAGAAACAAGATTTTTCAAAACCTGATACGCATTTTGTTTTTAATTTTACACTTGATTAGATTCGCTTAATGTGGCGTATCTCCTATTTTCATTAAAACGTCATAAATTATGAAAATTTGAAAATGTTCAAATTTGTACTTTATTTGTCGTGACAGTTAAAATTTAAAACCAGGGCGGTGATATAATGCTAAGGACGTTGATGGTGGTAATTGCGCACTCAAGTTCAAATCCCAGCCCAGACAAATATTTTTACGGTTTAAAACCCCTTACAGAGGGATGCGTTGGGTTAAAGAGGCGATCCTACGTAAAATAAGTCACAAAAATGTATGCTAGCCGTCATAATATTAGCAATTGAATTCAAATGCGTGAAATTTCCTCACGGCCAACTTGTATTATAATGGAACGTAACCATGTCTGTCGTAGGACCGCTAATTTGTTCTTCGTTTTTATTCAGACAGGTTTTTCACTTTTAGATTTTTTACCACAAAACGTTTGTTTCTTATATCGTCTTCTAATTCCACGAAAACATTTATTTTCAATTTATTTTCATACGGAGTTTTTTCGAAATATTTCAATATCTTCAGACAGAACTATCGGAATAAAAAGTATTTTTGCATAGGACATCCTACGATGATTTATTACACTAAACATCTCAGAAGGTATGCAGGTGAAACATTTGTATTCTGAAATATAAATACTGTACACGTTCTACCACTTTGTGTACATTTCTGAATATGAGCTTTGGTTATCTGTATGTTGACATCGATTCAGTGTATTTAATCCTACATAATAGATGAAGGATTAAAAGCTATAGCAGTATAAATATATGCAGCTTTCAAATGTAATGCTTACAAAGAAGTAGTGGAAAAACCTTGTTCTGTAATATTCTACAAAAATAGTTTCAATAGAGATGAATTGAATGCGACGAATATGTACTAGGATGTGTTCAGCATGAACTGAAATTAAAAATCACACATTAAAAAGTGCCCTTTAATTATACACCGTATTTCATAATCACGCAAATAACTTCAATGCAATTTTATAATCACGCAAATAAGTTTAATGCAATTTCATAATCACGCAAAGCATTCATTCTGCGAAACAAAACTATCACTCGATTGATATCTTTAAGCCGATGAAATTACTTCTAGAATATAATTCAGCAAGAGAAGAGTTGTTAAAGTTTTTCCCAAGTGCTTCATTTCTTTGTTTGCAAAGAACATATTCATCAACATTATTTATGTTCACAAATAACACTTTTACTCTACAAAACAATGTAAATCTTCTAATATTATGAAACATTCGTATTTTCTCAGAAGCTGATAGAACTTAATGCATAACAAAATGTTTTCTACTTGAACTTTCCTATTATGTATCAAAAAATTGATAAGGCAAATTTTGAATTTGTAATTTTTCCAAATTTGTGAATTTAAAAATTATATAAAAATTAGTCATGAAAATTACAATAATAGATAAGTGAAAACGAATATTACATACGATCTTTTTTTAAAATTTGTTAACTTATATAAAAATTTAAATAAACCTTTTATTGTTTTTATGTTACAAAATTAAGTTGTCACATTACCTCATAATATTCCAAGCAATGTTTCTTCTCGAATTAATAGGCAATAATGTATGTATAGCTAATAATTATGTAATTTATTAAATATATAGTTCATCATATTTAAAATTGGTTAGAGGTAACCAAGCACGGAAACAGCGATCTTTCAAAGGCAAGCGATCTCCAAAGCGTTGCCAATCATTCATAAATCCGAAATGGAATTAAACTCACCGAGTGACCGTTCACCGGCAGCTCCATCAGGAACGAGCGGCAGTCAAGGAAAACAGCTAAATAGCGCTGCACAATTCCTGGGCTATTCCGCAAATCGGTGTAATCGCCGGCACCTCGCTGCGTAAAGCGCGAGGAGGGGTGCGTGCGTTTTGGAGGTCACGCTCCTCTCACAGCAAATTGGCCAAAGCGGTGGCGGTGGAGATGGAGATGGAGATGGCGGTAGCTCGTCGTTGGCCCGCCCAACTCACGCCGCCCTCGCCCCTCCCCGCCGCCGCTTCCCCTCCCGGCTATCCCCGCCGGCCCCGCTGTGCGTCTCCACGCCCCACCCCGCCCCGCACGCGCAATCCGCGCTGACAAGGCAGACGGCGGTGCGGGCGGTCGCGCGGGCGGCGCCGCCCGCGCCGGGGGCGGCGCGTGCTTAGGATTCGGCCGTAAACGGCGACGCGCGTAATGCAGCGAATTGTGGCCCCTCCCCTACCTCTCCCTACCCCTACCCGACCCCTACCCACCCGCCCTTCGCCACCTGTAACGCCCGTGTGTACACCTGCCGACCAAATTACATAAGCTTGAAGCTTCGCTAGAAAATGGCTTCCCAGAAATCCTAAAACGTGCCACGTCTCGTTTACGATCCTCCCGTTCCCAGTTACGACCTTTTACGTTCGGTCAAATCATCGCTTGTCGTTAAAAAGTTGACTTAAAAAAAAATAAGGGAAAAGTAACGTGGAGTGCCCACGGATTAGATTAACGTTAATCCCGCAGGTGTGATTGCTATGACGTCAATCCCTCTTACGACTGCACGCAAAGAACACGTGTAACTCCTGGTCACAAGAAACCACACTTGGTAATACATTATCTTCATTCATGTTCGAATCGATGCTTTTTATTCCGATGAAACGCTCCTTCAATAGTCGCCTAAGAGCAGTTTATGGGTTCAAATATATTCGTGGGTTTTAATAACTCTCAGTGTTGACAACTTTATTATGCTATTTATTTGTCGTTTATCTGTCACTGATGCATGTTTATAAGACTATAAAATTCCATATCAGCTCTCTTTAAACAGAAATCAACTCTCTGATTTTCTATGCAAATATTTTATACCATAATAAAATATAATGTTTTTTTCGAATGAACTTTATGGCAATCTATCTGTAATAATAACGAAAAGAGAGTCAAAT
Source organism: Gryllus longicercus (assembly GCA_038098605.1). Lineage (NCBI taxonomy): Eukaryota > Metazoa > Arthropoda > Insecta > Orthoptera > Gryllidae > Gryllus > Gryllus longicercus. The sequence goes on from JAZDUA010000212.1 coordinate 801,189, forward strand.
AAATGTACACCTACACAAGTTATTCAACCGCAGGTTGCTTGGACTCGGTCAACCTTTCTTTGCAATACATTTATCATTTTAATAGTAAAGTTGTTCATTGTCTAATAAAGCCCTATTTGAATCTAATTTGAACAATATTACGTTTGGGTAGTAAATGCACAACTCGAGGTTCTTACTTCGGAAATTTTAAAAAGTACATTACGCTGGGTACATTCAAAAAATGTTTGTTCATGGACAATATTTTTGGAATTTATTATATGCATTCAGTTACGATATTTTGAGAACAAATATATTCACATGAATCTTAGACATACCATATATGCTAGCTCCTAACATTCGTGAAAATAAGACATGCTTATATGTTTTCTGCAGTTAATCTAAATTAGAAGAGTTAAAAAAGACATTTGCTTCAAAATCTCTGTCTGCTTTTTATAGAGTACATGAATTCTTGCAGATTGTATAATGAAGGAAGGAAGTCGGGATCGCCCTGAGGGAAATCCGTCAACTGTACGTTACAGCTCGTCACATTCGCTCTTACCGTGGTTTTCCCTTAAACACACTGATATTTGGGGATGAGTACCTTATTTCTAGGCTAATTTGACGATTTTGAGACGTCTGAGTTTCGTCATGGGCCATCACAGGGGTTGTAAACTCGCGAGGTAAAACGACGTCATACGATTTCAGACGACTTTTGACTTCAATTACATGAAAAGGAACCATAAACGACGGGATCAAGCAAATGGAATAACGGGATCAGGCGATGTCAAGTTCAGTGAAGGGTGTCATGATAGCTGTAAGAGAAGATCTCAAAGCGAGGAAGGACGTTTCCGGAATAATGAAAATTTTTTATTAAACTTTGTAGATTTCTAATTAAGTCTAACTCGAGAAAGAGCTGTCTCATGTGAGCATATGTTAGCCGGTGTTTGAACTTGGTAGATATTAATTTGCTTGTATTTAAGACAAGGTCTCTGTTGTCTAAATAGAGATCAACAGGTACCATAAATACTCTAATGCTAAACATGAGTCTCCATTCAGTGAATTTTTCGATTACAGTGACCCAACATTCGTAAACTGAAACTTATATATATACAGTCTATTATCATTAATGTTAGTGTGTTAAAGTTGATCCTGGGAAGATAATATCTAATTGATTATTTCAAAGAGAAAATCTCTAAATTGAAACTTTACATTCTTCAACTTTCAACGAATATTATATTATCAAATGAACCCTAAAAATGTTTTTAGGATCTGCCACAACTGAGCAAATGTTAGACATCCTTTAAAAAAACGAAATGTTCCTGATATACTACGTTTTGTGAAGAGAACATCTGCGCGAAGACTCACGGAACAATAGACCCCCGTACATCTCGCCTCCCGAAAAAATGCTGCATAATTATTTCTTGAGAATAATGTATGACTGCAGTCACAGTCTTCTTTGCAGCGCTTGGCTATCATACAAAAAGAAAAGAGCTGTGACGTACGTCGTAAAACCCAAGAATGCACGCATTTACCCACTTTACAGCCTACCTCTTCCCTCCGCAGCCATGGAAAGAGTGGTATCATTTCACTGCCGCGGCTTACATCGTCAGCAGCACTACTGAAGTCCTTTGTGCATTTTACTTTCGGTCTTACACAGCCGTTGCTGCCGACCGCATGAAAGAACAAAGCTCACGATCGAGACAAACGACTTTCGCTTGACGGAGAGCGATATACGCGGAGTGAATAAATCAAATGAAAATACGCTGAGCGCGTGCTTCTTGGAAAGCAAGCTGTAGGTTAACGAGTACATAAAATTGTGATATTCATTAAATTGCATGACCGTCATTATGTATCTTCTTAATCACAAACTTTACCTCGTTAAAATATTTATAGATAAAATAATGCTTGTGAATCGTCAAATAGGGTATTATCGAATGTGAAATATGTAGTCTCGTCAGTCATGTGCGTCTGTAGATATGTCATCATTATTTGTAGTCGTAATTTCAAGTTTAGACACAAAGAAAAGTACTACCGAGAGAGTATGGGAAAGATTAGAAGCTAAATTCTTCTAGTGCCTAACACCAAATTGCAACAAAAAGTAGAGGCAATATTTGGATTCCTTCCCAAAATCACGTCTCCAAGGGATGTTGCTGCGACAATTATTGTGCTGAGAAAGAGTTTTGGTAAACATAAATTTTATTTTCTTTGTCGTGTATCAAAATTGTCATCGAATGATATTGTTTAAAATGCGTTTTAGCCAGCGCACGCAGACATTTTCAATAATAAAATATTTAATGCAGGAAAATGTATTTCGAATTTGTATTCAAGGTTACATTATTACAGTAATCTAATATTTTTATGTAGTTTTACAAATCATATTATTCTATGATAATTCCTTATTTCAAAATTAGATGTCATATGACAACGCTAAGAAGTTCCAATCTCTCATTCCGAGCAATGCTGAAAATTTTCATGAGAAAGAAACCCATACAACATTAGGAAGGAAAAAAAGGAATAGATGAAACGTAGGATAAGATTAGATAATCCATTTTCTAAAATGTGTTGTCTCAATATGAATTAGAGTGGAAAACATATTAATGTTATTTTTATCTTTGCGAATTGAAATGGCACCAAAGGATGAAGGAATTTCGTGCAATATTTTTCACATAATGTAACGCACTAAGTTATTTGCAGCTTGAATAATGACATGAAATCAAATAAAACCATTAGTAATCACTACTGGAAATTTTGAATTTCCACTGACCCTCTATTGGCCTAAAATAAAGAATTGCTGAAGAAGGTAAGATTTTTCACTGATGCAAAAATGTTAAACGAAAATGAGCAAGGATTGCAGAGTAGTAACAGTGATCAAACTTTTATCTGGAGACCAAACAGAAATGCTGAAAGAAACATAAACTAAACAAGTCAATTTTCACTTTTTTATTGAAAACAGGAGGAAATAATAAAAGTGTGAAGGAAAAAGCTGCACTTCCGCCGTGAGACACGTGATAAAGTTGAAGAGGAGTGTGCGTTAACTCGTTTGCGTTCTTTCACCACATTTAGGTAGAAATATCATTAAAACTAATTTCAGTGTAATCGACTGTGAAAATAACATTTTCTTTATAATATATTTCCTTTCGACAGACAATAACATTGAAAGCATATCCGTTTTGTAATCGTTAATAACAATTCATTAACTAATTAATTAATATGGAATTTTAAATTTATTTTTCTCATATCTTCGAATTTCAATGAGAAAGCTAAAACGTTAAAAAAGCACAAAAAAAGTGGGTCACTAATAGGTTAAGTTGACAAACAGAAGAGCAGAATTAATGGCCTGTAATTTAAAACTACGCTTAATATTGCTGTTATACTCATCCACACTCAACAACAACAAAATTAGTAAAAATACACATACGACTTTCAAAATTACAAGGTTGAAAATCTGCCAATGTATAACAAAACTATTTAAAAACAACAATTTTCCTGTTGCCTTGTCACAATATTTTTGAAGTAATGCCTTTTGCTAAGTAATGCGTTCAAACACATTGTGGTGATGTCTATAAACTGTAGAGGATGTGGTATTTGCAATTTAAACATAATGGCATTATTTAACCACATAGCATCGGCTTCCTATTTTTTTCGAAATAAAAAAACTGAACCCTCTCCGTTCTTACGAAGATATCAATTGATTTTAAATACATTTCTTGAAAAGCAATTATTGTTTCTGTAAACAATCACGTTGTTTTTAGTTTCTGTTAAAAATATCTTTGAATATCTGTACATTAGTAAATGCGTGTGCATGCAGGCGACTTTTATACCACTGGAAGCGTTGGAACATGGCATGTTAATTAGTAAACAGACCCCTCTATCTGTATTTCCGCAGAAACGAAAAACTATTCCATACACCGAATTGATAGCTTGATTCCAATTCCCGTCACCTATAGTATCACGTGTTTCATAGCCAGACATTCATTGGAGGATATGTGAGCAAAGTGAAATATACCTCCGACAGCTGTTCCACCTACGACCAAGAACTCTTCGTCATGTCATATCCTCACCTTCCATTCCGTAAGCATTCCGCGCCGATGCTTCTCCATTTCATTCGTTTTCCGCGCTCGGCCTTTGTTTTTCCCTTTGTCCTCACGTCCTCAATTCTCTCCGCAAGTTAACACCCGTGAAGGATGTTCTCAGCGACCAGGTAGTGAATAAATAAATAAAAAAAAATACACACACAAGAAAACACGCGGTGCGTGGCGGGCGAGGACGGCTGTCCTCAAGTGCGAGGGTGGGGCAAATCTACGAGGACGTCGCCGCCTCCACCGCCGCCGTCGGAAAGTGAGAGCACTGCGAGGGAGGCGTAGCGGCTGCGGCGGAGGTGGGGGTGGAGGCGGGGTTGGGGGTGGGGGGTGGGAGAGGGAAAGGCGACGACCGCAGAGGGGGGCTGGGGAACAGTCGAGCCCTGAGAGAGTGCGGCAGTGGGAGGGGACGTTCCGGGGAAACGGACGAAGAATGGAAGTTTCTCAAGACGAAAGGGGCTTTTATAAAATTTAGTGATTTTGCGGGGGAAGCCACGCCGAGAAGGTACGAAATTAATGAAGCTCTAGAAGAAAAAGGAGCACAAAGAGGACGAGTTAGGACGACAAGAAATTCATACAGAGACTGAAGGGCCGAAATTATAACAATTAGAAGGCGCGTACAGGAAGAGGTAAAAATTTACACTTCAGACGCCTCAGCTACAAAGTGGCAGTAATGAGAAATAAAAGACAAATCCGGAGATGGGTGTTGCTCCATCACATTAAAACTGGAGCTCAAGGAACGGAGCGCGGCGCATTTAATTTCGCACTAGTCTTCTCTACCCTTTATGTATCGGAAAGCACTCGACAGGGGACCGTTAATGAGACGGCGCATGAAAACACAGGGAAAGTAAAGTGGTAACGAGAAGCTTTCTTTTTAAGAAAGTTTTTCACAATTTGTACGATAATTAATGGGGAAAGTGTGTTTGTTGTATTGGCACATATTGTAAAGTCAGTATAAACGAAGGAATTTCACAAATACAGTTCGTGCTTGGAGCAAATATACATGTGAATCTACCAGGTAGATATACTAGAAATCTACCTATCTAATAAGGAAACCTACTGATATTATTAATGCTTCTGGATCAAAAAACGAATACATTTTGGAGTAATTACAGAATGCGGGATATTATCGTAGTTAAGACAGACAGTTGTTACACAATAATTCTTGAGAGCCTCAGTCGTAACGACTTTCATATCAACAGAAATGTCTTCTGTGATCTAAAGTAAGCTATTTGCGTTCTTACTTACATTCTAGTGATGAAAGATGTTACGTTAGTTGGAAACATGAAGTTATGAAATTGATTTGATTTATTACTTAATTGCATATGTACAAATACGCTGTATAATATATGTAATATAGAGAAAGTTATGTATTGTTGCGGGAATGTGATGTTGCGGGAATGAATGAGATTTTGAACGAAAAATATATATTGTGGGGAGGCCAGATAAAAAAGTTGTTTTTGAAAACGTTTCTCTGTGTGGGTACGTGTAATTGCCCGCCACTTCGACTGTCTGTATCTATCCGCCCGTCTGTCTGTCCATCCGTCTAAATGCCCGACCTGTTCGTCCGTCTGTCCGTCTGTCGTCCGTCTGTATGAGTCCCCCGGCCTGCCGCCCTTCCGTCGATGTCAGTCCGCCCCCCGCAAGTGTCTACCCGTCCGTCAGAGTGTTTGTCCGACCGTCCGTCCATCTGCGCAATTGCCTTACAACAGAAAATCCAATATCCCACTGGCAATATCATCGGTGAAGCAAAAAAAATCTATTTCAACTTTCAGCCTTTAGTCGCCCAGAATGTCATGATTTTGACGGCAATAGTCTATTATCGGTACAGACCCCTGATTGAGAGTTACTAACCAATGACTTACTAGATTAGGGTTAAGCGGTGTCTACTTTAATCGAGGAGAAATTTTAATTAAAAATGTAGCCATTTTGAGAAAATTTAGAAACTGTTATTGATACCTTATGTAAAGTGCACTCAAAAATCAAAATATACAGTTCCAACTCGCATGATCATTAGTTGGTTCACATATATTGGGGTATATCAATTTTGGAGAAAGGCGTGAGAACGGTTTAGGCGCTAGCGTTGACCACAGAGCCGGACAGACAGATGATTTGCCGTCAGTCATTTTTTTGCTGTCAAGGACCCTCAAAATAGGAATTTTGACTACAAAACGTGTAAGAGAAACTAGTTTACTACATATAAAAACAAGATGTATTCACTTTTTCGGAGCCAGGGTCAGGCAATAAGAGTTATTCTGTAGAAAATTCTCCGATATCCGTCGCATGATTACTTCCTAGGAAGAAAGACTATTATAAAGGGAGAGAGTAAAAATACACATCTTCTGATAGTTGAGAGGGATTTTGAAAGTTTCACATAAGAAGCATACATCATAATTGCCAAACTTTAAAGGGCGAATTGAATACTGACTTTCTTTCACCTCAGAGGTTTGAATCCCGATGATGCACGGCTTTTCCACTCTAGCAAACAACTGACTCGAAGTCGACCGCTACGTTCATAAGAAATAGAGGCCGGCTGTTCTGATTGGTCATTCCCGTGTTTTTTCCTATCATGTCGAAGCAAAAGTCAGAGAGGTATCATCAACACAGCCTACGGGCTATTTTTTCTTTTTTTATCCTATTCCCACTAGCAAATTTAGGGCGGAGTGATCTATACTACTAATTTCAAATAGACGCATAAATTGATGAAAAACTATGCAGTCTTCAGCCGTGTCATAGGTGTCTATACGTTGTTTAAAACCCAGAAAATCGGAAAATTTCAGATACAATAAAACAGTTTTTAGTTTCACTAAAAATGCAAATATTTGATGTGTAAATGCAAATATTAGGTACAGCCGACGTCATGCGAGAGCATGACTCCAAGGAGTCATGTTCTGCCTTTAAATAATTCCTATTTATAAGTTGCGTTATGGAACAGCAACGTGTTTGATATTTTTTGTACGTAAGATCTTTCTACTGTTTATCCATACTATATTTTGCTATGTTATTGTAGTATTCGTAAAGACTAATTTTGTTAATATATTTAATATGTTGCAGTGTTATACAAGAGTACTATATTTGTTGTTCTTGGACAGCATGCGCGCTACTTTTTGGAAAATAATTTTCTGCGATTTTGTTCGGAAGAAGTTTTGCAGCTGCAGGTCCTATTTGCTAGCCTTGCCATATGTAAACAATAATTTTATTGCTCGTTTCTCACCTTCTTGAAACCACCTCTGAATACACTTGTAAGAAGAAACCTGAAATGATTTCATTGATATGAAACATGACTGCGTACAAGAACTCATAAATTTCTACAGTGAGGTTTGTCCTTGTGATATCCAATCGATCACCCTAAATAGAAACTCTATTCCATGACTCCTCGTTCGTGTTTTGGGATCCTGCCTATCAGTACGAGAGAGATTTCGGTTAACAGTGCAAAAATCCCTAGATCCATATTCGTCTTCGTTCATGTTTTTCTGGCTCTTTCGTTTGCAGTTTCTGACTTTCCTCCTTTAGAATTGCCAGAAGCGGACGCTCCAATTTCCAGTTTTTGTTTCACCTCTCACCGTAAATATTTCACACTAAAAATCCCATCGTAGCACAAAGTGGGTTACCGTCGGGAACGGTCGGACTCCAGGAAATGCTACAGCAGATGAAAATCATTCCGTGTTCATTTCCGAGCAGTGCTCCCGTCTCGACTACTTAATAACATCACGTACGGCATGGGGCGGAGAGAAGAGGTAACCTTGAGATCTTTCTCTCGTCTTCCCGCGGGCTTCGTGAACAAACGAATGCATTGTCTGGCAGAAAAGCGCTTAAAGCTGCCGTTTCCGTAAATAAACAGGAAACGCAGCTCGATCATGTTCGCTCAATTACTGCAAAATTTCATTCGAAATATTTGGATAATGCACATAATGTGAAGCAAAGCTGAAAAACTGCGGTAAACACGGATTATGAGTTTATGTTTTGAAAGGGAAATAACACAAAGTTAAAAACACTCTGCGATGAATAGACAACCAATTGATCGGCTCTGATCGGAGTGCTTTGCAATCTGGGACGCAGCACGACGGTTTTTGAGTGTTTGCCAAGTTGTCGAGATATTCAAATATGTGAAAATTGATATTCTGGTAAACTGACTCACTTCGGTGGATGATAATTAACTATCTATTGTCTTCGTTCCATCGTGCGAAATTGCGACTTAAAGCGAAAACAGTGCGGCAAAACACGTCAACTTTGACACTGACCTCCGTATCTTGGTCCCTTCGTATGTTCTGGAGTAAAACAAACAAATTCTGGAGTAATCGGGAAAATCTCTATTCTCCAACATGAGCAAGTTCCTCTAACTGTAAGTTGGCCACCCTGCAATCTTGGAGGTTGAACAACGGTGGTGCGTTTATGTTGGACAGATCCTTTGTTCTTACAATTCGAATTCTTAGTAACACTCTTAAAACTGAAGCAATAGGTTGTATATTTTGACGCATTTTCCAGTACTCAAGGAGACATTTTGATAACAAAGTAAAGTTTTATTTTAATGCATTCGAGACATTTCAAGTGTTCCACAAAAAATAGAGTTGAGGAAAAGCAACACAGAATATGAGATATTATCGTTCAATGTTAAAAAATTAGATTATGATATCTGTGTTTATAAAAATATATAATACACGGAAATATATAAAATGTATACATATTTCGAGATAGAATGTTTGTTATTAATGAAAATACTAGTTCATTCTTCTTACCTAATACCTATATAAGTTAGTTGTTTTCAACATAAAAATAATTATTTGCCAGTGTACATTTTCTGAAAATCAATCTATAACATCCATACATCTCTAACTGGGATACATTGCAAAAATATCATAGGTTTGCCACATAGGTTTCCACGTATTCCATTTTAAAGATTACACAGATTTTAGGAAAGAGGCAAACTATCATCCACTATATTTATGACATTAAATCGTGATACTATGATAATAATACTACGATACAAAACACCCAAAGAAAATCAACTTCAACACTAAAACAAACTAAGAGAAAATCAACACTGCTGGTGAACAATTGTGGCTGGTCATGAATGAAAATCCTGAAGAACACAAAGGTATTTTTTACTATTATTATTATTATTATTATTATATAAGATAATAAGAAAACAATTCTACGAGCAACGATAAGGCAACGGCATTTCAACAATGAAATTCCTTTCAGTTTAAGTAGCAAGATTCGAGATCCAATGATTCATTTAGTATAAACTGCAGGTGAAAAAACAAGATTCGTGTTTTCCGAACAATGACACAGCTAATGATTTTGTTCAACCTACACAACTATGATACGATGCCTGTAAAATCCTCCCAAATTACCAAGAATCACTAAAACTGTGTTTAAAATCTGCTGACGAACACACTTCTAGGCAAAGAGAAGGTGCTAGCGATTTTTACTGTTCATAAAGATCAACACCCTTCGTTAAAATCTAGCGGTCTACAAGGGCCCATGAGTCTATCACCGGTAGACAAAGCGGACGATAAACGTCCGCACTTCAACGCAAAACCGAAGTCATTCGAAATAGAAACCCGCGAGCCATCAACCCCCTCCGCCCTGTCGGTCTCGCGCGCGGCGAGGTCGTTTAGCCGTTTACTGAGCCCCTTAAATCTGCCAGTTGGCGACCGAGACCTACCCCGCCCTGCCGTTGTAAGAGAATTCCTTAACTGCCCCTTGGGCTCTTGAAAAGGTCGGCGTGGGGGGCGGCACGTGTAATAAGAACGGGTAGCAGGGAGCTGTGATGGGAGTGGGGAAGGAGGCCGGGAACAGGGAAAGGAGAGGGACGGTGAGGCGGAAAGCGGAGAGTTTGGGATAAATGGGAAAGAAAAAGGAGCGGAAGGGGAGGGGAAGAAGGCGAGGAAGGGAGGAAGGAAAGAAGAAAAGGGAGGATATAAGGGAGTGGAGTGGAAAAGGAAAAAGAGGAATGGGAGGGGGAACCGGGGGGAGGGGCAGGCTGAGATCGGCCAAGCGGCCCGCCCTCACACATAACAGCGCCGCGACATGCGACGGCACGATCCATTAAGTAGTATTTTTTTTGGAAATTATTGCAATTCCGGCGGGTTGTAAAATAATTCCGAACGCAGCACGCGAGCCCACGCGTGCGACGCTGGGGATGCGGGCGGCTGCGGTGGTGGGGCGCGCCCCCGCCCCTCGCTTTCTCAGCAGGAGGGGTGACCAAACGCCGCTAGATCCCTCGCATTTACGGCCCCTCTGATGTTTGGGCGAGGAACTATGAACTTTACATATACGGCAAAGAAAAACATTCATCATTGATATTCCGTACCTCTTAAACACAAGTTTGGATGTGACGTATATATAACAATTTGCATAAATGCGGTTGATGTCAACACCGAATCTTGAAAACGTTATTCGACAAAATAAGCTTGTTTTGCATAAACAATTTTTCGCATAAACTAAGAAATTCGTATACCGTACGGGTTTCACCGCATTGATATAAAAACTCTGTTGAACTGGGAACAGAGTAATGCGTAAGTCTCATTCCCGGGTGAGAAAATTCCCGCCAAGAAAATCAATGGTAACAAATAGTTCCCAAACAATTAATATTGAGATACAGGATGCTTAGTACTCCAGCCAACCAACCTACGCATTTCGTGGTCGTTTACTTCAAACTGATCTGTAGTCATTCTTTTGGTTTGAGTAGAGAGTAAAGTCAGAAACCATTCAAAAAGAAAGAATTGGAATTAATTAGATTTATAAAAATGAAACTGAGTTATAAAATAGATGACTTACAATCTCAGTTTTCTTCTATTTTTACAGGCAACTTATTGATACTACCAAAGAGAACCGTTCCGTCAATTTTGTCATATTTTTGTTCATTTCACGACGAGAGCTTTTTTAATTTAAAAGAATACATAAATGTTGAGAACATTAGACACGTCACAATTGATTTCTGCGCCTAAAAATTATAAAAGCGTATTTAATACACCAATTAATACAAAAGTCTTACTCAATACAATATTAACCGCCTTTGAAGACTAATAGAGATATTATATTTTAAACTAAATCCTTAGTCTAGTAAATGCAAGTTCGTCAGTTGATTTTTTAAATAATTTCAAATATTTTAAAGAATTTGACATGATTGACAATAAGAGCTCAGTTTCAAAATTACTGTCCTATAGACCAGCTCCATGGCGAGGGTCGCTGAAGCCCGAGTGCATTGCCGCCTTCGGTTCGAATGAGGTGGGTTTCGTCCCGCATAGGGATATTTGTAGCTTTTAGTGTCGGGGCTTTTCCAAACCACTATCAACACATACTACACTAATATTTTCTTCCAGTTACTCCTTTCTGGTTAGGATTTAGCAGGGTGATTCGGTCTGCCTGTGGACGGGGCGAGGTAAGCGGTTTCAATCGGTCTACGTTCCAAGTGTCGCTACGGGCTCTTGGATTACAGGCGGCGGTGTAATTACGCAAAAGTGCGGGAGTCTGATGCACGTGCATCTGAGTGTCAAAAGCAGGATAGAACTGATAGCGGGTAACGTCGAAAAATCGTAGCACGAAGCCCGATGCTGATGATACTATTCTTATATAGTCCGGATTGGATGTCTTCGTAGGTCTCCTCGATCGATCTCTTTGAGAACAATGTTTAAGGTACTCTCAAAGAGCACGTAGTCTTGCAGAAAAGCATATTTTTGGCTCATCTTTCCGGTTCCTTTTAATGTAACTCGGGGTTCCGCAGGGTTTGATCATATAACAGGTCTTCTTTTTATGTAACTATTACGTATACGTAAACAAAATGCCCTAGCTTATAGAAACGGAAAACAGTTCCCTTTACTGACGATACGTACATTACCTGCGAAAAAGGAACAATAAGTGACACGATTTCCGATTTCCAAGTTGATTTCGCAATAACAAGTCAATTGAAAACGGAAAAACTGTTTCAATACAGTACTGAGTTTCAAACAGGCAATTACATGCAACATTGAAAATGAATGAAGTGCAATTGGCTGACGTTAAGGTAACAACATTATTGCGTGTCTCAATTCAGTCAAACCTCAAGTGGAATACCAAAATAAATGAATTGAACACTAAATTACATTCATTATGTTATGCACAGCGAATTCTTTTACAAATTCAGTCAGTATGTATACAACTCGTTTACAACAAATTGCTAGATGAGATTAAGCAATTAAAATTGAGTCACAAATTTAAATGTCAAGTAAAATCGTTTCTGATGCATAACTTTCCATAACATTTGAGAATAATCGGAGCATCAAAAACAAGAATAATACTTATTTTAACAATTTTATTAATGAATTAGTTGAATCATATTAAATTATTCAGAATAATAATTACTGAGTATATAAAATTACAAAATTGGAAAAATAATCTCCAATAGAACTTCGAAATGTACACGTTATTATTTTGAAGAACATCCAGAGCATTTTTTCGATTTTTTATTTTAACTTTATATTTCAATATTGTTAACGTTATAACGATAGCAAACAACTTCAAAAAATTTGGAATGCTCTTATTTTCAAATGTCCATATGTTCTAAATATTCAAGCTCTGACGACCGTACTTTCTGAAATATTCATATGTTTTTTAATGTTTTAAAAAAATACGCCTTATTAGAATAAATAACAAATGACTCTAACATACGTGAAAACTAAAAATATTATATAAAATATGTTATGTTATAAATGATACAAAATGTAACGAAGAAACTCAGTAACAACACAGATTTTAATTATATTTAAAAAATATATAAAAATAGATACTAACGACCCAGTGGACATAAACGGGTTCGACAACTTAACTAAGGAGATGTACGACGACTTTTATTTTAGTAGTTCTCCAAGTCTCTTAAATGGATTTGAATTATGAGGTGTGATTTTAACAAATGTCCACGACGTGGGGGTCAAAAATGAATAAATTTTCATTGCATTGAAGGTAACTGTCTTTCCGTTTCATTTTATTGGCCCAGAGAGGCAGAACGCTCGATACCAATAATACATACAGCAAAAAACCAGTGGCCTGCATTAGCAAAACTGCTGTTGAACAAAACTACACAATGGTTTTCCAAAATGTAGCGCACACACTTCTCATGAACAACAAAGAGAATACTCTCGTAGAACATTAAAATACACTTAATATTTTCCCAAAACAATCTTCACGAATACTGTAATAACAATACTAAAGTGTATACATAAACACAGTACAAGAGTTCTTTACATAACAAGAATACTAAAAAACTTGGTGTTCCCTAACGAAACACGTCAGTAGCAAATATTTAATGGTGGACAGCATCTTCCTTTACGCTGTGCTGGGAAATTTCTAATTTTTTTGTAGTATCAGCAAATGAACGCAGAAGAGGATATGGTTGCAATAAAAATCACTGCCTAAATCAGTATCTCTGCAATAAATACGATTCGGAAGAGCAATCAACGTACTTTGTTCTTTGAAGTTCCTCTAGTTGAAATTTGCAATAACGTTATTTCGACATCTCAGTTCTTTCACAAAGATAGGAAGGATGGTCACAATACAAACTCGTCCAGTGTATCATTACATTCAGTAACAGTTCGCCGAATCGTATTGGTGCAATACCAAAGGTGTTTCTTTAGAGGCTGCTTTTCGATGCGATAAAAGAACCGCAGCAGCAAACGACCTAAATTACTTACGGACCCAAATTAATAAAACGAGTTCGCCCACTGTTAAAAATAACTTCAGGGGAAATACAAATGCTCTTTAATGTTCTAACCCTTCTTTAATTTGGAATATTATTACTACTTTCACGCACACACGCACGCACAAGGGTCACATTTGTTTCAGGAGAAGTGTATACTGCCTCAATAAAAATCGGCATAATTATTTCTCAAAATTAATAAAATGTAACTTCAATATATTTTATATCATTTCCAATTCTGTCAGCAGACAATGTATCAGCTCGTCATTATCATTTTGTTCAGGTAGAGGCAAACAATAACATTGCCTCAATAAAAGACGATGTTCATAATAATAAACAAAATCTTTTATTACTTTTCGTCAACATCTCTTGAAAAGTACATTTTACTCCAGCAAACCGAAGAGAAAAGCGGGAAATGAAACATTTAGCAGTTACCACAAAACCTGTGTTCATAACAAAACAAAAGGTTTTGGTAAACGGAAGGATACTATTAAATTAATGTGGCACGTGTAAAACAACTTCTTTTTGCCCCAGAAAAATCTGCCCTTTCCTGCCTGCCCACAATATAACGCTCTTTAAAGTGCAAAAACATCACAATGACCCCGCACGTTTAACTTTGACAGCAAAATTGCTTTTTGTAGCTTCCATTAATTGCAGTAACCTGGAGCACACAATATCAACATGCGCGATCCGTGCCACATTTCTTGTGATGCTTGCGCAGACTCCACTTACCGAAACAGTTTTATTGCTGGCGAGCAAGACAGACCGTTCGCCAAAGCGCACATTCAGACAAGAAAAATACTCATATCCGCGGAGGAAAAACTTACTCCGAACTCTATCCAAGTTACTGAAATGGGTTTTATCTCGCGATAAGGTGGCGAACATAATATTCACATTATGTTTTACTGCATCCAATCTACACATGAAAACCTCTTCTTGGCTAACATCTCACAACTTTACAACACGCAGGTAGCCGGCCTGCTATTAGTCTCTCTCAAGTACACCCTACTTTCCGAACAGCCCTCGTTCTTCACGTCGTCCCGGCTAAGGAGGGCGGCGGCGGGGGCGAAGACGCACGCTATGATCCCACGCAATAAGGATGGCTTGGAAGAGTATCACGGCACGTAAATTTTTACTACGTTTTCTGCATTACATAAAACTTCAAATCCCGAACGCGTTTAGTAATGAAGACACAACAAACAACAATCACGATCAAGACGAAGACAACATCAACGACAACGACAATGGCATTGACAGCAAAGAGGACGACTACGACAACAATAACCACAACAACAAGAGTGTGATTCTACATAAAAGTGAGCATTTAACAACTGAATTTGGCGTAATTTATAATATAATAACCATGAGGTTCAATATTATTCACATTCTTGAACTTTTCCACATACTCTCAGTGCAATAGTACTCGATAATATTTTTAGTCTAGTAACAAGTTTTTTTAAGATTACACACTTTTAAAATTAACAAGAAATTTGTTAATTGATACACGGAAAGCATATCTCATTGTTTGGTATATAGAAGAACAAGACCAAAAGAAAATCATTACTTAAAAATTAAGATGAATTGTAAATGCAGATAGGTCGATTGTACGTATGCTTTACAAGAAAATAATAAAACAGTACTAAGTTTCAGTAATTTACTCTTATTCGTGCTTTAATAATTTATTACTCTTAATAAAATGTTTTCTTAAAAGTGTCTCTTCAATTTTGAAATTAGCAACAGTAAAATGTTTTATAAGTACTGATATGTTATGGAAGTAGTAAGTTGTAATATAGGAGTTTATATGATTGATTTTCCAGTCTACAATTAACTTTTTTTCAGTTTTCTCATTATTTTAGTTTCCAATCAATCTAACAAGAAATTATTTCTGCCCGGTTTCAATTAAAGATTTGCATTGGTAGAAAATCACTCTCTTTTTTCCTGCTTCGCAACTTGCGTGAATGCTCCGGTAACGTTTAGTTCTTTGGAGCGGAGCGTCGGCCGTTGACCTGGGCACAGCGGTCGCTACAGTGAGTGCATCACATCCCTACGCCATCCAGGCCCGTCTGCCCGTTCAGCTCCGCACTCCGTGGTCCGTGCCACCCAACCGCGTCTCCCACCCACCCATCCTGCTCGTGCTCCCCCGCGCTGCGTCACTCCACTCCGCCCCACGCCACCCTATGTCTTGCCTTGCCATGCCACGCTAACCCTTATTCCTCCTCATTGTCCCGCCGCCTGGCCGCCCATTCTACGGCGTACTCTGTCTGGTCCGGTCCTACTGTACCTCGACCATTTTGCTCTCCTTTGCTTCTTCTCCCCGTCCACCCTCCTAGATTCCTTCACGCTCATCCCACCCAGGTCAGCTCTGTCCTTCGCTCTCTCAGTCATCGCCCATCTCTCTCTCTCTCTCTCTCTCTCTCTCTCTCTCTCCGCCCAGCTCGCCTCTCCTAGTCCTCTCACCCCACCCACCTTTCTCACCTTGCCCAGTTCTCTCACACCAACCAGCTCTCTCACCCCGTCGATCTCCCCCACACCAGCCAGCTCTCTCACCCCGTCGAGCTCCCTCACATCACCCAGCTCTCTCACACCAACCAGCTCTTTCACATCAACCAGCTCTCTCACACTAACCAGCTCTCTCACACCACCCAGCTCTCTCACCCCGTCGAGCTCTCTCACCCCGTCGAGCTCTCTCACCCCGTCGAGCTCTCTCACCCCGTCGAGCTCTCTCACATCCACCAGCTCTCTCGCACCGCGGAGCTCTCACACCACCCGGCTCTCTCACATCACCCAGCTCTCTCACCCCGGCGAGCTCTCTCATACCGCCCCACTCTCTCACATCATCCAGCTCTTTCTCTGCCCGCCCAGCACTCGCTCTCTCCTTGTCGCCCGGCCCTGTCACCCTCATTACCCCTTTCCAACGATTCCGCACCACCCCTCCCAGTCGCGCCCCGCTCGACCTCGCTCTGCGCCGTACCCGCAGCAGCACGGTATTGAAACTAATTGGCGGTGAGACGCCGACATCACACATTATGCTAAATCACAATTCCGTTCCCGCGGCAAATGAACTGTCAGTACACTTTAAGTAATTAATGACAGCAGTACACAAGTGCCTGCTCCCCTTGAACTAGCTGCGCGATATCGCTGCTCGATCCGGGAGCAAAAATTAAACGTGAGCAACGTCTAAATGAGGGTATTCATGAGTGATAAAAATGCCTCGTTCTAAATATTCATGACTTATATCGTATGCGCAAGATTGCACACCCAACTAGAATTTAAAAAAATCTTCATATAAAAGTTAAAATCTCTCGTTAAGTAGGATTAAAAATATTTTTTAGCCACACAATCTGAGAACTGGGGGTCGCAAACGTACATTTTCCTACTCTTCGCATGAGTTATGATGGAATTAATGTATAATATACATTTTGATCTTTTTATGACACTTTGATACCACAGCAGTATTATATAAATACTATTTTGACATTTTCAATTTGTTTAAATAACAATCTTATCAAAGATTTGTTTTTAGACCACTAACCATTCGAATCAACGATGAATTGTTAAAAGTGTTCTTTCTTTATTATTAATCTTTGAAATAGTGTAAATGAATCCTCAGATTTACACTGTTGTGGCTTTGTTATTTGAATGCCCGGTAATAAATTTAAAATAAGCATGTTCAATTCGCTATTCTGTTGCGACAACGTTCAATTTTTTTATTCAACGGGTCAGTATGTAGACAAAACGTGTATGTAAAAGTTTATGATTAATCATTCTCACTTCAAGTGATTGGAAATAAGCGTACGAATTAAGATTGGATATGCACACATATACGTAAGGAAATAATCCAATGTTTTCTCAAATACCCACAACATTCGAAAAATCCAATATCGAAAATCACTTGAGAACGATAAAATTATTGAACGTATGATTCAGTTTAATGCTCTTTATCTGCGAAGTGCTTTGTCAATTAGAATTAGAAAATACTCTGTCAGCAATAGTTGATTTATAAGGGTATACCATCAAGAGTCCAATGTCATGGATTTTAGTGTCACGCATTTCTATGGAAGTTTGAGAAAGAATACCGTTTTGAAAAAGATATACTCTTTAAAAATTGAGAAATATGTGTAATTTTTACTAGAATAATGACAACGTACGGGAGAAAATACGTATATGAGTGGAAAATTCAAGACGACGTTCAGTAAATATATACAACACAAAAACGTTGTTGTAGCGTTTACTCTTCGGCGTGCAAAAGTTTTCTTTCGTGTCGAAAATGGAAACAATATTTGAGCTCTAATTTCTTTCGTGCAAGTCCACTACAAAGTACTTTTCGTATGTTTACTCTAGAATGACTCGTGCGGCGAACTTCGAAAAGTGTCTCAAGGTACTTTTACGTTGAAGCATGTTCGTTGATCACGTTTTTAAAAGATCGTTTATTATCAGATAGCAGGTTTGAAGAAAGTTTTGATTTCATATTAACTGATAATATGCATGTGACAAAGTCAGCTTTTGAATGCACAAGAAACATTAAGGTGGAAACATTCTCTGACCATTTTACTTATAGAATACTAATGAATACAATTCAGAGAAAAAATGTATTTAACAACTAATGTTATGAATAATTCTTAATTATACACACGGTACTGAGTCTCAACTTTATGTTTCAAAATGGGTCAACTAGAATGTGTCATAAATATGACACATTCTAAAGGGAACTGGGTCATTCCCCGTCAAAAGGTCTGGAACTCCTAGCATTCCTATTCCTTCTCGTATTTTGATGATATTTTGTACGCCGAGTTCAACATTACTTGAAGATACTTTTGTGAAGCTTAATAAGTGAAATCGATTTCTTATATATTGCGTTTTCTTTGATACCATGCATCGTTGTTGTAGAGTTTGAGTATAAGGTTTCGCAACTTTGGAATATAATATTTCCTTCTCCGTTGTTAATCAACAAATGAGACTGGGCTAACTTGTACAACGTTTCCATTCTATGCAACAAAATGTGAAATTTAACATTGTAAACACACAGTGGATACACTGCAGCAAAGTCGCCAAAAATCTATGTTAAAATGCTACAAGTCAACACTGAGTAGCTTCCTAAATATTTGAGTAAGAAATGTGAAACGTGGCTCAGAAGCCTCCAAAAGAGGGTATTTTCAACTTCTTTAAAACCCAATAAATCTACTATTTTCGGGGCTTCATAATTCAACTCTAGAGCATATTACCAGTCTAATCGGCTACTAGGCCGCCAAAACATTGCCAAAATTGTCTCGGTGTCTCTACGTCACGTGTTAACCGACGCAATACCGAAAAAGCTGAAGCTGGGTGACAAACGCCCTGTAGGGAATGTATTCCTCCTCACCACCTGCCCACAACGGTGTCACACGCCGCTCTGGTCCCGCGCAGGTCCCGCGCAGCCATCACGCACTCTGCCTCTTGGCACGTAAACGCACATATTTCGCGCGACGCGGCCCTCTGGTTGCCATTTCCCCATCGCGGCGAGTGACAAACCGCCGCCCCCGCCACACCCGTCGACCACGCCGCCCTCGCCTCCCCCGCCACACCCGTCGTCCCCGCCGTCCCCGCCACAAGCGTCGTCCCCGCCGCCTCCGCAGACCCCCCCGCCTCCCCTCCCCACCGCCCAAGCCCACGCGCACGAGCGGCCGGCTAGCGCTGCACGGCCACCCGCGGCATAAAGGGCGCGCCGCGTTCGGGGCCCCGAATAATCCGCCTCACAAAAGGCGCCAACGGTCGTTTAACGCACTGGCCCCTGCCGCCGCCGACGCAACAGCCACAATCACAGCCACGTATACTCCCATCTGAGTTATTTTAGTTTTTTTTTTTCGTTTTCATTCACTCGTTATTTTCGGTTTTGAAAATTATATTAGATCACCACCAGCAATACCCCGTGCAACTCGGAGAGGAGAAACAACATATCCTAACTTTAATTTATAGCATTGTTCATCCCCTAATGTAAGTTAACCACAATAGCAATATCAAGATGAAGTAAGGAGGATACAGGCAGTGCCCAGGTTCCTCCAACCTTCGCCCTGCAGGGCTGCTGTTTGCAAACCACTTGTATCCGAGACTTTCAAAATAAACAATAATACATACTCCTATCTGAACAGGGTGGGAACTTCAATGTCACGAGATGGACGGAGATGGGGGACACTGTCATCCATCGTGAGCTTCGTTACGACTTAAATTTTTGGTATTGGAGCTGCCGATTGGATGATATGTCCCCCTCTCCTTCCAGCTCGTGATCTTGAAGTGCCACTCTGTTTAAATAAGAATGTAATCTACGCCGCAAGAGGATGCGTGTTCTAGGAATTAGTCTCATGGCCATTCACACTTCATTTATTAGTTTCTCACCATACTGTGTACTTGTATTGTAAAAAGAAGGAATTGTAATGCTGCGACAGGAATAGACGAATTTTCAACAGAAAAACTAAGGGATCGTTGTATCAAAAAAGTCTATAAATCGTGTTAGTAAAGGTAATAATTTCTACCTCTAACAGAGTGTGTACTTAGAAACTGAGTGTGGGTCCTTGATACCGAAACATTGACGTCAAAATGTGTGTCCGTCTCTGGTTAAACCTTGCGTCTAAATAATTTAGATGATTTTCTCCAAAATTCGTATTCTCGATCGATCTCGGCGAAGTCAACTTCCTGTAAATTTGAAACGGATATATTGAGTTAACTTACTTTATACGAAGCCTCAACATTTTTGGAAATTTCTCGAAAGTGGTTCGAAACCATTTAACTAAACTTTGTCATCGAATTAATGACGCTTAAACGCTCAGGTCTCGTTTTCGTTGAAATTGTTGCTATCACAATTGTTGGTGTGGGCTGCTGTAAACAGATGATTTGTTGTAGGCCCGCAGAAAACTTCTAAAAACAAGTTTGACCTCCAATTACTTGAAACATACGACTGCACTGTCAAAATGAATCGGAATACATTTTGTAAGAAATTCTATGGAACTGAAGAAAGTGTATACTTTGGTCCATTTAATTGCCGTTTTCAAAATATTAGTGAAAGACTGAGATTTCACAATTAGATGTTTCTTTAAAGGATCGTAAAACGGGATAGGAATAATATTTATAAAATATCATACAGACAGAAACGTTTCTCATGGTCATCAGAAGGTTATATGTGCAAAATTTCATTAAGATAGGAATAAAACGGTATATTTGTATGAAAATAACAATCATACTTTTTCCTGCAATAGATAATAATTAAAAAAACAAGCTAAGTTATGACCCACAAAACAATCTCCCTTTCAGTGAAATTGCACCAAAACCGTTCAGCTGTTACAGAGATTACTCCGAACAAACAGAAAGACGGTTAAAATTCGCCAAAACAATTAATTTTGTTTGCAGTTACTTTAAAATCAGGCATATGCGCCAATTGTATTGAAGTATTTATTGAACCTCCCTCCTTTCATTATATTTGGATTAAAAAAAATAGGAATACAAATTTTCAGAGAGATTAAATAACATCAACCCTTTCCACTGAACATTACGTGTTCGAAATAGTTTTTGGGGTATTTTATTCAATCGTAGGCACAAGGACTGCATGATAATCGTGTATATTAGTATTATAAAACCTCCCCCTGTGTAACAATTGCGACTTCTTTCACGTATAATTAATTTAATATAAAAAATGAAGTTACGAATGTCCTTTGTTGACACAGCTTACGGTTGTATACGATTTAAGTATCAACAACCTGAAAAAAGTATATCTGACATATTCCAAAAGTAATTAAGACGTCTTTTGTAAAAGAAATATTTTTAAACTTTATATCCAGATCTAATATATGGTCACACATCCATTGCATGTTTTAAGATGATAATAAACCAGACGTAAAATAAAAGGTATGTAGAATTTAGGTGTTTGAACAGTGTGCAAAACTGGTGCTTAATACTCCCACATAAGCGTTCCGTGTACGCTGACAATTCTTATAACCCACAAATCACAAAATAAGCGAATTTATCGAGCCAAAATCGGTTTTCTAGAGACCTATGACGTTCGTTCTCAGAGTCGCGGTCAGATCTATTTCTTATCCCCAGAAGTGGCCAACATCTATCTACGCTGCTGTACACTCTTCGGTACCGCCGTGAACAAATGTCCCTGTGTTGATAAGACAAATCACTGTTTCAGAAGCAATATTGATAAAAGAGTAATAATCGCCTTGTAAAACGTAAGAAAAATGTATATATTTTTTCTATGTGTTATCAAGTGGAAATCCCTGAAAATGTGAAAAGTGTCCCAAATAATGTTCTATTTTAACCGTAGATTGACTTGATCCGAAACTCTAATGATCGTGGAATCTTAAATATCGAATGTATACTGGATTGTAGATAAGTAAATAAATATATCTCTGCGTAATAAATGAAGATAACGATTTAAATGAATGTAGTGCATGATCAAGTTTTTTATCCTTTAGTTTCCATAACTGCATATAAGTTGCGGAGAATAATATCAGAAATACATCAGAATATCTGCGTTAAGGGAACCTATATCACGAAAACCAAATAATGTAATTCGCCTGTTTCATTCACTTTTTTAACTTTTGAAGACAAAATTTATGGAATGTAGATAAATTGTAATAACGAATCTATTATAATCAATGGCAAGTTTACTAACAAGTCATGCATTGAAATAGTTATGGAATTGCCTCATGTTCAAACAGTATGTTTTCAAACAACTCCACAATTAACCCACAGTTCGCGAGAATTACTCGTAACGATGGAATTTTGGTTGTTTGATCTTCCACATGCCCTCATTACACAAAAGGTGCACAGGTCTGCAAGTGAAGTTCAACAAATGGGGAAACGAAATCATACAATACCTCACTGTAGCAAAGGTTTCAAAATGTGCTTTACAAATAGCGATCCTTGTGAAGTGAGAGAGCAGCACTTCCGTTCATTGTACAGGAAGCAAATTTATTGAAAATGTTTCTAATGTAAACATTTTCTATTTGTGACAGTAAGCATGTAGATAGATAGATAGATAGATAGATAGATAGATAGATAGATAGATAGATAGAGATATAGATAGATAGAGATAGACAGATCGCTCACTCATCCATAAAGATGCATTTTGAGAAATGTTAATCGTTTCATCGAACTCATATGGTGTACATCATTATTTTTTTCTGTAAAGATACTAGCGCCAACGCAGTTGCAACTTTGTATAAAGGATAAACACATTGTTTCCAGACTTTACTTCGATTTTTCTCTTTCTCTGCCCGACCTTCCTCAATGTCTGACTTTCCTCATTGCTATCCATAAAAAAAAGATGAAAAAAAAATTACGGCAATTTTTTAAAAAGAAAAAGAAAATGTTGAGACTTTAAGTACTGTACCTCCAAAAATCAAATTGTACGTTAAAACACGCAGGACCACAAGTTGGTTTAGATTTATCGAGGAATTTCATTTTGGAAGAAAATCTTGCGAACGGCTTTGTGATAGCGTTGGCGCACAATCTGTCCGTGTGCTACCACTGGTCGCACAAGGACAGACAAACGCTTTGCCGTCAATCGATATTTTTGTAGCAAGGACCCATAACACATGGATGCTGACTACACAACGTATTAGAAGACGTATTTTACTACAGATAGGAACACGATATATCTACTTTTTCATTACCAGGGCTCTACAATTGAAAAATAATAAATCGTGAGAAACTCGCCGATTTCTGCCGCAGTATAACACTACTTGCCCTCTTCTACGTAAACTTAGTAAGACGACAAAGTGAAAATGAAACAGCGCTAGAAGTCAACTATTACGTAGCCTAATAGAATTTACACAGTGATTTTACTAGTATACCTGGGTGAACATCAGCAATGCTTTGGAGTGCTTACAATCGTGACGATTCAATGTCCTTAGATTGGCTGCAGAGATCGTTTAACTCCAGTTTTTATTCCACTGTTACACATTTTTGTGCGTTGTTGTAAATACCCAAAATCTTCTCTATGAACTAAAATACCGAAGTATTTTGTAGCATACACTACGATAGTATTTATACCAATGAAAAATTGTTTCCAAGAACGAAAGACTGGAAATGTTTTGAGTACTGTAAGTCAATTATAATTTAATATGATTAAATATTGGGGACTTTCAAATTTGTATAAGGTTTCCTTGAACGAGAAAGAAAATAATTGTTTAAAATTGGAATGAGATATTCAATTCTCTATATTTGGTCTTCGAAAGAATTTGAATTGTTCAGATCGTATTGATAAAATATACGTTCACCTTCACGCAATAAATACGAACGTTCTGTCACGATTTCTCAGAACAATGTGTTGTCTCCAATATACTTCTGAGCTAGTATTATCAGCTATACTCACACAAATAATGGCGTACATCTATCATAATTATAACGTATAAATAAATTATAAATCCTCATTAAAATTATAAATCCTCAGCATTAGAAACTACTCCGGAATTTACAACTATAAATATTTAGAGGTGAAGGCAAATAATAGTTGTGTATATCTCAGCAGAAATATAATGCTTTTCGAAGTCAATGTTTAGCTCGCCGGCGGCGCGAACACTCTTCCAAAAAGTTGCTTATTAACATTGATAAATAAAGAAAAAAGTATTGTAGCGTATATTTTATAGGGTAATTTATGTGGATCAGTAAATTATAAAGTGTACTATGTAAATACTAAAATATTCTACAGAAGTTTTTTCGTTCCAAAATGAATGAGTGCTAGCCTCATAGATATAGTTTCAGGTCGTGTTCATAAAATAACATTTTGTTCCCCCACATACTTTACATCATGTCTGGAGAGTATATTCAACTAAATAGAACCTCACATTTTAAAGTGTGCCTTGGTACACAAAACACCAGCCAATATATTTGTGGTAAAAAAGAGACATGAATGAAAATAGATGCAGCACGCAAACAGTCTTAGTTTTAAAGGTCAAATGTCAAATATGTATGTCACATTTTATTACGTATTATAATTTCAAATTGATATGAGATCTTTCCAATCTCCAACTTCTGGAATTAAAAGATTACATCAGTATGTTAATGATTTACAAAGCAAAGGTTAAAAAACTAATAATATACATGTAATACTGTAATCTGAGTGCACAAACCGAAAGTACATAAAAAGAGACACAAATCAAAATTAAGTAAAATTTACATGTGGATGAAATAATTTGGATTTGGCACAAATATCAATAACCGTGTGTCAAGAACATAAATAGCAGTACAAATTTTCTCGCATTATTTGTGTTACGTGTTGTGGTTTACATTTATTGTAATCAGAAGTGCATTGTTTTTTTAATGTCAGAGACTTCATTGAATTGAAGACCTTAAAAGATTAATTTAAAAAAATGACGTTCATGTAAAATAATTTAATGCTCGTCATGTGTGCTTATTTTTTAACTCAAAACATATGATTATAGTTTATTTTTTATTACATTTAAATCTCGAGAAATGTGATGAAACAGAAAATCCTTCTTAATTATTTTTTTCATAGAGTTGAACAATTTCGTTTAAATCATAATTCTTACTACTGAGTGTAGGGCACTAGCATTTGTGTTTATCGCTAAATTCTTGAATGATTCTTCAAACGAATTCTGAATTGATCCGGAAATGGACTGCAAGAACGAACATTATCGGAGACGCTCTATTAATAGTCCTTTGAAGCTAATATCAGCATTTTCCACTCCTCTTTCGGCGGCCTCGTGCGAGCACGTACATTTTCGCGGTTTTCTTCATCCCCTGCGCGAGCGAATGCCGCGTGTAATAAAAGGCCTCTCATTTGCACGCAAGCGCTCTTTCTCCTCCCTTGAGCAGCAGCCGCGGTCGTCAATGGCTGAATGTTCTCGAACAGTACAGGCCGCAACGATAAGGCGAACTGAAGTAATGTGACAAATTCCTAATAAAGAAGAAAGAAGAATAACTTCCGGGTCCTGTGCTTGCGTGGGGGCCGTGTCACGCATGAGTGGCGGTGATACTGCGGCGGCGGCGGCGGCGGCGGCGGCGG
The DNA here is from genome assembly GCA_038098605.1 of Gryllus longicercus. Lineage (NCBI taxonomy): Eukaryota > Metazoa > Arthropoda > Insecta > Orthoptera > Gryllidae > Gryllus > Gryllus longicercus. The sequence goes on from JAZDUA010000212.1 coordinate 826,924, forward strand.
GGGCGGAGGCGGAGGCGGCGGGAGCAGTGGCTTGTATAGCAAAGGTCAAGGTGCGAGGAGAAAAAGCATTGCGGTCGCCCTCCATGGAGGCACGTTCTCTTCTGGCATTCGCTTCAATGAGAAAGGTTACAAGAGTGCGCGTGTAAGGAAAATCGTTCAGAGGGCACGAAGAGAACAGAATCGATGTTCTCTCTCCATTGAAAGAAATAAACATGGAGAGTCATTTCGGGTGTAAAAAAAATACGCGAGCGTGTTCTCCACAGTGAGGCGAATATTTCTTTTGTCATTTTGCTGTGAAAAGCTCGTTACTGTACCGCACTTTATCGATCAATTTTGTGGTTCTGTAACGTAGCAGAACCTTTTGTTTATAGAGCGTCGAATTGGTAAACATTCTGCTATGTATCACTCGCGAGTACACCTACATACGATGAGTTTCAGATTAGATAATAAGCCACTTCAAGGGACAAGAGAGAGAACTGAAAGTTCAAAGAATTTTGTAAACCAGATAACATGAAAAGCATATTTATTGCTTTAAAACATACTTCATGCATTACTGCATTGTTTCATTATTTCGCCAGTGGCAATTCCAATTGTCAACTAACATAAATGAAAAAGGTACAAATTTTCAGTTTTGCTTATTGAGTAGTTTAGCATTGCCTAATTCGAATATTTAGAACACCAAAGATGAAAAACCTTAAGTTGATGATTTGATACAATTGTAATTTAAATAGTGACAGTTCTTGCAGAAATTGAACCAAGACCCGTTTTTTCGCAGGGTCTATGCATTCTGTGCGTCACCAGTGAGATTCTATTGCGTCAAAATTTAAACACTTCCCAAAATTATTTTAGGCATGCCCAAGCTTCCGATACCAAAATTAAGTAAACAAATTTTTTGTTGATACTATTAAGATGATCATGATGTTGGTTTTCTATATTTGAAATGCTACACCTAGTATGAAACGTTTCGAGAGACATTTGTCTTGCTACAATAATTTATTGGAAAATGTAATTTCTTTTATAACGATATATCTCGGCTGTAAAATGACAAGGGTCCATCTAACTTGAAGAAAGTTTACAGGAGAATACTCATTTTGCTCATCGAAGGATTTCGACAAATACGAGTAGAAAATTGTTATAATAAACTGAAGATGTGACAGTAGTGTTCGAACATGTTCAATATCGTTTTCACCAAAATTGTCCGATAGAATCTTTACACTCAGAGTATGGACATAAAAATTGTTCAAAACAGGTACATGATTATATGTAGAATCCAGATGACACTTACTTGAAATAAACATTGTTTGAAATTACTTTAAAAAAATGACAGTGCAACATTTTAAAAATAATAAATTAAGATTAGCTGTATTTTTAATTATTGTAACAAGCTTGGTATTTAATGTCACTTTTTATTAAATCAAGAGAACAAATATAATTTGACGTGTTCTGGAAACACAAGAGCAAATTAATGAGATTTTAAAATGAGTCAGTTGTTACAAATACAATGAGCTTAGTTCATACAAGTATTTTCCGGATCTTAAGAAGAGCCAGCCTTCAGAAAAACGACAACAAACAATTTACAAAAACTGAAATTGATCTGCAATTTGAAGCAACATTTTCACAAGGATGCAGATCGTATACCTATATTACTATTATGATCATGGCGGCCCATTGTGATCTTGATGGAATACCAGAAAAAATGTTAAAATTAAAAGAGGAAGCCATCATCATTCCATACCTTGCATGATTAAGGGACGTCACTATACATGATAAAAAGATTCTTATAAATTGGGAAGAATCAATCACAGTGCCGTTTTCCAATGTGAACGACAGGAGGATTGTTAATATAAAGAGGCCCATATCAGCCGTCTGCTTGCGAAGTGGGGTCAGAATTGCGAGGAATATTAAACTAGTTTGGAATAAAACCGATTAGCTAATTCAAAATCGATAAGATTTCTGTCCTAGTTATTTGCAACAGTCGGACTATTTCTTTATACCAGAGGATATAGCATATTCATTTGACGAAGGACGTAGGATCGACACAATAATATTAGATTTTCATATCTCATTTGATCTCGTTCTCGTCATTTGATCTGCAAATTCCAAGTGTCAAAAACTAGAGTACACCATATAATAATATTGTGGATTAAATATTTTATAGGGTTCACTCAAAACGTTAGAGTAGGAAATAAATACTAACCAAAGCCAACTGAACTGGGGGTCCGTCAATGGAGAGTGTTAGGACCACGCAGTTCGGGGCATAAAAAAATGTACAGAACGAACTCAAATGTTTCTGGAACTGGGTTAGCAGAAATAAAATTAAGAAAAAAATATCTTCTTATTTTTCAGAATGTATTCGATGTGCCATAGAACTATCTAGAGCCAAGCCTTTCCTATAATCATCTTTCGTATATCCGTGCTTGTTCCGTATCACAGGGCCTTCTATTAGAGAAATTAAAGAAGCAGTATTATCGTCATCGGATTAGTCCTATCAAACACACACTCACTCTTCTGCGCCGTATCTAATCAATTTCATTCACCACTCACCATCGCAATAAATTCCTCATCTGAATCGCGTCTCCTGCTAAACGAGACGCGAGATGGTTATCTGTCTCCTGCGCCTACGTGGGGAGGGGGAGGGGGAGATCGAGCGCGCGCGCGCAGGCGTGCGAGGGGGAACGGGTGGGAATGCGTGCGAGTGCGTGAGCGAGCACGAAGCACTGCGTGAGTACGGGCACAGGCGTGTGGGCGAGACACGAGTTGCAAACCAAGTAGGCGGGATGGCTGGCGGCCGGTTGCGTCTTCGGCGGCGGCGGCGGCGGTTGTCGCTTTGAAGGCAATGGCGGCGCCGCACGCGCAAATTGAATAATTCCGCGCTATTGCATCTCCGGTAACCGCTCTCTCCGCCAGCGCCGTCGCCCCTGCTGCCGCCGCCACCGCTGCCGACGATGACGACGACGTCGGCGACGCGGCGCCGATCAGCGACGCCTGCGCTTCCGGTGCGACCGGCGGCACTTCCGCCCTCGCACTCACCATCGCCCTCGCTTGTCTTCTTTATCAGTCGCCCTTTTGCTTGCTTTCTTTCGCTCTTTCTCGCTCTACATTTTCTATCTTACTAACAATTTCGTTTAATTTAATTTACCTATATTTTCAATTTTTGGAAATGTATTAGAAAAAACAGGGTGTTCGCGGAGGAAACAGCGAAACTTCGAAAACAAGCTCTTATTACAAATTTAATCATATTTTGTCAAATAAACAACGTTGATATTTCGAATGGCTGAGGCTCAATTAGCAATCAAAATTTTGTTTGAAAAAATACTTTCTATGCTTATGTTTCTAAAATTTGCTTTTAGAAACCAACACTCCAAAAATATGTAAATTATTTATTACTTACAAAATAAATGAATGTATTTGGTCACAAAGAAAAATTAACACAGAAATATAAAAGGGCCCAGTTTTAATAATTCAATTGCTCTTTTGTAATATTTAGATCCTTGCTTAGGATAAAGATCAGTTGGTTAGAAGCAATCAACGTATTGTAACCCTTGACTCTTCACATTTGTGATTTAAACTTGGCCACAATTCTAATGAAATAGAAAAGTTGACCGATTTTAAATTATACATGGTTTTTACAATCTTGAACCCAGATATAGCTTTTGAAAATGATCCCAGGCAATAAAATACATTGATGGTTATACTAAATCTCACTGCTTTTATTCAGTAAGGGAAAATAATCAACCTTTAATTGTTATATAACAAACGTTAACACAAGAGATAAAGTATTTTTAATTTAATAGTTGCCACAAAATATGCCACATAATCAGCGGAAAATTGCAGAAACAATTACTACTAAAAGAAGGTATTAGTGATTAATCAATTCATCATTTACCTTCATGTAAATTAAAAACGCCATCTTTACACAATTAGAAAATTTTCCAGAAAACAACATTTATGTATGTGCTGCTTTGTAAACCCCTTGCTGGTGAACAGATTTTACATTAAGGAACGCCATACATTTTCAAAATTCATAAATATTGCTAAAAGAAACTTTTGAAAATTAAGAACAATGAAATAAGAAAATCATATCAATACAACTCAATAGGATATTGTCTGAAATAATTACTTAATTAACCGCTAAAAGCATTGTCGCGTGTTTTTGAAGACTTTATCACTTCCTGGAGAAAATTTAATTTTGCCAGCGTCACCAACGGAACTATTGTTCTTCAGCAATATTGTTATGCATCTTGTATCTCTTGTGCTTTTGTGAGTTTCGTTTGTGTACTTTGTTGGAAATTAACTTACGTCTGTTGCAGATAAACTTGAGACGTTACTGCATTACGCAATTCAGCCTCCAACACAATCACTTTTCAATATATTGATAATCCGCAAACTTCTACGACCTAAATAATACGCTGATGCATATTGCTCTGGACGACACGAAAAGTTTGCTGAATTGCTAAATATCTTTTGTACGTTTTGTACGTCCTTTGTTGACTGTAGAAAATGAAGACGCATGGTCGGGAACATTAAAGGGAAAAATTTCCCCTTGGCACATACCGGACTTTTCTATTTCCCCAAAGTTCAATGTGGGTCCAATCAATGTCTTTTTCGTAAAGCCGTCCCGACCCACAAAAGAGGATGGCTTACAGAACTGCAACGCGAGGAGCAGGGAGGGGGGAGCAGGGAGGGAGGTTGAAAAATCTTCCAACATCTCGAGCGACACGTTTCCTATACCTTTCCACCGAATTTAAGTATTGAAAAATGTCTGGCATATTTGCAAACACGCTGCCCATCCTTTCCACGCCAGTGACGAATATATTTTCGGCACGAGGAGGAAGGGGGAGTTAAACCGCCGACCTCATTGGCCGTGCCATTCATCTGCACGTAAACAGCAGAACGTTGTGCGCGGGAGCCCTCGGAGATATGCAGACGCGGAGGCGAGGAGGAAGAGAACGGGGAGAGGGATTGAGGTGGGAGAAAAGAATGAGCAGCTGTCCACAACCCTCTGACCCGAGGGGCGATGCGGCCCACACGAGTGTTTTCCGCGGCTTCCGAGTGTCAAACAGAAAAATATTTAAACAGACTTCGGAAATTACAGCCGATCTCTTAACTTTCACTTTTCTTTACTAAAAGTGTGACGCCGCGACAATTGATGTGGGCCCGCTGGCACATTGGTGATAGCAATTCAGATGCTCGATCGGTACGAACAGCAATCTCACAGCTTTAGATTAGGCCCGTCCAGGATCTGCAGTGGTCGGATTATTGCTCTGAAGGAAGATGCTTGAATAAAGTGCGAGTTTAGAAACCTTTTTGTGTATTGATAGCGTGATAATTATTTAACGTTCATGACAGCACAGTGATTTAATATGGCGCCTAGAAAAACCTGACGATTTCTGACTAGCCAATTATAAGAAATATTTATATGCGAAAGATTTTGAAAATGCGGGACACGTAGTTATTCTGTCCAACATGTGTGCTCACAGGGAAGGAGTGGAGTGGGATGGAACTATTAGAAAATTCTGTAAAGTAAATATGAACGCGTTAATTGTTCAAAAAGGTAACAAATGATATTTAAAATATCTGTGATATATTATTACGAAATTGGCGCTCTGAATGAAGAAAAAACAGAAAACAATGAGGCCGTTCATAAAAAATCCTGGATAACGTTTTCTACGGTTGCCATTTTACTACAAATTCCCCAAAACCTCATACTCATGTTTACAAAAAAAATTCATCACATAATTTATATACCTAATTTTGAAGAAAGTATTTCATTAAATAAATCTCGATTTTTAACAAAGTCAATACGAGAGGGACAAAAATATTTTAAATATTTACAATTTTTAAAATACAGAGATTTAAATGAAAATCAGCCCTGCGCGACTTCAATAAGCGCATTTTATCTATTTGAGAAATATTAACGAAGTAATTTTGAGCTACTTTCGAGGAAATTTCAAAAAATTATAGAGGCTTCATGTGAAATACTCCCAATAATTAAATAACTCGTTTAAAATTCTCAGGACATCTTCTGCGACCAGATCAATTGGGGAATAACCGCTTCAGAGAAAATCTTAAAAACTCTTAACGAGTTAGTGTTGTCCACACACTTACTGACAGACACACACTTTTTGTGTAACAGGTTCTCTTAACCGTTTATTTCCGTCAAATCTCAACTCTTAATCTGTAATGTTTTATTTCCTCTATACCACGTATTTGAGAATGTAAAACTTGATTATAATGGATGATGAGAAAAATATCCAGCCAGCACAAAAAGGAAATGTATAAAATATATTTGTAAACCATTGACTTAAGAGATATGAAGATGTAAAACTGCGTCGGTACAATAAACAAATTTCAATATTTGGGCGATAAAGATCACGTACTGAAAGTAAAACATTCTTTATTATTAGTATGTTTGCTATGAAGGACTCTTATCGGGCGTGATTGTGTGAATCATTTACTTAAATATGAGACCTTTGGTATGTCAATAATACACGAAAAGAAAACATTTCATAATCACAAGGAAGTGATATTTACGCCTCACTTCAGTAGAAATCTGCAAAATTCTAAGTCATATTGTTTGAAGATGTTCAATCAGTACTGTCAACACTAATATGAACATCAAAATTATAAATAAAGCACATTTTTTTGCAATGCAAAGATATCACTATGTCTCTTAACACGTAAATACGTAAAGCATCATCACATGATATATGTTTGATATCTGTCCCATGAGAGAAAAAATCCAACACTTAATCGATGATCATACTCATTATGTCACTTACTCAACTAATCGAACATATGATTAGAAACATGATCTCGATAGCATTCTTGCTTTCATTCTGTTAAACACACACACACACACACACACACACACATATATATACATACATATATATATATATATATATATATATATATATATATATATAGTGTGTTGAGATTAATTGTATTTGTAAATTTTAATGAGCCTAGAGTTTCTAACGTACAGGCAATACCTGTGTGTCGTAGTTTATAGCGGCCAATTCAAATATCCCACTGTGCATTAATTAACATTTTATCACCAAGGTTCCACCACTTCATTAACTTCATGTATAATCCACTACGCAACAAATTATTCCATTGGCCTCGACCTCAAATATTACGATAAATCTTACAGAGAAATATGTGAAATAACAATATTACGGAAACGCACATCTGAGATGCAAATAATAATACCAAACTTTTATTCTAAAGCTTTTTACAAACTTTAAAACTCTAAAAGTTCACTTAACTATCGAAAAATTATTTATAAAAAACGAGCGTTTAATTTTTAATTTTTTTTCTTTTCGTGCACAGTCAACATTAAATATTAACCCACTATTCTTAATTTAATACAAGCCTACGATAGAAAAACTACTCATTCATTGGCGTATCCGTTGTTATTTTAAATCCGTAATTGAAATCTCAATTATATGACCAGATGTTTCGGAAACAACAAGTGAAAGAATCATTAAAATAAGATTGTGAAATATACACAGATTTTTTATATTACAGTAATTTTAAGTAAAACCTGTGTCTTGATAATTGCGAAGGTTTGATTTTACAAACCATGTCTAATGAGTGTTGACGCAAAATGTTTCATGGACTGGCATTAGTCATACATTTGTTTCTCGAAAAAAAAAAATTATAAACAGGATATACGAGGAATATTTGAGAGTGTTAGGAGCCATTAATGTGCGGGCATTTCGCCACCGCGAAAGCCAGTCCGTCCTCAACGCAATCTTCAGCCACGTCCTCGTCCGCCTTCCGACTCACGAAGACACGACTTAGAGTCGCCTTACGGCTAAAGAAATGTACTTGAACATTAATGATAATTGGTTCTTGATATCTTGCCAAGGTCTCCACCCTCGGGCTAAACGCTCACACTAAATGCCCTAACGACCAAGACTTCGTTGTAATTTGGCGCCCGGCGCCTGGTTGGAATGTGAAACTCGTTGCCTGAATTCAAACGAAGAAGTTTCAGTTCCATTCATTTCGCGAAACGCCATGTCAAAAGGGGAAAAAAGCCATAGCAGCAGACATGGGAACGTGAGAGAGAAGTGCTCGACCTGAATATCACAACAAGCACCCTCTCCTGCACCCATTCTTTACACAAAAGAACACGGATATTAACCTTGCAAAACACGTCAATGAACGAACGTCTCTTATGCTTCCTAAAGGTCCATGCAAAGCTAGTAGCTTCAGTTGGTGATCTTTGGTCTCTTCCTTATGCAACTTTGAAGGTTAGTAGATCGACAAAAATCATACTTCATTAGTTTTTGTGAATGCGAAAGGAAATGAACGTACAGATAAGTCCTTTATCGATTTCGGCACTCATTTCCTGGTAACTTTCAGGCGTCTTGCGGCCACGAGGACGTCACACAAAAGGGAATGAGCTGAATAGGGACTTGTTTGGTAGCGACGCGCAATCTCTACACGCAAATTTCTGTTGTAGCGCGCGAATAAACTACCTAACTCACACATTTAATAATTCTGATTTCACGCAGGTCCCGCGCGCTTGTTTCGGGGGCGAGTGAGCCGTAGAGGAGGGGGAGGGGCGGTGAGGGGAAGGCAGTAGCAAGGGTTGTGTGGGTCCACGTTTTATACTCGGGGAATTTCAGAATTCACAGTTGGCCACGACACTCATTTAAAGACAACACAAAAGCACTTGATGAACACTACATATAAACCAAACTTTCGACCGGCGTCTCTGGGGAAGGGGACGTGGAGGAGAAGGGGTGGCGGAGAGGGAGGGGGAGTGGGCTGCACAGCCGACGCGCGTGTTGCTGACTTCATTCTGCGCGCGGATGTGCGAGTACGCTGCGGGCACGGCGTTGCGGGGTCGAAGGTCGCGGCGGCAATGAAGGAGGCGGAGAAGAGCTAAAGCACAGTCGGGCAGACGAGTAATAAAGAGTACTTATATAAGTATTTACTTACACGTAAAACAGTTCTAAAATATTTATGTTATGAACGAATAAGGAAAAATTAAATGTACATTAAGTAGAATTCGACAACGCAACAATCGGGAGTAACAGACCGCAAAATAGCGTGTTCGATTCTGATCGCATACCGGGAATTGGTTTATCATGTTATATATACGCTATAGAACACAGAAACGCAGTATTTTAAATGAATTATTGGCACAAATCGAATTTACAATTATTGTTGAGAAGGAAAGTAAGATTAAATCTTAAGTAGCTGATCCAGGCAAAGAACGTGAAGGCAATCGAATGGAATTCACACACTTAGATGAACTCGAAAATATTACAGATTGATAGAAATTAATACAAAAGTAAAAACCCAAGATTTCCAAATTTTCTAAACGATGAAATGCGTCATGATGAAATTAATATTTTCTTTATATTCTGATCATTGTCGAACTAAATAACAATATATACAGGCAGACAAGACCTGAAATTTGAACTTGTATAATGATGACTGAGTTCGAACATTTCTCAAATACAGATCTCAAAATGAATACTAAAATTGTTTTATATCCCTTAAAGCGGTTGAATTTGGACTGGTTCAAATTCTTCATCTGACCTTGGTCATTATTTATTGACTATCACAACCACAAGACACATACATGTATCTTGGGGACAAGCAGCTTGTGAGATATAACGCGAATATCCGAGACTTATTGTAATCTTGATCAATGGAGGATGAGCCCTGTAGAACGCCCTGTAGAACCTACCACTTTGCCCTGAAGATGGAAATAGTGATTGGGCGGGGAAGAAAGGGTGGTGCGCCTTCTGAGGGGCGTTGTATAGGGTGCTACTCAGGTATTGGCGTTAAAGGGACCAGAGGAAACACGGAAATCACCAATCAGAGCAATAACCCTACAAATTATTTCCTGGAACGTGTCACTAACAGTCAATAACGTTAAACGTACGTCAGTCAAATGTCAGTAATGTTTAAAAATGAATCAATTCTGTGTCCACGCCGCGAATCAAACTCGCTGTTTTGTTGTCTCTGGTACTCTTGTTGCGTCATCTAAATGCTAACTGCTATTGGTGTTGCCCGTCGTATAATAATATTAATAAATTTACGAACAAATTCTATAAGATGGATGTGTGCTAGACCGATCAGATGCTAACGAGCTTTTGAGAAATTTTTGATATCTCTTAATTGAAGCATATGACAAACGTAGAAAATGTAAGATTTATTTTGAGTGGTAAAACGTCTCATATTTATGTGATGTAAAGCTAACTTATGCAATAGAATACTCGCGAATGTTTAGAGTCGAAAATAAACAAGAGATTTTTAAGAAATTATGACAGGAGCAGAATCTTTCGAATTACAAAAGCTCCAGAGTTTTAATTTTTTTGAACCTTGAATATTTTTCAAAATATAAAAGATTCCACATTTTGAACGAAAATATTAAGGAAAAGTAATATGTTACAAATCTATTTAGACGATCATTCATGGTCCCAAAAATTATGTTGTCTCAGTCACTTGTGGGTTATGTTATTGATGTAGGATTTCTAAAAACTAAAACTGTAAACGTTGATGGACGCAAGAGGTGAACGCGTAAAAGGCTGTCAAGAGACGTAGTAAATCTAAAGGACGTAGTAAATCTAAAGGACGCAGTAAATCTAATATACGTAGTAAATATAAAGGATAAAATTATTAGATTCAAATTGTATACTTGTTTGTGCACTTAATAGGAATATTTAGTTACTGAAAGTTTTCCCGACGAATATTCAGAGAGCATCACAGAAACATTTCGTATCTCTCTTTCGTTTTTCATGGTTGTATAAAGAAGCATAAACACCTTTTAATATGGTTATAATTAGAGATGAATAATATCGGCCAGTTGTCGGATTTTATCGGAATATTTCAACTTCTGTCTTTTATACTAGTATCTACACCATTTTTATCATCAAAGACATGATCATAATCATCAGCATTTCGTTTAATTTCTTCAAACCTCTACTACTATCCCTACTTAACACGACGCGATGACTAAGCACCACACTATGTCAAATACAGATTTCAAATCACCAAGTTACTGCTAACTGCATAGAAGAGACGAGCAGAACTGCATAGAGAGCACTGTGAAAAAGTCTTATCCCAGTACGTCACTTTTTCTCACACGAAGAAGTACATCAGTATTCGAAGGAGTGTTCATCAGATCGTCAAAGGAAATGGCAATTTCAGCAGCGGATTTTGTAATTTCACACATCTATTGTAAAACTATTGCAAAATGTCAATGTGAATCAGAAAACGAAAACGAATATATTTTTGGCAAATGCTTTTGTTCGTATTATTTACTTGCATTGAAAGTCAGTAATAATGAAATTGACAACTATATGTGACAACACATTACGACAACGCATATACAGAAACCTGGTCACAAATACTCTGAAGGGTCTAAGGCAATAATTTTCTTCTTGTAAAAAAATATCCGAAATGTAACTAAATACCTGAACTGCTAATCTCATACGTTCATCGTTCTTTGCCTTGACAGGCACGTAATAAAATCAGTTTACATATATTTAGACAAGTTTCATTTGTGTCACTGGATTGAATCAATTTGACGTAGCGAAATTCTCCAGCAACAGAAAGAATCAAAAGCTGAATTCAGTAGACTTGAAGCGCGTCCTTTTCTTTAAGAGGAACAACTACATTTCTGTTGTCGATTGTTCACTGTTATAATACTTAAAATCTGTACTTACACATTGCAGTACTTAATTCTGATTTAAAGCAAATAAACGTTAAACAATTTAAAAAAATATTTGTAAACGATTATAACAACATCAGTTCATGTTTGTATGTTAATATTCGTATATTAAAATCAATTTGTTTATTGATTATGGCAATTATGAAAGCAGTCTTTAATTTTTAATCACTATAGAAAATTAAGGACAACCTTCATCTAAAGATTTAAACTGTAATTTACTTTGAAACAAAATTAAATATAAAACATCTTAAATAGTCACAAACGTCCACGGTTGGTAAGCAGTGTAAAATAATTAAAAGTCTAAAAAGAAATCACAAATTACATTGAAAATGTATGACCATTGAATTAAAATCAATACAATTATTCCAATAACAAACGTATCATTCAAATTGTTATTTACTAGTAATTTATTATGATTTAGATGCTGAGATTTAATGGTCTGTGCGGATGAACACTCAATAAAAAAGCGCCTCTTGATCGCGCTTAGGACACATAAAACACACGCTGGATCTTCAATCGTGAAGTCTGGAGGCACTCATTGCGGCTAAACATTCAATATACAAAGGGCTAACACAATTAAAATGTAAACGTTCATTTTATACTCGCGGCACGCAAGGTGAGACTTTCTTTTGACAAATTGGTCAAGTCGACTATAACAAGTCAGATTAATAAGTGACATCCTTTACTTGGATACTTATTTTGCCTATTAGATATTCCTCTGTGAGTAACGATGCGAGGAGAAAAGTTCCATTGAATCACGGATGAAATATTAAGGAAGCGAGAAACACATCATTGCATACTACTTCTGAGGTCAATCTTTGAAGTCAATCAGTATTTCCACTGTGGATTCAAGTAACCCACAGAACACACGCAGACATGGAATCTCTCTTTTCCGCAGACAGTACAGTAGCTTTAATTATCTCAAACGCCAGATCGTAGATTTAAACCATTTCGAACATTTCATTGAGTTAGAAGATAATTTGAAGACCTCTTTTTCTCGGCCATAGAAAAACAAATTCCCATCATTTTCGCCATGGTTCCCGTGCGTGTGCTCCACTGCGGTGGTGGCGAAAGCGGCGACGGAGACGGAAGCGGGGCCAATCCTGGCCCGCGCCGGCCGTCCACCCGTCCCCTCGCATCTGCGACGCTACACGTGGGTGATAAATAATTTCATTAACCCTCATCACGTCAACTAATCTTGTTTTCTAACTCGGGCGCCGCCGCGTCGCAGCCTATCCCGGGCTGCGGAACGCGCGGACGGCTGCGAGCGGCGGCGACGCTCGCGACGAGCGGGAGGGGGGGTCGTGGGCCGGCGAGGACGGAGGGGGGACTGAGGACGAGGACGTCAAGAGGCGGGGCGGAACGGGAGGCTCGGAGGCGGCGAAGCAGGCCCACCAGAAATGACGGCAGACTTTTTCCAATTTCCCAATGGCGCGAGGGCGGAGATGGCGGCTGCCGCGTGGCGGGCCGGGGGGGGGGGGCGGGGAGAGCGCGATCGGAGGCGGCGCGGGTCCTGAACGTGAGGCTCCCGCCGGCGGAGCCGCCGCCGCGGGCGAAAATCCAGAATGAAAAGTCGGCCGCTGCACACACCTGCAGGTGTAATTCGTTTCTTCGCATGGCGCGGAATGGATTCGCGGCAATAAGTCGGCGCGACTGCGGGGAGAGCAAGTGGGCGGAGCGCGGAGGCGCCGCGGCGGAGGAGGGGAGCGAGGCAAGGCCCGTGCGCAGAGCGGAGCGGGGCGGAGCGGAGCGGGCCACGACTCTCGCGCGGATCTATGAAGAAACATGCGCGCTACAAATCAGGCGGTGCCGAGCGCTCGCCGGCCCCGTCCCGCGGCCGCGCGCCTCCTGCCCGCCCCCCTCCGCCCCCAGGGCGCCCCCGCCCCGCCCACCGGCCCCCTCGCCACTGGCGGCCTATCGATCGTGCAGCCGCCGCCGAAAAGCAGACCGCATTTGTCTTAATTTATATCACTTAATTTAAGTCTACCTTGGCGCTGAAATACCGGCGACTTGCTATAATCCCGGGCCGGCGGCACGGACCAGGCGGGCGCGAGGAAATTCAATACGAACGGGCGGGGTGGGGCGCGGCGGCGGGTGGCGCGGGGCCTCGGGCAGGGAGGGGGCGGGGTGGGAGTGGGGGCAGGGGCGGGGGTGAGGGAGGCGCGGGAGGGCGCCGTGTGATTCATTCGGCCCCGTGCCCGCGGTTTCTTCTGTCTATAAATTGTGGTTTTCATACACAAGCCCCACCCCGCCCCGTCCCGCCCCCACCCGCCACCAACCCCGCAGCCGCCGGCCGATCCACCCGACCCGCACGCGACTAGAGGTTTTTAAATTTGCTCGTTCTCTATTTTTCTGAAAAATGAAGCACTCGACAGAGGACGGGAATCTCCCCTCTCCATTCATTCCATTTTTACGCAACTCAAGTGCAGGCGCGCTCGCCCCACTCTCCGATGCCGGCGAAGCAAGAGGAGAGGGGCAGGGTGATGGGTGGGAGGAGGTTTGGAAAGGGGTGGGGGCGATTGCCGCGCGCCTGTCAGCCGCCGCCGCCACCGCTACCGCCGCCACCGCCCCCTTCGGCCCGGTCGCGCGACCTTTAATAGCGTCCCCGTCTCGCCGCCGCCCCCGCGCCGCCCACGCTGCCCACGCCTCTTCCGACACCGCCGCGAAATCCGCGCGCCCTGGCGGCGACAGTTCCTGAAGCCCCGCGGACCCCGCCTTTAATGCTCCAACTAAACCTGTTTTTTTGCTCGCTAGAAGCCCCGCGCGAATTTACTGCTTACGACCTGCGGGCTACATTGGGAAACTTTCCAGAGGTGCTCGTGGACCTGCAACTGTAATAGAATTTACTTCTAAAGCTTTCGCCATACTCTATAGCCACCGTAAAAGGCGGTGGAGACGTCGGCGGGGCAGGCGCGGGCGGGCAGCGCCCGGGACCGACGCGGTCGCCACTTGGGGCCACCATGCGCCCCGCCCCCTTCCCCTTCGGCTGCTTCGGCCTTTTCGCCCTCTTCGGCCACTTCCCTCCCCCACCGCGGACGACAGCGTCTCGCGCCCGCCTCGCCCCCGACCGCGGCTCTCTTAGCCAGTCCTAGCGCGTGCGGACGTTCCGTTCCGTTCGGCTCCGCAGGCCGAGCGGCGGCACCAGCAGGGCTCCAGTCAGTTTCCTGCAGGCCGCCACCGACCCTCCTTGCCTGTCTGCCTGTCCGTCTGTCTCCCTGTCCGCGGTGACGGGCCATGCGGCGCGCGCGTGCGCCTCGGGCACCCACATTCCCCGCCCTCCCCCCTCACATTCCCCGGCCCTCTCACGAGCGCGCGCATCTCCCTCCGCTTTCTTCCGCGCGCGGTGAGGCCTGCAGCAGACGCGCCGACAAGAAAAGAAGCAATTAACAAGAGGAAAGTTTGTCTTCGTCTCCGCTCCGGCGAAAGCAACAGTTTGACACCCGGCGCGGCGCGCCGCGGCGTCGGTCTGTGCGGCGCGTGCGGCGTGCCGGCGGGGGCCGCCGAGCGTCGGCGCGGCATGCGTGCTCAGCGCCCACGAGGCTGCACGCGCGAGCGAGCCGAGTCGAGCCGCCGGTGAACGCACCTGAAGCGAGGCCTTCGCCGGGCGTCGCCACCGCCGCCGTCGCCGCTGGCTTCGCTGTCCCCGTCGCCGCAGCCGCCGCTGGCGTCGCCGTTGCCGGCGCTGGCGGCGCCGCGAGGAGCCGCCGCTGCCGGCGCGCGCGTCGCCGCGGGCGCCGCCGCCGCCGCGGGCGCGCGCCCCATGCGGCCGCCGCCACCACCACCACTCGCGAGGTCAGCGCCGCCGTCGAAGTTGGGGCCACGCCGCCTCGCCGCCGCCGCCGCCTGCCGCCACTCCCACCGCCCGGCCTCCGCAGCCGCCGCGAGCGACGCCGCCGCCCCCGCCGCCGCGGCCGAGGACGAGGACGAGGACGCGAACGCGGACGCGGGCGCACGCGGGAGGAGCGCGGACCGAGAGCGACGCCCGCGAGTCGGGCGCAGCGCCACTACTGGCGGCCGCGCGCCCCGCGCCGACACACGGCGGCGCCCCCGACGCCGACGCCGTTGCCGCGCAGCGCCGCCGCCGCCCCGAGCGCCGCCGAGCGCGCCCGAGCGCCCGCTCGCCGCCCGCGCGCCGCCCCCGCTCGCGCCCGAGCCCTGCCCCGCCGCGCCGCCGCGGCTTCCCCCACCGGCCTCGCCCCGCGGCACCGCGCGCGGCACAGCGCGGCGGCGGCGCCTCCGCCGAACAGGGCTACCTGCCTTTGGAAGGGCGCGCCAGCCGCCACCTGCCGCTTTCCGCCACTGCTCCTGTTCTCCTATTCTACTACCGCCCTTCTATTACTTTCCTGTCTTCACATCCTGGTTCCGTTCTCTTCCGATCCTCCTCGCATTTTCCTATTTTTCCATCTTACTATTCTCTCGCACCCTTATTCTCCGTGTTGTCTCTCAGCTTCTATTTTTCTGCCGTCTTCCTATTATATTCCAGTTCCAATATTTCCGCTCTTCCTGTCCTCCCGTCTTCCTTCTATTCTCATGTTCTCCTTCCATTGTCTTCCTATCTTCCACCCGTTCTCCTCCCGACCTCATTGTATTCTTTTCCCGACCTCCTCCTGTCCTCCTGCCATTCCCGTCCGCCTCGCCCCGGTATTATTTAAGTCATCTGGGACCCGCGACCCGCCTGTTCTGAAATAATGAGACAGAAATAATGGCCCCATTACTACGCGATGCCAGCGAGCCCGCGCGCGCGAGCCCGCGGCCCCGAGTGTGGGAGACCGCGCCTTCTTCGTATCTCTTGCGCGCGTCGGGCGCCCGCGGCGGCGCTGCCGGCGCAGAGGCTCGAACCTTTGGCTTGCAGAGCGCCGGCGGAACGCCTCCGGAGAACACAGAGTCGACGGCGGCGACGCGAAGGCGGCGGCGGCGGCGGCGGCGGCGGCGGCGGAGGGTAGAGGGTATTGTGAGCGGCGCGCGCTCTACGCCCCGGAAAGGCAGCTGAATACAATCGTTCGAGCTATCTTGAATGACGAACACGTACTAGAATAAATATACTTTGTCGGAGGCTTGCAAGACACTCGAGTTCCTTTGTGCGCGACGCTGCCTCGTTTCCTTCATGTGAATTCGCTGTTCAGGTCCGCTATAAATGCGCAGTGAAAGGGAAAATGCTCCAGTTAGAGACAGAGCGCGGGAGATAGGCGAGGTGACGTAATAAAGCAGCACTGCGTTGGAATGATTGACGAGACGTCAAACCAAGTATTGAGGCTAATTGAAAAGATAACAAGGGAGATGTAGAGTAATGAAATGGATCATGAAAGCATATAGTGACGGAAGAAACATTAATAATCAGAAGGACAAAATATGAGGAAAGTCCATAAGTTTAGAAAATGTGCAGTTCTCTTATTTTAAAGAATGTTAATAAAAAGCAAACAACATCACATCGCATGTACTTCGGTACGACCTCTGCAGAAAGTCGTAGATTAAAATCACAAAGCTAACAGGACTTATTGTAAGTGAAACATTAAATCACTGTTATCAATATTCAAATATGTAATACTTTATACGTTAATTCATTACCTTTCTTTTTTTCATTATGTAACATTTAATAATTTCAAATTGACATTTAGAGTTGTGGTCTATTGCATTTATGTTTTCTGAGTTTCAAAATTTACAAATGACAATGTATAAAAGTTATTAATTTTTTATGACAATGTCTCATTAAATCTGTCGGATTTTTAGTACACTATCAATTTTACATTATTCAGTGACATTATTAGTTATCATTTCAACCTTTGGAAATATAAATACTTCATTTCAAAGATACAATAGAAAACAACCATCATGTTGGTAGGATAAAAAATCCTCGTACTCGTGAATCACAGAAACTTATTTCACTGTTTGAGATTACGTTCACATTTCAAATTGTTCTTCCTACATTCATAAAGTCCATGTTTATGTAAAAATTCCTCTTCCAGGAGAAGTTATTGTTCTTGTACTTTATAACTCGCTTTCTGTGACGTTTTTATTCCACATCCCCCGCCAATATCTTTGACACATCCGTTATCACCCTCAGGCATATGAATCCTTGATACCCACCAGGAGTCAGTCTTCAGACCCATCCTGTCAACCCATCCAGCCACCCATCCACCCCTGCTCATAAGCGGATGAGCGAAGTCTCAAACAAGCACCTCGCGTCCACCCGGGTCTGCGATCAGTCCCCCCCCCCGTCCCACTCTCGCACCCTCCACTCGATCCGAGCCCTCGTCGTTGCTCTCGGGGCGATATACTCTCGTCGCTCTCTCCATTCAGCGCGGCCGACCGCCTAACGAGCGGGTGGGGCGGGCGCGAGAGCGGGAGGTCTGTTGCCAGGTGAACGAGCGTGACTGGGCGTGATTGGTTTTGAAGTCTGTGAGAGCATCCTGTATGGATTTTCATACAGCCGCGTTCCGTTTATTTATACAGGATGATCCCGAAGCAAGTGCAAATATTTTTACAGAAAACAGATCAGGCGTCTGCAATACGGAAAGCCTTATGCCGTTTTTGCGTTTCTCCGCCGGGTTTAAGGGGACAAGGGGAGGGCAAAATCGTTGCAGACGATTCTTTTCGGTGTACGGGTTAGATGAAATTTACTACGTAGAGTTAGGTAGCGTATTCACGACGAATGACGACTTCCAGGTAAACTAAAAAGTTCATGTCGAGCTTATCAGTTGCTTGTTCGCTGTTCGGAGATTAAGTATCTGGGTCGTTGCGTAGCTTCCAATCCGTTGGAAAGTACGTTGCGAGCTTCTCGGAGCACAATGGGAGGTTTAAGGGGATATTACGAGAATAAGCGGCGTCCCGATTTTATGCGCTCACTTACATCTACTAATGAGCAACTTACGCTTTTCGAGAGTGCTAGAAAATGTACCTATCGAACGGTTGTACTCGTCCATTGATGCTTTTCTCATTGACTCCAGCAGCGAGGAAAAATTTAACTCAATACAACATGTAGGAATAACACAGGTTTCAAGCTGAGACCTACCAAACGGTTTTTGTCTTTAAAGAATACAGTATGATTGCATTATATGATGTAACAATTCGTTCTACGACATTTCATAACTAGGCACTCAATCCTCGGAAATGTTTTTCATATGTTTCTTAATATTTTTGAGTACATATGCATATTCAAGATCATGAATATAAAGATTTTTATAATTAAAATTATTTAAAGGACATTTTCAAATACACTAATTATACTGAACTGTATATATTGAGATGACCTTTAACATGACGATCCTACTTGTGACGGAATAGTTTCGACTGTGGGAAGTAATCACCGAACAATATTGTGGTATTAAGTAAGGTCTCTTACCATCAAGGACCGTCAAGGACAAAGAACTTCAGAGACACTATTGAAAACTTTTAATTGACGCGTATTCAAAGAATTTTGCTGTCGAAGTGATATCCTTGTTTTCGAGCTCGGGAGATATACAGTTATGTTGTCGCTATTTGATGCTGTACAACACCGTTTTATAACGCTCTTCGTTACACAGCAACCCCTGCACGAGCGAGATTTCGGAGAATATGATTTGGTAGAAATCAGGAAGTGGCAACCTTAGAAGAAATTCGCTTCATTAATAATCTTTTCGTAGTAATTTCGGAGCGCAAATACACGACCTCATGATATTGAATTATAGTTGATGACCAAACCGTGGCCGATAAAGTACGAGTGCGATCACCGTAAATTACTATTTAATAAGTCTGAAAACGTAACACGAATTATTCAAGTAGCGTTGGAATAATATTAGACACTGTTGGTTTTGGAATTAGAGGTGCAAATAATATCTTAATATTTTAAACTATTTAAATCAAAGATACGAAATAAACCGATGAATGTTTCTGACAAACTTAGAACGAGACTAGTTTTCACGCCCGCATCAGCAGCAGATACTTGTGCGAAATTGAAAGATCTTAGGCAAATTCGCGATACAGACTTCGGAACTTTTTATAACGGCAAACGTCCTCCTCCTCATCATTATCATCAACCGCAACAGCAGCAGAAACATAATTATCATCATCATACTGGCTGAGGTGGCTCAGAGCATCAACTGATGCCACTGCAGAGCATCTGACAGAGAGCTTCTGGACTCGAGTCCCGGCATTTTCGAGACTACCTAGAGAGCTAGATAGAGTTCAGCCACTGGCTGAAGGAGAATTTTATCGCCGGCTGCTCTGGTAAGTATTTTTCGTTATTTTAGCGATGCACACCAGGCCAATGCCGGGACAGTACCCGAACAAACGAGAAATGGACCGCGCGCGATCTTTCCTTCCTCTTTTTTACCTATTCCCACCCACTTACCTCTACATGCACTACACTACCACACTTGTCGGGAGACCAATTGAGAGTTTCGATCTTGTTCTGGGGGCGGTACCCCGTTGGTGGGAGATTCCTGGATGGGGAAACCTCACTATCCGACGTGTAGGTCGGCGCCAAATATCACTCTATCGGTGGAAGAACATTGCCACTTACCGTAAAAAATGTGCTCCATATACAGAACTAATGATCAAAACAACTACCAAGTTGTTCGGGTGAGATGGCTGGAAAACGTAGCGTGGGGTTTGAAAATTCAAACGTCGTATCTCTAATCTCCACTCCACCTCACGCAAAATCCAGTGGCGGGGGGCAGTAGGATCGCGATTCCGAGCTCTGCAGGCGCTCCCGTTCCAGTCCACAAGTGCTCTCGAAATCCCGGCCGGGCTGTCCGACCAGCCCCGCGTGCCTGGCGAATTCCAGGAGGCCTCTATGAGTGCCCTGTAGTAATATTCCTAACTAGTCCAGAGGGTTTGCGGGCTACGCGCGGGCTCCTGTGGGGAACACCAAGCTGCTGTGTCCCGCGCGTTCACGCTAAGAGGCAGACCGGCAGGCAGGCAGACAGGCCGGTCGGTCGACGCTTGACCGTAGCTTGCGAGCGGAGATGACCTTCACTACCAGGCGCAAGGTTATTTAAATTCCGATTCTCGCAACACAAAGGTGTCGAGCGGCTTGCATAACTCGGAACGTTACGGGGTAATAACCCTTGTTATTTAGCGACTTATGCGGTCCTGCGAGTTCGGTGTAACAAATGAATAATTCGACAATCTTTTTACAAGAATTTCTAAAGTCGAGAACAATGAACCAAAATGAAAATTAGAATAAAGAGCAAAAAGAAAGTCTGTCAAGAATTATTTGGATTTTTTTTGTGAAGTTGCAATATAGTAAGAATTATATCTAATGGGTCTCTTACGATGTTTTATCATACATGCATCATTCAAACAAACATTCTTTTCATTAATTAGTATGTATATTGTCTTCTACAAATAAATGAAAAGAAACTCGAATAAAGAAAAAGTCAAAAACAAATTTACTCCGGCAGATTAATGAAAAATTTTAATCACCAGTCTGAAATTACGAAACTTCTTTAAAATATGAATAAAATATAATTATCAAAATACTTCTGACTACATAATATAGTGAAACGTATATTAAACTCACTCATTTAATCGTTTCATTATAAAATAAAACAATTATTGTGACATTTTCAAGAATTCATTTATAGAATCTTAATAGAAAAAATAATTTAGGTTTTAAATATGTTATAACATAAGTTAAAGTTTGATTCTTTATTTTTGAGCTACAAAAATATTTAAAACATGATTTTGAACAGTAAAGGGGTTTTTGAATTTAAATAAATGACCAACTAAAATCTCATTTTGGGAGAAAATAACAGTTCCTGGACTCATTTAAAGCATGTTTTTATAATGGTACGATATGAATAATGATGTATCAGGAACCAGAGGATCAGGATAACCACAAAAAACCTGTCTATAAATCACCTTGTGGCCCACAATTTCTACGTGGATCAATAGGTGTTTCAACACTGGTAGCCAGAGGTGTAAGTGAAACAGTATGACCATTTCACAACAGGGTCGCTTGTGTTGAGAAACTAGCTAAAGAGCAATGTGTGCCCACTTCAATGGTATTACAATATTAATTTTTTAGGTTTATTTTTTGCTACATAAGGAAATTCAATAAATATGTACTACCTATAACTCTACAACTGCAGCATCAACTTCATACAGAATATTTAACAGATGACACTCAAATAAATTATATTTTTCATTGCACCACTCCAAAATAGAATCACAGAGAGAAGAAGATAATTGTACTTATAAAGTAATAATACTTAACTCTACAATAATTAAAATATGCCATAATACATCTAAAATTGAAAATATGTTAAATTTATATAATTTAACGGGAGATTTCAATACATAAAAACAATGTACGAGAATAGTCAGATTTATTACCTATTTGAATCACAAAGTAAAAAGCCAATAAGATTGCGAGTGTACTCTGAACATCAACGAGATGGGTCTGCAAGTTAATGACAAACAAAAACCAAATAACGAAATGTTTTTGCTGAACCACGCTACAATCGGTCTGTAATTTTAGCGCTTCTTGAGCGACTTTTAGAGATCCGTTGAAAACAAACAAAAAAATGTTAGAACTCGCTTCCCCCTCCGTTGTCTCACAACCATTGCATTCATTCTCGAGCCAGCAGTTCACCCACCGTTGTCGGAGTATTTAGTACCGATTGCTTTTCAACTGAAATGTACAAAACTTTTCCTTTAAGTATTCCGCCGGTTCGCTGCGCCGGTCGACTTCATTACTTTTCTTCAGAGGGCGTGGTTAACGCGACGTAACTAACCCTGCTTCCCAAGCAGAAGGCATTCTGTGGGCTTAGCGACGGTTCGCGATCACTTCTTCATAAAAAAGGAACCCAGCATTCAAGTAAATTCGTTGAACACAAGTATGTGAAAAATACACCTTCACAATTGAATAGGTTCCACATCGAAATCTGTGTAGAGAATAATATTTTTACATTGTTTCGAGAGGTTATGTTTACAGACTATTAGAAAAAAACTGGTGACAGCTTGCAATTAAAATATTGCCCCTTTAATTACACTATTTGCAAACTAAACTTTCCACTATGTAGAATACAATTACCGACAGAAATGACTCAGTGCGTAGCGCGCTGATTTTGTAATAATAATAATAATAATAATAATAATAATAATAATAATAATAATATTTATTTGGCTACAATTGGCTGATTGCCAGGTGGTAGCCAAAACCCTACTGTTTTACAACATACGAACACTTATAATTCAAAAACAATTGACCATATAAAAAACAATTTACAATACACTCCTTTCGAGCATACACTCAGTATATAAATATACACAGGCCTGTATACATCTATGGCACACATATACATACACATACATATATGTGTGCATGCACACATACATATACACACACACATATACCCACACATACACCTTATTATACATGAATGCTCACTCTCACGTTCACACTTAACACGAACACTTGCCTTACATAGTATACATGCCTACATTTATATGAAGAACTTATATTTAGTTACACCTAGTAAACATGCACAGATATACATAAAATAAACCAGTTATACAATTCTGTATATTTTTACAATTTGTACAAATCTGTACTGCTTGTATACATTTATACAAATCGCGAAGTCCGGGATCGACCTCTGGGCCGGCCATTCTGACCGGTGTTTTTCAGGGTTTCTCTTGGTCATAAGGCGAATGCTGGGATGGTTAAAAAATGCGACGATCACCTCCCACCGTCTCCGACTGCCACCTTCCACCATCATCCTAGTGCTCTCGCTCCTCATCATCATCTTGTCACCTGATTTCATCAATAATAATAATAATAATAATAATAATAATAATAATAATAATAATAACCATGGAAAGCAACGGAAAAGCACCCTGAATATATATATATATATATATATATATATATATATATATATATATCAAGAAAACCCATAATGATTCAGTGCAGTTAAATACTGTGGAAGCCGTCTAGATGGGTCACTTAACTTCCATGTATGGAACAGGAACAGGGTGAAAGAAGAAGAAGAAAATTATCTGGTATATAACTATAATCTTCTTCAGATACGTATAAAAAAATTGACTGTGCATTCCGCAAAGTAGATATTTTTATCTCACCTTTCATAAGTTAAAATTCAACAAAAAATGACAGGAAGAAAATTTATCTAGAAAATGGTACTTTTATTAATGAATTTCAAGTCGAAAAGGCCTAAGGACATTGAAATAAAATGTGTTAAAATTTATCCAAAGATTTATTCAGAGTAATAAATAATATTGTTGATGATGTTCAGCCAAGAAAATTGACTTTTTTATCAAATGTGTCTTAAAATATGCAATTGTCTTACTGTGTTGTGTTACAAGCCGATTTGTGAATAGATATTTTAAGGAAAATGGTTAAGAACATGGGACAAAAATTTTAATTCAGTTAATATACGCGTTTATGCATCCGTTACATTTAGTTTGAGACATTGTAGCAGGACTAGTTTTGTGCGTCAACATTAAAGTATGGGCGTGACCGCCGGCTCTCTCGTTCATTCAAAGGGTCCAAAATCGGCGATGATTCAGCTCCATGCGCGGACGCCAGGTGGAGTACGTAGTAATTTAACAGTTATGATGACAGGTGTCAACTGTCAAAAGTTGGCTGTCACTGTATCCCAATTTCCGTACACGGGCAGTGCGATCGAGCGTTGATTCAAGCTCTGGTGGAGGATTCGATACGCCCAACCAGTTTCTGACTTTTTCCGCGGTTCTAAAATTAAAGTGGGAACAGTGATACCCACGTCTTAATAAAGGCGGCACAGTGAGATGGAGGTGTCTGCCGTCAGCGGCCAAGGTTGACATTTCAAAAAGTACAAATATACAAGCTGTGACGAAGAATTGGAAACTGCTGCCTGGCTGTTCGTTTTCTTGACGAAACACGTGTCTTCAGGGCCGCGGGTCGCCCCTGGGGTGTCAAGGATCCGGTTGGCTCTTTATCCCCCTATGGATTCGACTCGTAGCTAATGGTTCTGAACTCGGGGGAAAATTAAGAAGAGATTCTTCTCGGTCCTGGAGTGTTTAATATCAACCATTAGAGGTTGTACATCTATCATAAAAGGTTATAGTTTCTAGCTGGGAAAACTCCATTCCTAGTTTCCAACAATGAAATCTTTGGATTTAGAGAGACTCGCTAGATGAGCATTTCTGCCAACTTTTTTCAAATGGTAGTCCAAGGGGTTCGTGCACCCTGCGAAGAGTTAAGAATGTGCAAATAACGCGAGATCCAGTTCCAAAACCTTTAACCTGTGCACAATAGAGCCGCAGTAGGCAATTATAATCCAGTTTTGGGATATATAAAACATGGATAGCAATGATCAAGATCGAAAGTTATACTCCAAATATCCATATACGCCGTGTAATTTCCATTTAAAACTATAGCATTTCTGTATCCCGAGTTCCTAGTATTCAAGTTCAAACGGTAGAGGATTTTCGAATCTAGTTACACTGATAGCAATTGCCTCATGGAGAATTCTAGTGGCGGTCATTTCCATGGCTTCTCCGATCAACACCAGGCAAATGCCTGAGCAGTGCACTTATAAAAAGGACCATGGACCGCGCATATCTTCCTCTTCCTCGACCTAACCTCTCTCTTTACATAAGCACTCTTCTACTTACATGTACTAGACTACTCCACATGTTGGTAGAACAGTCGGGAGCTTAGAGCTTATTACGACTGAGACGGTGCCATGCTGGGGGAGATAAATAAAGAGGGAAATATTCACATCGATGTGTACGCCGTCGCCGGAGCTCACCATCTACCAGGGAAGGAAATACCGCCACTTTCCGTGATAAACATTCACTATCCTTATGGGATTAACGGACAGAGTCTTCACATGCCAGGAAAGATAGGTCAATAAATCTAACATCTTACCAACACGATTTCGTAATTTCCGAATTGTATTTTTTTCTGCCTGATTCCATTTTGGCATAGTAATGAGCATTTTGAGATCAAGTAAAACATTCCATTTTACAAAAATAAGCATCATTATAATGAACTCTGCCACAAAATGTAATGCATGAAACATTGTGTCCAGCTGTCTTGTGTCAGTGCCCAAAACAGGAATTATGTCAACTTCGCTCCGTGTCATTCAAAACGCTGGCATCCATTTTCCAGCAAGTTACAAAAAGCAACGAAGTAATGAGAGGTGACGTCCAGAGATGACGCGTTTGACGTCAAAATAACGTTCCAGTCATAAGATGTTTCCAAAGTGGAATGTTAGCGCAAGAGAGGGGGGATATTTCAATCACTTTGAGGAGCTCTTTCCGTGGCTAGCACTCGGACGATTGAATTGTGTTGGCGAGCTCTACAGGACAAGTAAAGAAATCACATCAACACGATCTAAAGACGGAAATAAATGTACAAAAAGCTTGTGAATGCTCTCCAATGCAGGTAATTTTTGTACTACATCAATAAATTATCCGATTCTGAAAAAAAATTGTAACATGCATGAAATTCGTACGTTTGTGCGTTTTGTCCAAATTTCGCAGATTTCATTTACTGATTGAATAGTTTAAAATTTACAATACCTCCAACACCTGCAACCATTAAATATAAATATTATGAAATTATACTTGCACGAAAATTAAACGATGCATTGTAACAAATTATTATCTACAGACGAAGGGTCGTTTCTGTTGAACACAAACCTATTTTCGCACTACTTCGCACAATTCTACTGCAAGTGAAACTAAGCGAAGATTCATATTAATGGCCAAACTTCCATTACTGTAAGAGCGCGGATTGATCGCTTATTTGAAATGCGAGACCCTGGTTAGAACTGTTACTTGAGTAAACGTATTGCAAACAAAATTGTCGTTGATCTGAAAACGACTTAGCAGCCGTGAAAAATTCCCATTCCAAGAATAATAATTATGAGATAAGTTCGCAAGGCTGTCATTATTTTTCGATTTAGTTTATTTTCATAAAGCTAGTGAGAATTTGATTTAATTCACTAATTTTCGCAAACCAAGATTCCGTGTGCATATTACACGAATGGTTTGGCTGATTGTAAAGTTTTAAGAGCGCGTAGCTTATGTGACGAACGATATCTAACTCACAATTTTCCAGCCCCAAAAATATTTGAAGGAACCATTTCATGCGAGTTTTACACGCACACAAACATTGGTACACAAATCGGGTACACAAGTCTTTGATGAAATCAACATATGGTGAATTGTGCATACTGAACAAACTCTCCGTGAACGCATTTTAGCAGTGTGTCTAACAGAATCGCTCCATCCGTTTTTGAAGGCTTTAGGCGCTCAATACAAACATGAGCTGCAAACTACACTGATTCATGCGAAGGTCACTTTCACAAAAGTTATTATGGTAAATTAACATGAAGTAAATTGTGACCTCTTTCGCTGCCAACTTTTCTAGTTTGTATATGGTTGCGAGCGTCTGTGTAACTCGAATCGTCTATCACGTTATGAAGAAGTTGTCGTTACCAGAAGAAAGCGTTGGTAGTTCATTGCGCATGCACGATGAAAGAAAAGCGCTTGTGGAATATCAGAAAGAAAGGTAACTATTTTTGAGTCTGAGATTCTCAATTTTTTTATATATTCAATACATTAGATCGAATTCTTCGTGTTTATGTGTTCAAATAAAACACAACGGAAATAGTATAACCAGTCTAACTAAAAGTATGCTTGATATTAAGAAGTTTGAAGTAGTATTAATTATTAAAAAAGTGAGATAAGAAAGCTCCACAAAAATTAGATATTGATGCAGTTTGGAAATATGAGGCACATATATCTTTCTGTCGTGCGATATAAAAACTGTTGCCATGCTACTCGATAAATAATGTCGTATTATTAGAAACATATATACACGCAAGCATAAAAATATAACTTCTTCACCGCCCCAACCTTTTAATTCATTAAATAAAATGATACATCAACATCCCACCCCGCACCGCTCTACCCTGCTCCGCTCCATCCCGCTCCGTTCCGCTCCACCACGCTCCACCCCACCTCGCTCCGCCCCACCTCGCTCCACTCCACCCCGCTCCGCTCCGCACCACCGCGCTCCTCCCCGCCCTCCCTCCCAGCCTCGCCTCGCCCCTCCCCACCCCTCTTTCCGCCCCTTCCGACCCGCTCCGAACTGCTCCACCCCGTTCCGCCTCGTTCTGTTCCGCCCAGAGGCAGTTCTCTATACCGAACTTCCTCGACCCACCTTCCCTTCTTCGATGTCATAATTATCCGCTGTTCCACACACATGCTCGCATCCCATAATGCGGACGGCTTGCAGCGAGCGAGCTCCTCCGCGACGCGATTCACCGTTGGTGTAGCGCCACACCCCCTCCCTTCCCCCTCTCCTCACCATCAACCCCCTTTCCGCTCTCACCACGCCTTTCTCCGTCCCTCTCCACCGTCTACTTCGCTTCCGGCTTCGTACGAAGGAAAGCTTCGCCTGGGAAGGGGAATGAAACGGATAAATACAAACAGAAATTCAAGTACGCCGGCGAGCGTCGCGGTGCTCGTGTTACGTAGCCGAGCTCCGCGCGAAGTGGCAGCGACGATGACGCGATTGCTGGGGAGGGGAGGGGAGGGGCGCTCGGCGCGGTAGCACTTGCGGGGGAACACGGTTAAGGGCGGAGAAATAGAGACTGTGATAACGTCCGCGGTGCTGG
Source organism: Gryllus longicercus (assembly GCA_038098605.1). Lineage (NCBI taxonomy): Eukaryota > Metazoa > Arthropoda > Insecta > Orthoptera > Gryllidae > Gryllus > Gryllus longicercus. Next base: position 855,241 of record JAZDUA010000212.1, read on the forward strand.
TGGCAATACCGCTAAGTGGAAAGGAGGGAGGTGTGTGACGGTTGTAGAAATTCCGCTGGTGGAGATGGTTGTCGTCGGTAATAGTGGGATTAAGAATAAGGTGGTTGGATACTGTACGCGCATGGATTAAGAAGGAAAATGTAGGAGTTTAGAAGTAAGAGGGAAATGGTAGTAAGCAAATAATTGGCGATGGATCAATACGTAAGTGTTGAAAAAAATTGAAGAAACAATTTGCTTAAACACGACAGCGAGTGTGGCTCAAATAGTGAGCTCAAATAAAGATACATCGGTACTCGATGTATCTTTATAGTAGGTAGAGAAATAGAGAAAACTAATAAAACTAAGATTATGGAAAGTGATAATTCCGCAAACGACACTGAGAAAGAAAGGGAATAATAAAAGAGGTCCTTATAAGGGGAAAGCAATGTCAGTGAAACATTGACGCCAGTGACCTTGCTTGAATATACATATGCAATCCGCATTACATCTGTGTGATACGGGTTGTCCACTGTCCTCCCCTCATTTCTACAATTCAATTCTTCAATCTTAAAGTATAAAAGGGTATCAAAACACCGCTTATCAATACTTTAACATATTACAACTAATGTTGATTACAACCGATATTTTGTATAGCTCGACTTCTGTTCCGGCTCAAGTATACGAGTTTTGTTAAGTTGATTACTGATCGCTTTGAGTTGAATGACGATAAAAATATCTTCCAAAATTCGCTCTGCACTAAAGATATGCGTTTTAATAGAGTTATTGTTTCTATCGTGGCTCTTCTATTGGAAAAAGTTAACACGTCCAAAACCAAGATACTTTTACGAAATATGGAAAGGAGAATCTATTACCGTTTTGAGACTTCATACAGCGATGAGGCAAATGTAAATACAACACTATATTCGGCATTACAGCAATACGAATGATGATACATGAAAGAATATCTAGAATTATAAAGAACGAGAAATACTCAAATTAAATACCTCATCAAATGTTTTTAAAATGTATACTAATTTTGAAGGAATGCAATGTGATCAACGGTTACGACAATCATTAGATATGAAGTTTGTGCAGAGAGTACGTGGGTAATAACAATATTAATAAAAATGTCTATTAAGGGTAAAGTTAAGCCATATGGCCTTTTTTCCGCTAGATTACACAAATGGCAATATCCGTTACATTTTACTACACATGATAAACCAAATATTCCTGTTCAAAAATTCAATGTGCAGAGACGATAACCCTAATTAACAACGTTTAGACAACTAACTTACTTGTGATGTTACATGTTTTCAGATTACTCGGTCAAAGATTTGACTGCTCATTGGATAATTTGCCTCTGGTTAAATGAGTTCCACAGTAATGTTAAGTAGTCAGCAAAATAGAAACCAAATGATACTACTGTTAGCAAATCACTTAAAATAGTTTATTTTGTATTTGAGTAACGTAGAAAAAACATTTGTGCAGGATTAAAATATTCCTAGAGACACAATGCTTCATATTTTATAAGAACTGTTACCGAAACTCCAACAAAATTCCTAAGCTTAGTATCGCAATGTTAATGTGACAATAATCGCATCCTTGCGTAACATTTGAGTAAATACAAACTGTAATTTTATTCACCTGCCATTGATCATGAATAATCATACGTTATATTTAACATTAAATTCAGTAAACGATCAATAAAATTGACCTTTCCTATGCATGTAGGTTACATTTTTGTTAGATATACAATATGCAGAAATGTGTTTAACTCTGAGTGTTGGTGCATGGGCTAACAAAGTAATTCAAATTTTGCGCAACGCTTCGAACATTGTTTCTCTACTCTTTGAAGGTATTTAAAAAGAAAAAAATCATACATTTCAAACTTCCCACCTTTGAGTCTAAATTCGGATAAAAACCGCACGAATTCTTTCACAATTCATTTTTGTACAAATCTCTTTGAAATCTTCTTCGACTTTCAACTGCTTCGAAAAATCACCAATACATTGCACCACCTCCTGGGCGGGTGCAACGAAAGATTTACTCATTGACAGATTTCCCGGAATTCAAGTTTTTCCCCATCAGACGCGACGAGCTCGCAATGTTTGAAAATCAGAGGAGTCGCGACCATCGTCGTAGCGATCTAGCAGAGTATCTAAGCAAAACGCGTATTGAGCGCATTGAAAGTTGGTGGTAGGTTGGCGGCAAGCAATTAGCATGTAGTTTCTTTGAACCATCGCTCTGAGACGCGGAGCAAAGAAGCAGAATACATTAATGACGTGAAATTCGTAAGAAAACCGTTTATTTTTGTCCAGTCACAGATAACATTGACAATATCTTCATTACTCATTGATTCGTACGGCAAAGTAATAATATTTGTCAATTATGTGTCACATTTTTCAGAATTCTCTCGTCTGATGAGAACACAGACTTCTCGTCGCAGTTTCTGTTAGTGCTCTCCCAATCATTTAAGCAATATATCGTAGCTTCAACGCAGATTAATAACGAAGTCATAGAACAAAATGATAGAAACAAACTGTTGATTAAGATACGAAATCATTTTTCGTTAATAAGGATTACTAAAGCTAATTTTACTTTAACAAACCAGTTACATCCTAATTAAAGCCTTTGAAAATATTTACTACAAACTCAAAGAACTAAAAGGGAGAAATCGTGCAAGAAAAGTATGAGGGCAAACATATTCTCACATCCTACTGTTAGTATATATTAACTATACATATTAACTCGACAAACAGCACGAACATTGAGATTTGCAGCATCCTCTCATCAAAACCACTGTATACGCTGCCGTGTGAATAAAAGCGAAGTTAAATTTAGCAGTTGTTTATTTTGGAATATGTCAGCCGTCCCCAGAGTTCAGAACATTTGATACGCCTGGATACGAGAAGAACGTATCCAGGAAGAGGAGTGTTTGAAGCAGATGCATGTAGGCAAGGGCTCCGAAATAATGTCCCAGTTAATCCCCAGAGAACGGCTTTTGTCTGTCACCCTGAAATCGCAGCGTGGCAAACCCTAATAATACAGAGATCCACTTATCTCCTCCCCGCAGAAAATAGGGGAGGCCAAGATCAACATTGTAAGTCGAGCATCTTCTCGTCCACGCCGGGGCGCGCCGAGCGAGTGGGGCGCGCTTACGTCAGCTTCTCAGAAATACCTCGCGCCGGTTGTCGTCGCCGCCTCCGCCGCCGCATCGCAACAGAGACGTCACTAGCGCGGGGGTTGAAGAGCGGGCCGACAGTGGCGGCGGCGGCGGCGGAAGGCGCGCTCGTCGGGGCGGGGCGCGCGACGTGTACGCGGTGCTGGCGGGGCCTCCCCCCCCCCCCCCCGCCACCACCGCGGAGCTGGGCGTCGGCGAGGTAGGCGACGCGCCCGCCGCGGCCGCCCTTGTTATCTGCGCGAGCCACGGGCCGGGTCGGGCGGACGCATCCATCGCGCCACGTGAGGGATGGCACCCCCGCGCCGTCGGGGTTAATTCGCGACGACCCCCGCCCCGCGCTTATCTCTGCCGGCGCGGCCCGCGCAACGTCCCACCCCGGCGCTGGCCCACCTCGCCCCGCCTCGCCGCGTCCTCGCCCCGCCCCGCCCCGCCCCGCCCCGCCCCGTCGCCTTCCCCGCCCCTGACGCTCGCGGCGGCGCGGCGCGGCATGGCGTGGCGTGGCGTGGCGTGGCGTGGCGGCCCGACCCGCGCTCTCCCAGCGTCGCCCATTAATTCAATAGAGTGGACACCCGGAGAGGTTTTAAGCATTCATCGTACATCCCATTATTACGCCTTGTCACAACGCCCACCGGGCTACGCGCTCTCGAGCGGCCGGAAGCTGCGAGAGCGCTGGGTGGGTGCGGCGGCCGCAAGTGCGGAGCTACGGGGGTAAGCGCCGGTGATACGGGAGCAAAAACGAGATTTCCGGCTGACTGGTTGAATGACGGAACAGGCTCTACTGACTACTTTTAAATAAGAATAAGGCACAATTATACATGATCAAGTAGCATGCACCACTCTTAAATACGCTAGCTCTTGTTTCTGTTTTCAGGAAGCAATACATATTCTCGGGAAACAGGTAAAATCTTCTATTGAAATTGGCGAGACTGCAAACGAGCTCAACAGTTAAACGTAATTGCCATTCGCAACAGGAAGCTAACGATAAAGAGCTAAAAAAGTAAAAAAAGTAGTTTTTCGTTTTACATACCAACCAATATGTTTCGATATTGTGCGGTCCAACAGCAGAATTGTCCTCACCTGAAAATAAGAATACAAGTGTTGATTATCCATGATAACAAACAGAGTATCCATCTTATAATACAAATTCCTTGAGCAATAATAAAATCTAAACTATTTTGTAAGTAATACACGTATATTAAACTTAGTAAGACGTCATATTTGTTGGTTTGAAAGCAGCAATAAAAAATGTTAATGTCACATGCTTAATTACTTAATAAGAAGATTACGTCTTCCACCACAAAAAAGCATTTCTTTAGATTGCTGATTTCACCGGCGGCTCCAATATCATGAATATTATAAAAGAAAACTGCAAGAAAGCAGCATGTTTATATTTTGTGTATACAATAATAACAATAATAATAATAATAATAATAATAATAATAATAATAATAATAATAATAATAAGAGGGTGATACTAAACAAATGTTACTGTACATAGCATTTCTCCAAATGAGAAACTGCATTCACATAAAAGATCCGATTTGTTACTTAGGTGGTGTCGGACAACGATAAACTAGCATGTCAATTTCCTACGGATTGCAATATGAAAACACCGAGAAAACACATTAATGCACCGCCTCTTAACAAACGGTTATATTTGTAAAGGTCATTGCCGGGGCTGGACCCACGAAAAAGAGCGAGGCTCTGTGGGGCGAGTGTGCAATGTAGGCGAGTGTGCGATGAGGGCGGGAGGCAGGGCTGGAGCCATTGGCAAGAAGAACGGGCGGGAAGAATTGGCGGGAAGAAGGGAGGGAAGAAGGGGTGGGAAGAAGGGAGGGGAAGAAGGGGTGGGAAGAAGGTGTGGGAAGAAGGGGCGGGATGAAGGAGCGGGAAGAAGGGGCGGAAAGAAGGGGCGGGAAGAAGGGGCGGGAAGAAGGGGCGGGAAGAAGGGGCGGGAAGAAGGGGCGGGAAGAAGGGGCGGGAAGAAGGAGCGGGATGAAGGGGCGGAAAGAAGAGGCGGAAAGAAGGGGCGGAAAGAAGGGGCGGGAAGAAGGGGCGGGAAGAAGGGGCGGGAGAAAGAGGCGGAAGGTGTGGGGCGGAGAGGGCGCCGGGCGCGAAGGTCGCGGGGGCCGGGGGGGGGCGCTGCAGGGCACGCCGCGGCCCTGACGGTACTTAAGTGAGTGGAGCGCGCAATGTGGGCGGGTCCCATGTGGCGAAGGGGTGAAGGGGCGCCGGCGCCCCGCCGCCGGAGGGCCTGGGGTCGGCGCGGCAGCAGGAGGCGGAGGGGGAGCGAGTGGGGCTTGGGGCGGGTCAAGGCGCCTGTCTGGACGGGTCGCTGGCGGAAGGAAGGTGCGGGGCGAGGTGTGGAGTCCGACGCGCCCTGCAGCCGGAGGGCCCCCTGCGGCGCCGTAGGAAGGCCCTGGGAAGGGTAAGCGGAGTCGGCGGTGAGCGGAAGGGAAGAAGGGGCGTGCGGGGAGTGCGAGAGAGCAACCGGGAGCGACGTCAGAAGCGAGCTTCGGCCGGCGACCGCGCCAAACACCCCGCCGCGCCCCGCACTCTCACACCCTGCCCTGCAGCCGACGCCCGGAAAGAAACGCCCCTCACCTGCGCCGTCGAAATGACGTGGCGTGTCTTGCCTTTGTGCCCGCGTCGCTCTCAAAGCGTCGGAGAGCCCAGGCACCGCCGTCGACGTCGACGCAGCCGCGCCCCCTTCCCCCTCCCGCCGCGACCGCGTCGGCGACCCGCCCGCCTTCGCCGGCCCGACCGTGGCCTCTCTCCCCCTCTTTCGCGTCACCGCCGCCGCCGGGCCGCTACCGCCCCCACTGCTCGCCTCCGCTCGCCTGCCAGTGACAGCGATTAAACAAACAATTTCACCGCCTCCACAGGCCGCGCGCATGCCTGCGCGCTCGCCCGCAGCGGTGGCGGCGGGGCAGGCCGGGAGCGCGGCGGCGGGACGAAAGGCGGCGAGGGCGGGGGCGAGGGCGAGGGCGGCGGCGCGAGCGCTTGGCCCGGAAAAGGCCCTCTCTCCCGAAAAGTGCTGCCTCTCGGAGATGGCACAATGTACGGAATAAATGAATGCCCAAGAGCGCGACTCAATGAACGGGTGTAAATCGAAGAAAAGGGCGCGGACGAGAGCAGTTTGCCGCGTGATAAAGCAGGCACCGACGGCGACCTCGCGTCGCCGACCCCGACTCCGACCGCTTCCCCGACCCCGGCACGCCTCCCCGCGCACGCCGCATCCCGCCTCGTCCCCGCAGCCCTTCCAGCTCGCTCTTATCAATTAGCAGACAAGACTAATTCAATCTGGCACCCGGCGTCGACCCAGTCCGGTCGCGCGCGCCGTCGGGCCGCGCTCACCCCGCGCTCTCCGGCTCTGCCGCCGCCGCCTCCGCCGCCCCCGCGGGCCCCGCCCACTTGTCCCCTCGGCCGGCGCGAAGCCTCCGCGCCCACCGCCCGGTGGCACGCTCTCCTAATGAGTTACTAAATCCAATTTTCTTAAATATTTCATCTGGCCAAGTGGCGCGGGGCGGCGCGGGCCCGCGTGAGGCTGCGCGGCGCCCTAGGCCTAGCATTGACCTTCGAGCGCGGAGGGCGGTGGCGGCGGCTGCAGCTGCGCTGGAGATCGCGGGGGAGGAGTGGGGGACGGGGAAGGGGTGCACTTTGAGTGGAAGACGGCGGCGGCAGCAGGGGCCGACAGGCGCGGCCTTTGTCGCCCGTAATACGATTAAAACAATAGTCGTGCGGGGGCCGCCTGGGGCAGAGCCCGCTGGGGCGGTAGTGGCGGGACTAGCGGCTTGGGCGAAGGCGGTGGCGGCAGCGGTGGAGGCGACTGTGGCGAGACCGCCGCGGAACAGCTGTGGAGTTGGTAGGGGTGGTGGTGGCAGCAAAGCCTGGATGGTCCAAATGATGGTCACGATAGCACTTACTGCAGACTGATGCTGATCGAGGTGGTGATATTGATACTGTTGGAGATGGGAGTAGTGTTAATACTGTAATGGCGATATTATGGTGTCAGTGATCGCGATTGGGTTAACTGACGTAGTTCTTGTTAGTAGTGGTGATGATGATGGTGATGGTGGAGTTGGTGGTGATGGTGGAGTTGGTGGTGATGGTGGAGTTGGTGGTGATGGTGGAGTTGGTGGTGATGGTGGAGTTGGTGGTGATGGTGGAGTTGGTGGTGATGGTGGAGTTGGTGGTGGTGGTGGTGGTGGAGTTGGTGGTGGTGGTGGTGGTGGTGGAGTTGGTGGTGGTGGTGGTGGTGGTGGAGTTGGTGGTGGTGGTGGTGGTGGTGGAGTTGGTGGTGGTGGTGGTGGTGGTGGAGTTGGTGGTGGTGGTGGTGGTGGTGGAGTTGGTGGTGGTGGTGGTGGTGGTGGAGTTGGTGGTGGTGGTGGTGGTGGAGTTGGTGGTGGTGGTGGTGGTGGAGTTGGTGGTGGTGGTGGTGGTGGAGTTGGTGGTGGTGGTGGTGGTGGAGTTGGTGGTGGTGGTGGTGGTGGAGTTGGTGGTGGTGGTGGTGGTGGAGTTGGTGGTGGTGGTGGTGGAGTTGGTGGTGGTGGTGGTGGAGTTGGTGGTGATGGTGGAGCTGGTGGTGATGGTGGAGTTGGTGGTGATGGCGGAGTTGGTGGTGATGGCGGAGTTGGTGGTGATGGTGGAGTTGGTGGTGATGGCGGAGTTGGTGGTGATGGCGGAGTTGGTGGTGATGGCGGAGTTGGTGGTGATGGCGGAGTTGGTGGTGATGGTGGAGTTGGTGGTGATGGTGGAGTTGGTGGTGATGGTGGAGTTGGTGGTGGTGGTGGAGTTGGTGGTGGTGGTGGAGTTGGTGGTGGTGGTGGAGTTGGTGGTGGTGGTGGTGGAGTTGGTGGTGGTGGTGGTGGAGTTGGTGGTGATGGTGGAGTTGGTGGTGGTGGTGGTGGAGTTGGTGGTGGTGGTGGTGGAGTTGGTGGTGATGGTGGAGTTGGTGGTGATGGTGGAGTTGGTGGTGATGGTGGAGTTGGTGGTGATGGTGGAGTTGGTGGTGATGGTGGAGTTGGTGGTGGTGGTGGAGTTGGTGGTGGTGGTGGAGTTGGTGGTGGTGGTGGAGTTGGTGGTGATGGTGGAGTTGGTGGTGATGGTGGAGTTGGTGGTGATGGTGGAGTTGGTGGTGATGGTGGAGTTGGTGGTGATGGTGGAGTTGGTGGTGATGGTGGAGTTGGTGGTGGTGGTGGAGTTGGTGGTGGTGGTGGAGTTGGTGGTGGTGGTGGAGTTGGTGGTGATGGTGGAGTTGGTGGTGATGGTGGAGTTGGTGGTGATGGTGGAGTTGGTGGTGATGGTGGAGTTGGTGGTGATGGTGGAGTTGGTGGTGATGGTGGAGTTGGTGGTGATGGTGGTGATGGTGGAGTTGGTGGTGATGGTGGAGTTGGTGGTGATGGTGGAGTTGGTGGTGATGGTGGAGTTGGTGGTGATGGTGGAGTTGGTGGTGATGGTGGTGATGGTGGAGTTGGTGGTGATGGTGGAGTTGGTGGTGATGGTGGAGTTGGTGGTGATGGTGGAGTTGGTGGTGATGATAGTGCTGCTAATGCTACAATTGTCATGAGAGGGTAGGTTTTCTTGATGCTTGGATTTGTGGAAGTATGATAAAATGGTGAATGACGGTATTTTGGGAATATTATTGGTTATGGTGGTGTTACTATACGTTGAGCGTAGTGGGAGTGTGGCAGTCATGTGATGACTGCTATGTTATGTGATTGCAGTGGTGGATACAGCAGGGGCGACGTGTAAGTAGTTGTAGTCGTCGGCAAAATCCGTTTATAATGCAATAATATTATGTAACATTAACAAATTGATTGAAGCAAATTGTACGATAATCGTACAAATCGTGTATTGATATCACTGGCCATAAATGGCACAGATGAAATGTGTCATGGTAAAGAATGTGATTTTAAGAAGATTAAATGTTTAAGTCATTGACGTCCATGTCAAATTATTTAAGAACATATATCCTCTATGGCAATGCTCAGCTGAAGAACTTTTAAAATACAAAGAAAAAGCATAAACTAAAACATCATGTCTAACTACCATGTGAAATATAGGTGTTGTGGTGCGTTATCGTTGGCATTTTTCATTTCATACCATGTGAAAATGAAATTCTTAACTTTGATTACTTTCTGCCTCACTTACTAGAAATGAATGTGATGGTTGAGTGTGACGATATTAGAACAAATGGTCTATATCCCATTAATTACCTTTGGAGATTGGAAATTTCTTATCGGATGTTACATTTTTCTGGTGAGACGTGTTAATGTACTGGACAGAGCATTGGGAGGAGAGGAGAGGGAAGAGAATACCAGATGTCTGTACTATTGAGTTGTGGTCGGTATGGAGTTCATGATGCATGAATAAGGACAATGATCAGCTAAATAGATCAGATATATAGATTTGTAATATATAGAACAATATTACCATCATACGTAATGAGTGGATTCAGTGGCAGAATAGATTGTGAGAAGGCATTGGTTTATAATTTTTTAAAGATATCAAGCTATAATATTACCGAATCGGTAACCCTAAGATGATCGGTATTAAGATCCTTCATTGAATCGTTGTTGAAGCATAATTTAAAAGGGTTTTAGGCGAGATCCTTAAATGTTTGAAGTTTATATTATCGAAATTATCTAGTAAAACAAAATATAATGTATTGAAAATGTGTCATGTGCCTAATTTTTATATTTTCTCAATTTCAACAAAGGTATAACAATTGGCACAGTAAGGCTATAAAATACCGCATGAAAGGAATTGACAAAAACGACGAAGCTATCTTAAAATGATAAGTTTAGTTGTCAATGGAACGCAATGGCTTTAGTTGTTTCTGTTTTTGTAATGAATTTTTAAAACAATTTCGCAGCAAAAAGGGACTTAAATAATCCGTAGATTCTCAGTAATGGACATTACATAAGATAGTCTGCGACAATTAGTAATGAATATTTTCTCTTCATATTGGAGACAATTAAAGATCAATGATTTCTTCACACTAAATCTGTTTACACTTTTATTTCACTTATATCATCATTCAATATGACCTTTCGGGAATAGATGCATTCCCATCAGATGACATTAACAGAAAAAGATGTATATTGCAGATAAAAAAAGTACAATAAAAGTATTCATTGTCCCTAATGTTTATGCGATAACAAATCTCACAATTCACTGATGAAACGGAATTTTGCCATAAACAACCAAGGACTAAGTGTTCAATTTGCAATAGTAATTTATTAGACTAGATGCGTTAGAAATAACAATGCACGTTAAAGAGATTTATTTATTTTGCGTTAAAGTAATGAAATTATTATTTCCATTAATGATGCATTGTAAATAAGTAAGATTTGCATTATTATAATCGTCATTTTTATAAGCTTATTTATTTCAAAATAGGTAAATTAATACTACATCTTCTAACACTCTCTTGCATTCACATACACTACTAAACACAGCATTTATGAGAATACGGTTATGGTTCATAAAAAAGGGTGGATCATAATATATTCCTAATGCGGAGAAGTCACTATTCAAAATCATTGATGATTTTCTCAAATGAAAAAATCATGATTCAAATCATGATTTCAGAAATCAAAAATTCTGAAAATCATGATGATCATCATGAATTTCTTTTTCGATGACGACTTATAAATACATTAATAACTCCAATATTATAATACCAAAGGAAATAAATCATTGGTAATATTTCTTCAATTTCAGATTTTACTCGGGCTGATGTGTCAGAAATCATCCATGTAATATGATGAATGAATGTATTACGCAAGTTCATCTATCCACTAGTAAATTTGAATCAAGAGAAGAATAGCAAGGTAATTTTCGTGCTAGAATGTCACCATTAAAAGAATAACGGAAACTTATTATATATAAAAAAGCAAGAGGTATTCAATAATGCATGTAATTGAATCACATGTGGACACCAGGACAGCGTACTGAAACGCAATATAAGCTAATTTTTTCGTCAGTTTTTTCAGTATTATTGGTCATAATATCCGGAATTATGTCCTTTCAACCAAATGTCACAGTTTACATCTCATTTCTAAGAACTACCTTTGCCACTTCGAGAAAACGACCACGCATCTCACGTTGAAATATTAATACGACATAAATGGCAATCGTTTGACCGATTGGCAGCTTATCTTGCTTCTTTCAAAAAGAGTTTGGTTATAATAGGGATCCGATGTAACCTTTCAGTTATTGCTAATTTTCTCACCATTAACCGTTTGATTTCAATCGTCCTGCCGGTTATACGGTTTAACATCTTATTTCGATGAATTGAGTATCACAAAGAAACAGGCCGTTCTCCCGTCTGCGCGCAAACATTAACAAGACAGAAATGTCGACACACGTTTTAACAACTTGCTCGTTCACCCCACTCTATTCAAAAGGTGGCAGCAGCCGCACTGCAATGGCCGAGCCGTAGCCCGAAACAGGACGTCAGCTCACGTAACACGCAAGGGCGGTTCGCACCGGTTCCGAGAACGCTCAAGCGTCGCGGCGGCAGCAGGAGCAGCAGCAATAGCAGCAGCGGTTGCGGCGGTTGCGGCGGTGGCGACGGCGCCAGCGGTGGCAGTGGTGGCGACGGCGCCAGTGGTGGCGGTGGCGGTGGCGGTGACCGTGACGGCAACGGAGATGACGGTGACGGCAGCTGAGCGTACCGAAGCGCAACGCTGTTTTCGCGTCGACATCTCGCCTTGCGTGTTGCCGCCGTCGCGTAGCACAGTGGGTCAAAACGAAAGAAAACTGAGCAATTTCGATCACTGAAACATATTGTTATTTGAACTGAAATTAGTTTGAAATTACCGCGGGGATGATTGATATTTTTATTTGTAACAATTCTAAAAATATATTTCACTAGAGAGTCTGTATTTAGAGGAAAGAACTATCTTTGGCCGTGAAATGAACAGTGCCGTCCAGATTAAACGTTCTGCTGAAAAATGTCGTTTTTATTGTCATGTGTTTTATTATTTTTATTATTTTTATTATTTTTATTATTTTTATTATTTTTATTATTTTTATTATTTTTATTATTTTTATAATTTTTATAATTTTTATAATTTTTATAATTTTTATAATTTTTATAATTTTTATAATTTTTATAATTTTTATAATTTTTATAATGTTTATTATTTTTATTATTTTTATAATTTTTATAATTTTTATAATTTTTATTATTTTTATTATTTTTATTATTTTTATTATTTTTATTATTTTTATTATTTTTATTATTATTATTATTATTTTTATTATTATTATTATTATTATTATTATTATTATTATTATTATTATTATTATTATCAGCACTCTTAACCCAACGGACTGCTACTTCGCAGTCTCGGCGGATCAGGGTCGACAACTACATTAAAGTCATTCTTTTTTCCGTGAATTTGGCTTTATTTATATTTATTGCTGTTAATGTTAATTACGTTCCGATCGGGATGGCTGAGGTGGCTAGACATGTAACAACTCATCGTCTCGGTCCGAAGGGTCGCGGGTTTGAGTTCCGCGGTGGGCATGGTTGTTTGTCCCTTGTCACTTAGGAACGTGTGTTGTTGCAGAGGGCCTTTTGAGTCTGCCGAGTAGACCGAGAAGCCCACATATGTGTCTAGTGTAAAGGTTAATATGTGTCCCCATGAGGGATATAGTGGGTGTCTGGCGTGAATAGTCGAAATCGGCTTCCAGAAGAAAATGTGAACTAGGAGTTAAAATTTTAACCTCCGGGCATAATTTCCAAAAGTGGAAGACAACCTATTAGGTTTATTGTTTCTTCGTCATTATCTTTGATTTCCGCCCACTGTGCGCCACCTCGAGACATTCGCGGGGGTAAATCGCACAGGTGGCTCACCGGAAATCCGAGTTGTTCGGAGGCACGCGCGGAAAGACGAATTTCCATGGGCAAACGTCACGCGCGTACATACAACGGAGCGAGAGGCTGCCTTGGGTGCATGTCGGAATCCTGACGCTATGGAGACTCGCGGAGCGGAAGCCCATTGTGACGGTAGGAGTGATTTCAACAACACCCAGGTTGGTGCACTCCGTTTGGCTGCTACTGCGAACTCCCATAGCAGGTTGTTATCTACCAATAAGACATATTGTTAAAAAGGAATAGTTATTTAGTGAAGTGTCCCTCAGGTGGCTCTTGGAAGCTTTCTGTACGATAACCCCGGGTTCGATTACCGGCTGGGTGTAAAACTGAAAATGTGGCTTTCCAATACAAATCGTCGTAGTTTCTATAACTGTGTGACGATAAAAACCCAGGCAGGTCAAATAGGCCAGGTAATGTGATGGGAGTGCGTCGTGGCCCCCACCTACCTACCATACCCTCAGGCGTAGTTAATAAATAAAAAATAAAGCCCAGGCAAGGGAACAACGCTACCTGGTGACAGTCAAATTAATTCGACCCTAAAATGTAAAATAAATCCGTACATATAAACATTTAGGAAAGTAATTAAAGAGCATGTTTCGAAAGTTACGTGTTTCGATGAAACAATTTTTCAAGAAGGGGAAGTATTTATATTCAGCCTTAAACGTCAAAATAGGAATCAACTGTTTACTAACAGTGTTCATCATAGCGGAAACTTCATATTTAAACACAATATTTTTCAGCATTGTGAAGTAGTGTTCAATGAGAAAATTGAATATAAATAAAACTAGAAACAAACGGAAGTGGATAAATATCACTTTGGAAATAAACTCTTCAAATGTATGTGTCATTTTCGTGGGTCAGACAGAATGTAAACAAACTAATGTTTTTTGAAAAAGAGTTGTGATATTTGGGGTTGCGAAGGAAAAGAAAAAGATATCCAACTATTTTCTTAAATTTTCAATTTTTACTTTGAAAAATACTAGACAATGGTTAAGAGAAATTCAGAGTTTTTAAATATTCAGCACTTGCAGATGTTGCGTTGGAATTTGTTGTTGGGTAGAATGTAATTATAAGTGTAAATTAGGAAATCCCAACGTAACCATGGGCATCGTGTTACAGCAATTGAATATATTTCTGCAATGTTTAAAGTCCTTAAACAGAATTATTTCAAGACGATTCGTGAAGAATATTTACATTATCGTTGTCCTAGGGGAAGGCTCATCACGTTCTCACTCCCTGAAGCTAAAGCCAATTGATTCCGGCTCTCAGAGGACGACTGAGGCCCAGGGGAGCGCTATGAAAATTTTAAAAGACAAATTCATGGGTATGACAAATTGATCCGGCAATCCTCTGCGCTGCTACTGTTTCAATGTTTCGTACATAGACGACATCCACGCAATCCAACGAACTCAGATAGTAAACGTCAGCTCTAATTGCCCTCGGATGGTTAGTACCTCCTTTTCTAACATTATGTACCACTCATTAACAAACAATTATATCAAGAAACGTATTTCAATTGCTATAACGGCATAAAGGTTTCGAATGAGACAATTGAATTGCTTTAAAGAGAATAAATATATTTACCTCAGATTTATATTACAAACTATCGAAGTATACATAGTTGTGTAGGGTATTGGTGCGAGACTGAATTTTTCAATGACTATGCAATGTTATTTCCGTACTTTAAAAGAAACATAAAAAACACTGCATGATTAGAGCGTTTCTTATCTCGGTAATAAAATTCCAATGCTTAAAACTCCTAAGTAAAAATGTATGTAAACTTAGAAATGTTTAAAGTATGTTTTATTTTTACCTGCCATGTTTGACATGGCATTCTTGACCAGTGCTCTGTAGCACTAAGATGAGACACAAATTTTTCTGAATAAACGATAGTATCTCTATTTCCTACTTCTCAAAAGCCATCTCACTCCCTTAACATACTCGCTCATTCATCCACTCACACGTGTGTGTTTCCTACACTTTTACATAGTCCATTTCATTCTTCCTCATTCCCTTTAATTCTCTTCTGCTCCGCTTCGTACTTTTCCAATCCCTTCTATTCTGTGTCATTCCCTTTTGTTTCGTTTCATCCCCTTCTATTCTGTTTCATTCACTTCTATATCATATTACCGATTTCTGTTACATTCCATTTACTTCTACTCCGTTTCTTTCGGTTCTATTCCGTTTCATTGACTTCTACTCCAATGTATGTAGTTCACTTGTATTTAATTGTAATATACTTGATGTATTAACATAAATTCAATTTATTTCAATTCGTTTCAGTTGACCTTATTTCTGTTTACTCCATTTAAAATTTTTCAATTCAATCTGTTCACGTGAAACCCATTTCCTGCAGCGCGACACATCGTCGGTGTACCCACAAGCAAACGTTTCGGAGACTAACTCTCTACTTTTCAGTTGGGAGCTAGGCGCTCTCACCCACAAATCGCACACGAGATTACTCCCCGGAAATCCAGGTTGTTTGGCATGATGGGGGGGGGCGCGTGCGAAGGCGTATTTCCCGGACAAACGTCACTAGCACCGCGCTCGAGCTCTATGTTCCGGCTGCAGCTCAGAGTCCGGACGCCGAGAACAAAACCCTCCGCGGAATTCCATTGTGACCGCTCGACACGTGATGCTTAACCGCCCGCTGAGTGTAGCAAGAGACGATAACTCGCGCGACGGAGCGGTAATCGCCAGGAAGTCCTCGACAAAGCAACTGCTCAGGCGACGCGTGAACTTTTTGCGAGCGCGGGAGGTATTTCATTTTGGTTTTGAGTACGGAATATTTTACAGTTTATCGAGAAAACGCACCTTCCATGTCCGCAATTGTGTATGGTTTTGGGAAATTACGTTTCCCACAACTAATTTAAAACAGGCAAGTCATGTGCGTATAACTTTTATTGTATTAACGATTCGTAAACGAGAATACTTTTTATTAAAGGATCTCACTCTACGAACTTGCGAGCAAACATTCTACTGTATCAATAATCCCAGTAATGAAATAACGTTTTTTCAAAGATTTGACATAAATAAAAATGAATACGTAAAACCACTCTTTGCACAAAGATGCACAACTCTAATTTGCCCACAAATGTCTGTTTTTATAGACACAGCCTTAATAAAGCAACATTATTTAATTATTTATTTTATTACGTTTCTATGTAATATGACTAATTTTTTTTAATTCAGCAAAATGCAAATTATGTGAGAACGTTTGTGCTGTTGTAGCACAAGTAGTTGATATGCTAGTATCGATAGTGTCTATATTTTACTAGAGTATCGCCATTATAGAGAGGCAATTAGTAAAAATACTGCTAAACATTCATCACCGGTGGTTTGAAATCCATTCTTGAAGCAAAGAGCAACGGTGTAGCGTTGTCACCTGAAGCGCGTGCTGGCATTGGGTCCCCTTCTGCCCGCTCGTCAGCCGAGAGTCGGACGTCCGGCGCGCACCGCCTCCTCAATTGAGTGTCGGCGCCCTCGGCCACAAATCGCACGCGGGATTACTGCCCGGAAATCCACGTTGTTTGGCCTTCCGTGGGGACACTTGCGAAGGCGTATTTCCCCGGCCCGCGTCACATTTCGCGCCCGCCCGCTGCCTCGCTCTCCCCCCGTCGCCGCTCGCCAGCTCTCGCTTTCCCGGCAGTGCTGTCCAAACGCTCCAAGCCAACCACGGCGCTCGCACAATTCAATTTCCGCGACCTCGACGTCCAGGTGACGTTTTGGGCTTAGCCGCCACGAGTGATGCTCAGTATAGAATACGTCAAGCCGAAGTGCGTACGCGTATTAGTGGGCGAGGTGATTTGTTCTCCCAACGAACATCACATTCTTGGTTTACACCGGGTTGCACAAACTGACGGGTGATGACGATATGTCTTCCGCGACGAACGACATGATGTGCTCAGTATGAACATTTTTTCAATTTATTTAAAGTTAAGTAGCAGAACTGGTCTATTACAGGACTATTATCCATAATCAGATCCGTCCAAAAGTTTTCATAATTGAATTTACATGGTCCCGAAAACCACGTAACAATGTGGAAATAGCTCATGTACTGCTAACATCATATTGCTTACCAAATTCATCCTCATTCATGCCATAGGCACGATATATGGAGGAAGACAATTATCTAAAAAAGCAGTTTCTATCATAACATTTAAATTTACAGGAGGTGTCTCAAAAATTGAGATGTTTTCAATGGACAATAGGGAAATTTATTCAGTCCCCAAAACATCACTCTCAAATTATAGTTCACATTGTGGCTCTTATACTAAATCTGCTGCCAATTCAAGCTTGATTGTGAGATACTTAACAAATAATTGCAAAGACCTATAACACAAATACAGGAATGATGACTCGAACCAAAAACATTATTTTGAGATCTGTACAACATTTAACTAATTTGTGAATTACTAAAAAATCTGGTTCTTGTTCGGCCGCCTACCAAAGGATTAAATACAATAGTACTTTTACTAATTTGTACATCAATCCTTGGCTTTCTGAGCTCTACATCAGTGCAACGTTTGTCAGATATTGTCTAACATAGAACAGGCATAATATTTATTTAATATTTCCATTCTTTAATATTAGAATTATTGTTTGATGAACTATATCAATTGCTTAAGAGGGGCGAAATTTATCTTTCGGAAATTTGTACTTTATTCATCAACGGTGCACAGCATAACGTCATTGATACAATTTCCTTGTTAAATGGAAATATTAATGGTAGAATAAATGCTTTCAGAAATGCTTTTTTTCCCCGGGGGTAAGGTTGTCAAAGAGTTCTAATGACCCCTTGTGTTGCTTCTGGACATAAATTTTGCTTCAGCCTGCTCACGTTTTGTTGAGCTCTCCTTTTGCTTGTGGTGGTAGGAGTAGGTAGGCCGGGGGGTGAAATTATAATTCTGGAGATAAAATATCTACTTTTCCAAATATTGCGATTTTGTCATTTTATAGTATTTTATGACTCTTATTCAGCTTTCAAGTATTTGTAATTAAAATATGGGGAATGAATTCTAGAGTTAAGAAAACGTGCGTAGATGATCTTTCTCCCCCCATACATCACACACTTTTTAATGTTCTTTCACTAAATAAATCAATTGATTTGATTGATAAGTGATTCCAGACGCGTCAATCGCGAAGTTCATTAGTCCCGTAGGTGTAGTGCATGTTTTTCCCTCGAGAAGTGGCGTTAATCTTCCCCCGCTGGATGGTGAGATCTGGCGCCGACCTACCGTCTGTTAGCGGGGATTCCTTCAATCAGGGATCTCCCACCAGCGGGCCACCACCTCATCCGGGACAAGCTCTAAGCTCACGACTGGTCTCCTGGCCTGTGTGCTAGTGTACTACATGTAAGTATGTGTGTAAGTAAGGAATGAGAATAGGACAAGGAAGAGGGAGAAAAGATCGCGCGCGGTCCGTGTCTCGTTTGTGAGAGTACTGCTCCGGTATTCGCATGGTATTGATAGGAGGATCTACGAAAATCTACCGATCACAGCAGCCAGCCGCTAGAATTTTCCCCAGAGAGCAACTGAACTCGACTTAGCTATGTAGTTGTGTCGGAAATTCTAGCACCATCGGGACTCGAACCTAGGACCTCCCAATTAGGGGAACTGCAGTGACATCAGTTGATACACTGAGCCCTCCTCTCTGGTAAATAAATCAAAACTAAATGAAGTGGCCTGCTACTAACCACATCGCAAACAACGCCGTTGGCCAGTGAGCTTGTTGTCCTCCTGGGCGCGACGCGGTCAGATGCGGAGGCCACGCACTTGGCGGGGTTCCTCCACGGAATGCGGCCGTGCGTCAGTCATCGACGCGGCATGGGCGCCGGCGCCAGCGGTGAGTGTGCGCGAGAACCCGGCGCGGGGCGGGGAGGCGCAGAGAGGAGATCAAGATGGAGGGGAGCGGCGTGGCGGGGTGTGGCGGCAGGAGCTTGCAGCAGCTCTCAGCTCGGCCGCACTTAGGCGGCGCCACCAGATGCTCAACCCCGCTCTTACACCGACGCCTCATCAATAATTCGGGCGGGCCGTGGTGGCGGGGCCCGGCGCCGGCCGCACCTGGGCGTCGTGCAGCGCCGCGCAGCGCTGCGCGCCGACCCCGGCCGCGCCTCGCTGTCTTGCTCGGCCTTGCCGCCACGATTCAGACGCGTGGCCGTGCCTTTCGATGTCTCGAGATTTTTTGACGTCACACTCGTAGAGTACTGTCCGCTCGGCATCTAGATGACTCGACTTTTCTAGGCGTGTTCTCCTGCATTCTCGGCCTTGCAGACTTACTCTTCCACGGATCAAGATGATTGCATCTCCGTTGTTGCCTTTTCAGTCTCGCGCCGACCTCGGCCACGTCTCAATACTTTGCTCGGCCTTGCCGCCACGATTCAGACGCGTGGCCGTGTCTCGCGATGTCGCGAGATTTTTTTTACGTCGCATTCCTAGTGTACTGCCTGCTCAGCATCTAGATGACTCAACTTTCTAGGCGTCTCTCCTACATTCTCTGCTTTGAATACTTGTTCCTCCATGAATCAAGATGTGGGCTGCCTCGCTTCTCCGTTGTTGCCTTTTCAGTCTCGCGCCATGTACCGACCACGGCCACGTCTCTTGTGGTGTCTCGAGATTTTTCACGTCGGACTTGGCTTATTGCCTGCTCGGCATCTAGATAACTCGACTCTTGTAAACTTGCCTTTTCTTGCACGTGCCTTCCTGCGTGTGCCTTCCTGCGAGTGCCTTCCTGCTTTCTCGGTTTTGCAAACTTGCTCTCCCTAAGAATCAAGATGTTTACTGTCTTGCTTCTGCATTGTTGTCTTTTCAGTCTCGTTGCCTAATCTTGACTTGATATCTCGAGAATTTTTCACGTCGCACTCTTGGCTTACTGCCTGCTCGACATCTAGAAGACTCGACCATTCTAGACACTCAACTGTTCTGGTGATCGTTTTTTCTGGGCACCGACCTCCCTAAATATCTAGGAATACGTGCACGTCACTTCCCGCATTCTCAGCCTTGCAGACTTGCTCCCTCCAAAAATTAATATATGTGCTCCATCGCTTCTGGAATTTACCTGTTCCGTCTCGTGGCTTATCTAACTTGATGCCTTGAGACTTGTTTATGTCGCACTCCTTGCTTACTGCCTCCTCGGCATCTACACTGTGATCAAAAGTATCTACACACGTGTCTGAAAATGATACCAGTTTGTGGCGCCTTCCATCGGTAATACTGGAATTAAATTGGGGGTTGGCCCACTCTCAGTCTTGAAGACTGCTTCCATTCCCGAAGGCATACTTTCAGTTAGGTGCTGGAAGACGTCTTGGGGAATAAGCGGCCCATTCTTCACGGAGTGCTGCACTAATGAGAGTTATTGTTGTAGGTCGGAGAAACCGGGCATGAAGTTGGGAAGTTACAAAACATCCCGAATGGGTTTGATGGGATTCAAATCAGGATCCTGTGGAGGCCAGTCAATTACAATAATTTTAACCACTTCGCGACAGGCCGTTCAGTATGAACAGGTGCTCGATCGTGTTGAAAGAAGCAATCACCATTTCCGAATTCAATAGTGGGAAGCAGGGTGTTTAGAACATCAACGTACGCCTGTGCCGTGATAGTGCCACACAAAACAACAAGACCCCACCATGAACAACACGACCACACCATAACATCGTTTTGGACGTCTCCGGATACTTTTGATCACATAGTGTATATGTTTCTACTTTCCTAGATGCGCGTTTTCTTGCACGTGCCGTCCTGCATGCTCGGCGTTGCTGACTTGTTCTCTCCGACAATCACGATGATTTATTTCTCTTCTGCGTTGTCGCCTTATCTGATTTGATATTTCGAGATGTTTTACGTCGTACCAGTACTGCCTGCTTGGCACCAAGATGATTTGTAGAAACGTGGTTCAGACTTGCACATGCCTTCCTGCATTCTTGGTCTTGCACACTTGCTCTCTCCAAGAATAAAAATGTGTGGTACCTGGAAAATGCAATGCTGTCCTTTCAGTCACGTAACCTTGACTTCAAGTCTCAAGAATTAGCTGTGGGCCGTGCTCGGGCTCGCCGTTTTGTGTCCTTCGAAATCTCGAGTTTTGCCGACTCATCTCACCATTTTCTTTGGCTATGCCTAGGTACCTTTCCTCTTTTGATATCTCAACTTGCTTCATCCGTCCGAGTATTTGCCCACCTTGCCTCATTAATCAGTTATGTAAGTGTTTTCTCTTTGTGACTCCGTAACTCTGTCTATCTTGGGAAACTCGTCGTCTTTTTATGGTGCCACATTACGCAACATGCCAATTATGGTTGTGTAATCCTCCCTCCTTTGTCGTTATTTTTGTACGCCGCTGGTGCGTCGCTCCGTTTTTACCACTCTTGATGTATCGTAACATGTTCACTCTAGATACTTCGTAACATTTTCACTCTTCATACCACCTGAACAACTCTTGCGTGCATATCGTGCACTCATACATGCTGTCTTTAAGCTCACATTTTGTCATTTTTGTTTTAGTTGTGTTTACCTGGTTCTTAACTCTATATTGTGTTGCTGCATTACGTGCCACACTACATTTTCTTAACATCCATATTGTCGCCAACCATCCAGCAACGTTATCAAATTAGTGTTTATACTTCATAATAACTTATGAGGAAGTCCACCCTCGTTATCACGACTTTTACGATCGTACCTCATGTTCGGTTCCGATCATACAGCCAGAGCATAAATTAGTTACTCTTATCTTACTCCTTCTTAGCTATCCAGTTACAGTCGAAAATCCTGCCACTATCGGGATGACAAGGACCTAGGACCTTCCGGTCAGAGTCATTGGACTAAAAGCCGCATATCCGTCTTTTTTGACTAGATTATCTACATACCACCAGCAATATGTCATGAGGCCAATTTCTCTGCCATCCCTATCTCGTCCGAATCTCCACCCTTCCTCCCCTCCCCCTCCCATCGGATTTTTCGAGCTTCGCTCACCTCGTCCCCTCCGCCTCGCCTTGCTCCTCCGCCGCGGCCCCTGGCACTCCCTGCGACACGCCCCGCGCATCAGCGTGCTGATTACCCGCCTAACTGGGTTGCGCGCGCGGGGAGGGCGTGGCTGGGGGGTGGAGGCGAGGGGAGCGCTCTGCAGCGTCGCCTTCCCCGACCCCACCAACCCCTCCTCCTCCTCCTCCTCCTCCTCCTGCGCCAAGTCCTCGTCTGCCTCCCCTGGCAGAAAAATGCGCGAGTTGACGTAGGCAAACCGCGTGCGCTGGTGGGCGCGCGCCGAGCGGTGCGGATAAAGAGATTCAGCTGCGCCGCCACCGCCGCCGCCGCCGCCGCTCCGCTGACGCCTAATTCGGAAGGGAGAGGAGACGAGCCCGGCGGAGAAAGAGACGAAGGGGGGCACGAGAACGGGGCCGATAGAAGAGGGACGTTCCCCCTCAGCGCGGGTGGCGGTGACGGTGGCGGCGATAGCGGTGGAGCTGGCTGTGGGAGTTGCGGTGGGGGTGATGAGGGAAATGGAGGGGGTGGGAGTGGAGGTGAGGTTGCGGCGTGGGATGGCGGTGGGGCTAGCGGTGAGGGTGGGGGTGGCGTTAGGGGTGACAGTGGGGTGACGGTGTGGGTACGGTGGGGGTTACTCTGGGGTAAAAGTGACGGTGACTATGGGTGTGGCGGTGGCAGTGGCGGTGTGGCGGAAGTGGTGGCGGTGGTGGCGGAGGTGGCGGTGGTGGTGCCGGTGACGGTGACGGTTGCAGCAGTGGCGGCGGAGACGGATGTGGCGGCGGTAGTTGTGGCGGTGGCAACGGTGGCGCCGGTGGTGGTGGTGATGGCGACGGTGGCGGCGGTGGCGGCGGCGGCGGTGGCGGCGGCAACGGTGGCGGCGGCAACGGTGGCGGCGGCAACGGTGGCGGCGGCAACGGTGGCGGCGGCAACGGTGGCGGCGGCATAGCGGCGGCGGCAGTAGCGGCGGCGGCAGTAGCGGCGGCGGCAGTAGCGGCGGCGGCAGTAGCGGCGGCGGCAGTAGCGGCGGTTGTTGCAGAGGCGATGGCGGCGGCAGCGGTGGCGGCGGCGGCTCCGCCCCGTGACTCTTGCTGTCGTGCGCGTGTCCTCCCCGAGGCGGCCGCACTGGCGACAGCCGCGCAAGGGTTGGCTGCGGCGGGGAGCCCGCGCGGGGCAGTCGCCAGGAATTGAGTGGTCCTGACGTGTTTTCTCCCGGACCCGGAAAACAGTTTTTGTCGGCGCCGGCCGGCTAAGGCTCCCCTTCCGAAGACAGCGCCCGAAAAACATTCCGCCTCTAGCGCGCTGCGGGGGCGGCAAAGGAGGCGGGGAGGCAGCGCGATGGCTGGTTCCGTGGGCGTCAGAGAGTGGAGCAGCGGACGCTGTGCTGTGGTTTCCGATGCTTACAGCAAAGATGATGGGAAAGGAATGGCTATGGATGCTATGAAGGACTCGATGGTCGACTGGCAGATGTATTAGGAGGATGACGAGGAAAGGGAAAATCTGTTAAGAATGTTTGGATATAAAACGATGTGTTAATTTTAGTATACGTAGAATAGCTGTAGGAAGAATGTTGTTCTACAATAATTATTATATAAATTTTAATTAAGCACAGTATAGTACAGTTTATTTGAAGATGTTTTCAAATGTTAGAGTCTGAAACGTGAATAAAATAAAAAGGTCAGTATTACGACTTATTGAAATATTTATTTAATATAATATCTGTCTTAGTGGTCTGATTGTCGTTGATGAAAATATCGATCAATTTTTTTTTCAAAAATAAAAATTGAAGACCGGTAGAGTTGAAGTTGGTATGCATGGTGAATACGTAAGTAGTTACTGGAGGTATTATGTAGGGTAGGCAGAGTCTGCTGCATGATAATAATGATTTGGTGTACTGTACTAGTAAATACAAACAAATTTATGGTGTCTGAAAGAAGTTAATTATAGAAGAAAAGAATTGTAGAAATCGTAATTTTATCGGATGGATTGTAGTAAGTAAGGCAGACAGGTAATCACATGAACGATAAAAACAGTTGACAGTGGTAATGCGAGCGCCCGCACGCCTACAAATTCAAACGAGTATATACCAAAGCGGTGACAACTGCAAAATGGCGGCAGCGCAGCCACGCGTAGGGAGTGATGATTGATTTATTGATTGTTAGTGATTCCGAGCGCGTCAAGTGTTAAGGTCGTTAGTCCCATACGTGTAGTGCCGGTTGTTTTCCTCTGGAGGTGGCAGTGATCTTCCACTTCTGGATGGCGAGATCCGACACCGACTTACCGTCGGCTGGCGGGGTTTTTCCCAACTAGATATCTCCTATCAGCGGGACACCGCCACGGCCGGGACAGGCTCTAAGCTCCCGATCGGTCTCCCGGCATGCCTAGTAGTGTAGTGCATGTCAGTGTGTGTGTAAGCGATGGGAGGGGAAGGAATGGGAATGAAAAATCTAACGCGGGCAGAGGTCCGTTTGTTAGGGTATTGCTCCTGCGTTCGCCCGGTATTGTTCGGAGAAGTCATACGCAATTACCGATGAGAGCAGCTAGTATTCTCCTCTGGACAGAGACTGAATTCGACCTAGCTGGCAAGCTAGTGTCGAAAATCCCTCGCATTGGGGACAAGGGACTGTTCCGCCGGTCAGCCACCGAGACGGCGGAGTGAGCGGGAAGCGACCCGATGCGCGGTCGTGCTTGGTGACGCGGCGGCGTTCAGGGGAGGGTGTGGGAGGGGGGCGAGTGCGGGGAGCGGCGCGAGGACGAGCCGGCCGCGAGGTCTTACTCCTCCTCGCCTAATCGATTCATATCGAGGGGCGAGGGCCAGAGGCGGGTGCTAATCGCTATGAGATGGGGGTGCACGGGCTGCTAATGGCTGAGGCTCATGTTTTGCGCCCTCCCTTCCGCCCACCGCCCCGCCCCTCTCCACCCCGCCACCACAGTGGCGCGTCGCCCCCTCCGCCCACCGCGACCGCGCCCTCGCCCGCCCGCGCCTTCTGCGTGCTTCCCCCACCTGCCACCGCGCAGCAAGAAGCATCTCGTTAGTGTAAATCCCAGCCCCGCTGCCTAGGTGCGCCTCGAGCAAGAACGTGTAATTGAGTGCGGGGATCGACGCCCGCGGCCCTTCCCCCTCCCCGCTCGCAACCGGAGTCGAGGACGCGCTCCTCTTCCCCGCACTCGGTGCGGTCCCCGCTGCCTGCCCCGCCTCCGCCCTCTTCCTCGCGCGTCCCACGTGCCGGAACACACACATCTTTCCCTGCCAACACCCAATTCGAACGGCATTTCTGCTCGTGGGTCGCTACCCCGAGACTTTACGTCATATTAGTTGGCGCTTGTTCTACATTTGTCCTTTCAACTGTTTCAAATATCAGAAGAACTTCATTTACACATTAACTAAAGTACATTTGTTCTTTAAATTCATTAGTATTTCTTATTATAGATATCTTCAGTGAGTTTCTTCAACTTACTCATTATTTTATTTGACCCAAATTCATGACAATGGTGTTTTTAGTTATAAACCTAGTACATCTTATTAGTGTGAATTTCACGTTTTTGGGCACATAATTCCATAATACAACTTTAGAATTGTTTTTATACCTTTTATACTTGTATATTGTAATTAAAATCTCCATAGTGCTCACCGTATTTTAGATATTGTATTTTCTCCTATAGTACATATACTATTCAATGCTTCGACCAGAAAACGTGGATCAGAACATCAACTGATGTCACTGCAGTGCCTTTAACGAAGGGATCCTACGATTCTAGTACCGACGTTGGCAGTATTTTCGACACTAGCTAGGTAGCTAGTTAGAATTCTGTCGCTATCTGGAGGAGATGTGTAGCGGTCGGCTGCTCGGTATTTTTCCGTGGACTCTCCCATTAATACCAGGTAAATGCCGGAGCACTGCCCTAGTAAACGGACCGCACGCAATCTTTCCTTCCATTTTCTTATTCTATTCTCATCTCTCACATGCACTTCACTACCACACATGTTGAGGGAGTAGATATTGTCGCGTCTAAGGCAGTCCCCCGCTGTTGGGAGATACCTAGATCGGGATAATCTCGCAAGCCAAGATTTTACCACGACTTAAATAATACACTACATTTATGTGACTAAGTATAGCTGTTGACGCACCAAGAAACCAGAAACCAAATAAATAATCAATCTAATAAATCAATGCCGCTGCAATCAATCAATCAAGTCTGCTACTTTGTGTGCCCCCTCTTTCCTGCCATTAAACGTGTTCTGGCGAACATTAATTATTTTAAACCTCACATTTTTGTTACTGATCTCTTGTATCATCCATTCTTTACGCACATTTGACCTTGACCTTTGCTCCTTAAGTCGGCGACTCATTATTCTTTTGGTCGTGACTCCGCCGTCAGCACACTTTTCTTCCGCATTTGCAACTATCTTGCCCGCCACCTATGAAATTGCACCCTGCCTTCACTGCTACTTCATCTCCGCTCCACCTTCTCATTGTACTCGTAGATACCGGTGCTTTCCTAATTCCTTTTCCCCTTCTCGCGATATCTCCCTCATTATCATCCGAATCTTTGTTCCGACGCAACCTCGAAACTGCCATATTTGTTTTCACTCTTTCTCCTCCATGTTATTTTTTGCAGTTCTTATATTTTCTCGCAGCCTTCTCTCTGCGCTATCATTTTCAACCTTCATTTTCATTTTGCTTAATTTCTTTTCGCCTCTACTTTTTACCTTTACTTACCTTTAACCTTTTATGGCCTCTTCGCAATTGAAAACTTTCGTCTCCTTTACTAGCATCTCCTTCATTCCCCATCCCTATTCTCTCTCCAGTACCTCCCGTTATCGGTGTTGCATCATCCACTTCAAACATCATATAAAATTTTATTACGTTCTTTATTCTCTGTGGGTATGCATCTGATTATTCTTCCGCTGCTTTTCTCACATTCATCTCACCTCCACCGGATCGTCTTGATATCCACTTCCCTGGCTTCTCTCTACTCTTTCCGCAACTGTTTCAACTCCTCTACCATCATTTAGAATATACCTCAATCCATTGTCCCATTTTCCTTACCAATTCACCTTATCAACGGTATCCATTCCTCTTCTACAATTACCGACCTTTCCCACCGTCTCAATTTGTCAACTGATCCTCTTCCTCCACTGACAACATTATCTTCATTATCTCACGTGTGCCACTTCACTAGCGTCGTCTCCCCTACATTGCAAGGCTTCCCCTTCCACTGTTGCGGTCGCGTTTTCATCACAACACGTATTCTCCTCTAACCATTCTCGTTCCCAGCCTTTCCAACGCACCTCAATTTTCCTCAGTTTCTGCCCGCACTTTTCAGCCTGATTCTGGAACAAACTCACCATTCTCTCCACATGGCCCTGTCTTTCCGTAGTCCCTCGTTTGCGTACTACCGCCATTCTATCTTCTCTCCAAACTCTTCTTCTCCCCTGCCGCGCTCGCACGCCGGCTCCGCGCTGCAACCGATATTCTCCTTGAGCCGCCACCTCTCCAGCCCCGCCTCCCCCGCCGCACCCCCCTTCCCCCTTCCCCTTCGCCGCCGTCCTCGTGACGCGGCCCGGGGCGTCGGCGACGTTGCGTTTGATGCGGTTTATAACTCCGCTCCCCAGGGAGCGCGCGAAGGCGACAAAACGCTAGCGTCAGCGGGACAGGTAGGCGAGCAGACGAGATCATCTGGACTCAAGCGCCACGCCGCGCGCGTCAGGGGTCGGGCGACGGAGGCGTGGCGCTTGGTGTCGCCCCGCCCAGCCCCCGCCCCCGTCCAACCCCGCCCCGCTATGCTCCGCTCAAATAAGCCGGCGAATATATGAGGTGCGCGGCTTCATAAACGTACCCTGCGCAAACACTCGCTGTAATCTTGATGTGAAGGGCTGCTGTGGAAATGTGTGTGGCATAAGTAAATATTTTGAAAAAGAGGGAGCGTATTTCGCTATATTGTTATACACGATTATGAAATTAAGTTAATAAATAATGGGAAAAAATTGGTTTTGTGCAGAAAGCACATGCGTGTTTTGCAAAATTTAAAACAAATAAAATATGTATAAGTAATTTTTTTAACAAGAGGCAGACATTACGGAATTTTTAAATTATGAAAATTGTTTAATCTCGGTCTTGTCTTTTTACATCCAACACATACCATTTAATACGTTTTAAAACTTTAATGTGGGTCATATAATCATTAAAATAATTTTCATATTTAAAAAATAAAATACGATGTATTAATACATTGATTAATTGCTTCCTCGCGGACATATCGCAGATTTTAATTCATTGTTTTAAAACTTACAAATCATTTCATACTGGAATCTAACTTTAAACGTTTCTGTTAACCAGTGCTACGGAGTGAGCGTTCCTTCCAAATATGTAATTGTAATGCGGGTTGCATGCGTACCTGATCTTTCTCGCTGACTTAATTTGGAAACTATTTTTTCCGTCGAAATCTGTTAGAGATATATCACCTTCCACTAATAACACATTTACTTTTCTTTCAATGATTTATTACAAATGGTAGAAAATCATCATCTTTCTTAGCGTGTTATGAGAATATAAATTAGTTTACAGACTTGGGATTCTATAAATTATATAATACAATATATTATGAGGAACAAATAGCGCATATAAAGAAACGAGTAAAGAACAAAAAGATGCAAAAGGATATTAGTGTATTGAAGTAATTAATACGTCACTTCAAGCAGCGAAGTGTAAATAAAATTATCCAATAATGAACCGCAAGAAAGATAACGTTTTACAATTTAAATCGGTGCAGGCATTCCTGATTTCCCCTAATCTAGTGTTCAACTTTTCCTGACGACAAGGCAAGGTCATACACCAACCAACACAAATCAACTCTTCTTTTCAACCCAAATCATTGTTCAGAATGCAAACGCTCATTAAGCCTAATGGGTCCCGAACGACTCCATGAGTCGCAGGTAACGACATGCGCATTTCGACAACAGATTACCCACTTAAGTATTTTATTGTTTACTAAGCGCATCGACCACCCACGCCAAATGAACATTAAGTGCGTGGACGCCGTAACGAACGTCCCACGTCAGATAATGAGAAGTGTATTTTAAGGGCTCACGCCCTCCAGGCCGGTGGGCGGGCGCACCCTCCCGCTGTCCCGCGCCACCCCGGCCCCGCCAAGTTCCGCTTTGCAGTGGCCCCCGCCACTCCCTCCCTTCACGGCCTACCATCTCCTCGCCCCGTCCCGCCCCTGCCCCGTCCCGCCCCGCCCCCGCCTCGTTCCGCCCCCGCCTCGTCCCGCCCCGCCTCGTCCCGTCCCGCCCCGCCTCGTTCCGCCCCGCCTCGTCCCGCCCCGCCTCGTCCCGCCCCGCCTCGTCCCGCCCCGCCTCGTCCCGCCCCGCCTCGCCCCGCCCCGCCCCGCCTCGTCCCGCCCCGCCTCGTCCCGCCCCGCCTCGTCCCGCCCCGCCTCGTCCCGCCCCGCCTCGTCCCGCCCCGCCTCGTCCCGCCCCGCCTCGTCCCGCCCCGCCTCGTCCCGCCCCGCCTCGTCCCGCCCCGCCTCGTCCCGCCCCGCCTCGTCCCGCCCCGCCTCGTCCCGCCCCGCCTCGTCCCGCCCCGCCTCGTCCCGCCCCGCCTCGTCCCGCCCCGCCTCGTCCCGCCCCGCCTCGTCCCGCTCCGCCTCGTCCCGCTCCGCCTCGTCCCGCTCCGCCTCGTCCCGCTCCGCCTCGTCCCGCTCCGCCTCGTCCCGCTCCGCCTCGTCCCGCTCCGCCTCGTCCCGCTCCGCCTCGTCCCGCTCCGCCTCGTCCCGCTCCGCCTCGTCCCGCTCCGCCTCGTCCCGCTCCGCCTCGTCCCGCTCCGCCTCGTCCCGCTCCGCCTCGTCCCGCTCCGCCTCGTCCCGCTCCGCCTCGTCCCGCTCCGCCTCGTCCCGCTCCGCCTCGTCCCGCTCCGCCTCGTCCCGCTCCGCCTCGTCCCGCTCCGCCTCGTCCCGCTCCGCCTCGTCCCGCTCCGCCTCGTCCCGCTCCGCCTCGTCCCGCTCCGCCTCGTCCCGCTCCGCCTCGTCCCGCTCCGCCTCGTCCCGCTCCGCCTCGTCCCGCTCCGCCTCGTCCCGCTCCGCCTCGTCCCGCTCCGCCTCGTCCCGCTCCGCCTCGTCCCGCTCCGCCTCGTCCCGCTCCGCCTCGTCCCGCTCCGCCTCGTCCCGCTCCGCCTCGTCCCGCTCCGCCTCGTCCCGCTCCGCCTCGTCCCGCTCCGCCTCGTCCCGCTCCGCCTCGTCCCGCTCCGCCTCGTCCCGCTCCGCCTCGTCCCGCTCCGCCTCGTCCCGCTCCGCCTCGTCCCGCTCCGCCTCGTCCCGCTCCGCCTCGTCCCGCTCCGCCTCGTCCCGCTCCGCCTCGTCCCGCTCCGCCTCGTCCCGCTCCGCCTCGTCCCGCTCCGCCTCGTCCCGCTCCGCCTCGTCCCGCTCCGCCTCGTCCCGCTCCGCCTCGTCCCGATCCGCCTCGTCCCGCTCCGCCTCGTCCCGCTCCGCCTCGTCCCGCTCCGCCTCGTCCCGCCCCGCCTCGTCCCGCCCCGCCTCGCCCCGTCTCGCCCCGCCCCGCCCCGCCCCGCCTCGCCCCGCCCCGCCCCGCCTCGCCCCGCCCCGCCCCGCCTCGCCCCGCTCTGCCCGTGTGCCCCGCTTTACTGCCCACATCCTCTCTCTAGCATTGCAATCCCACGCCCCTCCTCATCCCCATCCAGCACAGCCCCTCCCCGCCCAGTCGCGCCGCGCACCCTGACAAACTGGCTGGTAATGCAAGCAAACGATGGCACGTGTACAGAAGCGACGGGTCGAAAGGGGAAGCGATTGTTCAGTGTTGGCATTGCCTGCTTACATGGCCGCTCACGCGTTCCCTGTTGTGTCGGGTGGCGCGCTCCCGACGGACTACCCGCACTGTTGTTCTTTGTGCGGGGCAGAGTAAGCAAAGAAGGCATATGCAGGAAGTCTTGTCAGGGATCTGTGTTGACTCGCGTTTGCTGCTAGCGGCGGCAGTGGCTGCCCCACGCCGCGATAAGTTGTTACTCATCGACGTTTGGAAAACTAACTTGCCTTCTCGTTCTGCGTATTTGCTCAGGCTCCTAGATTTCTGCAAAGGGGTGAATCCATCTCTCCGTAACTTCGGAGCTAAATAGAGTAAATAATTCTGATTCCTTCCCAAAAATATATCCACTAAACCAAAATGATTCATGAAGAGAAGATAAATATTTATTTACATAATATTTACTTGTAAAACGTGAAATACAATGAAGAAATGATACCCATATAATATCCATATTATTAATTTCATATTTCACGTTATTCATATGTTCATTCATATATCCATAATATCCATATTATTCATTGAATAAGAGATTAGTACTGTAACTACAAAAAACTGACGTTTAATCCTCTACACATTCTCGTTTTTTTACAGGAAATTATTTAAGATTGAATTTTTTTCTTCTCTCAATCAAACGTTAAAATTTCATCAATAGAAGTAATTGTTAATATTTGAAAGTTTAACTCTAAATGTCACCCAGAATTATTAGACAATTTACTATTTTATCAGCATATTTTCTACGAAACTTGAATATTTTCTTAACATTTTCAGTTTTTCCATTTCCCGCCTTGATACGTAAATGATAATAAATTATATTCAGTTATAATATTCAAGTTATATAATTTTTATATTCACTTCTTTGTCAATTTTACTCACACCTTCAGCAAATTGTTTCATACGTAACAACTTTATATGAAGCTACATGCGGATGTACTTCACGTCAACAGTACGTGTTTCTACGTCAATCGCCACACTGACAATGTACTACGAATTTTTCATTTCACAAAAAGAAAAAAGACACACCGAGGAATTTGCATTTATGGTACTTTATTCTTGCACAGTAATCATGCTTGACGATAGTGAAGGACTTTCCAGATGGAAGCAATATTTTGACAACGCGAAAAACCAACTTTTCTCTAAAAATTTGAATTTCATTTGAAATTAAATGATTATTGTGTCACAGCATCAAAAAATACAGTTTTAAACGTCTTGTCGTAGCCTTCAAATATTATTCTACATATATTTTATGTCAGTTATTTATTTATTACTGCATAGTTTGTTTCTTTGATCCGTGAAACGTTTTCATATTGAACGTTTTCCCATTTTCACGATTCAGAAGCACATTACATTCAGAAGTGTATTATATAAGCCAATGAAGTAGGCACTACAATATTCAAGAATATTTTTAGTAAACTAGTTCATTCAAATTGAGTCTGTTAATGCAAGCATTTTCTTAGTGTCTGTCTGCATAGCTCAGCCAACAGTTATTAGCATATTTCCGCATTACTTAAGGACTAGGGTCCTTTGTCAGGCTGCAAAGCTTCAAAGGCGTCAAAGAGGAGCTTTGTGTTGGCTGTGAGCCGTGACATGCACGTGCGTGAGTCTTGGCAAAATGTTTCCCCTTTCGTCTTAATTACAAAGAAAGCATGCAACATGTGCTCTGCCAGACATAACCCTGGGTTGAGAACACAAATCAAGTAACTTGACACCTCGTCTTCCCTCTACGATTAGAGCTTGCAAATTATATATTCCATTTCTTATTTATGTTAACGTTTCATTTGTACAGTGATATTTCACGGAGACAAAAAAGAGAGAATTCTTAAATGTACCTTTTGGTACGGGAGAAATGAGTTTAATTTAATTCGTGGAGTTAGCCATAACCGTGCGCGACTTCTCATTAAATAAATTAGTTATTTGTTGCTTAGAATCCACAAAGGGAAATCGCATAACCTGCTGCCAGGATGGCTGACAACGACCGGAAACCACGATCGGGTTTCAAACTTGCGCCCAGAAGAGTTACATGCGATGCACTGGAGCACAAGTGGCCCAACTACGACTCGCAGCGTCACAAAAGTCGCCGATTTGCAATGATGGCTTAATTACAAAGAAAGCATGCAACATGTGCTCTGCCAGACATAACCCTGGGTTGAGAACACAAATCAAGTAACTTTATGTACACGTAGGCTTCCGCGGCTCGAGTCCATTACTTCAATGCTGTCCGGGTGACGCCGCGTCGTTGGCAGATAGGCCGACGTTTCGCCTGTCCTGTTGCAGGCTTCTTCAGGGTAGTCACAATAAAGTTCCTCCTTTATTGTGACTACCCTGAAGAAGCCTGCAACAGGACAGGCGAAACGTCGGCCTATCTGCCAACGACGCGGCGTCACCCGGACAGCATTGAAGTAATCAAGTAACTTGACTACTTGTCTTCCCTCTGCGCTTAGATTGGGAATTATTTATTCCATTTCTTGTTTGTGTTAACGTTAGTTAACAGTTAGTCCACTGTCCTCTCGGCTCTCAATCACATGAAGGCTTTTTTGTTCTCTCCGTGTGTCGTATCAATTACACTGCACGACATTACATTTCAGCAATTGATTCGGTGTTTTAGAACATAATATTGCACTCGCAATTATCGATCATGTTGTAATAAATATCGTTACTGAAACTCCGGTGCTACCTTTCACCAAGAGTGCTAAAAGTGTAGACGATAAGAAGAAATTCATTATAGCTCCTCAAAGAAGGTCATTATCGTTTCCACCTTCGTCGACTTCGCAGAAGCAGTTCTTTGAGAAATCCCCAGCGCTTTCTTCTCGCGTAATTTGACAATTCTTTTTGATGAACCATTTCACTTCTTTGTTCTAGGTCATTTCGAAAATGAAACGTTTAGTTGTTTCTATGACGAGCAGTACGGGAGAATAAAAGAGGAACGAGTAGTATTGTAATTAAATCCAACTTTGATTTCATACATACAGCGAATATTATTATACGCAATGTACAAAAATGACAACACAACCTGACGCAAATGGTAGTAATGATAAAAGAAACGAATGACAGTGAGATTGGAGGATAAATAAAAAGGAACACATAAGATGCAATCGTGACGTGGGAGCTGATGAATCTATTCACGAAAATAATTCATCACGAAAACGAATCAACAATCATTCTTTCCATTTCAACTAGGGAGTTAGTCTCTTTTTTCGGCGCGAAATTCGCCCTGTAACTACACGTCTTCGCGCGAGACAAATTCTCCTTTTGAGCATTCTCGGAAACGTCCGCGTTGGAGAGAAAGGAACGCAGACGCTGGCGGGCGACGTGCGTAGAGGACCTATTTATAAAGACGAACGGCGGCACTCCGGACGCCGCGCCCCGCCCCCTCGCCGCCCTCGCCGTCCTCGCCGCCTCCACCCCGTCCTCCTCAGCCCCGGACTCCCGCGCGCCGCTTCCAGGGCGCGCCGCCGCGACAATGACGCAGAGCCGCGCTAGCACTCCCTTCTCGTCGCCCCCGCCCCGGCCCCGCCCCCGCCCTTGGCCCCTCGCGCGTTCCCTCTCACGCTCTCCCTCCCCCCACTCATCCTCGCGCTGCCCCCCTACAGGGCCACCCGCTCCCTTCCTTCGCGCTGCCACCGGCTGCTAACGAGTTTCACGGCGGAGGGACGTGGCGGGGGCGGGGCAGCAGGAGAGCGAGCGGGACGTGCGCGGGGCGAGGCCGGCGAAGCGGGGAGGGACGGGGTGGGGCGGAGTGGACGGGCACGCGGCGGGGTGCACGGCGGATGCCGGGCGGAGGGTGAAGGAGGAGACGGGTCCGAGGGCGGGCGCCTGGCCGGCCTGCAGACCGGCCGCTCGAACGCCGGTATTCGGCGGGGGGCGGCGGGGTGGGGCGGGGAGAGGTGGGGCGCGGGGGTGGCGGGGGCGGGCGGAGTGGCACGCGAGCGCCTCCGGGCCGGCCGCGCAGCCAGCGAACTCGCGTGCACCCTCGAACTACCGCTCCGGAAGGAGAAAAAGGGCGCCGTGGTGCACGTCATGATGACGTCAGAGCAGCCGGCCAGAACCTCCGACACCGGTGGTGCTCCGCTAGCCATCGCCTATCCCGTTGCCACAGACTCCAAATGCCGCCTCCGCCTCCACCGCCGCCGGCGTCGCACTCCACGCGTCACGCGCCCGCATTCCTCGCACCCGCGTCCGGGCCGCCACTGCCCTTGACAACTTCATTTCAGCGCACGCGCGACGTTGCACTCGCCGCCGGATTGCGAGGGTTGCTCGAGCAAACCCGCCTCCCGATCGAGAAGTCGAGGAATCGATGGTGGGCTTCACTAGAATTCTCGAGCGTCCCGTTGGTAATGAATGTCAATTCCTCGTTCTTTTTTTAAAAAAAAAGTTTAACGTGAAACTTTGCGGCTTCTACATTCAGGCCGTCAACTTTCCTGTACTTATCTTTCGCTGCTCCTCGTTTGTCTTTATAGCAGAATTCGTTAAAGATAGCGGCAGCGACGCTGAGTGTATTTCCAGTAACAAGAAGAAAGTGGCCGGCCATTTATTATGTATCAAACTAAACGTTCAGTACGAATTTCAATGTCTAGCTTAGCGCAACTTCCTATGGAAACAAATTTTACGAATTTTAACAACTACGCATTTTCTCTCTATTTATTTTTATTTGTATAAATCTGGAAACACTGTATCATTGTTACATCAGGACACACCTGTGTCTGTTCTCTATCTCACACGTACGGATATATTAAAAAACAGCCTCACTCTCTTCATCTCTCTCTCTCTCTCTCTCTCTCTCTCTCTCTTTCTGTCTCTCTCTCCCTATTTTATATTTTTCAACAAATCCACGTTAACGGCTGCTCTGCTCTTGACCGGACCGGCGCCGTCTAACACACGATATGTACTAAAACACGCTCACGTACTGAATACGTAATGTTAGTGGGCCTCAATAATTTTTGCTATCTGCACCGCAATGCAATACTGCGTCCGCAGCAGCTCATTTTGGCAACGAGCGGATCTGAGAGCTGCCTTGCATCGCAAAGTGAATGCAGCTTGCGTTATTGCAATGTGCATCACGAACTGAGCGCAACAATAAGATAACGTAGATGACGCGAGATTCTGTTGCAGTCTAATGCATGAAGCTCGTGTCGCACGAAACACCCTTTTATTGAGCTTTGAAGATTGAGCTATAATCGTAACACGTAACATGTTATCATTTTATAGTGTTTCTAGTTGAAATTGATCATTTAAGAAATGATCACACTGAACTGGACCCGACGTTGCCTGGCAGAGGGAACTAGCAGAGGTCAAGATCAGATATTATATTGCCAAGAACGTACTCTATTGTCGCTGTACCTTGACCTTAACATAATAACACACTGTTTTTCGCCACCTTGTAGTTGTCTTGACAAATAAGTAGGAATGTTCGAAAAGAACACGTTTCGTTTCACGGTGCAGGTAATCAATTGTTTGAAATTTCTAACACCATTTCTAATAATTACACCAGTGCAGTTAATATTTTGTCACAATACTGGAAAGATTCTACATAATAGAAACCATATTTCTACTTAATTGCCAAGGGATTAACTGTGACAAGGCAGTAAAACAAATGTATATCTGTATGCGTAGTGTTTAAGTGCTTAAATAACATTTCCCTATTTTTCAAGGCACACATTTTAAAGCTTACACAATTGGACGAATTCGGGATTTTGCAATAAATCAATAATATTTGGTAAAATGCAAATCAATGTTAGTGATTTCTCACCATTACAAAGTAGATGCAATTACTGTCATCAGTAATGAAAGAAGTTAAAATTAATACATACAAATGTAAGGAAATTTGTATTAATCACTTATTCATTGGGTATATTTACTTACGAAGCAGTTTGGAAAATCGACTCTCGCTAGCTTTAAAGAGAGTGAGTGGGCGTGTACCAGTTTACCCGGGTTCATTTTCCGGTCAATTATTTTGAACAGTTCAATAGCATTTATGATAAAAAATAATTTTAATAAAATGTCTTCAATACTCATTGGTGTATTAACTATTAAATATTAGAAGAGCAAAAAAGTACTCATGCCGAAGATATATATTCTGAACACCATGAATTGTCCTTCCAAAACGAAGGAAAGGATGATGCTCCAAGGAACATCTTACCTTAGGAGTAATACTCACTGGTAACAGCAAAAATAACTAAATCAATAAAATATAAACAAATAAAGGCAGGCACGGACATTGCATTTCATCTCTTTATCTCATGAAGTTGAATATATTGTGACGTCATGGATACTCACAGCGAACACATACACGAGCTATCATATAACAAATATTTATTTACAAGAAAAACAACAAATATTTACAATGTCTTTACACTTTACACCCTAGCTCTGATAGACCTGCTATCCCCTGACCGCGGGAGCGATCCCAACCCGATTGATGATCGGTTTCAATTGTGGCACTCGCCACTGCTACTTCTGAAGCGCGCACAAAGCCAAGCTTCCGTGACCGGATGCCACACTGGGACACTTAAGTCCGTACCGGCGTACCAACTGATGGTTTGCCTCGATCGCAGGAGCGATCTTACCCGATTGAGAATCGCGCGAGTCGTGGCTTTCAATCACTCCTCACCTCGGAGCACGCACACACATCGCTTGACATTTACTACAAAGTGAATGGATTGAATTTGGCTGTAGAGCTATAGCAAGGAAGATCTTCCGTTTACCAACGGAGTGACCGCAGTCACCCAAGGGCACAAAGTCCTCCACAGGCTCGTCAACACGTGAGTTACCTCGCGAGCCCTGCTCGCCGCTGCACCATCGTGGCGCCAAGTTTTTGTGCAACTGCACGAGGTTCTCCCACTGTCTCCAGACCCCACCCACTAGCTCTGTGCACTCCCTTATATACTCGCAGCTCCCGTGACCATCTACGTCACGCCGCCTCCGCAATGCTCTTCTACTTGCCATGAGGTTTGGGTCTACGTTCCTTAAGACCGGAGGACCCCAAAGCCTCGTGTCTGCCGCGTGCTTGCTTTTAGGAAAAACCCTTCTCTCCCTCCTGTGGCGAGTCGGTTTCCTGTTACTAATCCCTTACCACCCGTCCCCAAATAGCTGCCACGATGATCGCTCGCTAGTACGTTACTACTATACTAATATTTTTCAGTAGAGAATACCAGTTATAGAAAACATTTACTAGCAGACGGGGTTTTGAAGATTAGAAATATATAAAAATATGCCAAACCATTATAAATTTGTAATTTTTTCAAACAATACGTTCTTGTTAGTGTTTATGAATTTATTTTCAATGAATCATGTTATAAGGAAAACAATACAGTGACGCCTCGTCGAATTTTGTACCGATATTTTCTAAGAAACATTATCACCCATCCTTCCTTCTGCAACGGAATGCCTTTGCCAACGGCAGAATGAAGGTTTTTCAATATTTTTTTTCATTATATCCGATCGATAGCAACCACAGTTCAGTGCACGATCTATTTTGAGAGCCACCTTACTTACGGAACAAAACAGAATGCATGCGATATTGAAACCGTGTAATTAAACATACGATACGAGTTTTCCGCACAAATGCCCAGGGCTTTGTTGCGTCTACACAGCAAACATGGGCTCGCAACACCGGTACCTTCGTTTACATGCAGCACGTTTTCATAAGCGATCCGCGTATTTCCTGCAAAAGCAGTTATATTTGAATTGTTAAACAAATCTATTCTATAGGGTCATTTTTCTAATTCAATTTTTTCTTAGTGGTGACAGTAACTGCTTTAGATTATAGTGCTGGTAAACGGAACATTCT
The DNA here is from genome assembly GCA_038098605.1 of Gryllus longicercus. Lineage (NCBI taxonomy): Eukaryota > Metazoa > Arthropoda > Insecta > Orthoptera > Gryllidae > Gryllus > Gryllus longicercus. Next base: position 893,863 of record JAZDUA010000212.1, read on the forward strand.
CCTTGATATAGCCCTACAGCCAAATTCAATCCATCCACTTTGTAGTAAATAGAGATGTGAAATCAGCCAATCGTATGCCCTAAACAACTATAACGGAGAAAGAAATGAAAGGAAGAAAAAATTCGCTTGGTCCGTTATTTAAAGAACTGTTCAGGCAGCCATCCAAACATTTACAAGAATACTCGGAATCGGCCGATCGGATCAGTCGGTCTTTAAAATCCTCATCCAAGCAGAAGCACCGTACGTCCAGCTACCGGATGGAGTCAAAAATTCACCATTTTATCCCAGGCACGAGTTCAAAACCTCCCGGTCAATTTACCTCCAGTTCCGATCTTTTAAGTACGTACACACTCGGATGAACTAGCCTCTAAATGTATTTGGCTGTGTTTAAATTTTTCTTCCATTACTATTTTATTCAGTTCCGAGAAATGTAACTTCATTGAAATCTAATTACAGCGTCTCAAAATATTTCCTAGCAAATGCCCATTATTGAGTAACCTTCTGTCCCGCTCTTAGCCACGCAACGCCCTGCCACGTGCCCTGCCCGGACTGCGAAGCGTGGGCCGCGCTTTCATCATTTTTGCTCCTCGTTTGCCTCCTGGGGCCGCTGCAATACGGAGGCCGCGGCGACGGCGGCTCGCTGCGGAGGGCGAGCGGGCTCTGCGGAAGGGCAGGGCGCTTCACATCGCGAGCGCAACGTAGTGGGCGCGTTATTGGAACGCGCTCGTACGCGTCAAGCGCGTACTGCGGCAGTGCATTTAGATGAATTCAGCGGCGGCTGCCCTGCCACACAGCCTTTGGCCGCGGTCAGGGTGGAGAAGGGGGCGGAGGCAGCGATTGCGCTCCCTGCGAGAGTGGTGGGGGCGGCGTTGGCGGCGAGGGCGGCGGGGGCGGTGGCAGTGGTGGCGGGGGCGGTGGTGGTCGTGAGGGCGGTGCTCGGGGGACCAGTGGTGGTGGTAGTGGCGAAGAAGGGGCGGGGCGGGGGTGGGGTGGGGGTGTTAGAGGTAGAGATGGTTGCAAGAGTGGTGGGGATGGCGGTGGCAACAATAACGGCGGTAGTTGCGGTACCGGCGGCGGTGGCAGTAACGGCAGTGATAGTGATGGAGGTGTCGGTATACTCACTCCTATTCAATTGAAAAGTGACCTTTGCCACCGCCTCCGCGCGACCTTAAACGAATTCCACACGAGACAAAAAAGAGCAAAATCACTAACTTTCCTGTGTCACGAATCGTAAAATCGTAGCCCGCGCTTTCAGGGGCAGCCGGGTATATGGGAACAGTCTGCTGGGAAGAGGTGACAGTTCGATGGAAAGTGGGACAGCGGTGAGCAAATTGCGGCAGGGTCGGGAAGGTGCTTGAACGACAACGGACTGGAGAACCAGAGACGAGGAATGTATGAAAAAAGGTGGACGAACGAATGAACAGGAGAGACGAAGGAGCATGAAATATATATATATATATATATATATATATATATATATATATAGAGAGAGAGAGAGAGAGAGAGAGGGAGAGAGAGAGAGAGAGAGAGAGAGGACGGTAAAGACTGTCAGGAAAGTGATTGACGGAGGAGGAAGAAATGTAGAGAGGGGGAAAAAGTAGGTGGGACGGGAAAGATATGGCCGAGGACGGGATGCAGGTACAGAGATGAGCTAAAGATACACGCAGTGACGGAAGAACGAGGAGGCTGGCGGCGACGCAGGCAGGTGGTGTTTGGCGGTGGAGCGCGGAGGCAACGAGGCAACGACGCGCGGTCTGGACAGAGGCAACATCGCGCCGCGTCATGCAATTCCCGGCGTCCGTGACGCGGCTCTTTGTGCAGGGTGACGTTCTAGCGGCAACGGCAACAGAAACAAGGGCGACAGTAATAGAATTGACAGCGAGACGATAATGAAGACAAGTAACGTTTCGATGTCCATTTCGAAGGGAGGAGCAGTGTCAAGGACATCAATAGCTCAAGTGGGCCTGGCCGGAAACTTTGGGAACCCCCGAAAAAAATGAACAGAAAAACCAATAAAAAATAATGTTCTGCCCGTAACAAAAGGTTTTAAATTCTGAGATATCTGAATATGAAACTTATCGGGGATTTCGAAAAATATTTTGAGCCCTCAATATTGCAACATACGTCATCAGCCCAAATTTCCTTCGTGATACATAAATAAGAACCAAAACATTTACTGTTTTGCTGTGCTGGTTCAGTGTATTGATTGTGGCAATGGTTAGGGTACATTGGGGATGTGAAGTTTCAAAGAACAGCTGAAAATAATAAACAGGATCTATTGCAACAACTGAAACCCATTAACAGATACATTTGTGGATAAATTAAGCAACAACTTTACAGCATATCAGTATTGATGACAAAATGCAACTATTAAAAGCAACAAGTCTTTCTTTTTCTCCTCTAAAAGCACTACGTCCGAGATTTATTCTAGCCTAACTATCGAGTACTGACAGTACTTCTCTAGGCCGTGATTGATGGAAAATAAGGGGATGAGTGCAATGTACCCAGCTTCAAATGATGGAATTAGTGAGATACTGGGAAAGAATATGCATTTCCATTACGATTCCATTCTCTATGCATTATAGTTAAGCCTGTTGGATGGATAAGTGATATAATGGACAGATGATGTGATACGATGACGCAGAAATGGCAAAATGAGGGACAGTGAATACGGAAGGTCCTCGCGATAACCGGCCGAAAAACCTCCTTTGTTCTCCACCAATTCTACACGAAAAGACCGGGATTTAGGCCACAGTATCCAGAGCCCTAGGCGCTACTCTACACACTGCCGCAGAAACCAGGTTCTACTGTCAAGAGTTTCACAATTCTGCACCGGTATCCTCCAGGAATTAAAGAGCGTATTTTCAAAGTGACGTAACTCAGAATACATTTGCTTTGTTTTTCGAATCAATACAGAGGTCTCAGAATAAACGTTACAAACTTCTAGAGCATGTACAAGAGTAGAAAATTACAACTTTTCGCATCTGAACATATAGTGGTCAATTGCATGTAATGGAGTTATAAGGAATTATACATGTATAATTTACCACAGATTTATAGGTAATCTCGTATGCATAGATTTTTACACGCAGTCAAGGAGGTTTCATGTATTTCCTAGGCTGTCCGGGTGACGCCGCGTCCATGGCGAAGGTGCCGACGTTTCGATCTTCCTTTAGAGCGTAATGCATTACTCCCTGAGGAAGGGCGCAGAATGGTGACCGAAACTTCGGCACGTTCGCCATGGACGCGGCGTCTCCCGACAGCGTAGTAAATACTGACTCCAGCTGCGGAAGCCTACGCTCTCGGGTTTATGTACCCGCCGAACATCGGATCAATATTTCGGGATGATATGGGCACAGACCTTACGATATTCCATGATGATTCACTATTGCTACTAGCGTTCAAAGTATTCTGATCATTTTTCATTATTTTTCCCTCTTTTAAAATACTTTTGAAAGTAGATATGGAAATCGAGATATATGTTACGATATTTAGAAATAAAGAGTACTATGATTGCTTTCCACAACGTTCTAATTCCTTGTGTTATCTAAGCATTGCTTTTACGTAAGATGTATAATTTGCTCTTTTTGTGAGGAAAGCACGAGTTAAAAGAAATGAAAGCTTTGAGAAAAATAAATTATATTTTCATTTGTGCCAGCAGCATTACATACCGCACCTGATTCCTGCAGCAAATGTCTGTAAATAATTCTATTTTACCTTTAATGAATAATTTACACATGCATGTATTATTTAATGTATCAGTGTTCAGGTTTCTGGTAATTGTAAGAAATTTTGCATTTGGCTGATTGAACAAAGTTCTTGATCATGTAAAAACCTTCATTGTGCAAAGTTCGTACGAAAACTCGAGACTTCGTAACAGACATGGAAAGTCTACCGTGTTCTAAGATACCGTGGAGATAAAACAACTAAGTCAGCCCATGGCTTAGTAGCATCGAGGAAAAAGATACGTCCTGTCTGAAAGAAGTCTCAGACGACTGCGAAGAAACAACCAATGACACCAATTGATATTTAGGAAAAAATTGAAGCAGAAAGTCAAATGAAGGATGATAATGAGAAGGAGAGGGAAAAAGTTACAGACAAAAGAGGAAAAGGAAGGAGTGGGAGAGATAAAGAAGAGGAAGGATGGGAAGAATAGGAAAAAATAATAAAGAGGAGCAGGAAAACAAGGGAGGAAAATGAGAGGAAGGATATTATAAAGCAGAAAGAGACGGGAAAAAGTAGACAATGACACAGACACATAAATATGCGAATGTCATCGTTACAATCCTAGACGTTTAGTCCACTGGTTGAATAAAAATGAATGTGTAGGGGAATCATTCCGGAAGGTCGGAAACGAGAGAATACTCCTCCCCAGGATGCGAATCCCGGTCGTCCAGTCAATAGTCAATGGCGAACGTACTGAACACCGCATAGGGACATCGGTGCAATTATAATGCAACGCCGGAAAATGACGATGGCTCCCTAGGCGGCGCCAGCAATGACAACGGCAGCAGGGAGACAAACAGACAGCAACCCTGCCTCGGGCAGTGGCACGGGCGGAAATGGCGGCGATGACATCACTCCACATGATGTCACGTCGTGCGCTCCACACCGCGCACTTCTACTCTCCCCGTTCCCTTTGCGTGGGAACCCCTTAACCTTTAATGAAATATTGACCTGCAATTCCAGGGTATCTCTCTGAGAAGAAAATAAGTTATTGGGGAGAGGAATACGAAAACTAGTTTCATGCTGATGAAAGAAAAGGATAAAAAGTAGAACGTAATATATATTGTTAAAGAAATTAGACGTTACAACCACGTCAAGTTGGTAAGACAGTATGATTAAGTAACATACACAAAATGTTGAACGGAAAATTAGCAAATGGGATATACAATTGAAAAGCCTTCAAAACAAGATCATTGGAAATGCAAAAACAATAAATAATTAAATAGAAGGGCGACGTTTTGGGGAATCTGAGAATATGTGAATGAGAATCAAATGATGAACAGCGTACATTCAGAATAGAAAGGCAGTTTAGAACGCCGTAACTCCCAACGAATGGAGATGTAATTCCTCAAGAAGATACCAGTACAATCAAACCTCGATATAGCGCTCCTCTATATTCCGTCATCCTCGATTATCGCCCATTGCAAGCAATGAGCAATCATTCTATTACTAATACATGGTAGTTACCTCGATAAAACGCCACCTGGTGGTAGTGTGTGCACGATGAACAATCAAGGCGTTTGACTGTAAAGAAAAAGCGTGAATTACGTCCTTCTAAAGAAGAAAAATCCTTCTGCTTGTCAGCAGAACGTTACAAATTATTTTTCGTTATTATGGAGTAAACTAAAGCAGACGAAATATAGGTGGTATTCTTAGCGAAAAACGTAAGTGGCTGGAGAAAAATGTGTGTTCTAAGAATCTCAAAAGTGCAAAATATGAGAAACTAAAAAGATGCTCTGATAGTTTGCATATCACAAATAAACGCTAAAAATGGAACTGCGACTGATGAAGTGATGAAGGAGCACACTAAGAATATTGAGAAGAAATTAGGTTTGACGGGCATGGCATATTGACATTAATATTGATCGATTGATTTGTATTGACACATAACACATGAATACATACCACATAAAAATGTAACTGCAGACAATGCAGGACATGTTATAAAAATGATTAAAGTATATGTACTGTAGTCAAGATCTTTATAGCGCAATAAGTGAACGTGAGTTGGCGTTAAAACAAGGCTTGACTGTACCTCAAAAGACAATTCTTTACTGAGCTAGCGTTGTCCACCTGAACGTTCCCTCCTTTCAGTCTCCTGACAGAATTCGTTCCAATTCGTGCCCGTCAAATGGAGATTGCAATAAAGTGAATTTTGTTGCAGTGTTAGAATGCAAACGGTGGATTTGGGTAAAAATATAGTTGGTAAAAGGTAGATTTTCGATATCTCCGCTGTAAGAATGCACTTTCACTGCAACATGAACGGAGAGTCGTCTACCAGTCATCAACATGTGAGAAGCGTGGCGTCCATATAAGCAGTATAAGCACTGTTTAAAAAAAACATTAATACATTTTTTTTACATTCATTCATTGACGAGAAATTTCCATGCAAAAATGTTGATGTCTATTGAAAGAATATTATAATATTAATACTCAAATTTAAAATCTGAACACTTCAGAGCCAAAATTACAATTTGTTTATCCGTACAATCGGAAAAAAATTACGTTTAATGTTAAGAGGCTAAAGAAAATGTAACAAATGTTTTAGACTACGGTACGGGTACAAATGTTTTTGAGTACAGAATTTTACAAAATTATCTACACTGGATATTGATGCCATTTCTTTTAAATTCTAAAACTAGTTTGTTTTTATATGTTGCAATACCTCTTTGGTTCTAAATAATTGTGATGTCTTTGTAAAAATGCAGACAACATGCACAACTTGTGCAAATTATTCAATGTTCTGAGTTGTTATGTATAATATTCAAATAGAGAATTTTATGTGATATTATTATAATCTCTTTAAATGCATGATGGTTATATAACATAAACCGTAAATCACAAATTGAGTCCACACAATCAAGTCAAGGCAAGTAATCCAATAAGTGATATTCACTTTCTTCTGCATGGGGGTTATTTGGTCACAGTTGGCCACTTGGAATTAGATATTGAAAAGACTTGCAGAACGCGTGGTGCACTAATGACGAACAAGATCTAGCAGTATTTTGGCTTGAATTACTTGATTTTTGGTTGCATATCATTGATTTGCAGCTCAGGAAAAGTCGGAATATTCCTTTCATATTGTTGTGACTACAATCTCAATGAAGAAAATAAAGAAATTCCTGTCAAGAATTCCTTGAAGTATCCACGGAACATACATGCCCTGAAGCCATCGCATTTTTCTTATTTCAGACACTGTTTCTTCAACTGTTAAGTGAATCTAGAATAATAAAATTTCTTTTATTCATCCTCACAACCATGAACTTCTCATTTGCTTTAGTCAAAAGTGCTTCCAATTGGTTTGAAAAAAACCTTCCCTGTCGCCACCCTTTCTAACGATTTTTCTTATTCCAAAATTCTGGTCATATTCTGTGACTTAATGCCCCGAAATAAATAATTTGCATTTACAGTCATAATATTAGTGTTTCGGACATCTTAATAGTCAGAATCTGTAACAAATTTCACGCATCTTGACAATGGTATCGCAAGCAACATAAAAAAAACTTTTTTGCATGTAATTCCTGAGGGATTAAATATATGATGCCAATAAAGTTTTCAGTTATGGCTTCTCCATAGGCAATAAGTACTTAAAAACAAACCATGTCGCTATAAAAATGTGGGGCTGTTGTATTGACATCTGGTGGTGCACATAATTAGCTTTCGCGACGCGCAGTTCGGTTTTGCAGATTCAGTGAAGTTGCGGCGAAATTAAATTTTCAAAATATACCAACACCAAGTAGAATTTTATAAATTGATTTTGTGTAGCGGCTCAGGATAAAACGTCGTACATATGGAAGGTCTTTCAATTTTAGATTGCTTTGCGATTCTTTTAAATAAAATACAATTAGTGTATGAGAAACTTTTCTTAAAATATTTTACAAAAACCTATTTGAGATCTGGGATAATAAAGTAAGGTAATGTTCACATGGTCTATTGTTCTGCTTCTGGTCATAAACGAAACTTCACTTTGCGCTCGCTCTGTTGAGGTTTTGCTAATGGTGGTAGAAGTAGAATGGAGAGTGAGGGCTTTTATTTTTTAAACAGTGCAATGCAATCAAATGTGTATTTCGTTTACCGATGCAAATAAGTTTTCTGTTACTCAGTAGCGAACATTTCTAGTTGTGGAATGTTTCTAACCACGCTTTGTTGGCACTTTTATTCGTCATCAACTACGTTTAGTGAAAGAGTAAGGTAGGTATTCTGGAATTCAGGAAAACGTGCGCAGATTATTCCCCAAACGTCATGTAGAACTTTTATTGTTTTTTGACAAAAATAAATCGAATAACAAAGTTGACTGACGTACATTCAGAGTTTGATTAAATTAACATATATTATTGTATCATTGTTCAAATTAAAGAATATTGTGTTTTCCTTTAAAATTTAATTCATATTAGTGTTAAAACAGAGATTAAATTGAATGTTTCAAGTACACATTCAGATAATCACAAGCTAGTTTTGTTTAATTAGGATTTCAAAGACGCGTAATTAAAAATTCTACTGAAGTATGCAGCTGATTGAACTATCGATTTCACGATTCCGAGTGGTATTGTCGAAAGAGAAGATAACTCTAGTGTCGTAGAAACGGTAATTATTTGAGATGCGCCGGCGCTTTTGATCCAGCGATGTTGAAGGATTGAGTGCATCGTGGTTCAAGTTAATATTGAACGTGATTCGGGAGATGAAATTGTAAATAAATTTGATGCAGCTTAATGATGATACGTAATAACGCCAAATACATCGACAAACATAGCTAAAAGTATAAAAACTGTCCTAATATTTCAAGAATAAAATTCATAACGGCCCAGGAAAAGCAAGAACAACGGCGGATTTCTTCGAATTGACGAGTGGTTTCAAATTATTAAAAACAATCACAAAGTAAAGTTCCCGTGAATCACAAAAAATATTGAAGTTATAAGTTGAATGTATCTTTCGTATTACCTGTGTAGATTTTAAATCTAATTTACACAAAATCGATTACTTTGAATTCTCGAAGGTTTGATAATTTGATACTCTTGCCTTATATGTAGAACTAAGTAGCAGTGCTTCAACACCACATACGGTCTCACATTATTTCTAAAATTCAGAGAGTTGAACAAAAACAAGGCCTGCATCCATTCTTTTAAGTGTTCCTTATTCTATCCGTGAAAAAGGATTGAAGAAACAATTTGGAGCTGTTTTTGATTATGTGTTTTTTAATTGCATAAATTTCAATCAATTACGCTAAAACTACTCGTTTAAAAAAAAATTGTTCATGAAATTTTTTAATGACCTGATAGTTTAGAACAGATTCTGATGAAGGCAACAAACACTATTTCTCTATTTTGTAATTTAGAAATATTAGAATTTGTAATACGAGAAAATGCGGTTTCAATAGTAATTATTTGAATGTATGTAATAGGTGTTGAAGAAACAAAAATGTATTTTATTTGAAAAAGAAGTGGTTTAACGCAATCCAGAATGCATCTAGGATGGGGATTCCTAATGGAGTCGATGATATTTTAAAAGGTGGTCAATGAAGATCAAGGGGGTCGTTTGTGTGTCGAGAACAGCGTGATCTCTGGAGACTGGTCGATATAATCACGATATAATTTAATACAAAAATTATGAATGAATGGGGGCACTAATTTGTTTGCTGGCATTACTATTTGTTTCCCTTATGTTTTCATCTAATAATAAATTACAAATTTTCTCTTCTTTGGGAATTCAATACCATTTACACGAATAAAAATCGAAAAGGTCTGCAATGAGATCCTGTACTTTTGCTTCTAAAACGTGTTTATATTACTAAAATTAAAAATGATAATAGTGGAAAATATAATAAAATAAAAATCTAATATGTTTCCCAAAACATTTGTACGAATTATCTTGAAGTCATTTTGGGGTCACTATTCGTGCTATATGTAGGGTGCTGTATACGAAAGAGGAAAACGTAACGTGGTTGATGAAGCAAACCAAGGGATCGATGACAAAAAAAGGTTGGGAATCCATTACCAAAATAGGTTGGGAATGCGTATGGCGGTTGGAGCGGATGGGACGGGCCAGCACACGGACGAGGTAAGGGCGGGAGGGACTTGATGAGAAGTGACACGGGTGGCTTTGAGGAGGGTGCGCCGAATCAAGAGAGCGGAGCGCAGAGGGATGACGAGGCGTGGGGATGAGCGAGCTAGGCGGAGACAGACGTAGCGGAGCCAGACGTAGCGGAGCTGATCCAGGGGTAGCTAGGCAAGGCAAAATTATGCGAGACGGAATTGAACGGGGCGGAGTGGGGTGAGGTGGAGGTGGAGGTGGAGGTGAGGTGGAGGTGAAGGTGAGGTGAGGTGAGGTGGAGGTGAGGTGGAGGTGAGGTGAGGTGGAGGTGGAGGTGGAGGTGGAGGTGGAGGTGGAGGTGGAGGTGGAGGTGGAGGTGGAGGTGGAGGTGAGGTGGAGGTGGAGGTGAGGTGGAGGTGAGGTGGAGGTGAGGTGGAGGTGAGGTGGAGGTGAGGTGGAGGTGAGGTGGAGGTAGATTTTGAACGTACGGAATGGACTGGAGCGAAGATGTAAATAAAATAATTTCAGGTTTTCGCTATTGATATAATTCTTTCATAGAGTAGCCTTATTAAGTACCACATGCGCATTGTGAATTTCCACATAAATCTTTCATCGCTACGCGACTGTAATTTGAATACTTGAAATTTCCTATGGACTGGTCGAAAACTTCCTATGTACACGCGGTATTACTTATGATAAATATCCAAAGAACGCCGGCTACCTTCAACTACTACAAAATATCTCCATCAAGTACTACACAAGACATAATTCAGAAATTTTTAATTTTGACTCCACCTTTAGAGAACAAATAAGTGTAGTTGTTTCAATCTAACCTCCAAGGAAATGATATGTAAACTTTGTGTTCTGTTTTTATGTAGTTCGCATTGTTGCAGGAGTGCTTGATGGTAAGTTTAGGTAAAGCCGGAAGTAGAATGATTAAGTTTTTTGTATTTGATAACTTATCAATACGGAATTCCACAATTTATCTATCTTTAGCAATATTTTTTTCATTTTTTGCTAGTATTCTCGGCAATGTAACTGAAATGATTATCATTTTAGAAAAGATCTGTTCGCAGATGTATTTGGGTACAATGATATTACTCGAGTAACATTTGTGTGAAACCTCGGGAATCGAATCTGGCAGGATGATCCATAAATATGTATGATAATTCCAAAATCATAAAAACAAGCAGACTCATGTGCATCTTGCATCATTTGAATGGCGCTGCGTTATCTGCTCGTCACAAAAACAATCCCGCAAAATTCAGTCGGAAATCTGGTTTCATTGACGGCTGAAAACATAAAGTAAAGTTCTCGGTTTTACTTTCATAACTGTACATTACGAAACGTACTGTACATTACGTTTTTCTGCAGTTGTTCTTGAGATTATAATTTATAGATTGCAAGAAAAGGTAATATAATAACCACAAATAACATTGAGAACAGGGACTGAAATATGACGACTTCAAAATAATCGAAGGAAGATGTCATAAAATATAACGGCACTACCTCAACTTCCACTCCAATTCGATAATGCAAACGTGGGTAATATAGAATCAAATAACATTTTAAACTGAAATCTCTCTTGTTCAACCGAGCATAGCTTGGCCTGCACTAAAGTACTTTGTATAATATTAATAAACGACGTTTAAAGCATTCTAGGAACGGCAATATTTAGACATAATAGCACGTCATTGCATCGGACAGAAATTAAGCCATCACTTAACCGACGAGGCCAAACCATCGACTGACCCGACAACAGGGAGCAGGCCAGGTTCTATTACATCGTGAAACCAGTTTATGTAGCCATGGGGCCTTTATCAGGGAATGGAAGACTTTGATGAAGCTAACCCACAGGAACTATTTACACACCGCTAGCAAATTTAAGCTTAGTCAGAACACAACTGATATGAAAAACAACATACCAAAGACACCGACTACTGTAAGACTGACGTTTTTTCATCCATTTATCCATCCAACTTTCTCATGCATCTAACAAAGAACTAAATATTTTTGTTTGTTAAGTTCAATGGTTCAGTGAATATTTGAATAGGCTGTCGTTCTCACTCCTTTCTCTATCCGAGATTACAAATTATACCTTAATCATCTATTCAAAATTTATTTTGTTCATACAATGATTACAAAATATTTACAGTAATAATTCATAATATTTATGCAACATAAATATTATTTCCTGTACGTCCCATATTTTTAATATATTTTCACGATAGACAAGTAAGTATGTGTTATCTCAAGGTCCCATTGTTGGCATAAATAGAAATAATCAATGTCAAAGTTAACATCGACAATATACATCATATTGATAACATCATTATCAATAACAATTGTCTTGGAAAATATCCATTACGGCTCTGACTAACAACAACAACACGATCAGCATGAGATCAATACCAATCCGCAAAGAGCCATTAAGCCACAGGTTGCCAGCACAACCAACTGGATTCGACAAATCACGGCAGCAGAGCCACCTACGTCATTGGTGTTAGCTCCACGTCATTCCGACCTTGGCATCACACCACGCCGTGTCGTAGCTGACGCGCTACGCCGTCATCAGGTCACCACGTCGCATCACAGCTCGCTACTACGCTGACACCAATTCAACACACTTTCAAATAGCTTGCTGGTCACTTCGTCACTGCGCCACTGCGCCACGTTTTGACACAGCACCAACGTCACACCGCGACGAAGCCAACTGTGACACAGCTCGCACGTCACGCCATCACGAAGTCACGATGTTGCGACAAAGCGCTCACGTCACACCGTCACCAAGTCAACACATAGTGACACAGCTCGCACGTTACGCCGTCACGAAGTCACGATGTTGCGACACAGCTCTCACCCCACGCTCTCACTGCATCAACGCGTTGCATCATGGCATCAAGCCGTCACCACTTCACCCAGCACGGCGGCTCGTGTGCCATACGTGCCCTTCCCTCGCACAACCACCCACACACGCGGACGCACGCAAACGCAGACGCCCACCCGACGTCACGCTGGGCGCCCCCTTCCGGCCACGAGATTTTGACCTGCAATTTGAGTAAATCAGACGGCCGCCGCTAAATGGACCAAGGGACGGCGGAATGTAATTTTCATCGCCGCCGGCAGGGGCGCCCGCGTCGCGCAGGCTGCTTGTTACCCGCGCGCTATTAAAAAGAAATAAAAGCAGCGGCGTTCGGGCGCGGAGAGCGGTGGACGGGCGCGGATTACTGTAAAGTAATTTGCGATAACTGGAGTGTAAAATTAAGTACGGAGGGGAATGCCGGAGTATTGAGGGCGCGCTGGAGAGACCGCGTGGCCACGGTCGCGGAGGCGAGGGCCGGGGCCGGGACAGGCAGTGGAGACAAGACAAAAAATTATCTCTCACATATGAACAACAGCCCGGGTGGCAGTCTGGGTTCAATTCGGACCATAAATTAGCAATTATGGAATAAATATTAAGGAGAGAAGAGCGGTGCAGGCAATAAAGGCGCTGCGTGGATATCGAGAGCGGGTGTTGGTCGAGGCGAGCCTGGAGAGTGGTATTAAAGGTCACTGCAACAGTGGAATGAACGGGTGAAGGTAGTGAGTTCCGTGGAGTGTGCGCGGAAGGAGAGAAAGAGAACATGCTAAGAGAAGGAATAACAAAGGGCAGAAGGGTGAGGAGGATATTACCAAATGAGCAGGAGGAGGAAGTCGTATTGAAGGGGGCACAATGTGAGAAAGAGAGAGAATGTGTGTGGTTGACACTGGGGAAAAAGGAGAATATACGATGATGTATGTGTTTTAGAGCTAGGGGTTGCGACAGTACAGTATACACAGTTTGAGGAAATTGGCAAAGTTAAAGCGTAGGCTGCAACAGATGGAAAACGAACTCAGTTATATACACAGAACATACTTGCGGAAAGATGTTGCGTAGATACGAGCACCGAGGTCACACAAAACCGAAGAAAATGTATAAAATTAAAAAGAAGAATTGCGTGTCGCTAGAAGTAGTGGAAAGATGTATTAGATGTTGGAAAATGTAGTACGGGAGGTTGGAGGAATATTTAAAGCGGAAGAAGGTCGTGAATAGTTGTGAAGAAGAACGTGCGGAAACCCCGATTCGACCTAAGAGATAATAGAAACGGCAGTTACATGCCCCAGGCCCCGGAGCATCGCCATGTTAGAGAGGTGCCGATAATAATGGGGGGGGGGAAGGTGCGAAAAGCGGCACCGCCACCGGAGCCAGACAAAGGCAGATAAAGCCGTGTGAGCGCGCGCGGGAGAAGCTGAAGATCATCTGCGGAGGCGTCTGGGCGCGGAGGTCCAGACGGCCGGAAGCTCGTTCCGACGGGCAGAGACGGCGAGGGGCCGGGCCGCGAACGCCCGGGGCGGAGCCTCGAGGGGCCGCGCGGCAGACGGGAGGCGAAGGTGACGGCCGCAAATGAAAACAGCAGGGGCGCGAAATTCGGGAGGCCTGCCGCCCCAAGCGGAGAATGATCTAGGGGGTGGGAACGGCGGCGGCGGCGGCGGCGGGGGAGGTATCGAAGGCGTGCGGACCGCGCAGGAGGAGGGCGGAAGGCGGAGGGTGGCGGTGTAGGGCGCAGGGCCGAGTCGGCGCCGGCGGTTAATCACGATTTATGACCGCGCCTTCAAAAAGTGCCCGCCCCACGTCCACGGCCGGCTCCTCCCGCCCACCGCTGCAGGCGCGCCCGGCCCCGCTGCCCCCCACGCGTCCCCGCCACGCCTACGCCTCTATCCTACTCGGCACCCGCCTGATCTCCGCTTTGTCCCCGCCCGTTCTCTAGTTCTTAGACCTACACGACCCCGTTCCGTCCCATCCCGTCCCATCCCTGCCTTGTTCTGACCCTACAGAACATACACCCTCTCCATATTGTCCCCTCACCGTCCATCACCTGCCACCCTGCCTCTCACATCAATTTCCACCCTCCTCGAACCATTCTTCTCTGTTCCTTCATGAACCGAATCTGTCCACTTCCGCTGTTTCCCTCTTCCTTCTCATTCTCATTAACCGTTCTACCACATGAAGCCCTTCCTCCACATCAAGTCCATCCTCCGCCATTCAACCTCCCCTCACCCTACTCCCCTTTGCAGCCCTTTCATCCATTACTTCCTCCCACGCTTTCGTCTCTGCTATCCTTCCTGCTCGGACATTCTACCTCTAACCAATGCCTCGTCTAACGCCAACATGTTCTCCCAATTCTTTTCCCTCTCCCCAATGCGTTCCTCCACTCAACCGTTTCCACCGTTTTACAGCTCACCCGTCGCTATGTGGTACTCGCAGTGGAAAGGTTCCCTCGTGCAACTCAACACCCATCTCGCCCTGCACCCCTTAACGCAGCCCGTCCAGTTCTGCTCCGCCCCACCCCCTTCGGCTCCGCCCCCTTCGGCTCCGCTACGCTCTGCTCCGTCCGCTCCGCTCCGCGCGGCCGAACCACCGCTGTGGCTGCGTCCGCGTTTGCCCGTCGCGCTGCCAAATTGCCCCGTCCGCACTCGCCCACGCGCAACCCCACCCCAATCCGCCCACCCCTCCCCTCTCGCGCGCCGCTCGTGACCGCTCGGACGCGACCTCGCGTCGTCGTCACCCGCGACCTCGTTGCCCCGAAACCGCCCTCCCGGCACCCCACCCCGCCGCTGCAAAAAAGAGAAGAAAAAAGCGTGCGTAGTGAAATAATGAAAAACGCCGCTACGGAAGCTTGAGGATCAAGAAATGACATGACATTACTCGAGGAAAGGACACACGTGGAAAATTACTGTGCTCACGTACATCTGCTTTCAGTCCGCCAGATTACCGCCCGCGGCTCGCCTTCTAGAGGCTTAAACGGTTGAGGCGACACGGATTTTTAATGGATCTATTATGTGAAGAGTCGTGGGAAAATGCTGCAATAGCTTCACCAAATTTGGAACTAAGCTGATTATTGAAATTGTAAGATTCAAGCAGTCAAATGTGTTGGTCATATGGTGGAAGAAACCAAAGAATAAAAATCTACGTAATTAGTGTACACTTTTTTAAATATTTGTTATCGAAACAAATTGTAGCATTTAAATACCAATGCTGATCTATCTAATAATGTGGCAGAAGTAAATACGTGGCAAACTAAGAGTGGAATCCTCATGATTTGTCAAGATGGTAGAGAAGAAGTCAATGGAAATACGAAGATTCCGAGGAATAGAATACTTTTTATTTGTTCAAATCATTTCATGAGGTCGATTAAGAAGAAATGTTAAAAAATAATATAATTACGCAAAATTCAACGGGCCACCTAAAACTTCTAAAAAAGTCTAAGTTCAAGTTTCTTTCGCAATGAATGGTACTATCATTCTCATTTTAAATAGTTGATATTTTTCCTGAAAGGTGAAAATGTCCCCTGTACACGTTTGAAGTGAAAATGAAATTCACTCCTTCTGCAACCCCC
This sequence comes from Gryllus longicercus, assembly GCA_038098605.1. Lineage (NCBI taxonomy): Eukaryota > Metazoa > Arthropoda > Insecta > Orthoptera > Gryllidae > Gryllus > Gryllus longicercus. Next base: position 910,032 of record JAZDUA010000212.1, read on the forward strand.
GTACCCCAAGAGAAAGCTATATTTTTATAAATTTATTTTAAAGTTTATTAAATTGCTTTTTTCAACATCAATATGTTAAATTCATTGACGGATTTAGAACGTATAGTCGATTTTCTTCGAAATGAACGAAATTACTAACATCGGATGATTTTCTTTCTATTTTTAAAAAAGGGCATTTTTTATGTTTTAATAAGTAATTCGCGTATAAGTTTAGGATTGTTCTACTTAGTACCGGGTGCTACTTATCTCTTTTAATTGTACCCTTGTATAATCGAAGTCCAGACAATGGACGCTGTCCTTTATTGTTATTTTTTTTCTTAATCAGGAATAATTGCGTCAACCAACATTCAAACAGCAGTCTTATATAACAAAATTTATGTTTGCTCAATATGACATTGATCTATTTTGCAATAAAATTTACTTTTTTTGAATTTTTAAATAAACGTGACTGGTGCTGAACCTTGAGCTGATTAGTTTTCTTTATGTCGGCAAATGTATTAATGCACTTATGAAATTCAGGTTTGCGAAATACAAACGAAGTAAGCAATTCATTAAGAATCTTCTTCATTAATTAACATCAATAAAATCCAAGGAAATGGCCATTGCATAACTTGTTTGAGATAAAATTGGGGTTCTCCGCAATCTGAAAGAGAGTATTTATTGATTGTAGGTGCGTCAACTAATTACGTCAATAGTCTTGTAAGTGTGTAAGTGTAGTGCATGTTATGTCCCGGGAGGTAGAAGTGTAGATTCTCAGGTGGAATGTGAGATCCGGCGCCGACCTTCACGTCGGTTTGCAGGTGGTTTCTCCCTCCAGATATATCCCCCAGAGGGGCACCGCCGTAGACGGGACAAGTTCTAGACTCCCGACATGTGATAGCACGTGATATTAAAGAAAACAATTCAAAGAAAATGCAATAGTAGGTTGAGGCATATAATTTATTAACCCCAGTTGTGAAAAATTACATTAAAAATTAAGACGCCCTTTTCCTCAATAATTAGTTAAAAAAATAATATCAATTTAAGAACTGCCGCTACATTTGAATATGTTTTTGCTTCTAAAGTTTGACTTGAACCGTCATCAATTAACTTCAGTCTTGTAACATGAATGAGTCAAGAAGAATCCATGCAGATGTTAGAGATTTAATTACAACGAATCTCTTTGAAGATTAATTAATAATTCTCATCGAGAGAAAAGCATTTTATAACGCAAAAAGGTAATTAACAATTTTCTTCTTTACACGAAACGTTCACCATATATATACAGTGGTACATGTAGTTCATTGTTAAGTTTCGCATAATAGATCTCCCAATAAGGACGCGTAATCTGGACACTTAAGTGGCTATCTGCAAACTAACGCAGCAGTGACGGCTTAGCCATTCCGTGTTTTGACACTTCCTGACTAAAGCAGGAACATTACTGAACCACCTCAAATGAGTAGAAAGTCTGATATTGTCATAAAAACTACAATTCTGCAATGCAATCCAATATCAGTAATATATTAATAAGAAACGTCATACTCATTCATTTAACAAGTGTTATTCTGACACGATTAAATACAATTAATGTCATACTCACATGTGTAACCAAAATAGTTTGTATGAAACTGCTTAAAGTCATATCCAGAACTGCTAAACATATCATCTGACAGCAGATATTTCTTTCTTCAAAATGTTCTCGTCGGTATACCAAAGTTGTCGTTTATTTTGCTTGGATTATATTGCGTAATTCATATCCTTAAAGAAAGCATACGACGGATTTTTTTATTATAAATACATAATGTAGGTATACTCTAAGTAGTCTAGAGGATCCAATGATAAAGTATTATGTAAATGTAATACTTGTTCAGAAATCGCTTACTGTAATATAAAAATAATAGAATACATGAATGATTCTATTAATTCATTTCCTCCATTCTTAAAACAAAAGGTAAGAAACTAGAATTGCCACAATCACCATTCATTTGTGCCACAATCATCATTAACATCGTAGTAACAAAATAGTTACCGTAAGAGAACACAAGCGAGAAAGGGAGATAAACTTGCTGGAAAAGAATTTTGCCTATCACGACATGGCTTTGTTGGATTTGGGAAACGAACCTCTACTGGCTTTCAGTCTAAAGGCACACAGGGTTCCATCGATAAACGAAGTACAACCAAGAGAATCGTCTACTTCCTCTACTTCCAAAACTCAGAAGTAATTCAATTAACCACTTGACTAGAACCAACGTTCTCTATTTTCTCCTCCGACAAAAACGCTATCACGTGCTACGAGATCCGGTCTGCGGGTTTCATACGAAGCTAAAACAAAGAGCGTAAGCCAATAACTTAACCCTGGGATTCCGACGAGCACTTCCCCAACTCTTCATGAACCGCCCCTGCGCCCGGGGCCGACTAAACCGTAGGGGCGGCCTATATCATTCTATCCCGGGCGGAGAATAAACTCCCGTCTGAGAGAGATACCGCGCCCCTTCCCTCGTGCCCCCTCCCCCTCGCCCCCCTCCGAAGGAAAGCGTTCGCCGCAACCCCGGCGCTCCCCTCAGCCACTCAGTTCCAGCACGCCTGCAACCGCGACCCACCGTCCCGCAGCCCTCCATCTCCGTCACTCTAGCTTTCCCCGCTTGGCCTTCGTGCGGCCAGGGGCCCCGTGGCGGCGGCGGGCGGCAGCGGCGGGCGGCGGCGGGCGGGGGCGGGCGGGGGCGGGCGGGGGAGGAGGGGCCCGGGCTCGGCCCCGCCGCAGTCGCCGCGTCCGTGGCGGCGGTGGCTGCGGTGGTGGAACACAGTCACGGGCCGTCGAGAAGAGAGCGGTGCGCGATCGAATCCCGCTTCGACCCGTTTGCCTGAGGTCGACTGGAATTTGTCACGTCCGCGGCGCGCCGGCCGGCCCGAGAGAAACGGGCGCTGGGGCGGGCGCCCTTGACGTTCGAGAGACGTGCAAGTCAGGATGATGGGACAGTGCTGCTTGGGATGAACGAGCCGGGGTTCTCGCCCATTGTGGAAACGATGTCGAGGGATGCAATAAGAGAAAATACCTTAAATAAAAAAATGTGCTGAAATGCGAGGGGGGGGGAAGAGAAATGTAAGGAAGAGCTTGTGTAATTGTTTACACAATAATATATTAGACTATGACAAGGGAAAAATTGCGAAGATCAAACTTCGTTAAAAATCATAAAACAAAGAAATTGTAGCTTGGTGAAATATATGAAATACTGAATGATCTCTTGCAATGTCTTATTTACTAGTCTTAGTCGTTAAAGTACAATAAATAAGTCTCTTCTTAGTGAGGAAGAAGTCAGTTCTTTATAGACTATTTATATAATTTTATTTACTTTTACAGAACAATTTATTATACATAAATTTTAATGATAAAAAGTTAAATAAAAACAATGAGATATGCCGACTATGTTCTAAAAGACGAGAAAGAAGAAACTAAATGAAATAATTAATAAATAAAATATTTTATCAATTTCAACCAGCATATTTTTTATTTTATTTTGCCAAGAAACGAACTGATACTCTCAAGCTAAAATTTTCAGTAGTTGATTTCTCGCTTTCATTATCATTAATTTGTAAAAAAATCATTTCTACAAAAGATACAATTCAATTTACTACCCTAAATAAAATTTCTAGAAATATTAACCGACATGTATGATCCCATAGAGTAGAACGATTGATTCATATGATAATCAAAGACGTAATTGTCAGCCAGCCATGGTGTATATTGTTCATGTTCTACTCCTTACGATTGGTTAAAAATTTCGATTGCAAAAGTGCTAAAAAACACAAAAATTGACAGAAACATTCCTTTCAAATTAGAGAATACAAACAACTTATTTTTTGCGAATCACTTATTTCTTTGGCATTCATTTATGGCAATAACTAACTTCAATATTTTTGCGTGACAATCACATAACTACTTTTTTAAGAAATACCACACTATATCCTACGATTGTTAATGCTTCCGTGTGAAACACCTGACGTGTTCCGCAGGTTCGAGTTGATGATATCTACCAGTATACGTAAATATTGGTAAAAAAACTAAAGCACGTGTTTAAGTCGAGTGCCATTTAATGTATTCATTACTCTTGAAGCAAAGTCAATGAAAAATAACTGACAACTCTAAATATGCTTTAATTTGAGTGCCCACTCTGGCACCTGATCTCAAGATAAACAACACGCAACTTCTGTGTCCCTCCGTGCCCTCCTTGATCACTCCACGTGTAGCAAACATAAGGCGACCCGATCTGTCATCTTCACCTGTTCGGCTCCGAAGAAAAGAACTTCTTTCGCGTTGCCGCAAGTGCCTGGGAGACACTTCGATAAAACGGCCGGAATATCGCGCGGGGCAATAGAAATACTTTTTCTTTCATTGTCGGGAAGGGGCGTCCGCAGTTTATGTACGACGCACAATATTTCCTGAAGTGGCGGAGAAGGGAGAACCCGAGGTGTAAAAATTGCGCTATACTGCCTGCGGCGGCGGGGGAGGGGGGCACGGGAAACAAGCCGCTAACCAAGGCGCGGAGGGCGCGTTGTGGGTGTGAGATGGGGGAACGCGGGGAAGGGAGACAGAGAATGAGAGAAACAACGGGGGAAGGCGCGCGAGAAATGGATCGTCTGCGGGAGAACGAGGAGGCAAATCGGAGGAGAAGCGAAGACGCAAAGCGAATGAACGATCGAAACGAGAAAGGGAGGGGAAGCGGTTGGAAGCGGAGGGGAAGCTAGGTTGGAATAATTGCCGTAAAATGGAAAATCGGGTTGCCTCATAGAAAAATACGAGAAACGGGATGTGCTAATAAGCAAAAGTGAATTGAAGGAGGAAGAAATGAGCGAATGTGAGAACAACAGTAAGAATTGATGTAGAATAACGCAGTAAAAGAGTCAACGAATATCTCTTAACTTGTGCTTTTAAAGAGTTGCGACAAGCACGCACAACTAAGGTCCAATCAAAGTGGAAGTGTTTCCACAAGTAGTTTTCACAAGTAGTGGAAATGTGAATGGAAACATAAAATTTTCTTCGCACTGTTGGGATGGATATCTTGCAAGAGGGAAGTGCGAAGTGGGAACTTCAAGATCATATGCAGGAACGGAAGCCTAATGTGAACGCAAAATTATCATCGTGCGATGTCAATATTTTGGCGTTTCCTTACAAGGATACTCGTAGCAAATATTGAAGTTCACACATTCGCTTTCACATGGAAATTATGGTGACTCTTTCCGACAGCCACTTTAATCCAGTTTATAACCCCCCCCCCACTTCGGTTTATAAACGAAAAGGTGTACGCTAAGATGCTCCTTCCTTCGTATTTGGAGAATAAAAGTAGCATCACTCTTCTACAATGTCACCTACTGTGTAAATCGGTTTTTTTACCCTGTTCAGTCATTATTGTGACATTATTTTCTCCCAAATCATTACGGAGGGACGTGGTCGGAGAATGTAGAAATGATTCGCATTCACTTCACAAACATTGGATTACTTGCGCTAGTAAGATAGGAACACATTTTTGACTTTTAGTTTTCGACGTAAATGAAACCGATTGTGACTGATACAATAAACATGGGTGAACACGAGTATGGAAACGAAGATGTCCATTTGAATATAGTTTTCTAGGTGCTAACAAGAATTACTTTCACTGTAACCAAGATATATCATTTCAAATCACATTACATTCTTCCACTGAGAACACCTCTCGAACGACTTCAAGCGGTCACAAAATATTACACTATTATAAATTCTGCAAGATCGTTCCATAGTTGAAGTCCAAAGGTTGCAACTTTGTCTTGACTTTCAAAGGCTATAAATCCATCACTACATCATTTAATTTATTTCGCCTTATCTTGTGTTCAGATTTAAAGACTGATATAAATTCAGAATCCGTACTTGTGGAGGACAGAGCATCACAAACCGTGTATTTTAAGTTATTGAATTCAATTCAGGAGGAATAGGTAGAGGAAATTGATGACCGTGAGAAATAGGTGGTGACGTAGAATGGCATGGCATGACTATGGCAAGTGAGAATGGCAAATGGCCTTTTCCTTCTTTGACATGTTCTATGCTGATGGAATCATGCAAAAGTAGCAATCATCTAATAGATTATTATTGTTATTATGTTAGTATCGGCCATTTATACTCGTTATCTTCCGAGGCCCAATCACATTTATCACGGAGGGATTAACGTGTGTCATTATGAGGATCAGCTTGTTTCGTCTGTATCCCTTGGTGAGACAAGCTTGTTACGCGTTGAGTCTATTATGAATAGGTGACGTGTTCACAGATTTGCTGATTTGGGGTTTAAGAGATAAGCAACACAAATAAACATTAAGAGATATTTATACCAACCGTACATAGGTAAGAGAAACATGGAATTCTGCAAGTAACTCCCAACATTCCGCTATTCAATGAAAATAAGAATCTAATCTAATGAAGCAAGACGCGACTTGGTCACGTTAAGCTCGAAAAGTTTTAAAATTCTCATGTTTCAAATTTGCTGTTGGCCAGTGTAATTCCTAGTATTTTTTGTCATTCCGCCTACTGCAAAATGTTGGGATGAAATCGATGTATTTATGAATCTATAATGGAAGAAGACCCATTTCAAATATTTTCTTTAAAGAAACATAACTTACACGGGATATTGTTTAAGAATCGGTATATTGTGAATTTAATAGAAAAGGTGGTACGAGTTAATAATGTAAACGCTTTGATATTAGGCGATTGTATTCGGTTACCTTCAATGTGCTTGACCTTGCTTTAATTTTTTTTCGGCAAAAGAATTAATATTAAATATTGCCACATTCCAATCAACACGATTTATTTCATTTCTTACAATATTATATCTAGCAACGATATCGAAACAAATATGTTTCAACATTTTTAACATGTTTAAAATCATAACAAGAAATCCCGATCCAGAATATTATAATAATCGGATACGAAAGTTAAAAAGCAAAACAAGGCGGGCATATGGGAAAAGAAAAACCAGTGATAAACATTATTAACTCTATATTATAAGAACTTTAAGAAACTATCGAGAAAACTATTGGAAGCGAAAGTATTAGCACAGGAAGAGTATTTGGAAGCAATCTTTACCGATGAAAATAAAAGATGGATCAATTTTTCTTAAGTACGTACGAAGGCGCAAGGGAAGTTGTGAAGAAATACTGCCGTTAAGAATCAGTAGTAATAGGTTTGTGGTAGACGAAAAACAAAAAGTAAATATAATTAATTTTTCACGTCAGTTTATGAAGATAAAAGGAATATTGTTGGTAACGCATTGGAAGGAGAAAATTTTGTACTAATTCCCAGAGCACATAGGGAAAGAATTGCCAAATTAGGTAAAAATAAATTAACAAGCCAGCATGGAATTTCGGGGGAAATTCTCACATTAGGAGGGGAAGCTACGTTATCGTATTTATTGCGGATTTTCAATAATCAATTCATGTATTCCTAGGGATTGGAGTGATGCCATAGTGATCCCAATTTTTAAAGGAGGTTCGCGTCAAAGGTCGAAAATTATCGCCCAGTAAGTCTTACGTAGTAGTGTGTAACCAAATGAAACATTTGTTGGCAGAATACTTAAGAGGAATTTGGAATAAGAATAATATCATTTACGAGGGGCAACACAGTTTCAGAAAAGGATATTCATGTGAGAGTCAGGTAGTCACTGCCAGTCAGGACATTGCGGATTCTCTCGATGAAGGTTCCATTGTTCACGCAATTATTATAGACTTCACCAAAGCGTTCGACCTCGTTCCCCATGATAAATTAATCCAAAAAATTAGTAAGCTTAACATAGACAGAAGAATTCCTCTCTGGATTCGAGAATTTCTCAGTTCGCATACACAACGGGTGCCAATTGGGTCAAATATCTCCTCAAGGGCACAAGTAACGCCCGGAGTGTACAGAGAAAATCCTAGGTCAGTTTGTTATTTATAGCATATATTAATGATATTTGGCAGGGAATTGAATCAAAAATACGACTTTTTGCAGATGACTGTATAAAGTATCGGAAAATTAAAGACACACGTGATAGGGAAATATTGCAGACTGATTTAGATAGGCTAGAATCATGAACTACAACAAATGAAATTAAATTAAATCCCAGTAAGTGCAAGTTTATCAGATTCGCGCGCTCTATAAAGACAGATGACATTCCATATAAATTGGGAAATCAGTATATTCCGAGGGTTAAATGCTGTAAATATTTGGCAATTGTACTAAATGAGGATCTGGGCTGGGCAGAACACGTAAATTATGTAGTTAAAAAGACGTGGAAGACATTACACTTTGTGACTTAGAGTGCTTAGGAAAGGAAGTAGAAAATCAAGGGAATTAAGGTACACATTTGATCTCTATCAGCTCCCCTAGCAGACAGAAGAACACATTACGCATAGTAATGCGGTCTTAGGCTATGATCATCTCTTTACGAACATGTCAAAATAATAGGTAGAAATGCGGTTTGTGATCCGATTCGCTCACGCGCTCTGTCGATTCCGAGAATGAGTCGCTCGTGGCGCGGCCACAGTGGGCGTGGCCGACTCTTTTTCCCTCGGAATATGACGCTTAGTTAATTAAACACCCTTGAGTCTCTCCAACGCATAATTCACAACGCATTTTATGCAAATACGTTAAAATTATTAGGTCAATATTTTCTTAATGTTTTTCAGGAAAGCCTCCAATTTGCCTCCTTTTTGCCCCGCGAGTTTTCTCCTCCATGAGGAGGAGCACACTCGCACAAATATGATAAAACTGTTCGCCAGCTGCGTGGCACAGCAATTCTCTTCAATAGCATTCCAACCTCATTTAAATTCTCCTTCACACTATCTACATAAACACCTATACGTACTTCCACATACCTTAAACAAATAAACCATTCCTTCTCGGGGGTTCCCCTCAAGATTCGTTCTGTTCGTTTGTTTCAGAGATTCGCGCGAGGACGAATCGTATCACAAACTGCTTTTCAGCCAAATAATTGTCATTCACAATGCAAACTTAAACGTAAACATGACGAAGCCCAAAAACCTAGAAATGAGTTATTAAGCGAGACCATTCACAATGCCTTGACGTAACCGAAGACGTAAAGCCGTAAACTTACAGTTCACAAGCACCAAGCTATCACCTTAAGTTTACGTCGGAATTCTACCGAAAACCAATCAGAGAGAAGCATGAAAGAAACAAACATGGATTGTGTTCACGTAGTTTATGGTTATGACATTTCATTTCTGTTATGTACTGAACTAGTATGCAAACAGTTTTGACGCGAGTAGTGAATTCAAAGTAAGAATTTGGGCCATTTTTTGTGACTAAGTTGACGTGGCGAATAACATAATTACGTTCGACTCGTGAACTTGGTAAAAGAGAATCTTTGTTCATAAAGTAAAGGAAATGTGAGCACTACTACAACAGCTACTCGCATATATATATATATATATATATATATATATATATATATATATATATATATATATATATATATATATATATCAAATCGATAGAATAATCAAAGAAAAGGCTAGAAACCATGGTAGAAAGATCTTTCCACCATGCTAGAAACGAATTGACAATCGATCAACCTTTAATGTCTTGAAATCTGATTGGCTAAGGCGAAACTTATGTTTCAGTTTACGTCCGTCATTGTGAACGCTTGTTTTTACGTGTAAATTTTACTTCTACGTTTACGGCATTATATTACGTTTAAGTTCGCATTGTGAATGAGGCCTAAGAGAAGAAGGGATCAGCAGATACAAGTGGTCATGAAGTATCCCAGCGGCAATAAACAGCAAGGTGCTAGGGCGTAAAACCTAAACAGAGGTGCGAGGGAGCGAGGTGGGTGAGGGTGTGAGGTCTGTCCAAGGTGGCAGTTGCGTGGGCGGGGGGAGGCGTGGCCACGCGACACCTGAGGGGCGGCCCACGGGGCGTCGCGTGGGGGCGGGGCGCCTGACGGCTGCGGCGGGGGCGGCCGTAATAGCAGCTCGACCGCGGGGGCGGGCCGCCAGGTGCCAGCGCCAGCTGCGGTGGGGAGGTCCCGCTTTGAGCGGTGCTAGACGCGGGGAGGAACGCGGGGCGACAAAGAGGGGAGTGGGGTGGGGGAGGGGGATTCCTGACCGTGACAAGCCGCGCTCAAGTAGCCTGCGTGCACGTGTGCGAGCGAGAGAGCGTACGCACGGCGGTGCGAGAGCGCGCGAGAACGCTGCGACGCCCGGTACGGCGCACGCCTGTCCGCCGCGCCTCTCCCCGGCCCCGCTCGCCCGTCTGCTCGCTCACTCACTCACTCGCCTGCTCGCCCGCTCGTTCGTCTGCTAGTAGCCCGCCCGCCCGCCTGCCTGCTTGCCTGCCTGCCGCCGCTTATCGAATGGTGCCGTAATTTACGAGTAATTTCGTGCCGCTCATTTACATAGATTGATCTCGACATACGTTGCTACTTTCCTTTTCTTTTCTGACTGTGTGCGCTATCTGTGGCCTTCGATAACGGAGGCAGCTCAATGAGCCATCCATAAACTCCATTTCGCAGTGCGCCGTTGATACGGCTGGCGCGAGGGGAGGCGATAGGCGTGCGGGAGCGGAGTCGAGTGGCCGGGGGGCGGTGACGGTATGACGGCAGGCGTGATGGCGGTGACGGAGGGCCGTTGGCGGCGGTGGCGGCGCGTTGTCGCAGCCTGCCCCGGGGAGCGGAGGTTGAAGCGGCAATGGTCGCGGTGAGCGCGGAGATGGAGCGGGGAGCACGCGACGGGCAGCGAAAGGCGGATGGGATGCGACGGTTGCTGCTGATGCTGCAGCAGTGCAGCGCCGGTGCGGGACACGTGAGCGGGGTCTCGGGTCACGCGGGGCGGAGGTAGGACGGAGTGGGGAGGTAAGCGTCGCTGCAAATGAGCGCCGCGCGACAAGTCTCGCCAGTCACCGCCGCCGCCGTTCTCGTTTGCTCCGCGGCGACAGCGTGACTTGCGGTCGCGGATTTCAGGCACCTGTCCCTCGCTTCGTAAGCAGCCCATCAACCAAGCCAAAAATAAATTACGAGGGGTGGGGCATACGTAATGGCAACTATTTCTTGTGAGAATTCGTGCAGTGGTGGAAAATGTGAAATAAACAAATGAAAAAAACAATGTATGAAATTAGTACATGTAGATTTGACCATCCTACACACGCGGTCTATCTTTTGCGAATTTGCGATAATCTCAGCTTTTAAGCCACAGCGACATCCTAGCTAAGTCTATATCACGAATTGATCCCTAGACAAGAACAGAAGTGTTACATATGACTCACTTTAATTATAATTATATCTGTATGTCCTGCTAGAGCACATCAGTGCATATTTCATGCTGTGTATAACATTTTGTTTCTAAGCCATTGGCCATGACTTATCAAACCCTGCTGAAACTGCAATCTCTGCGCCCAAACTCCAACCAATTAAGTACTAATTTAATCGTTTGTTCTAGAAAGTTTCGAATCTGTTAATCAGATTGGTCAAAAGGTCTTTATTCTCCAATGCATAGCACGCAGAAGTCAGCTCAGTAAAAGCGAGAATGTAACGTTTCTGTCACGGACAGACGTTTTGCGCGAGATGTAAAGCTTTTTCTGTTTTTTGTACAATTGAAAATCCTATTTTGCCCACCAAGATAACCGAGGTTGCCGAGGCTGAATGGCCGTGGCTGTCTTAGTCTGGAGGGTCACGGATTTGAATCTCGACCCAGGTATGGATGTTTGTGAGTGTTCGTGTTGTCCTTACGTGTTCCCCTTACAGTTAATCCAATGTTAAAAATCACATTGGTCGCTATATGACCAAGCAGTTAAAAATCAAACTTAAATACATTCTAAAAAAGTGCTATTCTTAAGCAGTTTAACACTAATACTAAAGTGCATGTAGTTTAAAATGTTTATTTTGATTGTACGGTAAAGACTAAATGTAAAACTAAATTAATTTCTACAAGAACATACAAACTGTGTCAAACTGAACTGGCGTGATGCGCTAATTGCAGTGTTCGTGTACGAAATTGTGTCGCGCGCGTGGTAAGAACTCAGCTAATACAAGCTAAAATGTGCGTAATGATTCCTGTTACAAGAATACGTCCCCTCCATCCTGTGGACATTCTTTACAAGTGCGTAGTTATTCCGTCGCCGACCGCCGCCCAGTGCGGATATCACAGCGATTTAACCGAAGTAAACTACCAGAAGAATAGGGCTACCGTGTGAATTCAGGTCTGGGATGGCCCACGGCACTGCGCTCTGCCGACACAGCAAGATTACCCGCGTAACCATTGCCATGGGCACTGCCTTCACCCAGTTCTCGGTGGGAGTGGCCTCCGCTCTTCACATCCTCAACGGCCTCAGCATCACACACCCGCTACATGAACGCCACCTACCGCAACAACAATATAATCAATAGCAGCAGCTTCAACAGAACTTTCATATTTACGATCACTAGCAAGATCACCTGCCGCAGCAACAACTGGTACCTATTCATCACTATCAAATATCATCACCAAGTTAGTGCAACCTAAACATCACTTTAATCACCCCCACCCAACCTTAATATCACTTTATTATCTCAAATAAACGCACCTTATAATCCAGTCCTAAAACTGCCCAACACCTCGCAGCAATGCCCAACCATCTCAACTGTATAAATTTACAGCAGCACATACTAATGTCCATAATTACTCAATTTTTTAAACAAAAATTAAATAAATTCTCTAAAAAGGAATAGGTTCAATAACAGTGCTGGCCCTTCTAGTGTTCAAATCAATGTTCTAATGGCAAACAAACTCAGCTCATTAGCCAAGTCACCTGACGGCCAACCTAACCCGTTGAAACAATTAAGAAAGGAAGAAGTGCAACAACTCAACGGAATCAAAACCACCCGATTTTTCCCCACAACATCAGCACACCAGATATTAAAAAATTGATTAGCAATATTCTAAAAACGTGTGAAAACCATTTCTCTACCTCCTCTCGCGGACAAGTTGTAAAAGTCAACACAACTACAAGCAGTGACTTCCGTAAAATAGTATCATTCCTTAACGAACTGAAAGTGTAGTATCACACTTATAGTGATCCAAAATCTAGAAAAAAAAGCGCCTCGGGAATTCACTCAATCACTGACGCAGAAGTTCATTCCGCCCTTATTGGAAAAGGCATGAGGCCTGCCAGTGTTTTGCGATTGTGTAAATCAGATCGCTACCCATTGCCGTTATGCGCTGTAAATTTGAAAAAGTCTTTGCAATTCAATTCCTACTTCATTTGTTGTAAAAGTTGAACTAAAAAAACTATAGTGCGATCCAAAAACTGTCAAGGCTTCAACCACGCCCGCAACTACTCAAAAAGCATACTAAACTACTACAAGAGTAAAATGTGATGAATCTTATCCTTCTACCAACTGCACACTCGCACCTAATCCATTATTAACATGCGCTAATTGTGGAGGAAACCACACTGCCTCCGACGAGAGCTGTAGCTTCTTTCAACAAAAGCAAGACTCATTCCAAAAATTCCTATCTTCTCCACCCAACCTCATTATCACTTTATTATCTCAAATAAACGCACCTTATAATCTAGTCCTAAAACTGCCCAACACCTCACAACAATGCCCGCCCATAACATCACACTAGAATTCCCACCACTCTCAAAAGTCCCTTTTCTCCAAACTTCTACTACTCCTAACCTAAACTATAATCACCAAAATCCACTCCTTGCCAACATAGTAAACCAAATTTCTTTCTTAATACCCCAAATTCGGAACTAGCAGCTCTCACCCAAGCATCCTTCTTTCCACATGCTAATTTCAATAATCTAAACTTTCTTGCTTGGAATGCAAACGGTATAGTAAACAAAAGACTCTTTCTATCCCATATTTTATAAGAATATAAAATAGATGTAGCAATTCTAACGGAACGCATCTTCAGCTTTGGCATGATTTTCCATCCCAGGATTTAATATCTACAGATCGGACAGACCTAAGAGGTGCTGGTGAGTGGCAATCTTTATCCGGATGCTTATTAAACATAACCCTTTTCCCCTTTCATCACACCTGGGCTAGAGAACACTACAATTTCTCTATTGCAAACTTCTACCCCGATATCAACATAATAGCCATATACTAGCCTCCACACATTCCAATAGATCCCAACCACCTATCAATGCTTTACTCTTCCCCCACCCCAACCTTAGCTATTGGCGATTGGAATGACATGCACACATCCTGGGGTTGTCGAACAACCTCTCCAATGGCGCTCGACTGTTCACACATTGTAACATAAATCAAATCAATATATCAGCCCCAACTGAACCAACTCAGTTCCCTTTCAATAGCACCTTTTATCCTGACATTTTTGATATTATTCTCACAAAGTCCGTCTTGAAACCAATTTTCCAACAGCAAATTGCCGAATCTAATTCAAACCACTGAACTGTATTTATCTCCCTACACTCACTCCTTTCTTACTTTTCATCCGTTCAGACCCTTGCAAGGACCTATAAGCTGGAATATGTTCGGTAGAATATGGCGATCAAATTGCCAATGTCATCCTAAAACATCTCCCGCGAACGTCCATCGCTTTCTTAACCTGCATTCTAAACACCTGCCTTCGATTAGGGTATTCCCCACTAACCCACTTCCCCATGTTAACGCGACATCGTCGACGCCACATCATCCTGAGTTCGTGCTTCGTCGCCCTATGACCGGCGTGGGTGAACGAGAAAGGTGCGCGATGCGCGTCGATGGCTGCTGTCATCACGCAAGATCGCCACGGGCGGCTGTGACCAAGTGTTGGGCGCGCCTGCCTCTGGGCCCTGCGCCCAGTCGTTCGGGAAGAAACTCAACACGCCATTGCACAGTAAGAATTTTGTGATGGACCCGTAATCGGGTCCCTGTCTTCTCAATTTTTCCGCTGAAAGGCAGACTTGACAATCACAGGAACTGAAAGATTAGATGCCACCAACACGGCATATTATTTGTAGCGGCATTAATTGTTCTAATTTTGTAACTTCATTCATTTGCATGCTCATTATCATTTTAAATTTTAATTAAACTATGTGTTTTATTGAACATGCAATCCCGCATTCAAAGAACGCCCCGGCAGGTTACAATAAATATTATATATATATATATATATATATATATATATATATATTGAAACCCAGAATATGTGTTTCATTACACTAATTAAATCATTAGTGTAAGAAATTAATCGCTAGTTTGGACTGCGCGGTGTGCGCGCCGAGCGCGGCTCGCCGGGGCCGGCGAGCGACCGCGGCTACCGCCGACGGTGCCACCGCCGGGGAGACCAGCGTGTGAATTTCGGTTAGAACTGGGCAACGCGCACGTGCAAAAGTTCGTTACGAGAATCGCGGACGAGAGCCGTTGGCAGAGCGCTGACCAGAGAGACGTTAGCAGAGCGGCGACGAGTGCGGACGTGCGGCGAGAGTTCTCCGCCGGTGTATGGACGCATATAACATTGCGACGTATTTTATGTGCTATTAGGAACCGCAAAGTATTTGACGTGTAAATAGAACATTAGAAGTATCAGTATAATGAAAGATTAGTGTTGGTAGAATAATTGATGTTGTTCTTATTAGTTGGCGCGGTGGAAACATTCTTGAAATTGCGCGGTACAGAACTGTGACCAGTATACAGAGTAGGCGCGGGTTGTGTAATTAAACCCACTGACGAACAGTGATTCGAGGAAGGTGCGAAGCCGAGGTGTCAAGATCCTGATCGGGGAAGAATTGCTGGAGCATCAGCCGTGGGCGATTACCACGCCATCCGGCGCTGACGGCCCGCAGCAGTAGCAGAGGTCGACAATCCTGTCGGCACGAGCGGTTCTACGAGCATCATAGGTACTCGATCGGGGCCCCGCAGGTATGAGAAATGCATTTCACTCTTAATCTTGGTACCAAGGCAGAGTGTAAAAACGTTGTCTGACTATGTAAATAACAAATTTGATTTAAAATAAATCTTGTTTATAATTGTATTTCAATTTATGATTAACCACCCCAACGTTGCACCAACTTATCCAGGGACCCATTCACGTAAAAGATACCCTCTCTTAGTGTTGTATTGCAGTGAAAATACCCGGCACCACCAGGTATGTCACAGCTGGCGCCCGAACAAGTGGAAAACGTATAGTTAAGAAATGTGGCCTTAGGAAAGTTGGTGAAATGTTGGAAAATAATGTGCATGTAATTGATGTATAGTAATGCAGGGTATAGATGAGAAGCAGGCAGTGCAAAGTGTATTATTATAGAGTACAAAAAAAAATAACAATACATGTGTTAGCAAAAACATGCACAAGTCAAGTAAGCATAATGAAATGTTGATAATTACAAAAATGTTGCTGCGTAATTAATTGCGGGCTGACATAGGCAATTATTTGTGAGCATCCAATATATAGTTAATATTGTAGTTACTGAGGTTATGAAGGCTATACATGTACATGTTACAGATAATATAATGTAATGGAATTCCAAGTTTTGTAAGACATATTAATAATATTTGAACTGCTTGGCAATTTTTTATAACATGGAAATCAAAGAAATGGGGAAGTAGTAATAATTCTTATGAGAATATAAAGGTGGTTAATAGTGCTGTACAAATTATGCACAAAATTGTTTTTTTGCTGGGAACATTCACTCAGTAGTGCATTATCTATTGGTGATGGTAAAGTGTGGGGAATTTATTAGAAAAGATACCAGGTTGGGAAATATATACCAGCAGTGTGAATGTTTGTTGTGAATATCTATATTATATTATTGAGGAAAATTCAGGGAGGAGATATGACATGCAAATGTGAATGATGATGATGTACATAATATAGCAATAGGTGCGTTGAAAAGTAATTTCAATTAATAAGGGATTTATTATAATTTGAAAGCATTTTTGTGTAATAGTATTAATGAGTCTATTAGCAGTGTATATGTGTTTCAATGGTAATAATATTATGTATTGTAAGGATTATGTTTATGCATTGGTAGGTGAGTGGAAATTTATATGGCTATTGAATTAGTGTTATTGTGTTTTGGTGGTGAGTGAGGGTTGTCCGTCATTAGTTAGCAATTGAAATAGGTGTGAATTAATCCATTCACGAAGGATACAGTGTTGTGGCGGATATAGTTACTTCATAGGATAACTGTGATATCGTTGGTAGGTGAGGCAAGTGGAAAATTTGTGCGGTATTTTAGTGTAGTGAGAATCGATCGGACAGCTCAAAGCAACAGAATGGAGGCGCAAAAGGTAGTGCTGGACCGGGAAGAAAAGGCGGATGAAGTAGGGGAAATAGATGGAGGAATCGATAACAGCAGGTCATCGGAAAGCAGGGATAGTGGCATTGGAAGCCGGTTAGATGATACGTCAGGGGATAGCTTCAATAGAGAAGTAGAAATCACATCAACACCGATGAACCAGGTAGCAGGAACTCCAAATCGGGGGGGTGGAGAAGATATGAATTTAGGCGTTATGCAGAAAATGATGGAGATGTGGGAGGAACGAAGTAGGAAGTTGGCTGAAGAACAGAATAGGAGGTTGATTGAAGAACTAAATGGGAAACTAGATGAACAGAAAATATCCACAGTGGAACAGATTAGGAAGTCAGCTGAGGAGCAGAAAATATCCACAGTGGAGCAGATTAGGAAGTCAGCTGAGGAGCAGAAAATATCCACAGTGGAGCAGATTAGGAAGTCAGCTGAGGAGCAGAAAATATTCTCAGAGGAGCAGAACAGGAAGTTAGCTAAAGAATTAAATGAGAAAGTCGAGGAACAGATTGGGAAGTTGGCAGAAGAGCAGAACAGGAAATTAGACGAACAGAAATTATTCACAGAGGAACAGATTAGGAAGCTGGCAGAAGAACAGAATAGGAAATTAGATGCAATAGGGGGGCGAATAGGACGCGCTGAAGAACAAATGGAGTTAACGAAGAATGAGATGACTAAAATCACGGAGCGGGTAGAAAGTCATGAGCAATGGACTGCCGAAGAATTAGGGAAACAGAAAAAGGAGTTAGAATTCCAAGTAAGTAGTCTGGGGGGGGGATTTGAAGAATAAGTTATTCCAACAACTAGATGCTAAAACCGCTAAGCAGGACGAGAAAATTGAGAGGATACAATCGGTAGTCAAGGAAGAAATGCAGGAGAATAAGCGGGAATGTGAAGAGAAGGTTGTGTTACTACGAACAGAGATTGAACAAATAAAAGAATGCAAGGCATCCCCAATTGCAGCAAGCGGGACAGTACCATTTACCCCTCCAAGATCACTAAAATTTTCAGGAGACGGGAAAGAAAATCCATGTATATTTATGAAGGCAGCAGAACGACATCTAGATGTTATCAATACTTCGGAAAGGTGTAAAATACAATTATTATATTTAATGTTAGAAGGCAACGCAAGGATATGGGCCGATACATTTGATAAGTTTCCCGAATCAGTAAAGGCATTTAAAGATCGATTCCTTGAGCGGTATTGGAATGAGGAAATTCAAATTAATTTTAAAATCAGCTTAATGAATAATCATTACAACCAGTCAATGGGAAGTTTGCGGGAATACGCAACAAGGCGTATTATGGAATACAAAACGCTATCCCCACCGATGAGCGATCAGGAAATAATATGTGTACTGACAAGACAGTTCCCAGTTACGGTGCAGAATCTTTTACGTAGTGTGCAGCACACCGACCTGGAAAGATTCCAGAATGTGTTAGGAGGGTACGACTTGACATTTGCAGGCGTACCAAAGAACAGAAATGAAGGGAATGTTAATATGGTTAGATCGGAACGTAACCAGGGGCAAGGGAATGATAGGAGCAACGATTACCAGAGAAACCAACGCGGAAGAGGGGGAGACGGATGGAGACCAGAGCCGGGGAACCAGAGACCGGACTGGAACAGATCTAATTCAAACCGTACGGAGACGCGAGGCGGGGGCGGGAATGCACCCGACCGATTAGCACAGCCTAGCACAAGTAGTGATCAAGGACACTATTTAAACTAATAGAGTCCGCGGTGATAGGTGGCCCCATTGCGGACGCGGAAATCGATGACGTAAACGCGGTCTCCATAAACGCTATGCAGCCGGTAACCTACGATACCCAACCGTGGCGGAGATGTAAGAACTCAGCGGTCAGAATCAGGAAATGTCCCACGATATCGATAGAATGTGAAGGTATAATTAAAGAAGCTTTAGTGGATACAGGGTGCACGACTACAGTAGTATCAGAAGAAATGTATGAGGAGTTAAAAGCAACAGGAAAAGAAGTAATGTGTTTGCCTATGAATAGGGCGTATGTGATTGGGGCAACTCAGAAGAAGTCAAGCCCCATCACAAAACAAATCATGTTTCAAGCCAGGATTGGCAACCAAGTATATGAGATGGTGGCCCTGGTAGTCAAAAAATTATTGTATTCGGTAATCATAGGGACGGATTTTCTGGTCGATCACAGAGCAAATATAGATCTAGAACGGCAGGTGGTAGAACTGGGGAGCCAGGCGGTAGGATTTGACTTGGGGATGGACGAAGAATACGAAGCGTGTACGGGCGTAATGGCAGAAGATTCATTAGAAGAACAGCTGAGGCAGCAAACGGAGAAGCAGATTGAGAAGCTTGCGGAAGAACAGAGCAAAGAATTAGGTAAACAGAAAAGATCCGAGGAGGAACAGAATAGGAAGGCGGAGGAACGGAATAGAAAACTAATAGAAGAACAGAACGGGAAGGTGGTTGACGAACAGATTAAGAAGCCGGCAGAAGAAATGGGAAGAATCACAGAAGAACGGAATAGGAAGCTCATCGAAATATGCGAAAAACCGTATGGGAAAGCGGAGGAACTGGATAGGAAAGATGAGGTGCTAAAATTTCAATCATGCCATCAAGTAGATGCTAGGGTAGCGATAACAGATAGAAACGAGGGGATGACGAACCAAATCCATGAGGAAGTCAAGACAGCGGAGGGCAAAACGGTGGAGGTCCAAATCGAGACCGAGGAGGATGTTTATAAAGTGAAAGTGAAAACGGAAGAATTGAAGTTAATAAGGGAAGAAGAAATGGAAATGAAAATAGAAGAAATGGAGCGTATAGTAGAAGAAGAAATCGTGGAAAATATACAAGGGTGCGAAGAGAAAAGAGTACAAGAAGAGTTTAAACAGGAAGAAGACGGGAAAATGTCGCCAAGTGTCAAGTATGGGGTGACACCAATTATGCCTACAAAGTCGATGAAATCTCTGGGAGATGGGGCGGAAAACCCTAAGGTAGTTCTGCGAGCAGAAGAACGGCACCTAGCATCAAACAACATATTGGAAGGATACAAGATCCAGTTATTACACCCAATGTTAGAAGAGAACGCCAGGACATGGGCAGAGAATTTTGGTATATTTCCGAAATTTTTGAAGGAATTTGAAGACAAGACTTCCGTACGAAAGCGGAGCGAAGAAACCCAAATAAACATCAAGAGCGACCAGAGGAACAGCCATTACAACTACATTACGGGAAGTCGTAGTGAATACAGAACGAAGAGCATTATGGAACCAACAACATTATTTGCCCCTATAAAATATCAAGGAATTAGTTGCATGTCAACGCGACAGTATCTTGTTACCGTGCAGAGCCTACTGAGCAGAGCAGATCATACCGATTTAGGAAAGGGTTTGAAGATATTGGAGGGGTACAACTTCATGTTTGCAGACGCCCCAACGAATGGGAGTGAAGGAGATGTAGGCAGGTCAAGAACGGAGCGAAGTCAGGGGCGAGGGAAGAGTGATGGTATGGTCAACCATTGGTACAAACGTAGAAGAGGTCGTAGCTGGAAATGGGATGATACCTATCAAGATGTGTTCAACACGCTGGAAGCTATGTCCTACAACTGTGAGTTAGGAAATCACGGTCAGCAAAATGGGGATGAACTGTCGCACAAGAGACAAGACATAGTAGGACATTACAAGCTTCAAATCGGAAACCTGGTTCAACATGGATGGAAAATAGTGAAGTGTAAATAAGTGCAAGATTAGTGTTAATATAAGTAATCACATGTTAATTCGATTTTAGGTTATAAGTGTATATAGGGCGTCGAGCAATATGCAAGAGAGTGCAATCATCGGCAGTGACGATGTTACTAGTGTGAATTTTTTCCAGAAGCGAAAAAATTCAAAAAAAAAGAAAGGGGGGGTGATGAAACCCAGAATATGTGTTTCATTACACTAATTAAATCATTAGTGTAAGAAATTAATCGCTAGTTTGGACTGCGCGGTGTGCGCGCCGAGCGCGGCTCGCCGGGGCCGGCGAGCGACCGCGGCTACCGCCGACGGTGCCACCGCCGGGGAGACCAGCGTGTGAATTTCGGTTAGAACTGGGCAACGCGCACGTGCAAAAGTTCGTTACGAGAATCGCGGACGAGAGCCGTTGGCAGAGCGCTGACCAGAGAGACGTTAGCAGAGCGGCGACGAGTGCGGACGTGCGGCGAGAGTTCTCCGCCGGTGTATGGACGCATATAACATTGCGACGTATTTTATGTGCTATTAGGAACCGCAAAGTATTTGACGTGTAAATAGAACATTAGAAGTATCAGTATAATGAAAGATTAGTGTTGGTAGAATAATTGATGTTGTTCTTATTAGTTGGCGCGGTGGAAACATTCTTGAAATTGCGCGGTACAGAACTGTGACCAGTATACAGAGTAGGCGCGGGTTGTGTAATTAAACCCACTGACGAACAGTGATTCGAGGAAGGTGCGAAGCCGAGGTGTCAAGATCCTGATCGGGGAAGAATTGCTGGAGCATCAGCCGTGGGCGATTACCACGCCATCCGGCGCTGACGGCCCGCAGCAGTAGCAGAGGTCGACAATCCTGTCGGCACGAGCGGTTCTACGAGCATCATAGGTACTCGATCGGGGCCCCGCAGGTATGAGAAATGCATTTCACTCTTAATCTTGGTACCAAGGCAGAGTGTAAAAACGTTGTCTGACTATGTAAATAACAAATTTGATTTAAAATAAATCTTGTTTATAATTGTATTTCAATTTATGATTAACCACCCCAACGTTGCACCAACTTATCCAGGGACCCATTCACGTAAAAGATACCCTCTCTTAGTGTTGTATTGCAGTGAAAATACCCGGCACCACCAGGTATGTCACAATATATATATATATATATATATATATATATATATATATATATATATATATATATATATATATATTTGTTGGCAGATAGGCGGCCAAATTAATTTACATTGGGCACCATACTTGGAATTCAAGGATTTTGACAATTCTTAGAGGTTATTTAAGAAAAGAAGATATATTTCATATTTTCGTCGCGCACTTTTAATTTGATTCCAAAACCCGCGAACTCTCTCACAAGGGGCAAAAATTCATTTTGGATGTAACTCTGACACAAAATTTTAACTGATAGGAAAAATGGCCAAGAGGTCGCCCCTGCTTCTGGGGTCCTGTTGCAGGGCAGCATGGCACATTGTCGGCAAATTCCCGGAATCAAACGCTTTTCTAATGAGACGCCACTGACCCGTTGTTTCAAAATCATAGGAGCCAAGCAATATCGTGGCGGCCCGTTTCGCTCGTCAAGAAAGGCGAAGTAACACGCGTTTGGACTGCATCAAAAATTAGATTTTAAATTGTATTATTGCGTCAAGTTCGCATTACATTTACAAAGCGTTTTACGCCTGATAAACGTGCGTGGGAATTGCACAAAAAAATACAAGCGCTGAGGAGAACGACTGACGTTCCACAACCAGGTAATACTGACTTCTTCACTACGTAATGGTTCTTACGCCGAGATGTTAATCGTTTCAATTGCGTGTCGTCTTTTCAGAATCTCCTCTTCTGACGAGAACACAGAAAGGCGATGAGCAGGACTTTCTTGGTGTAGTTCTTGCAAATGCATTCCCAATCATCTAAGCAATATTTCGCAGCCTCAACAATAGTATTCATAGTATATTTGACTTCCAATCAAAAGGTTTGACTGTGAAAATAAATCATTTCAATCGCATTAGTTCTTATCATATTGTCTTTAATACTATCCCTAATTTTAATATTTTTCACAAAACGTATCAAAACGCCTTTTTAAGCCAAATAAGGAGAAAATAATCTCACAATGAATGAGGTTTCGACCCTAAAATATCAGCCCGTTTACCATCTTCCCTACGCTTTTTCCTAATTGCTCTTATCTTTTGATCTTTGACGTAGATATTGTAATTTTACCAGGTATCATTATTCAAAACTTTTCCAAACCCGATTATTTAAATTAATATTTTTCAATATTATTTCACATTTTTATTTAGGTCTATACCACGAATGAAACCATATAGTCGCTCGCAGGTAGTCGTCGCA
The DNA here is from genome assembly GCA_038098605.1 of Gryllus longicercus. Classification (NCBI taxonomy): domain Eukaryota; kingdom Metazoa; phylum Arthropoda; class Insecta; order Orthoptera; family Gryllidae; genus Gryllus; species Gryllus longicercus. Next base: position 933,340 of record JAZDUA010000212.1, read on the forward strand.
TGCGGGCGCCATTCGCTTAGCTCCGCGAAATGAAAGGCCATGGGTGCTGACCTCGCTCTGTACCGAGCGCGCGTTGGAGATAAAAATCGTTCAGCCACAAATTCGGAAGAGGTCGTATGCGATGAAAAAGTACAGCCACTAGTCAACCGCCTGGTATGGAACAGCAGCTTATCACACATTGTAGTCCGGTCGTCACGACAGGACATTCTTCTAGATATTTACTTCATTAGATCGAAAGATACATTCTTATGGTGAGACATCATAGAACGTATTAGTGACCATAAAGCAATTCTAGTCAACGTAGAATTAAGTACTTCAGGGAAAAGTATTACCACGGAATTTACAGTATGGGAATATAAGAACGCGAATGAAGAAATGCTTCAATATCACTAAGGGAGCATAACGATGGGATTCTTAGAAAGAGAGGGTGCTGGACGAAATCTGACGAGCATTTGAAACTAATCTTGAAAATGTCGTGGAGATACTTTTACTATGGTAATTGTTAAAGAGAAACCACAGACAGAATATTATAATGCAAAGATTAGATTATGAAAAGAAAAAACCAGACAGACGTTTAATATCAAACATGTTAGTGATAATCATGACATTATTTCGAAATTACTCAAAAGCATTATTCAAGGAAAAGAAAATTGTGGAGGAACGACACTTGAAATCTGTGATGCGGATGGTAATAATTCATTGCAACTTTTTGTTTGTAGAAGGAAGCAAAGTAATATGAGATCCCAGTTGATCGTATAAATAATTCGCTAATAACTGACGACAGAGAAAAAGCATTTAACGCGTATTTCAGTTCGATAAATCTACACGCATTCACGTATCACGATGTCAGATAAAAATCTATTTAAGGTTAACATAATACCCTATGGAAAAGAATAAAATTAATGGCAAGTGGAAAAGTCGAGACCCAGATTTTATTTCCGCGGATATCATTAAACTAGGTGGAGAGGCTATTCTATCGTATCTAATTACAATGTATCTATGAATCTACGATTGCGTACCGGAAAATTGGAAGTTAGGTCTCGTGGTACCTATTTTTAAAAGCAACGATAAAACAGTACTTAGTAACTATACACCGGTAGGTCTTACATCAGTCATATGCAAACTCATGAAACAACTAATTACTAACTACATCCGGAAAGAATGGGGGAGGGGGCAAAACATTACTATCAGGATCAGCACGGTTTCCCTTGCGAAAGTCAGCTTGTCTCTCTTCTGCAGGACCTAGGCGACGACATTGATTAAGGTGGAAGTTGACGTAACAGATTTTACCAAAGCTTTTTATGCTGTCCCACACGATCGTCTTGAAAAGAAACTATTAAGATACAGATACAAGGGTGGTTGCGTGGATAAACGAAATACTTCGCGAAAAGAAACAGAAGGTACGAATCGAAAGATATTTGTCAACCTCTGGAAGCGTTACGTTAAGAATTCCAAAATGAAGTGTCATTGGACTTTTTACATTTCTCGAAATTGTTAAGTTCTCGACAAGTTGACAAGTTGTCATACAATTGCAGTATTAGAAATAAATCTAATTTAAAGGGTATTAGAACGTTTTCTTCTCAGAATGTGATGGTTTCACAACGTTGCATTCTTTTGACCACTTGCTTTCTGAACTTTTCAAAAATATTTATCAAGGATGTTTATTGAAGATAAAGTAAGAATTTTACGAACCTGTCCCTTCGGAACTTAGGGGAGTTAAATAGTTTTGATGTCGAGGATGAAAACATTATTTGAGCACCAATTTCATTGAGATTCAATTTATAATAAATAGACTACACTATACTTCATTATTAGCAGACATGCATAGTTAAACCGCATTATTCTTTATAGACTTTACAAAATCATATTCATGTCACACTTAAGGGTCCTAATGTCAATTAATATTACACAACTATTAAAAATATTTCAATACCACATAGTGATACTATATATCTTGTATACAAGATATCTTTTGCGTAATATTTAAAATGAATGACACTTTAAAGACATAACTTCATAAGTATTGCCTGCGCTTAGGAAGAGTAACAAACATGACCATTTTCGTATTTTTGACATTAATATTCCCAAATTTATAGCTAATATCATTCATAAAAAGGTTGTAATGTACAAACTTCAAAAAGTACGTTTTTTGTCAAACGTCACTACGAATGATGAACTTGATTTTTTACTTGTTTCTCAGTTGATTATTCACTTCAAATTCTGATTTCTCGTTTCCTTATGTCCCATTTAATATTATATTGCACGCAAAAAATGTTAGCTCAAAATGTTTATTGAATATGGTTACCTTACTATGTTTATTATTTTACAAAATCAAAACATGTGGATCTTTTATTACTAACAACAAGAACATGAATTTAGGTTTATTTACTACCAAAGAAAAAAGGTGAAGTGAATTGAATTGTATGTTTGGGCGGGGGTGTTTGTATAATTTATAGATAAATACAACTAAAATATTCAGATTTAGATATTTTTAAGATGTAGTAATAACAAAATTTCACTGAAATTATGCAATATATATTTTATCAACTGACGGAACGTTCAAAGTTCACACAAGTAAAACATTACACATTAAGCAAAAAATGGATGTTTAAAATTGCTACTTTATATCTATGTTTAACATACCTGCGAAAGTGATACAGTCTAAAAGTTTTGTAACCAATCAACACATGTGTGATTTAACAAAAACAGTTTTCACAATGACTTTTCATGAAAGCTCTCAATCGAAAAAGTTTCTATTGAGCATTTCCAAACAATGCAGCTTTTCAAATTATTATCTAATGGGATGACAAATGCTTTTGATAATAAATTTCATCCCTTCCAAATAATGGGTATGCAATTAAATATCTGAATTTTTCTGCCATGAAATGCAATTGCACAAAATTTGAAACCGAAGAAATGTGTGTCCTATCACAATGTTTTAAAATAGAGATATCTTGAAACACATCAGCTAACTGTTGGGAAACATTTTTTTAAATGTACTAAAAGTCAGGATCTTAGAAAACAATGATACTTCTTTAGGCAAAAAAGAGTCTTTCACCAACACGATGTAATATCAATAATATTTAAGGTAGTCAGCATGGAGCTGAGAGCAGAGTTTCGCGGAAATAGAGTTTCTTAATTCCCTATCTTTAAGTTTTCATTTTTTCCAGGACTCAAAAACTGTTTTAAATCTAAGAAGTACTTCATTACAATCTGATAAATATATTATATAATTACAATTCATTTCTAACAAATTAAAAAAGTAATTGCGTGTAGTTTAAATGCATAAACTCGAGAGTACTTAACTACAGAAATCACGAAATGTCCAAACATATTTTAGAGCTCAAATGAATTTTAGCTTTTCATAATTAAAAATTAGATCATATCACAACTTCTTGATTCCTGAGCAAATTCTTAGGTTCCCACATCAAAAAATGTTTTTGTAAAAACTTTAAGCTAACTTTAAGCAAGCTAGTCTCATTATTTTCCTCGTTTGAGTAACGCATGCTATTTTATGCAGCAGTTTGTCCGGCTAGTTTTCGTATGACATTTCACCTAAAGAGGATCTACCACTACACTTCGACATGTCGAATTATTCCTCGGCTCTTTTGCAGACTTCTTACCAGGGACTATTGTGTGAAAAAGAATGCGAAGACTTTTGGGAGGCATTCTCAATCTGAGAGCGGCTTTCTTTTCTCCATTCACAACGTTCAGCGAGATATTAGTGCCGTACGAAAAATGCCTTTAAAACCTCCGAGTTATTGTGAGCATTTGGAGATATCTTCAAGTCGGACCGGCGGAGAGGTAGGGGTAGGAGAAACCAGTGTAACCTACGGACGTTATTTTGGTGTCGTTACTATATCCGCCTGAAGTGACGAACACTAGAAAGAAAGCCTTGTAGACGAGGTGGCGCCCAGGAATGTTACCTTTACAACGCTCCCATCTGCCAGTTAACGCTGTCTCGTAAAAACACAAATAAAATTCGTGGGTTATTGCAACGGACGATCGCCGAAATGCCGATTGCGGCAACGCGTGTGGCCACGAGACCTCATTCAGTGGGAACGGAATGGCCCTAGACGCAAAACCACACGCCATACGTCGCATACAGGTGTGAGCAATAACAGGAGGGGAAAGCCTTTGCAAGGGGACCAGCTCTGTACCGATATTTAATGCTCATGCGTTTACAACAGCGCTTTAGATTACCTCGAAAGAGCAGATTATTTTGTGCTTACTGTGAATCACCTGTCCAAAATTAGCAATTCGCTAATGTCAACGGAGCATAATACCAACCAAATTCCAGTCGTCATAGAAAGGGTTTTGTCCTCGTGCTGACCCGACAAGCTCAGTTCTATTAAAAACTCGCATAGAAATCCAAATTTGTGAATAGGATTCCAATTCCCATTTGTCGACAAACCACCCTTTTGTCAAACCTATTGGAATTTCAATGATGGCAATGTTGATGTCGTACGACATATTTTACCAACTTTTTTTTCCCAAACATTATCAATTTTCACACCGCGAAGTTTTGGATTGGTATTTCAACAAACTAGCCAGAACAATTAAAATCAAACCAAATCAACATCGCATTAACAAAATCAAAAATGAATTTCTCACAGTGATCCACTGCTTGCGACACAGCTGACGTCACACACAGGCAAGGATTTAAGCAGGATGCTACTCGATATTAAATAATTACTATTCACGTGTTGCAATATGGAGATTTTTTTATTTTCTTGGCATGTGAAGACATGTTGCTCTGTGCATCCGTATATTGCAACTATACTATGTTACTGCAGTATTCGTGAAGACGGGTTCAGTTAAAATATTTAAAGTTCGTTGTAGTGTTATAGGAGATACAACTTTTATTTGTGGTTCTCGAGCACTGTGTGCTACTTTTTGGAAAACCATTTTTAGCGTTTTGTTTAGTAGCATTTTTTCCCCTGCAGGCCGCTTGTATATTAGAAATTGGGTGGTAAGATATAACATAAAGCTCACAATTACAAATATTCTCGCAAAGAAAATTGCTGCAAACTTGCAGCAACTATACACACACAATATATATTATATGTATTATACCCTTGAATACACAATGCTACCACACATGTCCGGAGCTTAGCTTAGCGCTCGTCTCGTTTAGGATGGTGCCCCACTGGCAGAGATGTGGAGATACCAGGAACCTCGCAAGCTGATGCATAGGACGACACCGGATTTGATTCACCGAACACCACCGTTCCAGCGAGGGAGGTACCGCCCCCACTTCCCGAGATATAACATGCACTCCACTTACGGGTCTAAAGACCATGGCAATTGACCCGCCCCCGACACACTAAATAATCAATCAATTGACCGAAAACAGTTTTGTGCGTACCGATGACGAAAAAGTGAAATTTTATTGCTCTCATGAGTAGTAAATTACTTTCTCGGGTATGTTGTGTAGTCATAATCCACGTTTGAGGGTCCCTGATTACGAAAAAGGGTGTATCCTCACGGAATCACACAAATAAACCAACAAGTCTACCTTGACGGGATCGATATTTCGCCCCGCGCTCTACGCTTCGCCGGCTCGCTCGGCCTTCGTGCTTGCGCCTGGCTTCGCGGCGGCGCGGCCACTGCCTCGCGGAGTTTCGTAGTCGGAGCGCTGAGTCTCCAGGGAGCAGGGCCTCATCCTCAGCCTAGCCTCAGCCTTGCGTTGCGTTGCGTTGCTTTGCGTTGCCTTGCCTTCCGCGCTGCGAGCGTGCTGGGGCTTTCATACTCGACTGCGCATGAGGCGATCGCCCGGGCCAAACCGATCGCCCGCTGACTGGCTCAGAGACACAATCCCTCGCCCCTTGGCCTATCTTCTAAACAATATCTTACTTAATCTCTTTGCTCAAATCCACGAGGATCTATTGCATTGTTTCTCCTTGCCCAAGTTCCCAAATCCAATTTAAAAAGATTTGGCTCCTAGTTGAGGGGACGTAAGCTGATGCCTGGGGTATTACACGTGGCGCGCGCCGTGAAATGGAACTGCCAATGTTCGGAGAGATAACTGGCCCTTAAATTTTCATCGTTCTCATTAAAAAAGTTAAACACTATTACGTTTTTGAAGTTTTTCAAGTCGTTTTGTTTTGCTGAAAGAAATGAACACTTTCAATTATCTTACCGTTAATTTTCCTCCTATCATCCGAACATGTATTTTAATTTTCGTCGCTTCTTTAATCATATTACGTAGGTATTTATTTTATAAAAAATAATTATTTAACTGAACAAGAAAATTAATCGTTCGACACGCAAACACACAGCAAAAGTACTTAAATCATAAATATTTAGTGAATGACATTGTGTAGAAAAGTAGTTTATACAAAAACTATTTTCAAATGTTAAAATATACATTTTCAACATCGTTAGCCATTTAATTCGAGCAGAAAGTTTGTGTAATGCCTATTCCTATATTTAGGTTCCGAAAATCAAAAAGAACTAACAGGAACAGAAAACTGAGATACAAAACTCACAGATTTATTCGGATATGAGATTAATATCTTTTATGGATTGTTCGTAGTGGCAGCCTGACATTTTCAGAACATCCGTCCACTTTTTTTACGCAGCTCGAAGGAGTCTCAAAAGAAAATACGAAGCCAATCAATCTACTTGCGTCTGGAAAGTAATCCATAACCATCAGTATCCTGTGACAATGAGCATCAGCATTTTGAAAAATGAATCACGCTAGAGATACAGAGCTAGTCACATTATATGTGATTCCAGATTTGCAGTATGTATTGCACATTTGTCAATGCGCTTGGGTCAATCAGGGGTTCTTCAACCATCTTCCATCATTTTAAATCAGAAAGATATTTTGATGCCTTTCTAATGGAAGTTCGTGGAAATGAACTCCCTGGAGATGCGATTCAACGCATTACTGAATTCTACGAAAACCCAAAATGCAACAGAAAGGTATTCAAAATTGAACTGCTTTAAAAACCTAAAATAATGGGAAAAAATCAACCTCAAGAAAGTCTCTTCTCTTCATTATAAATAAAGATAGCACCTAAATCAATAATGTAGAAGTGATCTACATGTATCATCTGCTAATCATAACACCTGATAATCATTCATTTACCTTACATTAAGAACATCTATCTTGTACGATAAATTATTCAATTCGGTAAATTTTAAATGAATTATTTAGTAACCTTACAAAAAAAGTTACATGAGCCACATTAATGTGTTAATAGATATGGTAATTATTTTTATTATTTTCAAGAATCGTATTCAATTGTAAACTAGTGATGAAATAGTTTTGCGTATTATTTGAAACTATTACGTAATATGATATCAGCTGAGCTCGTGAAAAATGTTTTCACATTTGATCTATATTACCTGTTTTAGTAAGCGATGGGATACTTCAATTGGAAGTCATCTCATCGACCCCAAACACGCATCCGCGAGTGCTCTCGACCCGCAAAAAATTGTGCGAGCTGGAATTTGGACTCCACAACGTAGGAATCTGCATTGAGCACGGAAAAAAATTCGCTTCTGAGTCATTCAACAGTTTATACAACCCCGGACACATCCTTATTGAATCGTAACTTTCACTTTCGAAATTTCAAAAGTTTTAATAGGTGGATGGTTAGGATTCTTAAAACCACGGATGTCACCTTATCAAACAAAAATTCATGATACGGGAAACGGTGCCTTTCTTGTATCAAATAATGAAATTTTACCTTTTATACCTTAGAAATCCTCATTGTATGAGCGGCATGACAATGTAATATATGTCTCACTGAAGAAGGAAACGATATTTGGTAACTTGGAGTGTAAGATAGAAGGGTCAAATTTTGATCTCAAGTTCATCAACTATTGAATTCACAAGTTCATAAGTGTAGCGCGTTTTATATCCCGAGAGGTAGCGATGTTCGTCTTGGAACTTGAGATCTGACGCTGACCTACACGTAGGCTTGTCGGGATTCTCCCTTTCTAGTATCTCTCCCAGTGCGGCAGATGCCCAGCCGAGATAAGCTTTAAGCACTATCTGGCCTCATTAGGCGTGGTAGAGTACATGTAAATGAGTATGTGTGTGTGAGCGTGGAGAGAGGGGAGAATAAAGATGATGAAGAAAAGATCGCATGCGGTCCGTGGCCCTTTATTAGGAGTACTGCACTGGCGTTTGCCCGGTATTGAACAAAAAAAACACTTTATTGAACAAAAAACTTCTTTTAAAAGCAGCCGGCGGCTAGAATTCTGCTCCAGACAGATAGAATTCAATCCAGCGCTGTAGCTTGGACTCAATATCCGCTTTCATCGAGACTCCAGCCCTAGGATATCCCTAAGCACACTGCTCCTGGGGCAATGGTGTTGACACTGAGCCAACGCACCTGGAAGAGGAAGAGTCGGTAGAAGACGTGGTGGATTTATGGCATCAGAGAAGCAACAAAAACAATCTCCCAGAGCGGTGGATAAGAGATCCTGGAGAGTCATAATGCATGGATCAGAGTCGGACAAGACTGATCGACCTATAAGACAAAAAGTAACTTAGAATCATTTTTTAAAACAATTAGAATCAATAGTATTGAAATCTGTCATGTATTTTTGAAATAAATAAAATTTATATATTTTAAAAAGCATACAAATGAAAGAGTTTTCGAAGTTCTTGTGCGAAACAAACATCAAAATATTTTGTTGCAAGTCGTTTCTATAAAATATTGTCATTAATTAAAAGTTCATTTAAATTAGCTGATTAAGATCATAGCCTTATCTATATCACGAAGCTCTGAAGGCAGAACGTTTGTGCAGAACCTTTATGAGCGAAAGGCATGAAACCAAAGTTACATCTTTAAACTAAATTTAAAAAGTTGGAATTCACTATTACATTATACTATACATTTCATTTGATTCATTATTTCGTGTTTCTCGGCGCGTAAACAGCTATCGTAATTACTCCTGTAAGTGTAGAGCATGTTTTATAATATGAGTTAATAGCTATCTTCACCCGCAAGATGGCAACATCCGGCACTAACCTACATCTCGATTTGCGGGGTTTTCCTCGACCAGATAACTCCCGCCAGCGGGGTATAGACACAACTGGGACACAGCTCAGTTCCCGTCGGGTCTCCCGATATGTGTGATAGTATAGTGCACGTAAGTGTGTGAGTGTGTGTGTGTGTGTGTGTGTAATTACGGGACGAGGAAAGGACAAGGAGGAGGAAGGGAAAAAGTCCTTGGCCCGTTTGTTAGGAAACTTTTCCGGCATTTGCTTGGTATTAATGGGGGAACCACGCAAAACTACCGATCAGAGCGACCCTTCGCCCCCCTCTCCTTTTTTCCAAACACTGCCGAGCCTCACGGCGCGGCTCAGCGCGGTTCTGTGCTTCGGCCGGCACCGCCCCGCCGCCCGCCCGCACCAAGGGGCGCGCGCAGCTGCGGAGGGCGCAGCGGGGCCGCACGAGCACCAGGGAGGAGGACGAGCAGGAGGCAGCGAGGGGAGCAGAACCAAGAGAACGAAAGGAAAGAGGTGACATTATAACGTAGGAGGGTAGAAACAATAAAATATAATTAGTAAATAATAATAATAATAATAATAATAATAATAATAATAATAATAATAATAACTGAAACAGTAAGAAGAATGGCATGAAGTACCACGCCACTTATACACAGTAGAAAAAATAAGAAATATTCAAATTCACAGTTGGATTTTTCAAGAATCCCTATTCCCTCAGCCCTTACTTACATGCACACACACACATACACACTTACATGCACTATACTATCGCATATGCCTGGATACCGGTCGGGATGATTCTCCGCTGATAGGAGATACCTGGTTGGGAAAACAGGTAGCGGACGGTCTGATCAGAGCCGGACCTAGCCCTCTAGTGGGGGAAGATCACCGCCACCTCCTGAGGAAAACCAGGCACTACACTCACGAGACTAATGATCTTAGCATTTCACGTGCTCGGAATCACCAATCAATCAATCAATAAACAATTGTGGCTCGTTGATTCCGGTTTCAAGATCTGATGATGAAACACCAATGACACGGATGATATTGAAGTCTATGATAGAAATGAAGGGATTCCCCCTCAAATGTGGTCTGCGATTACTGATAAATTACTAATTTACAAGTGCAGATATTAAACGAACACTATGAATCTTCCGGCGATAAGAACAGCATCTATGATTTTGTTCAATACTCAGGAAATCGGAAAAAATACAAAAATAATGAAAGTTTCCAGATTGAGTGAAAAACAGAAATATTTCATTGTGTTATCCCGCCTATTTTCATACTCCGCGTAACCACTGAATTCTCATACGCAATTCATCACTGCTTAGGTCGAATCTTACGTCATGCGATAGCAAGGCGTAAAAGAAGATCCCATCCATTATTACATATTGGCTATTTCAAAGTTGCGTTACGGAACAGGAGCTTTTTCAAATTCTTGATATGTAAAGAACAATTGAACAGGATATACAATACTACGTTGTTGCAATATTCATGGTTGTTTGTAAATATTTATTTTATTTTAGTATTACACTAGATTAATTAGTGATTTTTGAACAGTGTGCGTTCTACTTTTATGAAAACCATTGTGTGTGATATTGTTCAACATTTTGTTGTTGCAGTCCAATAGTCGGCTATAAATTTGGTGTTAATAAATGTGCAAAAGTCAACAGCGGCATAGAAGCAACAACAGAACGTAATCAGGTTGACATGCACACCGTCATTCATGACGTTTAACTAGATGAACCCTACAAATATCTAGGCATTGAAGTACTTGGAAAAACCTCGAACGAGACGATGAAAGTGAGAATTTAAAAAGTATTAAAGAAGAAGACCCGTCCTAGAGTCCGCTCTAAACTCGAATAACAATATTTCCGCAAATTTAGTATGGCAGTGCCTCAGGTTAAGAGCAAATGCGGAGTAGGGACTGGACAGAACTACACAAGAAATTTGAACCATGGACAGATCAACCAGAAAGTTACTTCAAAAGTACCATGCCGTACACCCGCAAGCTAGTGTGTTGATGAAACACGGAAAGAAGGGAGAGGACCTTGACAAATTAAGGTCGTGAATTTAAATAATAATAATAATAATAATAATAATAATAACAATAATAATAATAATAATAACAATAATAATAATAATAATAATAATAATAACAATAATAATAATAATAATAATAGTAATAATAATAATAACAGTCGTCTCCGTGGCGCAGACGGTTGCGGCAGCCGTCGTCTGTGCCGAGGAGGCTGCAGGTTTGAGTCCTGCGTAGACATGGTCGTATTTGTGATTGTCCCTTCACCTATCATCATCATCCTATCATCTCATAAGTCACACTACAAGGCGTAACAACCTTGTTGCAATCCAAGGATACAGCTGAAAAGCTGATCCTGGAAGAATTACACACGTTAATCGTGTAGCGTGGTCAGTAATGGCCTATACGCCAATAACAATAATAATAATAATAATAATAATAATAATAATAATAATAATAATAATAATAATAATAATAATAATAATAATAATAATAATAATAATAATAATAATAATAATAATAACAATAATTTCCTCAGTAATGACGAGAACTGTATAATGCTAGACAGCGAAGAACGAATAGTACAGGGAGGAGGAGGAGACCGTTTAGGAAAAGTAGACTTGAAAGAGTAGATTGGAAGGGATAGTTGAAGGGTTGAGAAGAGTAGTAAAGTACAGAGAGTGTGTGAAAATATAGAAGTGAAGAAAATGGAAAGCATACTATGGATTTTTAGGATGACACAGGGACAGGAACGGAGAGAACCCCAGACGATCCATGGGAACCGTAGAAAAACTGATTGAAGCAGTCGGATTCCACGGAGGAGGCGATTCTAGCAGATCCGCGGGCCAGGAGGCAGGGCGGCGTGAGGAAGTTCAGGGGCAGCGGGGAAGACGAGAGTGGCCGTGGCAGCCACGCGAGCAGGGGCGTCCAGGGTGGGGAAGCGGCCCGGCAACGGGGCTGGGCGCGGCTGCGGGGGTCAGCTGATCAGTACGCCTCGTGCGGCGCCAGAAATATATAATAATTCCTTTTGCGTGTCCGCGGGCTGTAGGGTGCGGAGCCCGTCCGGGGCGGAGCGGCGCGAGAGGAAGGCGCGGGGCAGGGGGCGGAGCGAGGGGGCGGGGCGGGGCCCGCGGGGACGGCGGCAGCTGTGGCGGCGCCTGCAGGGGGGGGTGGACGCCCTCTTCCGCCCGCTGCTCGGCCGCGGTGCGGGAGGGGCCTAAGAAGGCGGGGCGGGGGGGGGGCAGGGGCCGCGAAAGGGTCGAGCGCCGGGGGTGCGAACATAGACACAAATCTCGTGCTTAATACCCCTGCCGCTACGCATGTAGAAATCTGTAGAGCAGAGCGATAAAAAGAAATTGCTTCCCTCGTGAATACTTGATACATGGCAATAAATTTGGAAACAATTTCAGTTGGGAACAAAAAATTACAGAATTATCCCTGATGGTTTTGTTCCGCTCCCGCGGGATATTTGCGTGATCCATGGCTTGATCGATAAGCGATCTCCAGTATTGACCAGCGGGCGCTGCAACGCGGCGGCGGTCCGGCCGGCTGGCACCGCGGCACGGCGTGGCGTGGCGTGGCGTGGGGGGCGTGGGTGGATGAGAGCGTTGCCTTTCACGGTCGGCGCGAGGGGCGAGGACAGCAACGAGGGACGCGGAAGGAGTGATCATGAAGTAGAAAACGCGTAGCATATGGAGAAGTAATGTTTATAAACGAGAATTCCTCGTACAAGAGTTTGATCCTATTACTACGAGGACGTATGGGATGACAATTAAGCTGTTTGTTGCTATATTCAAGCTCATGGAACACACATTCTTTTAAAACTTTATTTTCAATATATGAAGAACAGCTGCAAATATGTTATACGTACTTCATTCATACACAAGTTTGATATTCTAACAAGAGTTGGTGATAGTTGTGAAGGATATTAAATAAAGATAGAAGAGGTAACGTGGGAAATAAAATTAATGGAAACGTGAATACCACGAACCCTAACGCGAACCCGATTCTGCTTGTTCTCCCCAAATTCCACATGACGCATAAGACGATTGAATCCGATCTAGAGAGTTGGTTTTCTTTTACCTTTTGCATATCATGTTAGTCCAAATGACAATGTGGAACGATCCTCGTAATATGTTTGGTAATGGTGTAAGTAATCCTTCATAAATCGCATTTTCTTTATGGCAGTCGTATTTGCGTGAAGGTGTCTGGTTGGATGAGTCCTAATACTACTAATAATGATAGTAGTTTTTATTACATATGAATTTTTATTATTCATAAAATAGCTACTTTATATCTTAAATAAATTGTTGAAATAGTTCAAACTGCAAATTATAAACAGAAAAAATTGCATTATATTTTCCCAACCAATTAATTTCATTAATATGGTAAAGTTCACAACTTTAGTGTACTTTAACACTACAATTAAGAATTCATTTGTCAGAGTTTAATATGTTGCGTGGGAATTTCAGAGACCCACGTACGTAAGACATCATGTTAATTCAAGCTCGCTAGAGAGTTCAGAATATATCCTTTTTAAAGGGGAGGTCACCACCTAGTCATCATACTGATAATTGCAAATGCGTACGTCAAGAAAACTTACGATAATTCTCTTAGAAACTGGCTGACGTTGCGCATAAGAGTAGATAACCCTGCACCGGGAGCGTAGTTATTACAAACGGGATATACCACATCGTTATATTTCCATAAAATGAAGGACCAGTTCACACTTTTAAGTTTCTTTTCAGTTAATACTAAAATAACTATTCTTAAGCTATATTTAAAAGTATACAACTAAAAGCAATAATAGACAGATCCATCCCTTTGCATACTGTTCACCATTAACTCTATTCAAAGCAATAATACGCCTCCCAGTCTAGTTAAATACAGCGAAACACAACAATCAAAATAGTACAAAACCACTTTCTCATAATTAATTCAAACTACTAATCTGAAGTACCAAAAATGCTGAACAAAACCAAAAGATGGTTTTCCAAAACGTAGCACGGACATTTCTCAAGAACAATAAATAAAAGTATTTCGTATCACACCACAATAAATTAAATACTTTAACAAAAACACACTTCAAAACACTGCAATAATGTGGTACACTGTGTATACAGTACAATTATTTATATACCAAGAATATCAAGTTGATGTTCCATTATGCAACAGGTTAATAGCAAATATTTAAAGACGAGCGGGCCCATTTTTGGAGCCTTAATGTTGCATGACTTTTGCAGTGACGAAAGCAGTGACTCATTAGTATGGGAATTTAGTCGGAACGCGCGTTATGAGATTAACCGGAATATCACAATAAAATATTAGTATTTATTAGAAAAAATCGAAGCAGCATCTTTTTACTTTAAATAATTATTTTTTTGTTTTTGTCTCTTTCTGTGTATTTTCCTGAGTTCCTGGGTTTCTAACGAAATCAGTAACACTTCTCACATGATCCTAAACTGGTTAGTTTTCTCTTAATTCATTGATATCTAACAAAAACATATAATCCCAATCAAAAAGACAGAGACTACACGGATTCATTTCAATTGCTCTGCGAATTATAAATTAGTAGCACAAATATTTTTGTATTTTTCCTGAATTTGTGGGTATCGAACAAATCTATAGACACGTCAGACGTCGCCAGAGGCTATATAGTTTTAATCTAATCACTGTGCGCATTCAATATTAATAATATAAATGCTTTTAATTTTTACCCCAGTGGCCAAGCGTAAGTAAGTATGCCTTTCTATAGGCACCTCCCAAAAGACGTGAGGTTTCGTAGTTTTCATTCAATTTCTGCGCGCTTTGAACATGATTCATGTAGAAGCTTTCTCGCATTCTGGAATAAGCACATACTCAAAGATTAACATAACCTTTAAGAGAGACCAATGTATTTGTTGATCAATATAAGTATTGAACCTATACGTTCAATTTATGACTTTAAACCTACAAACTGCCTCACCACTGCTGAGGCCTGAAGCACTGACGAAAGCACCTGACGAAACGACCGGACATGCAATTCAATTATATTTATATGCAAATCTTTATATCGTTGACTAGTGTTTTGGTAGTGTAAACCCTTTTTTGTTTTAGACGTTTATCGGTTGAGTGGGAGAGCGATCACGCCAGTGATTGCGCTTTCCGATTGCCCCGAGGCCGGTGAAGAGGGTGGCGGTAGTTAAGTGAGTGGGCGGCGTGACATTGTGGCAGGATACGGAGAGCGACTGAAATGACAGCTGCGCGCATGAGGGGGAGGCGGCGTTAGCTGCAGCGCCGATCGAGGCGGTGCTTCGCGGCGGGACCCTAAAGCGCGGACTGCGGGGGAGACACGAGGGCGGTTAAAGGACGAGTAAGGGGGATTGTTCGATTGATGGGTTAGTGACTCCTGCCGCGGAAACTACTAAGGTCATTAGTTCCGTATGTGTAGTGCATGTTTTAATCGCGGGAGGGTGTCTCCCGCTCAATGACGAGATCCGGCGCCGACGTACCCGCCGGCTTGTGGGATTTTCCCCAAGCAAGCGTCTCCCACCAGCGAGGCACCACCCCAGCTTTAAGCTCCCGAATGGTCTTTCGGCATGTGCGGTACAGTAGTGCGTGTGCTAAGTATACGTATTCGCCTGGTGTTGATCGAAAAAAAAAACACGGAAATCTACCGATTAGAGCAGCCAGCCGCAAGAATTATCCTTAGACAGCGGCTGAATTCGTCCTAGCTATGCAGCTAGGGTTGAAAATCGTCTAGGGATGCAGATAGCTGGCTCTGCTATAATGAACGAACACAGTTTTTCGTTATTCTAATTTTTCTACTTCACTACGGGTGATTTGGTATTTACACCGAAGATAATTGGAAAAGAGTACAAATTTTTCTAACAATAATGGGGTCGCATATAAGCCGAACGAAGGGGCAACACACGGAAATTTTCTCAGCAGTATGTAGAGCCGTGTACTGACCATACATCAAGGTTGGGAAAAACACATATCCAGAAGTCTACCGAGCGGACCGTTGAATTAAATCAACACTGGTTGGAGCATTCCGGTAAGCAGAGAACCGCAGAATAGCAGTTCAACGGATGACCTGATTTTGCATTTCGCTTTCGCCTTTTCTTTTTCACATTTCCAGTTTACTAAATAGTTAATAATAAATAATGAACACCACTTCCTGTCTGGGAATAGAGATGGGTGTGAGAAACGAAGTTTCTATGTGACCTGCGGGTTGCGAGGTGATATAATCGGGGATCGATGGTTGGAGAGGGGGCGAGGAGACGGGGTGGCTAGTGCGAATGGACAGGAAGCATGGCTACGGGACGGAGAAGATGAGGTTGGATGGATACTAATTGCAAAAATGGCAAGGATTGGGCGAGAGAGGAGGTGAGTGTTGTTAGTGTCGGATGTTAGAGATTACGAGGGGTTGTGGACGTAGGAATTTAGGAATGCTGAAGCGGTTGGGTTGGAAGCAGTGGCGCGGAAGGGAGGTGATGCGTGGGGCTGGAGTGGCGGAGATAGTGGAAAGAACGGAGCGGCTGACCTTGTGCAACTAATCAGTGGTAACGCCGTAGTGTCAGAGTTCCGACAGCAGCGGATTTTTTTATACTAGCCAGATAACTGGATGGCATTCAATCACTGTTTGAAGAGAATTAGAGGCCAGCTACTCTGACAGGTCGTTTTCCGTGTTTTTTATTCTCATCAATACGTGGCGCATGCTAGAGAAGTACCCTAACAAATGATCATCCGACTGTGCGCGATATTTCCTTCCTGTTCCTAATTTCCTCCTCTCCCCTCACTTCTACTTATACGCATTACACGACCACCCTTGTCGGGAGACCAGACGGAGATTTGAGAAAGCCCTGCTCAAGATTGCGGCTCGTCGTGTTCAGGCCCGTGGTTCATCTCCTAGTTGAGACAGCCCTCGGGATGGAATGGGGCACTTGGGCTCAGGATTAGAGATCTTGATCGGCTCTTGGCTTGTGAAAAACGTCACAGGCTGGCCACCGCGGACAGTCTTGTATTTAAACAGTTCTAGCTTAGAGCTTGTCCCAGCGGGGGGAGAACCTCCGCCAACTCCGAGGATATAACATGCATTATACTTAAGAGAACTAATGACGAGGGGCTAATCAAGTAGTCGACGCTCCCGTAATTAATACTCGGTCGTCCTTGGGGGGAGGGGGGTCGGAGGGGCGGAGGTGGCGGAACGTCGTGTGCCTCTGGTTTGGAAAGTGCGTCGGGGGGGATGGATTCGGCACGCAGTTGTAGGGAGGCAGGCGTGTGGGTGTCAGGTGGGCTAGATTGCGGGGATGGAAGAATCGACAACCGCGAGGTGGGCGAATGTGCCGCTGGAAGGGGGGCTGCATCCCTCGCCGGCGCGGCGCGGCGCATCCCATTGTCACTGCTGCTGCTGCTGCTGCCTCCGCCCGCCCGCCCACGCGCCCGCCGTTGGGACGTCACCCCCGCGCGCTCGTCTATCTGTCGGTCGCCCGTCTGACCTTTCGCCCCGCGCTCACGCAGCCTCCCTGGCCCGTGGCCGCGCGCCCTCTTGTTTGCCTGCCCGTGCCACGCCCCGCCACCCGCTCTCGGCTCCCCGCCTGGATCCCCGACCGCCTCGCCCCGCACTGTAGCGCGCTGGGGAGTTTGCCCTATTCATCATATACCGTTTCACCAGGACCGCATACTCGCTTTTTATTCATTCGCGTCCTTTTAGTTGCATTCAAGTTCCTTCTTTAACTTTCGCACTTCGCGCCTTTTACTTGTGTGTCTGGCCGGTATCAAAACGAGTTTGCATTACCATGTTCTGAAAAATCTGAAAAGAATCTTTTTTGGGGGGGTTCGAGTCATTGACTGTCGTGAAACGCTGTTAATTACTATAATTACTGCCTTTGGCACATAATGTAACTCTTTAGGTCATGATTCATAAGATTGAATATAGTTCAAAACATTCGTATAATAAAATATACGAAATTTAAAAAAATACATCTATCATCGAATTATATACATAGAAAAATAATGTCTTCGAATATATTCAAATGCTAAGTACTTATTTTGCTATTAAAAATGACAATAATGACAATCCAGTTCACCCAAATATTTCAATAAAAACTTTGTTCAGCAAGTCCGTCACACACGGTTAGAACCCTTCCGGTGCATCGTCTGCGACAAGTGTGCCATTCGGCGCGTATTGCTTTCCTGGTAATGAACTTACCATTTTCTCTGATCCTATGACAACATTCTCAGATAATTATCGAAAAAGTAGTTTTTTTTCAAGAGGGGGTAACCCCTTAAACTGTTTTATGCGGTTTTAAGGAACCTACAGAAATGATAAATATCTATACAGATTCCTCTCGAGGAGGCAAATGGATGGGGAACGTTGTTTGTTAAATCCTTAAACATACTGAGAAAATCTAGAAAAACGTGGTAGGGTGTTTCAGGGCTAGTAGATTCGAGAAACACTGAATTACTGAAGAGGCATTCCGACTTAACGTGGAAGAACAGCTGACCTCACATGTTTGTAATTTTTTTAAATTTTATTTTAATTCTTAACCGTTAATGTTCCTTGTACTACGCCTGAGAATGAAAGACAGAAAAACTTTAAATAAAGTTTATTTTTAATAAGAGTTCTCATTGTAGACAATTTTACCATATAAAACATTTTTAAAACAGTTTAAAGCGTTGGAGACGCCACACTAAGATTAATAATAATAATAATAACAATACAACAATGAAGAGAATAATAACAACAATAACAACAATAATAGTAAGCGTATGCATTAGTCATAACTATGTTAAAATATCGTTAAAACAGTAGTGCAGTAAAGATCTCAGATCGAAGAAGGTTCGTGGCTGCGAGTCCGTCCTCGTGCATTGTTGTATTTGTGTTCGTTCTTTCACCCCTATCATCACCATATCATAAGATAAGATACATTTTTTTGAACTGCAAATGGGCATAACCCGGTGGAAGCTAAATCATGTCATAGAGATCATGTCATCTTCAAAGTTATCATACCGTTAAATTTAATAGTGGTCGCTAATGACCTAGATGTTGATGCGACTTAAAATAACAAAAAAATTAAAATTCAATACTGGTTGCAATAATAAGTTGCGCTGTATGTGAAGTTAGACATTTGAAGAGAAGTAAAGAAAAATATTTGACTAAAAGAAAATTTAAAAAAATTATTTCTGATTTCGTTCTTGCTTACATTACAAAACTACTCCATGTTTACACCATTTTGCCACGTTCCTGAACAAGAATGCATAATAGTTATTTTTATTAACAAAATGAAAAGATTTTTGCGCGATATTGTTTTTCAGCAATACTAATAGGGCGAGTCAAAACAACAATTGAAGACTAAGTGCAAGAACCAGATAATGATAACTTTTTGTGAAAATGAGATATTCGCATAAACAGGAAGCCCGCCATCCCCTCTACCAGTAGACAGTCAATTAAGGCAGTACGTTCTTAATCCTCTCAGGAAACGTCGATGAAATTCTATTTTTTACTCTCTGAGAGCAAGAACCAGAAAATAGCCGGAGTTGAATCCACTTCTTCCACTCAGACCTGAGCTGGTTCAGGAAGAAAATTGAAGAGCAATGGGAAAGAAATACACAAAAAAGGACAATGACTGAAATCTTTAATTGCATTAGATATATGTTTTTATCATTGGTCTCTATTCATGTAAGACCGAATGACATAAAATGTACACAGTACGAGGAAACTAAAGGGAAGAAGGTTCAAATGAATCTTCTGAAATATTATATAGACAAATATGCCTAAAAATTATTACTACTATTATTATCATTACTACTATTACTACTATTACTACTATTACTACTATTACTACTATTACTACTATTACTACTATTACTACTATTACTACTATTACTACTATTACTACTATTACTACTATTACTACTATTACTACTATTACTACTATTACTACTATTACTACTATTATTATTATTACTATTATTATATTTTTATATTATTATATTATTAAATAAATTGCATATTAGTTCTATTACCTTATTTACATTTCTTACATTTACACCATACATCTCTTCAATGACAACTGAACCAGGCAAAACAAGAATACATTGATAACCCAATTCTTAAGCACACTTCACAGATGTTTTTCTCAAATACATCACCAGTTTCCTAACCAAGGACATTCATTTATATCATGTGAACGGATCTTTTCTCAAATTGATAAAATCAAACGGAAAGGGAAATAAGTATTTTTCTCAGAAGAATGGTATGACATAGTAGCATCAGCTCGGCGATTTTCAGTTATTCGAGTGAATGTGTATATGCTATTAACTAACAAATACCGCCTACAACTATTCTTCAAGGTCACCAAGAATGCCACTGAGCCTTCAGTATTACTAGGTATCTAAAATTTCATTTGTGAAGGCAGAGATGTGCCTTTTTCTACTGAGCATAGCGGTATTATTAACTCCAAAGTTTGTATATTTAGAGCACGACAGTAGCTCCCTCGATTGAATGTACCAAAACAAACACTGAGGCACTTTCACTGAATTCTAAAAAGTGAAATGTTGTTATGAAACTGTCGCGAAAGTACACTCCGCCTGTGCACATTGACTATTCTACATTGACTACACACAGTCTACTCTCTACAGACAACAATATCCTCAAAGAGGAATCTGAAACAGACACTCACGTGTCTTAAAATGACTAGTATTTCTTTGGTGAATCAATTAATATGAGCAGAAATTTCTGCAATAAAATTCATTTGTTACATATTATAACTTTAAGTTAAATATTTGTATTTTTGTATAAAAATAATGGAAATAAACCATTCTTGACTCCATTATAGATATATTGAATGCAAGAACCAGATAAATCCAACTCGTATTTATTATTGCATTCAAAATTCGAGAAATGTTCATATTGTTCCCTTCTTTCACCTCACAGAAGAAAATGTGAAGCATTTCTTACTTAAAGTAATGTAAAGTGTTTTTCTCATTTTTCTCGAAACTTTACTTTTGGTTATTATCTGGTTCTATCCGCAAGTCGTCCATTGAGGTCGTGCAAAAAAGAATAATTTCAAAAAATAATCACCATATTTTTTTTTCTACGATCGTATAAAGACTTACAAATATGATTATTATCTTTGCTCTTCATGGTTTAATTGAAAGAAGACCCATTTTAAATATTGTAGTATAACAGGAGGCCGAGGTATTGCAATATAAAGTAGGGAAGCAAAATACACTTCAGCCAACACTATTAACATTCGGAGAGCATTTAGTCCTCTGGGAAGCAAGTTTAACCTAGGCAGCTAGAGGGAAGCAAACAACAGAAAAAATACACAACACATTTTATAATTCATAAGGTTTTAGCATTAAAGTCGAAGTTGAATTCTAGTGTGCAACTACTATTCCCTGATGCGAGTGGGGTTTATGTTTAATTCACACCGTGGAGCATTTAATTTATTTTCAATACTTCAAAGAATGCAACCAGGGGCTTAGGGTAGTATGTGGAGGCGGGTTCGGAACTGACGCGGCGGTGGAGGATACTTGAGCTGTTATTCGTTGGCTGCGGTGATACCAATAATTGATAGATCCATTGATTGATTGATCAGTGATTCCAACTGCTAAGGTCATTAGACACGTAAGTATAGTGTTTGTTTTTTTTCGCGAGACGTGGCGTTGATCTTCTCCAATTGGATGGCGAGATCTGGCACCGGCCTACATCGGTTTGCGGGCATTTTCCCTAACCAGATATTTCCCACCAGCGTAGCTCCGCCTCAGCCGGGACAAGTTCCGGCTTCCCGACGAGTGTGGTAGTGTAGTGCGCGAGAGTAAAAGCGTGTGTAAGTAAGGGGGCGAGGAAAGGATAAGGAAGAGTTAGGAACGATCGTGCGCGTTCCATGGCTTGTTTGTTAAGGTACTGCTCCGGCATTCGCCGGGTGTTGAGAAATTTCGTAAAACTACCGATCAGAGCAGCCGGCCACTATAATTCGTCACCAGACAGCGACAGAATTCGACCTTGCTCTTTAGCTAGTGTCGCTAACCCTGTCACTGTCGGGACTGGAACATAGGACCTCCTGGTCAGATGAACTGCAGATGCCCTGAGCCACCTCTCCCGATCAATAGATCTAAGGACGAGAATTCTTGAAGCCGGCTGCTGCGGTCGGTTGTTTCCGTGGTTTCTTCCGATCAATTCCAGGGGGATGACGAAGCAGTACGCAATTATTGGTCACGGTCCGCACACGATCCTTCCTTCCTACATTCTATAATCACAACAATCCTTAGGGCTAAGTGATGAGCTGATCCTTGAACCTCACATTGCCCACTCATTATACAAAAAGATCCTGGCAACGTAACGAGTACGCCTAGGTCACACCAAGAATACTCATACTGAGTTGCCGTGTTACGAGAGGAGGAAAAGTAGCTGGAAATTTGTACAAAAACACTTTTTAATTTCTCAGAATAAAATAATGTTAACAATGTATGCATATGTTGCTGAAAACAAGACAATAAGACTGAATTTTCAAAAAACATTTGAATGATGGTGAGGAAGAAGATTTTACCTGGAAATACAGCGAAAAACTTTATTTGAATCGATTATCGAGAAATCCTTCAATAAGAATTACCATATCTTACATAACATGATATACTGGTATACGGATTGCTTTTTCGCGTGAGCAATGTATTCATTTTCCACCCTATTTTTCTTCAAATTTCTATAGAATGAATATTGTAACCGAACCGATTACCTGTGGAATCGGTTGGCGACCCTGCCACTAGCTCAGATCGGTGATGGAAGGAACTGTTATGCAGTACAATAGGAACACAAATTAAATAAACACTTGTTCACTGGTAAAATGATTCAATTTATTTCTGGGCATGAATGATAATAAAAAAAATGCACCAGAGAAATTTAAATTATAAACTAACAATGGAAAAAAAATTGAAGAGATCGATTAAAAAAAAGAAAGGAAAGAACATTAGGCGTTAGTAATCAGTAAAGCTTATGACTAGGAAGAAAATCAACTTGTTATAACTAATATTTACATGAGTTACAGGATGACAATTTAACGTGCCTGAGCGCGACACTGCATTACATAAGTCTTGGAGTTGAATGACCCTCGGGTTGTTCAACCCTGTAGAGTTCTTTGTGAGCCCGGGCGGACCCTCGGCGTCTGGAAGGAGGGCGGCGGCCTTGGGGCAAGGACGCGACCGCTGCGGTCCCACACACACCCTCTCGTCGCGTGCGTCAGCTGGCGACCCTCTGGTGAGGCCGTTACCACTGGCAGCGATGGCTGGGCGATCTAGCAGCGATGTCTAGGCGACTAGAAGTTCTTGGAGATTCTGGCAGAACTGGTTGATACTGGTTGATACTGGTTGATACTGGTTGATACTGGTTGATACTGGTTGATACTGGTAGAAGTCGGGCGATCTCTGTCTCCGGAACGTAGTAATCAGCCTAATGTCTCTTTAATTTTTATAACGTAACTTCGGAAAGTCTAGCGACAAATAATTCCCACCCCAGAGAAATAATTTTTCTCTACCCCCTTTTTAAACGCCACAGAGGTCTACTTGCCTCTCCCCGACGAATAAATCCCACCCCAGAGAATTAATTTTCTCAATTATTGTCAGCTAGTAGCTCTCGCCCCTTCCGAAATCTTTCTAAACTTTTCAGAGACAAACTGGCCTCTCCTCGACGAATAATTTCCTCCCGGTGAAGTAATTCTCTTCCGACTCCTGTCAGCCCAAAACTCAAATCAAATCTGATAATTTCTGCGTCGAAAAAATTCTAAGTCCGGTAGAGGTGAACTTGCCTCTAACCGAAAAATATTCCCCCCAAGAGAAACTTCTGCCCCGACTGTTCCGTCTAAAATTCAAATCCCTTCTGCCGTTCTCTCCGTCGAAATCGCCCCAGGTTAACTCTTCTCCCCACCCCAATTTCTTATGTGTCCTAGTTCCCTTTGATAGCAGTGTCGCTATTGGTTGGAAGTTGTTGCGTAGTGAAATATTTTAACCCAATCGCAGCGTGAGAAGCGAAGGAAATTTCCACTCTTTGTGTGGGCTGCGAGCATGCAGGGTTGTTCTCGAACCTTCTAGAACTCTGGCCCTTGCTTGCGTAGGGGGGCGCGTTCGATGACGGAAGTATTGCTCTGGGCTCCCCCGAAAGTGGGTGGTCTCGAAATCTGCAGCCGGCTGTGAACACTTGCACAGTGTCTGTCAACGGCAGTCCTCCAAACGGCCTGCTTAATGGGGAGGAGGCGGTAATGGCCTCCCGCGATAAGTGGGACTACGCGTGCATTGCAATCTGTTTAAACTCCCGGTAGAATTCTGGGTGGTCCGAGTTTGTTATATTTAATTTTTCCAGCATGAATTTCGTTTCAAAAAGTATGACGAAATCGGTTTCGCTACATTGGCCTTCCAATCCGAATAAAAAAAATTGGAGTTAGAGGAATTAAATTTCGAAAAATGAGAATTTTTTTTTTGTTTAAGTCAAAATTCAAAAAAATAGCGAAACCAGAAATGAATGCTTTTACCCGTTATTCTAATAAAATTTAATCTAGCCTTAGAAATTAAGAATAAAATACTATTTCTAATTACCATTGTAATTTAAAGAAAAAAAATGTGATTTCTAATTAAATCTAATAAAGTACAAAAAAATTGAAAAACTTAGTAAGATTAAGAAATTTAGGAAAAGAGAGAAACGTTTGGTGAAGCCAGGGTGGTTTTGGATTTTCTTCCTGCTTGCCCCAGAAACACAAGTTCTGCGGAGGAATCCACGAGAATCTCACATCTAATACGTTAAGTAAATGCACCGTCGAGTTAATTTCCGTTCCCTTCTTTATTCCCTCTTTCAATAACCGTTGCAAATTTTGACCACTTTCCCTCTTTAGATTTTCTTCCCCTTTTCTAATATTTCCCCCGGCGGTAATACCTGATTTCTTGAATTGCGGAAGAATCCACGATAATTTCAAATCTAATGCGCCTAGCAAATGTACTGTCGGATTATTTTCAGTTTCCTTCTTTACCTCCACTTTCACTAATCGATTTAAATTTTGCACAACTTCCATCTTTAAATTTTCTTCCTTTTTCCTAACATTTCCCCCATTAATAATGCCTGATTTCTCGAATTTGTCGCAGATTTGGCTGACTTCTTTGTCAAGTTCGGGTTCGATCCTAGTCAGTTCGTCGCTCATTTCCGACCTAATCTCGGTAATACTTCCGATAACTGGCTCGCAGTACGCTTCAATTTCGCTGTCACCTGCCTGGAGCTTTTGACTACTTTCTACCTGAATATTCCCAGAATACGAATTTACATCAGTTCTCGAATTCTCTAATTCTTTGCTCAAATTTTCTACACTATTCTGAATTTTCCCGAATCTATCATCGAGACTGTTCCGCACTATTCCAATCCCACGATCAATTGCTGCTTCTAATTTCTCTAATTTTGTACCGTTGTTAGCTAAGCTACTGTCCAGCCGGTCAAATCTTCGCGAATGTTTCTCGTCCATCTCTGAGATTTGTTCTGAGAGGGTTTTCTGATTTTCTGACATTTTCATAAGTTTATCACTATTCTCTAACATTTGAGTCGTGAAGGATTCCTTAATTTCTAACATTTGTTCCTTATTTTCTGACATTAATTTCATAAGTCTGTCGTTACTTTCTGAGTGTTTTTTGTCACTTTCAGATTGTTTCTTGTCACTTTCTGAAATTTTTACGTTAACCTCCGAAATTTGTTTCATGAGTTTTTCGTTATTTTCTGACATTATTTCGTGAGAATCTGGATAATGTCGGGAGTGGTCTCGGGCGGTGATCGTTCCCCTGAACTCCCCTCTTCTGCCACATCGATACCCGATTCGTCTAACATTTTGGATGTTTTGAATGAAACGCGCACACGAGATTCACAACACACGACGCACAACACAATAGCACTCACAAACAAAAATACAATAATAAAACAAATCATTACCAGTCAACAAGTTGTTTCTCTCGTAACAATATCCTTCCATCCATTTATAACAAAAAATTGGTTGAATTTAATTTTAAAATTTGGGCGTGAAAAAACCTCAATTATTCGGCCGTCGGGCCCCACGGTGGATAGCGCCAATTGTAACACTCACCGCGGTAATTAGGTCGTCGAGGCCCCACGTTGGATCGGTTGGCGACCCTGCCACTAGCTCAGATCGGTGATGGAAGGAACTGTTATGCAGTACAATAGGAACACAAATTAAATAAACACTTGTTCACTGGTAAAATGATTCAATTTATTTCTGGGCATGAATGATAATAAAAAAAAATGCACCAGAGAAATTTAAATTATAAACTAACAATGGAAAAAAAATTGAAGAGATCGATTAAAAAAAAGAAAGGAAAGAACATTAGGCGTTAGTAATCAGTAAAGCTTATGACTAGGAAGAAAATCAACTTGTTATAACTAATATTTACATGAGTTACAGGATGACAATTTAACGTGCCTGAGCGCGACACTGCATTACATAAGTCTTGGAGTTGAATGACCCTCGGGTTGTTCAACCCTGTAGAGTTCTTTGTGAGCCCGGGCGGACCCTCGGCGTCTGGAAGGAGGGCGGCGGCCTTGGGGCAAGGACGCGACCGCTGCGGTCCCACACACACCCTCTCGTCGCGTGCGTCAGCTGGCGACCCTCTGGTGAGGCCGTTACCACTGGCAGCGATGGCTGGGCGATCTAGCAGCGATGTCTAGGCGACTAGAAGTTCTTGGAGATTCTGGCAGAACTGGTTGATACTGGTTGATACTGGTTGATACTGGTTGATACTGGTAGAAGTCGGGCGATCTCTGTCTCCGGAACGTAGTAATCAGCCTAATGTCTCTTTAATTTTTATAACGTAACTTCGGAAAGTCTAGCGACAAATAATTCCCACCCCAGAGAAATAATTTTTCTCTACCCCCTTTTTAAACGCCACAGAGGTCTACTTGCCTCTCCCCGACGAATAAATCCCACCCCAGAGAATTAATTTTCTCAATTATTGTCAGCTAGTAGCTCTCGCCCCTTCCGAAATCTTTCTAAACTTTTCAGAGACAAACTGGCCTCTCCTCGACGAATAATTTCCTCCCGGTGAAGTAATTCTCTTCCGACTCCTGTCAGCCCAAAACTCAAATCAAATCTGATAATTTCTGCGTCGAAAAAATTCTAAGTCCGGTAGAGGTGAACTTGCCTCTAACCGAAAAATATTCCCCCCAAGAGAAACTTCTGCCCCGACTGTTCCGTCTAAAATTCAAATCCCTTCTGCCGTTCTCTCCGTCGAAATCGCCCCAGGTTAACTCTTCTCCCCACCCCAATTTCTTGTGTGTCCTAGTTCCCTTTGATAGCAGTGTCGCTATTGGTTGGAAGTTGTTGCGTAGTGAAATATTTTAACCCAATCGCAGCGTGAGAAGCGAAGGAAATTTCCACTCTTTGTGTGGGCTGCGAGCATGCAGGGTTGTTCTCGAACCTTCTAGAACTCTGGCCCTTGCTTGCGTAGGGGGGCGCGTTCGATGACGGAAGTATTGCTCTGGGCTCCCCCGAAAGTGGGTGGTCTCGAAATCTGCAGCCGGCTGTGAACACTTGCACAGTGTCTGTCAACGGCAGTCCTCCAAACGGCCTGCTTAATGGGGAGGAGGCGGTAATGGCCTCCCGCGATAAGTGGGACTACGCGTGCATTGCAATCTGTTTAAACTCCCGGTAGAATTCTGGGTGGTCCGAGTTTGTTATATTTAATTTTTCCAGCATGAATTTCGTTTCAAAAAGTATGACGAAATCGGTTTCGCTACATTGGCCTTCCCCTCCGAATAAAAAAAATTGGAGTTAGAGGAATTAAATTTCGAAAAATGAGAATTTTTTTTGTTTAAGTCAAAATTCAAAAAAATAGCGAAACCAGAAATGAATGCTTTTACCCGTTATTCTAATAAAATTTAATCTAGCCTTAGAAATTAAGAATAAAATACTATTTCTAATTACCATTGTAATTTAAAGAAAAAAAAATGTGATTTCTAATTAAATCTAATAAAGTACAAAAAAATTGAAAAACTTAGTAAGATTAAGAAATTTAGGAAAAGAGAGAAACGTTTGGTGAAGCCAGGGTGGTTTTGGATTTTCTTCCTGCTTGCCCCAGAAACACAAGTTCTGCGGAGGAATCCACGAGAATCTCACATCTAATACGTTAAGTAAATGCACCGTCGAGTTAATTTCCGTTCCCTTCTTTATTCCCTCTTTCAATAACCGTTGCAAATTTTGACCACTTTCCCTCTTTAGATTTTCTTCCCCTTTTCTAATATTTCCCCCGGCGGTAATACCTGATTTCTTGAATTGCGGAAGAATCCACGATAATTTCAAATCTAATGCGCCTAGCAAATGTACTGTCGGATTATTTTCAGTTTCCTTCTTTACCTCCACTTTCACTAATCGATTTAAATTTTGCACAACTTCCATCTTTAAATTTTCTTCCTTTTTCCTAACATTTCCCCCATTAATAATGCCTGATTTCTCGAATTTGTCGCAGATTTGGCTGACTTCTTTGTCAAGTTCGGGTTCGATCCTAGTCAGTTCGTCGCTCATTTCCGACCTAATCTCGGTAATACTTCCGATAACTGGCTCGCAGTACGCTTCAATTTCGCTGTCACCTGCCTGGAGCTTTTGACTACTTTCTACCTGAATATTCCCAGAATACGAATTTACATCAGTTCTCGAATTCTCTAATTCTTTGCTCAAATTTTCTACACTATTCTGAATTTTCCCGAATCTATCATCGAGACTGTTCCGCACTATTCCAATCCCACGATCAATTGCTGCTTCTAATTTCTCTAATTTTGTACCGTTGTTAGCTAAGCTACTGTCCAGCCGGTCAAATCTTCGCGAATGTTTCTCGTCCATCTCTGAGATTTGTTCTGAGAGGGTTTTCTGATTTTCTGACATTTTCATAAGTTTATCACTATTCTCTAACATTTGAGTCGTGAAGGATTCCTTAATTTCTAACATTTGTTCCTTATTTTCTGACATTAATTTCATAAGTCTGTCGTTACTTTCTGAGTGTTTTTTGTCACTTTCAGATTGTTTCTTGTCACTTTCTGAAATTTTTACGTTAACCTCCGAAATTTGTTTCATGAGTTTTTCGTTATTTTCTGACATTATTTCGTGAGAATCTGGATAATGTCGGGAGTGGTCTCGGGCGGTGATCGTTCCCCTGAACTCCCCTCTTCTGCCACATCGATACCCGATTCGTCTAACATTTTGGATGTTTTGAATGAAACGCGCACACGAGATTCACAACACACGACGCACAACACAATAGCACTCACAAACAAAAATACAATAATAAAACAAATCATTACCAGTCAACAAGTTGTTTCTCTCGTAACAATATCCTTCCATCCATTTATAACAAAAAATTGGTTGAATTTAATTTTAAAATTTGGGCGTGAAAAAACCTCAATTATTCGGCCGTCGGGCCCCACGGTGGATAGCGCCAATTGTAACACTCACCGCGGTAATTAGGTCGTCGAGGCCCCACGTTGGATCGGTTGGCGACCCTGCCACTAGCTCAGATCGGTGATGGAAGGAACTGTTATGCAGTACAATAGGAACACAAATTAAATAAACACTTGTTCACTGGTAAAATGATTCAATTTATTTCTGGGCATGAATGATAATAAAAAAAATGCACCAGAGAAATTTAAATTATAAACTAACAATGGAAAAAAAATTGAAGAGATCGATTAAAAAAAAGAAAGGAAAGAACATTAGGCGTTAGTAATCAGTAAAGCTTATGACTAGGAAGAAAATCAACTTGTTATAACTAATATTTACATGAGTTACAGGATGACAATTTAACGTGCCTGAGCGCGACACTGCATTACATAAGTCTTGGAGTTGAATGACCCTCGGGTTGTTCAACCCTGTAGAGTTCTTTGTGAGCCCGGGCGGACCCTCGGCGTCTGGAAGGAGGGCGGCGGCCTTGGGGCAAGGACGCGACCGCTGCGGTCCCACACACACCCTCTCGTCGCGTGCGTCAGCTGGCGACCCTCTGGTGAGGCCGTTACCACTGGCAGCGATGGCTGGGCGATCTAGCAGCGATGTCTAGGCGACTAGAAGTTCTTGGAGATTCTGGCAGAACTGGTTGATACTGGTTGATACTGGTTGATACTGGTTGATACTGGTTGATACTGGTTGATACTGGTAGAAGTCGGGCGATCTCTGTCTCCGGAACGTAGTAATCAGCCTAATGTCTCTTTAATTTTTATAACGTAACTTCGGAAAGTCTAGCGACAAATAATTCCCACCCCAGAGAAATAATTTTTCTCTACCCCCTTTTTAAACGCCACAGAGGTCTACTTGCCTCTCCCCGACGAATAAATCCCACCCCAGAGAATTAATTTTCTCAATTATTGTCAGCTAGTAGCTCTCGCCCCTTCCGAAATCTTTCTAAACTTTTCAGAGACAAACTGGCCTCTCCTCGACGAATAATTTCCTCCCGGTGAAGTAATTCTCTTCCGACTCCTGTCAGCCCAAAACTCAAATCAAATCTGATAATTTCTGCGTCGAAAAAATTCTAAGTCCGGTAGAGGTGAACTTGCCTCTAACCGAAAAATATTCCACCCAAGAGAAACTTCTGCCCCGACTGTTCCGTCTAAAATTCAAATCCCTTCTGCCGTTCTCTCCGTCGAAATCGCCCCAGGTTAACTCTTCTCCCCACCCCAATTTCTTATGTGTCCTAGTTCCCTTTGATAGCAGTGTCGCTATTGGTTGGAAGTTGTTGCGTAGTGAAATATTTTAACCCAATCGCAGCGTGAGAAGCGAAGGAAATTTCCACTCTTTGTGTGGGCTGCGAGCATGCAGGGTTGTTCTCGAACCTTCTAGAACTCTGGCCCTTGCTTGCGTAGGGGGGCGCGTTCGATGACGGAAGTATTGCTCTGGGCTCCCCCGAAAGTGGGTGGTCTCGAAATCTGCAGCCGGCTGTGAACACTTGCACAGTGTCTGTCAACGGCAGTCCTCCAAACGGCCTGCTTAATGGGGAGGAGGCGGTAATGGCCTCCCGCGATAAGTGGGACTACGCGTGCATTGCAATCTGTTTAAACTCCCGGTAGAATTCTGGGTGGTCCGAGTTTGTTATATTTAATTTTTCCAGCATGAATTTCGTTTCAAAAAGTATGACGAAATCGGTTTCGCTACAATATACATAGCGCATTATTGGGTAACTTATTTATGTTATATTGTTCATCATTGTGAAGTTTCATAAAATGCCATAAAATTAAACATAAATCTTATCTATTTTTTAAAAATAATTCAGATCAAAGGTGATCATCCATTTCATTTCAGTTTCCTCTAAACACAGCATTCATACGTATATATAGAATTACAAGAAGGTAATATAAATTAAATGAATCCTACTGCGTCACAAAATATAAAAGAATACAAAAAAGTATGCTAGTCGCATGCAATTACAGGGACCGTCCCCTTCGTCTCCAAACTCATAAATGCTCACCTACTGCAGTACACCACTGCTGCAGTAAACCACCACCGTTGAGCCGTATATACTACGCACGCACATACTGTCGCGCAACATCGTGAGGACAGTGTTGTGATGTGATAGACGTGTGGTCAAGCCTTTTAAAAACGCACCCACAACCCTCCAAACCAACAGCGCGCATGCGGTCGGGTTATCACAACAGTCGGCTATCATCGAACAGTCGGCTATGAGTTAGGTCAAGAAAAAATATACCAAGATGTAGATAAGTGAAAGTTTATTCTATTCATACAAGCTATAGATCTCAATCGTACCAATAACAAATTCTTACTACCGTATCGCCAGATGTCCATCACTTTATGGACAGTTGTCGTCGCCAGGAGATTTACAAGTTCAAGCCAAAGTTACCAGGATTCAAACAGAAATACAATTTATCGAGGCATAGGTCAGCGTAGGCAAAATCATCATAATGATCCACAATACCCAAAGTACTATCCAAAAATCCTACTGCCATCTCCGTCGTCCGATGCCCCATATATA
This sequence comes from Gryllus longicercus, assembly GCA_038098605.1. NCBI lineage: Eukaryota > Metazoa > Arthropoda > Insecta > Orthoptera > Gryllidae > Gryllus > Gryllus longicercus. Next base: position 965,343 of record JAZDUA010000212.1, read on the forward strand.
CTCGTGGCGAAGTCATCACCAAAGACTCGCAATCCCCTGTCATCACAGTGGCTGCGTCCGCTGCCACGCGAACTTACCCCGCACGCGCTGCCCAGTTGTGCGCGCGCCAACTTTGAACTATTTCATGCACCCCTAACACTAGGATACGGTCGCGTTTTAGAAAGGTGTAAGAAAAGGCCCGATTGAAGTGTGGCCTGAGGCCCCAGAAAATGAAAATAAAGTTATTTTCCGGTTACTTAAAATCTAAAATGTTTGTAGAAAATAATACTCTCATCAATGAGGATTAAAACCTTATTTATAGGAAATATTTACCCAATTTCATAATATTGCAATATTTTAATTTTAATTTCATGGATTTTATTCATTAGGAAAGGTTTAGTTATAACACTTTAACAAAAGTAAGAATATAAAATGTATTAGCTGTACAATATAATTTCTCAGAATACAATAATCTTAATAACGACAAGGATAAAATCGATATCAACAATATTGACAATATTGATGATAGTGATAATGATATTAAAACGTGCCATACTGGAGATAAATTATCAACAAATAAAAAATAATATAAAAATTAAAAATGAGAAAATGCAAACAGTTCCATTAAGATACATGGTGATGGTGATGTTTGATTTGACATTTAAATTTGTTTATTAGTAGTATAGTAAAAAACGGCCTGTAGTAGTTAGCGTAGTAACTACTTAGCGTATAATTGAAAGCCCTGCCTTATCACAAGTAAACATTCCCTTTCGCTCGCTCAGACGCTTCATGTGGTAAGTGAGTGTTTATTGCCTGCACTGCTGGGTTGTATGCAGTTTTATAACCTTCCCTTTGTATTATGAACGAGCTGTAGAACTCGTAATCATGCTATATTCTTTTATATTTGGAGATTGCACTTTTCTATTTACATAAACAATCACGGGTAAACGAGCGACATCAACTCGTAATCAAAGGATTGTTAAATAGCAAATAGCGGTCTATCAAGCACTCCAGCTATTTTGACGTGATTATTTGACGTAATAAACTGTACGTCAAGTAGACGAAATTCTCAGCGCAAGGCCTTCAAACTCTTGCTACAGATATCTCACGTCGCACATCCTATCTTTCCACATATAGCAATCGGCGGAGCAGTCAGTCTGAAAGCAAGCTGTCTCCCCCTACTTGGCTGTCCGGGAGACGCCGCGTCCTGGGTACACGCGCCAACGTTTCGGCCGCCATTGTGCGACCTTCCTCGGGGCGAAATTCTCTCGAAGGCCGCAGAATGGCGGACGAAACTTCGGCACCTGTGCCTAGGACGCAGCGTCTCCCGGACAACCAAGTATGTGGTGACTCTGGCAGCGGACACCTAAGCTCTCAGAAAACTGTCTTCACCTGCCACGAAGTCAGGCAAAACAGTGCTCACGTGGACTTGCTCTCGTTCAGTCCTTATCTCGACACTTATTAAATCACGTGCAGAAATATTTAAACTCTATCCCATACTCTATCACAAATCACTTCTTCGGATACAATGTGACAAAAAGTGTGACAAAAACAAAATCAATAATAAGACCATCGCTATCTTACGCATGCCCTGTAGGGGCAAAAGCTGGACACTGCTACATTAAATAAATTACTAATATTAAAAAATAACTGTTTAATAAAAATTACCAAAACCCCATGGTGATTTAGTAACCAAAAATTAGGCAGAGACTTAAAAATTGAACTTCTGCACGACTACATACTTAAAACATCCAAAAAGTCTACGAAAGACTACCCGACGTATCTGCCGCCAAGACATCCCAGCTAGGCAAGACATACAAATACTCCTGAAGAATATTTTCACCACTATCCAAAAATATTATCAAATTTGTCTAAAACTCCACTACTCAAATCCTCTTAAACTATTACAACCGTAAAAGATCTTGAATCAAATTGTAATCTAAGTATCTTCTGAATTGAACACCAAATAAAAGTAATTTACTTTCGACATGTGAATGATTATCCCTGATAGGAACTGTGTATAAACAATCTTGAATTGCAGCAAGTGGAAATCAATAAGCTTAAAAATGCGCTTATCTGCGGGCCGCCGATGTGTCCCGCTGCTTATTGAGTCAACCTGACGAGAAAAAAGCGTAAATTATCAATAGATTCATTATTAATACTACTTAAATACATTATACGACCTTTACTGACCTACTTGCTGACTACTTTACTGACCTTTACTGCCGAATTTGGAGAGGTATCGCTAAAACCAACCTTCGAAAACTGAAGTACTTCAAATTAATTATTATGAGAGGTTTTAAAAGCTCCGTGGTACATCAGAAGTTATGAAATTTTAAAAGAATTATCTACAGAACTTCTAAAACTTGGATTATTAAACTTTTCTCCTGTTTCTACTCTTTGTTTTCATCTCGCCCAGTCACTAATCTGTACATTCTTGGTAAATCAGTTAATCTTTTTTCCATGAATCGAATCAAGATATTCCAAAGACCTACCACACCCTCCCTAATACGCTGTAAAATATGTTAAAATATCCTTTAATTTAAATTGTATTTTGTACTTCAAATATTTTATGTATATTTCCGAAAAAACTTCCAATGTATCCTACGTTGTTAGTTTAAACATCTTCTGAAACATTGCATAGATATTATGAAAGGTAATTTCAAAAATCCTATTTAATGTATATTTAACCTAAAACCCTTGAAAGACATAATTTTGTCGAACAAGGATAATAAAAACTATTTTAAAAAAGCCCGACGACAAGCTAGAAGAGAAAGGCGCTATTCTCATTGCTAAAAATAGGGAAAATCTGTAGTCACAATTGAAGAAATAGTGAAGTTTCGAATTATATAAATTTATTGAGTACAATCAATGCTTGCTTACAAATTAAACGTTGGGCATCATTTGACGTATCTGCAAAATATTCTCATTTACATTAGAAGTTTCTTCTTATTTTTTATTGGAATATAGACAAAATATTTTGTGACGACTTCAAACATTTTCTTAATTTTTTTCTCGAATAGAGCAAAATACGCTTCTAACAATGGCCCAGGAGCAATTTTTTTCAACTCTGAATTTTTGAAAACTGCAAAAGTTCCAAATAAATTGAGAAAGTGCTGTCATAGTACCATTACTTTATATATTACTTTCAAACTCCTAAGATGCAATTAGTTATATCGAGTGTTAAGATAACAAATCAACAGAAGCAACCTGGACGCTGCGTTTTGTTAGAGGAAGCATGAGGAAAAAGGCGATCTACGAGCAAACTTGGGGGATGGCTTTATATTCCGATTTAAACATAGTGGCACTTGAACACGAGCTGGCTGGGGAGGGGACACTGTCATCCAATTGGGAGCTTCCTTATGACTTGGATTTCATCCCGATTGTATGACAATGTCACTCCTCCTTCCAGTCAGTCACATTGAAGTGCCACAATGTTTAAAGTGGAGTATAGCCCCGTATAAAGTGAGTGGTACGCAAACCACTTCAGCAGGCAGTCGCTGCCACTTGAGCAGGCAGTCGCTGCATTGTCAAATTCTTGCATTTGAGCAGTGCTGTGATAGAAGGGAGCGCCCGAACGCAGAAGGATGAATGGCGGATGACGTAACCTGAGAGGGGAAACAGGCCGAATTGGAGGCAGGGCCGGGCATGGAGAGGAGGTTTCATGCAGGACAAATGACCTGCTGAAACAAAATTGTCACTTCATAGTAGTCGAAGGTAATCCTGCCATTTTTAATCAGTACGTGTCAGCATTTAATGATTGATCCATGATATCGCGTTTCGAGCGCGTCAACTGCTATGGTTATTAGTTCCGTAAGTGTAGTGCATATTTTATCGCGGGAGGTGGCGGTGTGCTTCCTTCGCTGGACGGCGAGATCAGGTTCCGAACTAAACGTCGTCTTAAAATGTTTTCATTGCCTCCAGCACAGCACCGCCACTGCCGGGACAAGCTTTAAGCCTCCAACTGGTCTCTCGACGTGTATGGTAATGTACTGCATGTAAGTGTGTGTGTGTGTGTGTGTACGTAAAGGGTGAGGGTAGGACAGAGAAGAGGAAGGAAAAACCGCGCGCCCATTTGTTAGGGTATTGCTCCAGAATTCGCTAGGTATTGATGGAAGAAATAACAATAATCTACCGAGCAGAGCAGCCGGCTGATAGAAATATTCTACAGACAGCAGACGATATCGACCTATCTAGATAGTGTCGAAAATATTGTCACCATTGGGAGTCAGACCGTACGATCTCCGGGTCAGGGGCACTGCAGTGACGTCAATTCATGCCCAGGGGCCACATCCGGCGGTGTCATCATTTAATCAGAAACTCTGAAATACAGAGCATTTCACCGCTAGCAATTGCCACCCACCCATGGCTCTCACAGCTCTGTCCTCTGCCTCAACGCTCGTCGCAAGGCCAACCTCTGCGGGGAAAAGGTGGTGAGAACGACGCCCCACGGCGATCCAGGCGTGCTATTCGCACACGCGTCTCCTTTAGTTATTGATGATGTTTACCTCTACAGTTACTTCACCTTCAAGAGATCAAAGCTCACTGGAATACTGCAAAAGACACTGGAAAACCGATGCAAACTCTACTAAATCATCCATCAACATTTCGTAATTGCCCAGTACAGCCATGCATCAGCTCTCTGTATTTAGTCGCCAACACCCGTGATAAAATGCTTGAAGAAGAAAATGAAGAAATACCAGAGAAGGGCGAGATTCACATTGAGAACAACGAGGAGAAAGAGAAAAAGAAGGAAGACGAGGGAGCGAAGAAGACGGACCTAAAGGAGTAGAAGTGTAAAGTAAATAAAAGTATTATTTTTACGCCCATACACATAACATTAAACAAAATATCAACCAATAGTTTAAATTGTTGAAATTCAATATGCTCAAATAATCACCGTTGAACGTAAAAGTTCCATACAACACTGGACATCTTAGGACGAAAGTCAACTTGTACTACCAGTTGAAGTAATCTCCCACCAAAGAGCTTACTGACTCGTATATTCAGCTATTTTTTCGGACCTATTTCAAAATCTATTTATATGCATTGCCATATTGAATTCTAAAACCTCTGAAAATTTCGTTGTTATATGACAGTACTGTGCGAAGATTAAAATTTCTTTGTTACATCATTGCCACCAAGAAGACTGTTCTAGTTTTTACTTGCAAAGCAAGCCTGTTCAAAATTCCGACATAAAGAATTGGACCGAGAATTAATCCAAACGTATAATATTTTGCCTTGAATCCAGTTCATTTAATTACATTAATACAGCTACGATGAAAAATGCTTCAAAATTTTATTTGCATGTCACTTACGAACAGGAAGTGGATGGATGTTTTTAAGCAACAGTTCTAGTTCATTCCATGCCTTTACTTACATATTGCTTTTCTTTAATTGCTTAATTGCTAAGATTCATTTAATGTTATATACCAAGACTGAACTCATATGTAAATTCGGAAAGCGGACGCATGTGTGAACCCGTTTAAATTTCCGCGCAAAATGGGCGCGGTCTAGACGGTGTTGCCGACTGAGCTCAGGGAGGGGAAATAGCCCTTGCGTCAACGAGGAGAAAGTAGGAGAGGAAAAAATGACCAGAGGGCAATTGTCCTTTGTAAACTTTTGCAGTTTTCAAAAATTCAGAGTTGAAAAAAATTGCTCCTGGGCCATTGTTAGAAGCGTATTTCGCTCTATTCAAGAAAAAAATTAAGAAAATGTTTGAAGTCGTCACAAAATATTTTGTCTATATTCCAATAAAAAATAAGAAGAAACTTCTAATGCAAATGAGAATATTTTGCAGATACGTCAAATGATGCCCAACGTTTAATTTATAAGAAAGCATTAATTGTACTCAATAAATTTATATAATTCGAAACTTCACTATTTCTTCAATTGTGACTACAGATTTTCCCTATTTTTAGCAATGAGAATAACGCCTTTCTCTTCTAGCTTGTCGTCGGGCTTTTTTAAAATAGTTTTTATTATCCTTGTTCGACAAAATTATGTCTTTAAAGGGTTTTAGCTTAAATATACATTAAATAGGATTTTTGAAATTACCTTTCATCATATCTATGCAATGTTTCACAGGATATTTAAACTAACAACTTAGGATACATAGAAAGGTTTTTTCGGAAATATACATAAAACATTTGAAGTACAAAATACATTTTAAATTAAAGGATATTTTAACATATTTTACAGCGTATTTGGAAGGGTGTGGTAGGTCTTGGGAATATCTTGATTCGATTCATGGAAAAAAGATTAACTGATTTACCAAGAATGTACAGATTAGTGACTGGGCGAGATGAAAACAAAGAGTAGAAACAGGAGAAAAGTTTAATAATTCAAGTTTTAGAAGTTCTGTAGATAATTCATTTAAAATTTCATAACTTCTGATGTACCACGGAGCTTTTAAAACCTCTCATAATAATTAATTTGAAGTACTTCCAATTTTCGAAAGTTGGTTTTAGCGGTACCTCTCCAAATTTGGCAGTAAATGTCAGTAAAGTAGTCAGCAAGTAGGTCAGTAAAGGTCGTATAATGTATTTAAATAGTATTAATAATGAATCTATTGATAATTTACGCTTTTTTCTCGTCAGGTTGACTCAATAAGCAGCGGGTCACATCGGCGGCCCGCAGATAAGCGCATTTTTAAGCTTATTGATTTCCACTTGCTGCAATTCAAGATTGTTTACACACAGTTCCTATCAGGGATAATCATTCACATGTCGAAAGCAAATTACTTTTATTTGGTGTTCAATTCAGAAGATACTTAGATTACAATTTGATTCAAGATCTTTTATGGTTGTAATAGTTTAAGAGGATTTGAGTAGTGGAGTTTTAGCAAATTTGATAATATTTTTGGATAGTGGTGAAAATATTCTTCAGGAGTATTTGTATGTCTTGCCTAGTTGGGATGTCTTGGCGGCAGATGCGTCGGGTAGTCTTTCGTAGACTTTTTGGATGTTTTAAGTATGTAGTCGTGCAGAAGTTCAATTTTTAAGTCTCTGCCTAATTTTTGGTTACTAAATCACCATGGGGTTTTGGTAATTTTTATTAAACAGTTATTTTTTAATATTAGTAATTTATTTAATGTAGCAGTGTGCAGCTTTTGCCCCTACAGGGCATGCGTAAGATAGCGATGGTCTTATTATTGATTTGAAACGTTTTTGTCACATTGTATCCGAAGAAGTGATTTGTGATAGAGTATGGGATAGAGTTTAAATATTTCTGCACGTGATTTAATAAGTGTCGAGATAAGGACTGAACGAGAGCAAGTCCACGTGAGCACTGTTTTGCCTGACTTCGTGGCAGGTGAAGACAGTTTTCTGAGACCTTAGGTGTCCGCTGCCGGAGTCACCACATACTTGGCTGTCTGGGAAACGCTGCGTCCTAGGCACAGGTGCCGAAGTTTCGTCCGCCATTCTGCGGCCTTCGAGAGAATTTCGCCCCGAGGAAGGTCGCACAATGGCGGCCGAAACGTTGGCGCGTGTACCCGGGACGCGGCGTCTCCCGGACCGCCAAGTAGGGGGAGACAGCTTGCTTTCAGACTGACTGCTCCGCCGATTGCTATATGTGGAAAGATAGGATGAGCGACGTGAGATAACTGTAGCAAGAGCTTGAAGGCCTTGCGCTGAGAATTTCGTCTACTTGACGTACAGTTTATTACGTCAAATAATCACGTCAATATAGCTGGAGTGCTTGATAGACCGCTATTTGCTATTTAACAATCCTTTGATTACGAGTTGATGTCGCTCGTTTACCCGTGATTGTTTATGTAAATAGAAAAGTGCAATCTCCAAATATAAAAGAAAATAGCATGATTACGAGTTCTACAGCTCGTTCATAATACAAAGAGAAGGTTATAAAACTGCATACAACCCAGCAGTGCAGGCAATAAACACTCACTTACCACATGAAGCGTGTGAGCGAGCGAAAGGGAATGTTTGCTTGTGATCAGGCAGGGCTTTCAATTATACGCTAACTAGTTGGCACATGCCGTTTTTTACTACACTACTAATAAACAAATTTAAATGTCAAATCAAACATCACCATCACCATGTATCTTAATGGAACTGTTTGCATTTTCTCATTTTTAATTTTCATATTATTTTTTATTTGTTGATAATTTATCTCCAGTATGGCACGTTTTACTATCATTATCACTATCATCAATATTGTCAATATTGTTGATATCGATTTTATCCTTGTCGTTATGAGGATTATTGTATTCTGAGAAATTATATTGTACAGCTAATACATTTTATAATCTTACTTTTGTTAAAGTGTTATAACTAAACCTTTCCTAATGAATAAAATCCATGAAATTAAAATTAAAATATTGCAATATTATGAAATTGGGTAAATATTTCCTATAAATAAGGTTTTAATCCTCATTGATGAGAGTATTATTTTCTACAAACATTTTAGATTTTAAGTAACCGGAAAATAACTTTATTTTCATTTTCTGGTGCCTTAGGCCGCACTTCAATCGGGCCTTGTATTACACCTTTCTAAAACGCGACCGTATCCTAGTGTTAGGGGTGCATGAAATAGTTCAAAGTTGGCGCGCGCACAACTGGGCAGCGCGTGCGGGGTAAGTTCGCGTGGCAGCGGACGCAGCCACTGTGATGACTGGGGATTGCGAGTCTTTGGTGATGACTTCGCCACGAGTGTATATGGAGCATCGGACGACGGAGATCGCAGTAGGATTTTTGGATAGTACTTTGGGTATTGTGGATCATTATGATGATTTTGCCTACGCTGACCTATGCCTCGATAAATTGTATTTCTGTTTGGATCCTGGTAACTTTGGCTTGAACTTAAATCTCCTGGCGACGACAACCGTCCATATAGTGATGGACATCTGGCGATACGGTAGTAAGAATTTGTTATTGGTACGATTGAGATCTATAGTTTGTATTAATAGAATAAACTTTCACTTATCTACTTCTTGGTGTATTTTTTTCTTGACCTAACACATAGCCGACTGTTCGATGATAGCCGACTGTTGTGATAACCCGACCGCATGCGCGCTGTTGGTTTGGAGGGTTGTGGGTGCGTTTTTAAAAGGCTTGACCACACGTCTATCACATCACAACACTGTCCTCACGATGTTGCGCGACAGTATGTGCGTGCGTAGTATATACGGCTCAACGGTGGTGGTTTACTGCAACAGTGGTGTACTGCAGTAGGTGAGCATTTATGAGTTTGGAGACGAAGGGGACGGTCCCTGTAATTGCATGCGACTAGCATACTTTTTTGTATTCTTTTATATTTTGTGACGCAGTAGGATTCATTTAATTTATATTACCTTCTTGTAATTCTATATATATATACGTATGAATGCTGTGTTTAGAGGAAACTGAAATGAAATGGATAATCAGCTTTGATCTGAATTATTTTTAAAAAATAGATAAGATTTATATTTAATTTTATGGCATTTTATGAAACTTCACAATGATGAACAATATAACATAAATAAGTTACCCAATAATGCGCTATGTATATTCATTCTATAGAAATTTGAAGAAAAATAGGGTGGAAAATGAATACATTGCTCACGCGAAAAAGCAATCCGTATACCAGTATATCATGTTATGTAAGATATGGTAATTCTTATTGGAAGGATTTCTCGATAATCGATTCAAATAAAGTTTTTCGCTGTATTTCCAGGTAAAATCTTCTTCCTCACCATCATTCAAATGTTTTTTGAAAATTCAGTCTTATTGTCTTGTTTTCAGCAACATATGCATACATTGTTAACATTATTTTATTCTGAGAAATTAAAAAGTGTTTTTGTACAAATTTCCAGCTACTTTTCCTCCTCTCGTAGCACGGCAACTCAGTATGAGTATTCTTGGTGTGACCTAGGCGTACTCGTTACGTTGCCAGGATCTTTTTGTATAATGAGTGGGCCATGTGAGGTTCAAGGATCAGCTCATCACTTAGCCCTAAGGATTGTTGTGATTATAGAATGTAGGAAGGAAGGATCGTGTGCGGACCGTGACCAATAATTGCGTACTGCTTCGTCATCCCCCTGGAATTGATCGGAAGAAACCACGGAAACAACCGACCGCAGCAGCCGGCTTCAAGAATTCTCGTCCTTAGATCGGGAGAGGTGGCTCAAGGCATCTGCAGTTCACCTGGCCAGGAGGTCCTATGTTCCAGTCCCGACAGTGACAGGGTTAGCGACACTAGCTAGAGAGCAAGGTCGAATTCTGTCGCTGTCTGGAGACGAATTATAGTGGCCGGCTGCTCTGATCGGTAGTTTTACGAAATTTCTCAACACCCGATGAATGCCGGAGCAGTACCTTAACAAACAAGCCATGGAACGCGCACGATCGTTCCTAACTCTTCCTTATCCTGTCCTCGCCGCCTTACTTAGTACGCCGAATAACGCTGAATACGCTGAATAACACCGAATAACGCACACGAGAAAGTAATTTACTACATGAGAGAGAGAGAGAGAGAGTGAGAGAGTACTAAGATTTCCTCTTTTCGTTATCTGGACCCAGAAAATTGTTTTCGGTCAATTTATTTACTATTAAGTGACTCCGGGAGTACCAACGAGAGTAATTAAAATTACCATACGTGTAATGCATATTAGATGCCGGGAGATGGCGGTGTTCCTTCGCTGGAACATGTCAATGGGAGAAAACAAATCATCGGGAGAGATGATTTCGGGCATCAACTTCTGTCACTGCAGTGCCTCTGACCGGGAAGTCCTAGGATAGATTCCCAACAGTTGTAATTTCGAGTGTCTGAAAGTGGAGGACGAGGAGCAGTTGGGAAGGCAGTTACGATCAATTAATGTGAGGGGAGAAGTGAATTTTGATGAAAGAACTGCGGTGAATGACATGCATTTAATTTATGAACGTATGAACTATATTCAAATTTCACGAAAGCCCAAATCGTGAATAGACCGCTTAAGAAGATTGTTGGTGCGACAGACGAGGCGAAGCGGAAGAAGCCCGGAAGAGGACGTGGTAAGACAACGGCTGAACGGGGACGAGGACGGGGACGAGGACGAGGACGAGGACGGGGACGGGGACGGGGACGAGGACGAGGACGAGGACGGGGACGAGGACGAGGACGAGGACGAGGACAGGGACGGGGACGAGGACGAGGACGAGGACGGGGACGGGGTCGGGGACGGGGTCGGGGTCGGGGACGGGGACGGGGACGGGGACGGGGACGGGGTCGAGGACGGGGTCGAGGACGGGGACCGGGACGGGGTCGAGGACGGGGACGGGGACGGGGTCGGGGACGGGGTCGAGGACGAGGACTAGGACGGGGACGAGGACGAGAACGGGGTCGAGGACGAGGACGGGAGACCATGCACGGTGGTGCCAAAAGCGACGCGGGAAGATTCACGGCGGCCCGGAGTGGATGCCTGACCTTACGCACAGCAGCTGTGTGTTCGAGGAGGCGACAGCGCGGTGCGCGCGACCTTCGCAGCAGTCCCGGCGGCCGGCGCATGAAGACGGCGAATGTTGAGAATCGCAAAGCTTTTATTCTAGGTTTAGCGAAAGAGAAACTGTGAAAAGGCGCCAGAATTGGTAAAAAGAATTGGCAAGGGAAACAGCCCATAAAGTGTATGTTGTCATTGGATCTGATTTCTAAGTTCAAAGTCACAAACCAAGAGAAAGTAAAATCAAAGGTTAAATTTTATTTACATGTAATGTTTTTGTTCTCAAACTAATAATGGGATTTTGGATGGGAAAATTTATTAAAGCTGATGATGAAGAAAGAGTAATATGTGTTGTAAATAATTTTTTGGAAGAATTGAGTAACATTAAACATGATATTCTAGGGTAAATTCAAAATAAGAGGTATCATTGAACGAATTTGCATGCAATCCCATTTTAGAAGCTTTGAAAACAACTTTACATAAAATAGTTTTTAAAAGGTATTTGAAACGAATGATTCAGTATGTGTTGAGTATCATTTATGTGTTTTCTATTCTTTGAGTATTGAATAAATCCCCACTTTTCCCTGCACCTTGCAACCCTGCACCTTTCAGGTTCACCAAATATTATGGATAGTAATTGTGCCGCGGTTTCCCCTATCAATACCAGACAAACGCAGGAGCAGTACCCCAACAAACGGGCACGGACCGCATGCAATCGTCTTTTTCATCGTCATCCTTTCTCCCCTTCCTCACAGACACACACATACATGTACCGCACTATCACACCTGAGAGCTGGTCTCAGCTGGGCTGGTGCCCTGTTTTGGGAGAGGTGGGGGGGGGCGGGGCTCCGGCAGCCCAAGTGGAGTTCTGCGCGGATTATCACGTTCGATTCATTGACTGATTCATTAGAGATTCGGGGCGCGTCAACTCCTAAGGTCATTAGTCCTGTAAATATAGCGCATGTTTTATCGCGAGAAGTGACAGTGATCTTCCTCCGTGAGGCGATGGGATTTGGGGCCCACCTACAGTCGGAGCGGGATTTTTCTCAACCAGGTATATCCACCAGCGGGGCACCGTCCCCGCCGTGACAAGTCCTAAGCTCCCGACCGGTCTGCCGGCATGTGTAGAAGTGTAGTACTTGTTAGTGTGTGTGTGTGTGTGTGTGTGTGTACGTAAGGGGTGAGGTTACAGCAAGGAAGGGGGTGGAAAGATCCCGCACGGTCCGTGGCCCTTTTGTAAGGTTACTGCTCCGACATAAGCCTGGTATTGACCGAAGAAACCACGGAAAACTACCGACCAGAGCAGCCGGTCGCTAGAAGTCTCTTCCAGACAGCGACTGAACTCGACCTAGCTATCTAGTCATTGTCGAAAATCCTGCCACTGTTGGGAATCTAACCTAGGACTTCCCGGTCAGAGGCACTGCAGTGACAGCAGTTGATGCCCGAAATCATCTCTCCCGATATATCATGTTCCAGCGGAGGAACACCGCCATCTCCCGGGATCTAATATGCATTACACGTATGGTAATTATAATTACTCTCGTTGTTTCTCCAGGAGTCACTAAATAATAAATAAATTGACCGAAAACAATTTTCTGATAACTGACAGATAACGTAAAGGGGAAATCTTAGTACTCTCTCTCATGTAGTAAATTACTTTCTTGTGTGCATTAGGTAGTCAGAATCCACGTTTGAGAGTCCCTGATTACGAAAAAATGTTTTTTCTCAAAAACTCAAAAACGTATTACTGGCCGTCTCTGAACAATTCTAGCTCCTAAAACCGCACAGAGCATTTTCATTAAGAGAGATATTCCCAGAATCTTCAGCACAGTTGTTTACACTTATTCACATGTACCGTCGTATTTGCTCTCCGGCGAGGTGAAATGATGAACGGTTCGTTTGGGGTCCTCTTCATTATTGCCATTCGGATGTGTATATACTCGACCAGCTATAGCTCCCTCCGCTCCCTAAAGGCGAAATGAAATTGCTCTTTGCTCTAGAATTGGCGTTGTGGACGACCCTGGATTAGGCACAAAAAACACTGAAAGAACTTGAGATAGTGCAAATAACATCAGTACATAGGTGATGCGAAACAAATTCTATTTGAAAAAAATAGCGACTAGGAAGTTGCAGGGGCCTTCTTTCGCGGGATAACGAGCAGGAACTTTAGTAAAAAATTATTTCAGAAACAATCAATAAAAACCACTCAAATGACGTTGAGCAACCGCTATTCGTTCAAATGGGCACTCTCTACAGATGAGTCTTCCAGCCGTTTGGCAACAACGGTGGCCAGCCACCGGTCATCACTCTGGATGCAATGCACGCCTCCATCTGACTGCTCACACACTTCTCCGAATCACCCTTTTGCACTCTCGCGCTGCACTCCTCCCCTCCCATCCCCCCCTCCCCCCCCCCTTCCCATTTCGCACGTCGCTCGCGTCCTTTCACCCTCTTCCCACCCGCCATGTGGCTTCGCACTTTCATCTAGCTTTGTCGGCGGCCTGTCCAACGATCCGCCATCAACCGTCCCGCCTTGTCACCCCCTTTCCCCCTCCCCCTTTCCGCCCCTTCTGCTCGCCGTCCACTGCCCATCGCGTCGGTCACGCGCGACCTATTAATGATTCACAAAAGTCCAAAGTGCGCTACATTGAAACATGTCATCTAATATGAATACTACGGACCATAGAGCGTGTGGTCGTATTGACTGGAAGCCTAATGCACTGAACCTCGGTACCAACAAAGGGGATTCGGTAATATTAATAAGTAACGACAATGTCATGTTTTTTATATGAGCTTCGTCGATTGCAATCGAGGATAAGATCGTGACACAAAAAATGAAGTTGAATTTCGAATCTATGTGTTTGAAAACAATATTATTTTACAGTTCTCACTTTCCATTCCAATTTGCGATAGAGATTTAGAGATATCAGTTTAAATCAATCATCCACCAATGACTTGGTTGTTTCAGTCGATGTCTTTTAGTATTTAATGTTAAAGAAAACTTTGTGAAAGTAATGAAAACCACAATTACATTTTATTTATTACTTGTAAAATCTTATAACCTGACTAGTTTCGGGGAGACTTTCCTCCATGATTGGTGCTACACCAAAGGCATCAATTTCAAAATAAATACGGAACATATTAAAGGATCTAAATAATGGAATACGAAATGTAAAGTAAAGGACGGAAATGTAAAGGAAAATGAAAAGGACTATTACTAGACTATAGTACTAACGTTTACATAGTTAAAGTGGACAATGGAATATTGACAATATGAACAATGGACAATGGAATAAGACAATATGAACAATGGACAATGGAATAAGACAATAAAACCAATAGGTCTGCAATTGCCCAACCGCCAGAGGTCAGGTGTTGGTGGATGGAAAGGAAGTGAAGAGATTCAAAATAAAGCTAATTTTTAAGTTTGTTCATCTATACAAGTTTTGAAAAGGTACTTAAACCATTTCGTGATTTCTAAATTTTGCAATTTTTTTTATCTTTTGTTTTGTATATTGGACTTTGAAATTTGTTTAGGTAAAGAAAATGATTTTGCTGGATTAGATGTGAGGCAAAGGTTGAGTTGGCCTGACATTATTTCCAAGGTCTTAAATGCTTCTTAACTCTGAATATTCTCCCACGTTGGCCTACATAAGCTGCATTACAATCATTATAATTTACGTAATCATCAGTATAGGTTAACAGGACAGAAACGTTTTGTAATAATCAAAAGAGTTAATAGGAAAACTTTTTTATTAAAAAAATATTTTCTATGGATATGTTGTTTGTCTATTAATTCTGGATTATAACTATCGTTATAGCTATTGTTCTTGGTAAACGAGATCTATTCGAAAAAATCATTTTTAGACATAGAGGCCATGAATTGCCTATAAAACCAATAATGGAAGATTGAAATTTTGTGTTGCAGTGTTCCATTACAATCAAAAGAAGTAATTAAATCAGTTGAATGTGTTTTGTAAATATTTTGAATTCTATTTCAAATCAGTATGAAATTCGAAGTATTGATTTCATATTAAGGAATAGACTGCACTGATAAAGAAATGTCGAGTTTCAATATTGATCATAAAACACAAGTAGCAAACTGATAGACCCACAAGCGGACAGCCGGTCATATGGAGATGGGCGCACGGAAGGCCGGACGTACGTGCGTTCACACATGGGCGGAGACGAAAGGACGGATTATTACAAACGGACGCACGGATCATTTATTAGTTTTGGTACTTATCTTCTAAATCGTACTTTCCACTTCGTTATTCGAACTTTACAATCTCGAATAAAGTGTAAAGGCGTAATACAAAGGCTCAAATAGACTCAAAGGCTATTTTCTTAGATTGGATTGAATGAGTTAATACGTGTATGATCACCGTGTCCCTAGTAACATGACGTCCATTATTAAGTAAATTAAAAAAAGGACAACTCATAGTAAATTAAACGATATCATGGAAGAAAGTTCTCATATTTATATAAAAATTAAATATACGGACGAAAAAATATTTATAATAATTATAACCACATTATTCTCTTGAGTGGTTTTCAATTCACACCGGCAAAAAAGAAATGAAGAGAGAACTGTCTACACCATCTGCGCTTCGAAAAGTATTGCCCTACGTTTCGCTAAAAAAAAGGGAAGGGAGCAATTACAATATAAATGACGCGCATCTAAAAATCAATATACTCAATGAAAGCTTTTTCTACTTCTCATAAATCCGACTGCGAGGGTGAAGGAACTTTCATGACATTTGAGATTAATTAACAATATGTCATTTCCCGGAACAACACGCCGACATAACGAAGGAGATGAGATCGATAATCAGATGACGCACAGAAACAGCGTCTCAAAGACTGACGCACGAGATGGCATCCGGGCCCGATAAGTTCATCTCCGAGGGGCTCTTTGTGATAATACAGGACGTAATCTTGTTTAAACCCGATCTCCAAACAATCTTTTTCATTTCGTATCCGCACTCAATAATATCCGAAAATTTCGGACGTCGAGAACACGCTGATTTCACACCATACACGATCAACCTCGCAAATTTAAATGGGTCGGTCGAGGCCGAGGGATGGGTTCTGATTACATGTTGACGAAGCCACGTAGCCAATAAATTACCATTATATATATATATATATATATATATATATATATATATATATATATATAAAAGATAGAGTATTTTGGCTATTATAATTGCAGGTGAGAACAATTACTCGAATGTTTTATCGCTGGAAACGTTAAATATTGGAGTCTGCGAGAATATGAGTTACTAACTTGGCGTACATTCCCAGTGAAACACGTTATTGATTAAATAATGAAAAGAGATGGGAGAGAGCTTTTAAACTTGAACGTTATGTTGTTATTCCAGATGTGTTTTATGTACTTCACCACTCGCTACACGGGAATAAAATAGATTACTTTTCACATTTGGGGATTATGTTTAATTTTGCTTTTTCAATCAAGCATAATACTTCACAGGAAGAAAAATTAAACTCTATACGTGATCTCATCTCTTTAATACTGTTTAGTTGCCCTTAAGCCTTAAAATTATTTCTTGTAATTTTGTAAATATTACTCACGAGACGTCATTACTGTTTCTTGTCTTCGATGTGTACTGCGATATTCTTCAATCACATCCAGAATTATATTTACGAATACTGGCAAGAGATATTTTATGCCACAACACATTTACAAGTTATCTTCATTCCTATACATCAGATCATTGCAATTTAGTTATATTACATTGCTTCTGTGTAAAGTCCAGGTTCTTGAACCACCCGCGCTGACTGGGAGGTCCTACGGTTCGAGTCCCAACGATGGCAGTTTTACAACACTGGTTCCTCTAGGTCGAATTTAGCCAATGCGTGGAGAACAATTCTAGCTCTCGACTTCTCTCATCGGTAGTTCTGCGTGATTTCACCATTGGATACCAGTTAAATGCGGGAACATACCCTTCAGAAATGGGGAATGGACCGCGTACGAACTGTCCTTTCTAATCCTTATTCTTATGCAATTACACACACTTATATTTACATGCACTACACTACTACATATTTCGGGAGACCAATTGGATCTTTAATGGATGTCCCGGAGGGGCAGGGGTTCTTTTGGAGATTTACTTTGAGAGGGAAAATCCCCACAAACCGACGTGTAGAACGGCGTCGGATACCACCCCCTCTCGAGGTATAATATGAAATGCCCTTACGGGAATAATGACCTAAGTAGTTGACGCACCCGAAAACCTAAATATTCATTCACTCGAGTTACGTCGGGTCTACCCTAACATGTTAAATTCTCGAATTGAAAGTCTCAGTGTACTACAATCGAAATTATTATTTTACTTTTGATTGATTTTTGTAAATGTTGAAATCTGTGTCGCTATAACAATTCTAACTTTTATATAATTGGCTTTGAATAAAGTCTTATACAAATTACCACTTTGCCATGTTTATCTTGATCCCAGGTCTCACCGGTCACTGCTGTTCCGTAACCAAGTTCAAAATGTATATTTTTTAAAAAATTTATTTGCAACATTGACATAATTTTAATGCTAAAAATATTAAAATTTCGGTTAAATATATTTTTTAATTATTCATTTTAGCTTTGCATTGTTATTAGTATCAATTGCATTAAAATATAATACAAAAGACCAATTGTTTTTGTCGTCTTTCATAATCGTCAATATGGCTTTCTGATAGGTTGGAATATTTCTCAATTGTAATGTTTCTGTTTTCAACGTAAAAAAATTGTATACTGTCATATCAAAATTATAAGTAACTATGACAAATATGGCAATAATGTTGCCGAGATGGTATCAATTCGTTTTAAACTCGTTTAATAAAGTTCACTTTCTAGGTATTTCAAATTAATTTCAACCTTACAGAAAATAGAATTCTTTCAAAATCTATCAATAGAGATAAACAGTGCACATTACGTGTATGAATAACAATATACTGAATAAAACAAACTGAAGCATTTGTGTGTACGAATGCGTTATTTAATGTAATTTACGTTTGGGCTTTTAATAAAAATAATTTTTGGCTTGCGTGAGTACACGAATCTGATGGGTTATGTACGCAAAGCAATCTCGTTAAAAATTCACATGCCGAAGAGAAATGTCGATGGCCTGGATTGAAATCCCTGTCTTTTCGGG
The DNA here is from genome assembly GCA_038098605.1 of Gryllus longicercus. Taxonomy (NCBI): domain Eukaryota; kingdom Metazoa; phylum Arthropoda; class Insecta; order Orthoptera; family Gryllidae; genus Gryllus; species Gryllus longicercus. The sequence goes on from JAZDUA010000212.1 coordinate 983,904, forward strand.
ACCCAGGTAGTTAGTGTGGTGCATGATTCAGGAGGCTCGACCACAGATACTTGAGAGTACATCAGGCCCATAACTTCCTTAGTCACGTCACTGAATGAGCATTGCATCGTCACAAGAACAAGTTCAATACCGATTGAGCAGCGTCTGAGAGTTCGAGGGGACCACCAGATAGGAGAATGGTGTTCGATTACCGATTCCGTCAAATCAGATTAGCATTTCTATCGGAAATGCCATCACCCGCTGTGCGCAAATGCAGCTTTCACACATTTGGGATGCGCTCGCCCATCTCCCCTTTCCGAATTTTCAGACTCGGAGCTATCACTTTTTATAAGTAAACAAACAATTCGACTCTATTCTGGCAACTTCTATACATGCGGAAAACATCGCTGGAAAAATAACCCTAAAACTTCACCCACAGCAAATTCACAAGAAAGAGTCTAATATTTTTAATAATATATCTATTGGTACTCTTTGTAATTGTATGCTAAATTTTATACAAGCAATTACTAATCACACATCTTAGATATCAATGTAATTCTTAGGCATATAAATAACCCATTGTTGGGTAATGAGCAAAAAAGTACAGATATCATATATTTAAAAAACTTCTTTTATAAAACGATCGAAATAAAGTATGAAAATGCTGAAACAACTAGTACGTCAATTAATCTACGTTTCTATTATCGATTATCTATTTTTCTCTTCTACAGTTTTGGTATATTTTTTTTATTTATGTACCGTGCTTCCTTTCCATAATGCTGAGATCAGTTAATTTCATCTCTTTATATAATTGTCCTGACTTCAAACTTATTTCGTAAAATGAGCTAAGGTCAACTAATTGTAGGATTAGGCTATACACACGCCTTCAACAAGATAAACATTATCAATATATGGGGTTAGACTGCGCACCATTTTCGGAAACAAATTCATGTCATTGTAGACGTAAAATTGTTGATACAATTTCAATAGGAACACCCTCCGATGAAACCATTTACTTCTACATTATCTCAACCAACATGATATATTTTTAAATTAAGATATCATATCTAATCTCCATTAAGCAAATCAACTTCACTGCGACAATTCTTATTAATCGTTCTGAGCTCAAAACTCACACCCACCCTTCTCTCATTTAGCTCCGAGTCCCAGAGGGTACAAACGTCCTGGTTTAAGGGTCGTCGAGAAGAGAAGGTGCACGAGGAAGACAATCAGAAGGCGTTCAATAGTGTCAGCAAAACGATTTTAAAACTTTCCCTCTCCTAAAGGAAGCGCGGGGGCGGCGAGGAACGTCGCCTGATAGTTCCTCGGGGAGCGACAATCATCTGCTTCTCAGCACCTATTAGTGATAACGCGCGGCGGGGCGGCGGGGCGCCGAGACGCTTCGTAATAAGGGTCGCCGATACGCTCCGGGCAACGAGCAGCGGGAGGAGGGGAGGCTTGAGAAATGGGACAAGAGGGTCGGAGGGGACGCGAAGGAAGAGGGGGAGGGGGAGCAGTAGGAAGACACAGGGAAGAGGACAAGGACAAGGACACACGTAGGACCAAGAGTAAAAAGGGTGTGAGACTTAGGTAATTAGGTAATAAGGCGGTGGGTAGGTTAGGCTGGAGAAAGAGGCGTGGTTAGATAATAATCAGAAGAGCTATGTGCAATGGGCGAGGCACGGTGGGAAGGAAATGGTAGTGTTACGGAAAGTAGGAATAATGGGGACAGGTTATGATGGAATGCACGTGAAAACAACATAAGTGCGGGCGACAGAGGGAAGGGAGCAGGATGAGCACGTATGAAACCAGCAAAGGTGTCACGGGAACTGGGAAGGGATGATAAACGGCTTGCGCAGGGAGGGAGAGCAGATGGTGTAACAGCAGGGGTAGGACGAGTTGAATATATCTGAAGAGAACTGGGCGGAGATACACCGCAAACCAGAGAGGTACGAGACAGAACACGTCAGAGAAAAATGGGGAAGAGGAGAGACCGTGCAAGGGGGAAAAATGGATTGTATGGACAGGGTAAGAAAGAGTGACGGGTCCGCACAGGACGAAAGAGAGACAACGTATTAGAACAAAACAGGATAGAGAGGGACAGGGGGTGCCAGGACTGAAAAGGACAGGTCAAACTAGAGAAGGTCGAGAGAGGATTGTGAGGGACAGAGCAGGATATGAACGAGACAACGCAGAGAGAAACGAATCGCCACAGAGAAGGACGAGACGACTCGGAGAGGGACGAAACGATTCAGATAAAAGCGGGACGGGCGAAAGAGAGGCGCGACATGGCGGGACAAAACGAGGCACGGCAGGGCCCAGCGGGGCGGAGCCGGGCGAGGCCGGGCAGGGCGCGTCGTGCCGGGGCGGGCGGAGCGCGGAGGCAACGGATGGGCGGGTTAAGCAGGTACGAGTTAAGCGTGGGTTTCGAGGGCTGCGCGCGGGCGGTGGGGCGAGGGGGTTTCGGTGGCGCTCGAGCGGGCGGGCGGGCGCAGGGGGCGGGCGCAGGGGGCGGGCGCAGGGGGGCGGGCCGCAGGTGCTCCGCCGAGCGGCCTGTTCGCGGCGCGGTGAGAGGCTGCGACCCGCCGCCGAGTGCCAATATAAGGCGAGGCCGACGCCGCCGAAGGCTGCGACGCCCGGTCGAGAGCATTCCCCAGCGGCGGGGAGGCGGGCGCGGCGGCGGCGGTGAAAGTGGTTGAGAGTGCAATGGAAGTCGGTGGAGCGGGAGGAGGGGGACGATCAGGGTATTGGAAGCGGTGACGGTGACACGCGGCGCAGAGATGCGGCTAAAAGGGTAAAGAAATGACGGGTTTGAGGAAGGCCTAGTAAACCACGGCTACAAGGCATACATGACGGAAAAAGCGGGCAGGTGAATTGTGTAAGACGTACTGTGGGGGTAGCAAAAAAGATAAAAAATGCTTTGTCAAAGATCACCAGCAGAACTAGAAGCCCAACAAAGGACGAGCTCGTGACGTGAGGGTATACACCTGAGTAATGCATGGCAAAGGATGGAGGAAGTCAGAAAGGACTGGCGAGGTGTGAAGGGCTATGCTAGGGCTGCAACACAGTTGGGAGAGCGAGGTAAGCAAGTGGCACTGTAGTAAGGTGGTCAGAATTCAGAGACGAAAGAGGTGTACGGAGAGACAACGATAAGAGGTATTTCACGACGGCGGAGTTGCCTGGCGGCGAGGGACTAGTTTGGATGCTGTGTGATGTTGGTAAAGGGCGACGTCTTGACGTACTTAAGTACCGGCAGAGGGCATCAACTGATGTTACTGTTGTTACTCAGACCGTGAGGCCCCAGAGTTCAAGTCCCGGCAGTGTTTCGACTAGCTAAATAGCTACGCCGACTTCATCAGCTGTGTAGAGGGGAAATCGAGCGGCAGGCTGCTTTTATCGGTAGTTTTCCGTATTTTCTCCGATCACCACCAAACGCATACCGGTACAGTATGAACCGTGCGATAACTATTCATCCTCAATACGGGAGATACTTGGCGAGGAAAACCCCGCAAGCCGACGTGTAGGTTGGAACCTGATCTCACCATCCAGTGGAGGAAGAACACTGCCACCTTCCGTTATATCAGCATACACCGGAACAAATACGTACGAGACAAATTACCATACCCGTTGATGCATTTTGAATCACGCAATAATCAATCAATCAAACTAGGTGAGGTGGTAGGACGCAGAGGATGCCGACCGTAGAGTAGTGGCGGTGACGGGCAGTATTTTGGGTGCGTTCACGCCGGTCTATATATGATGGCGGGGAGAAATGGTTGGCGCCGAGACATGGATGTTCAGGCGGGGTCAAAGCGTGGAGGTTAGTTGGCGAGATGTGAGCAGCGCGTTGTGACGACGGGGGGTCGTGTCTGGGTGGCGCTGTGTTGGGCGCCTCGTCATCGGCCGGGGCTCCCAGGGCTGCTGCGGGGCGCGGCCACTGGGCGGCCGGGGAGCGTATGTTTGTCTACTCGAGAGAAGCTTCTCGGGGCCCGACGCGCTTCCGACAGGTCGTGAAGAGCGCCTCGTCGGCAACCCCCTCCCCTCCCCCTCCCTCCCCCTCCATCCCCCTCCCCCCCTCTCCTCCGCACGCCCCGCCTCTCCTCCCGCACGCTCCGCCACCTCCACCTCGCCCCGCGCTCATATCCGCGCACCGTCGCTGCCGCCACTCTGAAAGCTCCCCGCTCACTTGAGGGGCGTCTGTTGGCGCTCTCCGGGGCCGCCGCCTACGCCTCCCTGCGTCGGCCCCGCCCCCTTCTCCCCCCCCCCCAGGGTTCTCACCGTCCCTTCCGACTGCGCCGCCACCTGCAGACCCTCCGCTCTCCGTTCACGTCGCCAGGAACAGGTGCTGGGAATTACGTATCCCGCCGCTTTGTATGCATGTAATGCATACAATATTTACTTCTAATACAACTCCACGAGAAGCGCGGGCGGCAACTCCTAGAAACTCGCCGGGAAATTATCATAGTTCCCGCTTATCGGAGAAACGGCTCGGGAATCCGCCACGCGTCTGGCGGCGCGTGGGAAAGGGTGAAAGCAGGTGATATTTCCGTCGCGTGTATTATTCCGAATGGCGACGCAGCCGCTGCCGAGCGGCAATTTGCTGTTTATGAGCGCCGCCAGATGCAATTCCACTACGTGCGCTTCGCGGTTCCACACAGCAGAATGAAAAATACCATTTTTTAGAGTACAACGTCTCTGCTGTATTGGTCTACAGTATGTCAGAAACAATAACACGCCTGTATGGAAACATAATGGACGTAATCGATTTTAGAATACATTCCTCCATTTTATAAATCAATTTAAATTATATTTAATGTACACCATTATGTACACCTTATCATAGGAAAATCTGAATATGAAATTCAAATAGCAGTCCACAAGTTAAGTCAGGTTGCTAATGAGTATGGTATGAAAATCTCACCAAGTAAAACAAAAGTGATGGCATTTAAAGGACTTGAACCTTTAAGAGCAAAGATAGTTATATATGACCAAATAATTGAACAAGTAAATGAATTTAAATATCTTGGATATCATTTTAATTATATAAAATCAAGGGATATGGAAATAAAGCTGAACAACTTCACATATTTCTGTGGAACGTTACAGCGAACTCTACATCATAATGCGCAAAAGGAAACTCTTCTCAGATTTTACAAAGTTATTGCTTTGCCATTACTACTTTATGGAAGTGAGAGCTGGACATTAACATCAGATCAGCTGCGCCGAATTGAATCTGCAGAAATGAGATTTCTTCGTTTTGTGGCAGGATATTCACTATTAGACCACAAAAAAAGTGTAGATATCAGAGAAGAACTAAATGTTGAACCGGTTATAGATACCATAAAGAAATATCGAGAAAACTGGAAAGGTCATGTCCTGAGAATGCCAGAACATAGAATAAGTAAAACTATTCTTCAATATGTACCTAAAGGAAAAAGAAGTGTAGGACGTCCCTTGAAGAGATGGCATGAACAATTCTGAGACGGAACAGACCAAGAGGTCTAATCCTTGCTGTCGATGATGATGATGTACACCATTATCTCCTGTACAAGAAATATATCTCCATATACAATGCGTTTTGTGTATTTTCTTGCTTTATCATTCTTAATGATGTGTGTGTGTGTGTGTGGAATGACATAATATGTGCTACACAGTAGAACTTGCATAACAAAGAGAATTAAAGGGAGAAACGTATATCGAGGACCTAAATGTTGCGCATGGAAAGTTTGAAAATTGCCGATATTAAGAATTCTTCTCTTTGAAACACTTTTGATAGATCTGCATTATTTACCTTGATCAGCCTGACCTTTCCAATCACTCGATCGGCCTGAACTTTCACTTGTCGGGTTGGGTCAGCGTATAGGTGAAAGATCGACCTGGCGATCGGTAGGAAGTTGCATGTACGTAAGGTATGCAGTCATCTTTTATGCAGATTCACGTGTTGTGATGACGTGCGCTTCAAACGCTTGTGACGATTTCAGCGGTTACCATTCTGGTCGAAAATGAGGCTCCCCCAAGCCCGTATCCCAAAACTGCTTTATGGGGATGTACGTGTAGGACCTTTGCTATATTACTTCGAAGCCATTTTTCCATTGCTTTTGTAATATACAAATATTTAATAATTTTATAATAATGCATGAACAATACATAATTAGTAAACAATTTATATACTTATTTATACGTACAAATATCGAGGGCCAAACGTAGTACAACACACATTCTGTAGCTCACCACCTTGGATCAGCCTTTACTCAGTTTTAAAGGAGAAGAGCAATGAATGCCATCTATGTTTGAACTCGACTAAATGACCTCATCGGGCGTGGAGAATTCCTTAGCACTGAACCATTGGTATTGGTTTGCTTGATTGCCTTCAACAACCAATTAACTGTGTAATACGATAAAATATTGAATGGAATTATTACGTTGTTCACTAGAGAGAAAATTGATCGAGATATTTTGAATCTTTTTATATCTTTCGCGAGTACTTAACAAGGTCGTTGCAAACGAATCACAACAAAACCTAGTGAACACAATTTTTTCTACACTTGTATATAAAACAAGTCTATAAAATTTTTCCTTTCAATTCTTTTTGTCTGTAAACCATGCGCTATACATGACGCTCGCATTCATTGTTAATACGCTACATGACACTCGCATCCACTACGTTAAAATCGATCATTTGCGGAGTGAATCTGTGGAAGCAAATATTATAAAATTATAATCCAAGAGAGCTTTTGCACGACCTACTAAGAGAATTTAGGGCAAGTGTGTACGACGCTTGTACCCGTGCGCGTTCTGTAGACACGTGCGTGTGAATGCCTGTGAATGCGGCCGAAGTTCAAATGGGGGAAGGGGGTTGGCGTCTTTGCGCGAAGGGAAGTAGTCTGCACCTGCACCTGCACCTACTACCTGCTGTGGACGACGGCATACAGATTCGGGGAACAAATGAAATTATCTAGAATACGAGCATATTGTGTACATATTTAATTTTTTTCAATTCCTATTAAGCAATAACAAATTGTCCTAGCCGTCATGCATAGCGGAGGTTGCTAAGGCTAAAGGGACGTAGCTGTCACGGCTCGAAGGGTCGCGGTTTGAATCCCGCCTCGGACTTTGATATTTGTGTGTGTTCGTGTTCACCCTACAGTTAAAACAATCACAGTTATCGCTATATGACCAAGTTGATAAAAAGCGACCTAAAACATGTCCTATGTAGTGCTACGCAGAAACGTGTTTTTTTCTTATTAGTTTGTATTCATTTTGCATGCATGCATGCATTATTTTGAAGCACGGGCATACTGCGTACCGGAGTTGGAAAAAAGGAAATTGATTCCTGATCACCCGATTTCAAAATGTAATCAACTACCTTTCACAAACTACGGTCACTTCTATTGTAATTGCAATTGTAACTACAATGACGATTATAAGCAATTTGTAATATTAGGCATGCAACATTAGGCATCAATCCCCTGACAGTTTATGGGTTAAGCGTACTCGTTTTCAGTATCCATGTAGTACATACGAGTTGTTACATGTGTATTTATCGAATGGGTTACTTTGTGGGGACACGGCAACGGACATTATTTCAACACCTGTGTGTTCGACCCCTAACGCGGGTCTAGGGGAACGTCTTCCAGCTAGCTCGCGCCATGGCCGATCTCTTAAGCACTGGATGTCATTCTTAACTTCTCCACCAGACGTCAGTCTCAGTGAACTATGTATATCCAAGCTCTCTGGTTGGGAGAGCGTGAGAACTCGTTAAGACGGGAAGTTGCCGCAGGAATTTCATTTTGCCGTGTACCTGCCAAGATTCTTTTTCATGCCAAAAGCGAGTAATGGCCACTGTGAAATTTTTCGCTCTTTAAAAATCCTCGCACCCCATCCGGGATCAAAAACTGAGTGACTAGAGGTCAGTTACCTAACCATTCGCATACCAAGGTGTGAGTTGTTACTGTTTAAACATAAACACCATATTGTAGCATCAGATATTGCCATCTTACGCATCATCATTGGAATATTAATTTCTTAACTTTTCCTACGAAATGTACAATGAAAATAAAAGTAGTTAGTAATCATAAGTGACAATTACACGTAATCCTGATAACAGTGTAATCAAATAATTAGCGAATTGCAAACTTCGTCGTAATAACCCATTGCGATTTATGGTAATTACGATTATATCGTAATTTTACACACAATAATATTGTTATTAATTACAAATATAACCGATGACAAACTCTGTTAATGCAATATAATGCATGACAGTCGCAAACCAAAGATTGTGTGTGGCGGTGGGAGGGTCAATTATGGACCACAACGTACATTTTCTTCTCTATCTTTGTTTAGGTAAGGAGTTAGTTTCATCGTTTACGACTTTGATATTAGATACTTTCTAAACCCTTAGCGATAATTTCGTATTCCAACGCTTCGCGTATGTTCACAAAGAAATTCAAAGCCATTGCCATGCGCAATCGCTTCGTGGAAAGTCCGGTGTTCTCTTATAGCCAGGCTGCCTATACCATATAAAATTCAAATAAGTCGATGTGGAGGACGGCAGCGCAATCGAAACAACATGGTGAATGTTGAACTAGATGTTAAAAAAATAAATAAAAAATAAAAATGGACATGGTCATCTGTATCCCGGTAGAAAATGTTCAAAATATAAATGTCTTTTCCATACCTCAAGAAGTGAAAATATTTAAACACAAATACGTAGAAAGTGATTGTATGATATTTATAAATATATGTATCATTACTTTTGAAATATATAATATTTTCCTTCAATTACTTGTAATTTATTCTGATATCCACTGATGACCCCCGTCTTCCCCAATTGGTGTTCCCTGAGTACCAGAATGGCTTTGGTATGCAACTGTTATGTCAGCTCTTTGTGTCAACAAATTGTTATTACACTTTCTGTCACGGCTAACATTGCTTAGTATTTGTATTTGGTCATTATATCTCACGTAAAGGTCAACTGGCCTCGGCACCGTTACATCCCGGTGTTTCTAGTCGATCACTCAACCAGGAACCCGCGATGTCTTGAATTCGCTTAACCTTCGTGACTTCACGTAGTTTACGAATTCGGCCAGCGACGCCGATTTTGCGGGCATGTCCGTTCAGTAGAACCATCCCAGAATTCGCCTAATGTCTGAGGAAAACTAAAAAAAGCCAGTCAGGATGTCCGGCACGGGGATTGAATCCGGGCCTCCCGAATACGAAGTCAGCGCGCTACATTCCTTAGCTAAGTCGCTAGGTAACATTACTTATTGATTGTCTAATAATACTAAGAGTGCATAAAAATTAGTCAAAGTCAATCCAAGCACAACTCGTACTCGATGTAATTAACATATAGTTTTTGTAATATAGATATGCCAAGTTGCAAGCGAAGATCGTTTTTCTGTAAAACTGAAAAGTAAATAAAAGTTGATAGGAATTACGAACGAAAACAATATTTAATTCATGTAAATTGAATCTTTCTTTTTCAGCTTGATTTACGACACCACCAGAGAGCTAGATAAAAATGGACCACTGCCTGGAGATTAATTCAAAAGAACGGCTACTACGGTAGGTCACATCGGTGGCTTCTTCTGATCAATTGGTGGATGCAGGAGAAGTACCCTAAAAGAGAGCAACGAATCGCGCGTGATCCCAGCGAGAGCCCAGCGAGAGCCCAGCGAGAGCCCAGCGAGAGCCCAGCGAGAGCCCAGCGAGAGCCCAGCGAGAGCCCAGCGAGAGCCCAGCGAGAGCCCAGCGAGAGCCCAGCGAGAGCCCAGCGAGAGCCCAGCGAGAGCCCAGCGAGAGCCCAGCGAGAGCCCAGCGAGAGCCCAGCGAGAGCCCAGCGAGAGCCCAGCGAGAGCCCAGCGAGAGCCCAGCGAGAGCCCAGCGAGAGCCCAGCGAGAGCCCAGCGAGAGCCCAGCGAGAGCCCAGCGAGAGCCCAGCGAGAGCCCAGCGAGAGCCCAGCGAGAGCCCAGCGAGAGCCCAGCGAGAGCCCAGCGAGAGCCCAGCGAGAGCCCAGCGAGAGCCCAGCGAGAGCCCAGCGAGAGCCCAGCGAGAGCCCAGCGAGAGCCCAGCGAGAGCCCAGCGAGAGCCCAGCGAGAGCCCAGCGAGAGCCCAGCGAGAGCCCAGCGAGAGCCCAGCGAGAGCCCAGCGAGAGCCCAGCGAGAGCCCAGCGAGAGCCCAGCGAGAGCCCAGCGAGAGCCCAGCGAGAGCCCAGCGAGAGCCCAGCGAGAGCCCAGCGAGAGCCCAGCGAGAGCCCAGCGAGAGCCCAGCGAGAGCCCAGCGAGAGCCCAGCGAGAGCCCAGCGATAGCCCAGCGATAGCCCAGCGATAGCCCAGCGATAGCCCAGCGATAGCCCAGCGATAGCCCAGCGATAGCCCAGCGATAGCCCAGCGATAGCCCAGCGATAGCCCAGCGATAGCCCAGCGATAGCCCAGCGATAGCCCAGCGATAGCCCAGCGATAGCCCAGCGATAGCCCAGCGATAGCCCAGCGATAGCCCAGCGATAGCCCAGCGATAGCCCAGCGATAGCCCAGCGATAGCCCAGCGATAGCCCAGCGATAGCCCAGCGATAGCCCAGCGATAGCCCAGCGATAGCCCAGCGATAGCCCAGCGATAGCCCAGCGATAGCCCAGCGATAGCCCAGCGATAGCCCAGCGATAGCCCAGCGATAGCCCAGCGATAGCCCAGCGATAGCCCAGCGATAGCCCAGCGATAGCCCAGCGATAGCCCAGCGATAGCCCAGCGATAGCCCAGCGATAGCCCAGCGATAGCCCAGCGATAGCCCAGCGATAGCCCAGCGATAGCCCAGCGATAGCCCAGCGATAGCCCAGCGATAGCCCAGCGATAGCCCAGCGATAGCCCACTTCCTCTTATCGCAATGATCCTACAATGATCGAGAAAAGTTTCGACAAGTGTCGGGGATTGGAATGCATCGAACAGCTGCGATCTTTCAAGACTGTCTCGTAGGTAGGGAATAAGTAGAGGGAACACGTTACAGAAGAACACTGATGCAATTGTAGAAATGGCAAATTTTGCAAGAGAGCCAAGGAAAAGATGCTTTATGTTATACAACTGTTCTGCCGGATTTAGGTATACGTGTTGGGACCACAAAATCGTGTTGGGACACCCTCCGAAAAAAAATCTTTCAGATTTACTATAAAAACACAGTTTATATTTGAATAACCTTCTGAACAAATGAAAATTTCATTCTTTATAAACTTCGACATATTGGTTATTGAAATGCATGATTAATTATAATTATTATTTTGTATTAATATAGCGTTTTTCAGATAAAGTATTTTGTTATTTATTCGACTGTTTTATGGCATTTATTTTGGGGCACGCGACTTCCTTGTTTTGCTTATAGGTTAATCCGTCCCTCTAGCCATTCAAAAATTGAAATTATGTTGGGCCTTGGCCATGCCTGTAACCACAACTACATCCTCGTGTGCACTCGGGGCTTATGGTTCTATCCGAGCACTGAAGTCAGGTTTACAAAATGTTGCAGTGGCATCAACGTTCTTCTGAAACAGCGACATTTCCCGTCCTGAAACCTTGAACTGGGTGGCCATCGCCCCTCTGCGGAGCTCTCCTCTTGAAAGCGGAGATCGCGTGTAGCGGGCAGTGCGCCACCGTGCATCGAATACTCAGCCGTAAATCTGCGGTTCGGGCAAACGATCTCAAAAATCGAACTAGCGCGAGTCAACATCGCACGAACACAATGCATCTGCCCCACGTGAACGATTGCCCTAAACGACCTGGACGGTATATGAAAAAGCGACATCTACCTGCCTCTCAGTCAGGGATACAGCGACGTTGTACTGGAAACAAAGACTTTGTGTGAAAGGTTGCGGCAGCCTAAAACTTGATTGTATGCCTCAATCACGTTTTCATGTATGTTCATACGCATTTCGGTATGCGTACCAAGATCTGAAAACTAAGTAGCTGAGACACTTATTCAAATATTATTTATATTTTTAAATGTTACAAAAATTATCACAAAACTATTTTATTAAATATAAAAACTGCTATTAAGATATGTTGAATATTGAACTACATAACGTCGAGGATACATGATGAAAACAAGCAATAATAAATTCATTAACAATAAATTATTCATGCTTATTGTTATACGCAAGATTCTTTAAAAATCAAATTGAGATTTTGTTTTGTAAAAGTATTATCAAACAGCTCAAAAAAGCGATATCCTTGACAAAATATAGTTAAGGGTTCAAGGTTTTATATTTATTGCTGACATAGCTGAAACTCAAATACTTACCATTGTAGAAATGATTATTAATAAAGAGTTCAAAGCATAATATTTGTAAGTCCTAATATTATCTTCTGTCACAAAATATAATTACAAAATGCAGTATCACACAACATGAATACTTCCATCCCATTCCCTACAGAAGGTACACAACTCAGAAACTGTCATTTTGCATAATGATACTTCTATTCTACGTGGGGGTTTATTTTGCGACCAAAGTACTCTTTCCTCTGCGTACCGAGTTGCTTGTGAGCTTTTTTATATAATTTTTATTAGCAAAAATACAAAAAAATTCGAAAAAAAATTACTCAGTAACTTAAAAATGACGATTTTTAGATGTGATAATTATTATACTGGGTGGGTGAAAATACACAAAAGAAGAATTACTGCGCCAGTGTTCATGATAAAAAATAAAATGACGTTCTAATGGGAGTTCGCTACGCATGCAACTGGCTGGCAGGAACGCAACCTGGTGCGAACATAAAGGGCTACTTTCTACTCCGCTCGGCGACTCCGCTTTCTGCTCGCGAACAAATCTCCGCCAGCGCTAGAAGTGCTGCGAAGAACACCTGGCCCTAAAAGACTAAAGCTGTTGAACTAGTAAATTACTTGGCGAAGACGGTATGGCGAAAACTCAGTTTATGGTCACGATGCAGAACAGCATCTTATGGCACGAACGAGGAAAGGTACACGAAAGAACACGAGTGGGAGTATTTTTGGGCCACGTAAAAAAGGCCACGTAAAAGTTGCGATCATAAAATAGGTGAAAAGAAGTTTCAGCTCTTGGTGCCGTACAAATAATGCCAATACTGTTATAGAAGGAATGAATTTCTTGGTGCGTATCTCGACTGATAGATTATTTCGTGTTCCCAGGTGCGGCAGGCGCAACAGAGATGGTCATTAGTCCCGTTAATGAAGAGCACGATTTTATCAGGTGGTGGTAGTGTGTTTTCAGGTGGCGGTGTTTTTCCGTCGATGAATGCGGAGATCCGGCGCCGACTTACATGTCGACTTGCAGGGAATTCCCCATCCAGATAGCTCCTCCAGCGGGGCACCACCTCAGTCGGAACAAGCTCTAAGCTCCCGACATCTGTGATAGTATGCTGCGTGCAAGTGTGTGTAACTAAGGGATGAGGATAGTACAAAGAAAGAAGAGGAAGGATAGATCTGGTGCGGTCCGTAGTCGTTTATTAGAGTAATATACCGATATTCGCCCCTGTATTGATCGGATAAACTACGAAAAACTACCAATCAGAGCAGCCGGCCGCTAGAATTCTCCTCGAGATTACCGGTGAATTTGACCTAGCTATCTAGCTAGCGTCGTGCCACAGTCAGAACTCGAACCCTTAAACTTCCCGTCAAAAACACTGCAGTGACATTAGCTGATGCCCTCAGTCACCAAAATAACTGCCCAAGCAATGACGTGAGTTTTGTGAAATTATTCTGTGTAAGACGTAATGTAATGCAGTCCATATTTTGTTGTTCATGCGGCATTTTACCTACAAACTCTTCGTGTAAAACGTTACGACATGTGGTGCAATTTAATATAAGTACCCCGTTATGCACGTCTGAATAGTTGAGATTAAGGTTCAGTTATGAAAACTACGAAGTTCCGAAATTTTTCTTTGTAGCCAATCTAATTTTCCACATTCAAAAAATAATGCAAAAACATTGTGCATTCACACAGTATTCTTGATATTTAATCGTCATGTTCTCCGCAGTTCAGAACGTCTGCGAAACTGACTCAGAACATAGTCACATGAAGGTTATCTGGGAGATTGAGTTCAGCTACGCTGCAACCTAGAATTAGACGGATGAAATGCGGCTTGTTGACGCGATACTAAGAAAAATCATCTCCAATGTCATACTACCGCCAATTGTGAGAGAGCGTTCTGCGAATGCTGGAATGCCGGCAGATTTTCTCAACAGAGTCGGCAAAGGACGAATTGAGCATCAAGGCCAATAATAAAAACACGAATAACATGCAATTCATTATTGAATGAACTAGAGATATAGAGCTTAGTTGAGAACATGAATGAACTCTTAGTACACCGTTAAGATGTCACTTAAATATAAAGATGTCTATTCAATTGTCTACACACAATTAGGTGTGAACCAGTAATAAACTATAACATATATTAACTGTCCAATACGTTTTCTAGAACACTTATATGCGTGTTTTAGTTTATAACAGTATATTAAATTAAATATGTCAAAATTATTAAATCTTAAGTGTTTCACTACAATCGGTGGTTATATCGCATTTTCAACAGTATACATTGTCAGAGTATATAATACGAAAGTAGACATTCACAGCATATTCAGAGGGCACAATATTGTGTCATAAACAGATTCATTTCTTCGAAATTTAAATAATGTCAACTTCGGGGTTTGAAAACCGAAGAATAAATTATATTTTAAAGGTAAAATTTACCTTTGATCCAAGGGATTATTTACATATTTATAATAAATAAGTCCATTCAGGAGCCAAACATTTGATAACGTTCTTACTAAATTACATTTTACATTTATAATGGTTCAATAAAATTCTTGAAAATTATTGCATAAATTTTATTGCGGAATACCTAGTCTTCGAATTTAATCATTCTTAATCAACCCCCCTCCATCATGATTATTTTCAAGTGCAGCTCGGAAACAAAAAATGAAGAGTATACCAACAAAAAACGAACAACGAACTTATTCAATTATACCTAAGTAGACAATTACATTAACTTTCACTGATATTTTTGAAGAAACATCTCTATAATTAGTATCATATAACATAAATGAAAATGCCACCATCACATTATATCCCGTTCGTTATTCACACAATTATGTAAGTAAACTGTAAATAAATAAATTTATTCTACATTGAAAATGTGTTACATTTATTTATTAATCTACAAGGTTGTGTCGAAGAAAGCACAATTTTGTCGTTTAAGTATAAGTATTTATTTACGATAGGCAATACGAATTCCAGAGAATACTGTTGATATTGCATTTGGAACATAATCGGATGGCAGTATGCATCAACATATCCTCGAAACCATCACCAATTTTGGCAAACAATTTTATCATTACTGGTATGCTTGAGAATGAATTAGAGGTACGCAAAATATCGGATTTTTTTTAAGATAGCGTTTGTATTTTATCAAATCTGAGGCAACGTTCCCTAAGAATACATCGGATTCTTAAACTATTTTTTTCTTCCTCAAAGTAAAGAATGTCGCTTTTTCCTCTGTGAAAGTAAATAATTTGCCGCACAACACCGCCCAATTACGAAAGAATACGGCGCAAATGATGCCGAAATTAGACACATCCCTGTGGTTTGAGAGTTAATAAAGAATAAACTGCCCTAACAGCATTTCATCAGCTCTGCGTTTAGAGCGGAGAGCAGCGGCGAGGGCGCGCCCATTTTCGTCCAGCGGCGGTCGAGCAAGGGCCGGCGCGCCCCGCGGAGGGGGGAGGGGCCTGGGGGGCTGGGGGGCGGCGGCGCCTTTCATATGCGCCGCGTCGAACGGTGGCGGCGGCCGGCGCAGCACGCAGCGGTCGAGCGCGCCTTTGATCTGGTGACCCCCGCCGAACTAGTATTTGCCGAAGGCGCGACAAGCCTCTTCTTCGACGGGCGCGGCGCGGCGGGGTGCTGCGGGGCCGGACGGGGCAGGGCGGGACGGGGCGATGCTGGGCGGGGCGGAGCGGGACGGGGCGGTGCCGGAGCGGGACGGGGCGGGGCGGGGCCGGAGCGGGACGGGGCGGGGCGGGACGGGACGGGACGGGACGGGACGGGTCGGGACGGGACGGGACGGGACGGGACGGAACGGGACGGAACGGGACGGGACGGGGGCGGTGGCGGGGCGGGGCAGGGCGGAGCGGGGGCGGAGCCAGCGGGGCGGGGGGACGAGGAGTGTCGAGCAAAAAAGGGAAGGGCGGGGTGCGGCGGGCAACGCGGACTGGAGTGGGGGAAAATGGACTTGCACGAGCAGAAAGGGCGAGGAGAGAATGGGAGGAGTCCGCACCGGGCAAAAGCTTGAAAGCGGAAAACTGGAGCTGTGCGAAAGCGTAAGGGTAGTGAGGGCAAACGGAACGGACTGCAGAAGTCAAGAGAACGAAAGGAAGTCAGTGGCAGATTCATAGGGGGGGAACTGTGCCCCCCTCGCTTCCAAAGTCAACATTTTTTTTGGAGTTTTACTCCATTTGTTCGAAAAAAGTTGCCATTTATTGATCGCACCACATCCAAAGGAATCTTCTCAATATGCAACTATATTTTTTCCTTTTCAAGTTGATATTCCTGTTAACTGGAGGTAAAGAGCATTGACCTTTTTTTAATAAAAATGCATTTTTGGAATAACATTAGCACACTTGTTTCAATTGCTATTTTCCAAAACATTGAGGTCTATGTCCTAAAGTCATTAGTACAAAGTTAGAAGCAGTCAAAACAAGGTCACTTTCGCAGTCAAAACGAGGTCAATAACATATGAAATCTGCTTTCTTGAAAAAGTAAATGGTACTGTGCCCTTGATCTCCATATCACAGAACTAGAAACCAACACCAACCTTTTTTGTGATTAGGGGACCGAACTGAAATATCACTCCCTGCCCATCAAACGCTTTCGCGATCGTCCCATGCCTGAATCGGAGGTAAGCAGATTTGGCAATAAGAGCAGAGGGGGGAAAAGGAAGGAGAATCTTCAGACGGATCTGAGCGGCACGGAAAAGCAGTGTGGAAAGAGACGAGGTGGAAGAAAATGCACGAGAAAACAGACTAAGAAATCGACACAGAAAATGAAAGTAATAGAACGGAAGGTAACCTGTTACGAGGCATTGACAAGAGATGGAAAAGTAGGCTGATGGGAGAATTGTGAGAAGCTGGCGCGGGCTGCTTGAATACCGAGATCGAAATGGAGTCGGCTGCGAGCAGGCAGTTGGGGGAGGGAGCTGGCGGCGGCGGCGGCGCCACGAGAGAATCAGAGTGAAACGGGTGGGCGGGCGGCGCGAGGGAGGCCGTTTGGGGCGCTCGAAGAGTGTGCGGCTCAGCCGGGGAGTGACGAGTGACGAGGGAGACGAGTCGGCGGCAGAGAGACGAAGGTAGTCAACTGACAAGTGAAACAGTGCATTTGTCTCTAGCATTTCCACTGCTTCATTCAACACGGTGTGCACAAAACTTAAAGCATATCTAGAGCATTTGATGATAGCGAAAAGATTTTAATCGTTGATTTCATTTATTTTGTAAGTAAGGAAACTCACAAAAATAATATATTGATTTCACTTTTAAATCAAACACCGTTTTCTAATTAAACAACACAGTGTACTCATAATATAAAAGGATTTAAAATAAAGATAAATATACCTATTTAAAAATTTGTAGGGTATTGACATGCGTGTTTGGCAGCAAACAGTGCTTTGCCCCCGTAACCAAGGTGAGGTTTTTCCCTTGCTTAAAAAGAGCAAAAATATGGCGTAACTCTCTCCTCTCTTTACACTATCTCTCTTCCTCCGTCCTCTCGTCAATCGTCACTCAAATCTATGACCTAACATCAGGAAGGGTCTGACTTTTATATATCTATTTAGGCACTTGAATTTTCGCCACCGCTCAGACTCGAACCTTGGCTCTTTCCGTCTACGGGAACTCAGTCACACACGAAAAATAAATACATATTCTTTTCCAACCAGTTAACAATTAGTACTATTTGAGTAAATAGAGAGTTTCTGGGACAACACACAGTTTATATAAGGCACTAAACGTCACATACAGATTTTTTGACATAAACAAGTAAATACAAGGACGTACGAATAATTTATTATAATACATTTTTCATTTAAAGCGTTTAATTTTAGTTAGCATGCATATACACTTACAAAATATATTAATCGTTAAATGATATTAATTCAAATATATTTTTTCGAGTTATCCAATTAGGAGCTACGTAAACCTTCTCGGGAAGACTCGCAGCTTCTGAATTAAATCCTGGATATACGACACTTGTTGCAACTTAACTTTTCTGCTTCCATGATCGGACCGATCATGATTGGATATCACCGCATTACTCCTTCATAAATATGCGAGTGGAAGCGGGATAGGGAATGAAGGATCGCGCGCGGCACATGGTCCATTATTTTGAGATACTACTTCGACAAATGTTTGGAATTCATTGAAGGATCGCACGGGAACCACTAATTGTAAAAGCAGGCCTCCATAATTCTCGTTTATTGTATTTAAATCTTATCTAATTATCCGGTCCCGGAAAAGAACGCAAATTCGGAACTCGAACTTAGAGACGACCAGTCTACAAAGCTTTAGTTATGAACACTGCTACATACGCTTCCGTAGCCAGTATTGGAATTCACACCAAATTGAATATTGAATACGTTTGTTAATCAATCATGACACTCGTTACTTCGTTAATAATTTTAAAAAAAGAATCATTATCTTCATCATCATTATCATCAGCAATACATTAGCAATTTGCGGGATCTGCTGCGAGCAGCATCGCGCTACGTCCGCTTTAACACCCGGAAGATACCGCGCACACTGGAGGACGAGCTAAGTGCGCTTTGGAGCCCTTGTGAATCTAGGATTCCCCCCCGATGGGCATGTGCTCCACCACTTATCCTAACACGATTATACTAGTGAACTAGAGCGCAGAGATATATTGATTTTGCCTACTAGCGCAATGTGCGTATGTAATGCCGTAGGTACCATTGCGCAGCACGAATTATATTGGCTTAATTTTACACGTTAAGTGACGCGAAGATAATATTATTTGTGTGTTTTCAAATGGATGCCCTTCATATTTATCTAGAGAAACATGCATAAAATCATTTGCTACAAAAATATGCTGCATTTTCCTTACACAATTTGGCAACGTGAATTCACATGCGACAAAGTACGATTGGTCGTCGCTGCGTTCATCAAGCGAAAACAGATGTATGCAAGCGATAATGTCCCTTATTATTATATTTGTACTTGCCTTTGCTACACAGGTGCATTTTAGTGTGAATGCCGACTTCGTACGTATTCGAGTCCATTGAATTCATAATGAGACATCACTAAAAGACTTAGAACGCCGACTCAATCTCGTAATCGCGATTCACAATGAATTCCATACTGGTTTATTATGGGACGTTGCCACAATGTACATTTTCAACACTCATCAGGTTCAAATTCGTACTGAGCATCAGTAATATGAGCAGTGCTTCCTTTGGTGCCATCCGTGATCAATGTATGTGTTTTAAAGATGATACTATTGAAAAACAAAGAACAGAATGGGAGAGAGAGAGAGAGAGAGAGAGAGAGAGCGAGAGAGAGAGCGAGAGAGAGAGAGAGAAAGGTATTATTTCAGTGCTATTTTCCTGCACGTATACCTTTGTGAGGAACGAGGGTAAAGGTCGATATCATGAAGTAGATGAAGAAACTTTCAATGCGCCATTTTCTTCTAGTTTCCTCCTGTAATGTAAACTAGGCGGGTTATTATTCCTGTGGTTTTGTAGTCAAGGAACTGACTTTGGCTTCAAAACAGCTGTTTTGTGTCTCATGCCCTAGAAAACGTATTCCTTAAGAGGTCAGAAATTGTGATTTTAGCAGGAAACAATTTGCATAATGATCGATGTAATTATGAATACCAGATAAAATAGCGTATGTAGTGCTAACATCTGAGAAAATATCCCTAAAAAATGTGTAGACCACAAGATGCAAGTGAGAGGGAAAAGTTTGGCTACAGAAAAATAGCAATACTTAGATAAAGATCATTAATTCCAACTAACATATCAAAAGAAAGGCGTATTTTTCATGTCATTTCTGAAATTTCCTTCAAAAATTCTCAAAAAAAATAGGAATAACATATAATTAGTTTTTCCCTCGTATTATTATATTCTGGTTTCGCAATCTCAATTCTATTTGCAGTGATCCTGCAAGGACAGACTGCTCCGAAGAAAGTCCCGATAAGAGGTTTTGAAACTTTCCACTTTCAGTCAAGGACGCGACGTCTTTCTGGCAACGTTTATAACACTCATTTGAAATGCTGCGAATTGGTGGGTCTAGCACGCTTGAAGCTCCGAGGCAGCATCAAGCCACAATTATCAGCGCCGCTAGTGCTCATAGTGCACGCGCTCGGTTTTTCTATAGCAATTCGGCTGCGTAGGATGCTCGTAAAGGGATCAGAAATACTTTGATTCCGTGAAAATGAAAACGTATACAGAAAACTGAAAGCAAGTATGTTAATAAACAGAACTTCAACAAATACCACAACAGTGTTTTAATATATATTTTTCCAACTCTATCGCTGTATTGTATATCCCACTTACACGTTCCAGGGCCGCTTTCACTACTTTGATCTTGTGGCAAGGCGACCAACTGCATGAAGCTATTTCATTGTGGCGCCGTACCGAGTCTCACAGCTGGCAACTACCGTGTTATCACCGGCCTTTACAAACAGTGACTCCGGCCGGTAAAGCCTCACATTGCATCCGTCAAATGTCTACCACAAGGCAATCTTCAAAGAGAAAATTAATTCCCCCCTCTTCCACAAGGTAAATTACAGCATGCAAATGAACGACATACGAATTATTCTGTTGTCAGCTAATTCATCGTTTATCCTCATAACTTAACTTTAAACGAAGTTATTAACTGCAAAGTACATACATACCTAATGGGCCGAGCTTCGCCGTGTAAAATGCGGGCCATTGAAATTCCGAAGTGCGGGGGAGTCGTGACAAAGAATGCGTGCGTATGTATGAGGGCCGCGTGCCCGGGGATGCGTGCGCCCCGCGAGGAACACGAAGGCACGCGCGCGGCCCTTGGGCGAGGCACGACAGCGCGGGTGCGCCACGGCCGCGCCACGAGGAACGGAGAGAATTCCATAGAGGAGAGGAATGAGAGAGAGAGAGAGAGAGAGAGAGAGAGAGAGAGAGAGAGAGAGCACGGAAGGGGAGAAAAATCAGGAAAATAAAAGAAATAAGATAAGTAAGAAAAGAAAAAATCAGTATCTGGATGAAAATCTGAAAGCTCTTACCCTTTCTCCTTTAAAGAGGAACAGATTTTAGATTGAGAGAGGAATGGGAAGAAGACAAGAAGAGTTTGGAGGAAATTGTACGAGATGAAACAGAAAAAAAACGACACACTGGAAATAATGTAGAAAAATAAAAATGATGTATCAATACTATATCAAAAATGACGAAAAGAACACAAATGGAAAGAAAAGATTTGGCGGGAAAGGCAGAATTGGAGAGAAGAAGAAAACAAACGATAAGAGGAAAAATAGTAGAAGCAGATTAAAGAAAAGGAAAATGTACAAGAGAAGGAGAAAATAAAAAAACAGTAGGAGGAAGAGGAAAACAACCGTAGATCCAAGGGTAAACCTGCAGTTGGGAAGGATTAATGAGAAAATAAACGTAAAGGAGCAGGGCAAGAGAACGGTAACACGAGGCAGACGAGTAGGAAACGGTGCGGGGCAGTGGACAAGATGGGCTACGGGCGGCGAACAGCGATGGGCTGGGCGGGCAGCACGTGAACACGAGCGCCTGCCCGTTCGGGAGCGCGGCACGCGACGGCAGACGCACTGGCGAACGAGGCAGGACACGGCGACGAACTGAGGGCGGGGGGGGGGGCACGGTCTCCCCCCCCACCCCGCGGGGGAAAGGGGAACTCCACGCAAGGGGCGGCGCCCCGGCGACCGGGCACGAGCCGTCTCCCCGCAGGAAGCACGGCGGCTGCGCTCCGGGAGGGGCCGGCCCCCTCCACCCCCACCCCCACTTCCCGTCCCGCCCCACCTCCGCGTCCACGGGGCGATATTCCGTTTTCGTTTCTCGCCGGCTCCAATGTGCTTTTACGTAAATTTAACTACGGCTCCGCTGGGATCGGCGACGTCGTAAGTGGCCTCGGAAAGCGAGGCTCTTTCTTTTCACAAAAATGAAAGGTAATAATGTTCTAGGAATGTTTGCGGAGAAGTCACTTTCACCAGAAAAAACACAGTTAATAGAGTGCCCTTCTTTCATCGGTTTTAAAAGCAAATTAAGTTCTTTTTTAATTCAAAAACACTTGTTCTACGCTTTATCTCGCTGGAGAAATTCTAATTTGGGAACTATTTCTAGCATTTCTTTACTCATCGTCCCAGAAAAAATGACTAATAAATTCATATTTACCGTTTCCCAAAGTGCACAGGAAACTTGAAGAAAATAGGCGTCTCTGCAAATTAATTAAAAGCAATGGAGAGATAAATACATTGGGTCCTTTTGCATTTTTGGTAATATTATATTATTTAAGCAATGACTCAAATAGGTGTCACTACCTTTCGTGAGTACTCAACCAAATTTTTGATGCAAATATTATGCCCACAACATTTATATTGTTCAAATACCGAGTACTTTCCCCAACATTTACGATCGCAGTTTATTGACCCCTCCGTGTTTCAACAAACAGGCATAATAAATCATTTAGCACTTAACGACCCGTTAAGAATTAGGTTGCCGGCCGCGAGTTGGGTCGGGTCAGTGCCCTGAATATCCCGCGCCGCATTCTGAATATTTAAAAAATCACTCCAAAATGCATAGGGCAGCGGAAAAACAATCCTGCGCAGATCCAGATAAACGAGGACCGGACGCGCGGAGCGGCAGCGCAAGTGCGTAATGCCGGGTGTAAATCGGGGGGGGGGGGCGCAGCCGCGGTGGGACTGTCGCGAGGCGCTCTGGGCAGGGTGGGCCCATGCGCGCGGCACAAGCGGCTCGGCGCCGGCTGTGCAGAAAGCGCGGGCGGCGGAGGACAACGCTCGATTGGTGGACTGACTATTTAGTTTTTACAAGAGCGTCAATTACTAATGTCATTAGTCCCATAAGTGACATCGTGTTGTGGCTGTGTACCTTGCTCGTTGGAAAGTGAGATCCGGTACCAAAATACTTGTCGAGTTGCGAGGTTCTCCCCTTTAGATATCTCCCCCAGCGCGGCACTGTCCCAGAAGGCAAGAGCTCTAAGCTGCCAACTGGCCTCCTGGTATGTGTGACAGGGTAGTGCTTGTAAGTATATGTGTCTGTGTGTGTAATGGGAGAACACAGGACACGGAAAAGGACGGAAATATTGTATTCGGTCTGTGCCCGGTTCTGAAAGTACTCTTCCGAGATTCATGGTCTGTTTGGTTGGTTTCAAAGGTATTGCCCTGGAATTCACCTGGTGTGGGTAGTAGAAACCACGGAAAAAATACCGATCAAAGCAACCGGCCGCTAGAATTTTCCTCCAGCGTGTGGTTGAATTTGACAGCCACCGCCCGGCACTGGAACCCTAGAACCTGGCGCTCAACGACGATGCAGAGGCATCAGCCACGCCGCTGTGAGCCATCGCAGCCAGTCGGGTGCGTTGGAAAGAGAGGACGACGGACGGAGAGCGACGGCGGCGGATGGAGGGGGAGGGGGGGGGAGGCCCGGCGGGTCAAGGCGTGCGGGGGCGGACGGCGGGCCGGCACACGCGAGACTGCGTGCTTGGCGCGCGTCCGCGCGCTTGCTTGAAGGCGCGACACGCCACGCCGCCTTCGCCGCCGCCGCTGCCGCTGCAGCCTTCGCGCAGTATTAAGTTTTAAATCAGCGGCGAGCGGACACGCGCCGCCGCCGCCGCCCCCGCTTTCGGCCTCCAACCCTCGGGTTGGGGGGAGGGGGGCCAAGGGGCAGGGGACCGTGTGGAGGGGAGGCAGGCCTACGCGCAGAAAGCGGGAATGGACACAAAAGGCGCGGTAGGGCGGTGGGGCGGTGGGTCTTCGCCTAAATCGAAGGTTACGGGGTTTCGATAGCTGTAGAACTGAAGGACGATGTGAAGCCAATGTATGGTGGAGAGAGTAATGAGTGTGCATGATCACACGAGTAGTGAACTGAATGTTATAAAGTGAAGAATTGGACGGTGATGGGTGAATGATGAAGAGGGCAATAACAAGTGAGAATGAAGGTCAATCATGACATTCGCTATTCGGGAATATTTAGTCTACAAATAAGAAGTTAATACTGTGTATTAACTTAACAATGATGGAGGTCGTCTTTCCATTATTGTTAATAATAAAAAATATTACTTTATCGTGAGAATATAAATGCGGCAGATGTGTAGATCATGTTATAAATGTGCATAAAAAGAACTCAAAAATTTTGAAAATTGATGACTGAATTTCATAATGAAACTAATACTAATTGTCGTTATTAGAAACAAACTCAGTAATGAAGACGGTGACTATCATAGCGTTGATGTGACCGATGAACATACTGATAGCCATACCGTTACCGAAAATAAAGATGAAAGATGATAACAAGACGTATGCGTTGTATGCTTACGATTGGCGTTGAACAAGGTATTGGCCACTGCTCTTTATGACACGCAAAAACGAAGAAAGTCAAACCAACGTATGAATTTAAGAGACATGTATTAGATGCATGCAATCATGTTAACGTTACCTATCTATTCATTTTTCAATTTTCTGGTGACAATGGATTTCAGAAATTTATTTTTAAGTTAAATGCATTGACAACAAATGTAAAGAGTATGCTATTTACATAATAAATATTTTATTTTATTAAATTGTATTTAACATTGGCTAATAGTACGATGTTCAGCCGCAAGGCTATTCAGTTCATTGATCGAGTTACTTTGTATCAGCGATGTGTGAAATAGGTAACTTCTTGTCACACCTGCGATAGTGATTTCGTTAGATAATGCCTTCAACGAAGATTTTTGAGAGGAAAATTCTTGAAACGTTCGTTAGAGGGCTATGAGAGGGTTTAGTAAGAAATACGATGGGTGAGACAGGTAAATGCAAGAAATATTTTTACCTTATATAATGTTGGAGATATATTAAAGGAAAATGAGAAACAGGAGTATTTCTTAGGCGGGAAAGTGGGGGTATATCATTTCCTATATCGTAAGTAACTGCTCCTTGTACGTGGTTTAAATTATTTAAGAAAGTATTCGCCAGTTTCGTACAAAGGAAATGATCGGCTCTATTACTTGATCGAGAAACTATGTTCTGCTCCGAGTTGCAAATTTCAACAAATATATCACTAACTTCCGATCGAAACAAGGTTTTCATATGGGAACAAGTACTCTAGTCTAAGAAATGAATAATAGTATTCGGCATTGTATCATTCATTCTTCCATTTTATTCCTATCTGACTCTTGGTAATCTTACTTAGACCTCCTGTTAACCATCATACTTATCAAGCTGCCAGTTGTAAGTTCCTCCAACACGGAGTTCCACCCACCAGCTTCTGTCACCATTTTCACAACAAACAGAATTTTTCATATCATGTCACACGTATTTTCCAGTAGGTAACCAAAGCTACATCGCTGTAAAATAATCATAAAATGCCACGAGCAATTTTTTTTACGTCAACACGTAAACAATATTTCGCAGCGCGTTCTTTGTCGCGCGAGTGTGATTCGTCGGGAGGTGGCAAGAGAACCGTAGTTCCGTAGGACATCAGCACATTATGGCACGCGCTACGCCGCCTCGCCAATGCACGCGACACGCTGTGAGGAATATGGTGGAAAGAAAAATGCACCCGACGAGCAATACATGTTTGTGTGTGCGCGTACGAGCAGTTGTGTCCTGCACAGCCCATTGGTTCAGGGAGTTTTGCCTGAACCGTGAATGCCGGAAGCGTGACGCCGCTTCCTTCTTCAGGGCTCACGCCCCTTCCTACTAGTACCTGGTATTACCCAGAACGGGGACATACGACTATCTTTCCAACTCCTATATCTTTTGATCTGGGGATCTGGTTAGGGAGATTCCCCAGAAATAGCCTTCGAGCGCTGAATTTGGTTGGGTGAAAAGACCACTGACAAGTGCGGACAACGTCGCTGTTCGTGAGTGGCCAATGAGGGAGGGGTACAGCAACGGCGAATTCGACTTCAACTGAGGTTACGCGGGCGAATCCCTGGGAACAGGGGAACCCAACGGCGTCCCACTTGATACCCAT
Organism: Gryllus longicercus; assembly: GCA_038098605.1. Taxonomy (NCBI): domain Eukaryota; kingdom Metazoa; phylum Arthropoda; class Insecta; order Orthoptera; family Gryllidae; genus Gryllus; species Gryllus longicercus. Next base: position 1,010,091 of record JAZDUA010000212.1, read on the forward strand.
TTGACGCCAACGACCGCTAAGGAATTCAGGAAACATGTTACACGTTTCCAATGATCTGCAGAGCTAGAACCGGCTTCGTAGCCGCGAATGTAGCATACATAAAGATATGGGTTATATAGTGAATATGAATATGTTGGAAAAGTAGAAAGAAGGCGAAATGAACTACGGAGATCCCTACAATATCGATATAGGTGAGTTTCAATTGTATTTCAATTGAAAGTTCACTTTTTAATGCTTTATTTTCAAAAAATGCGATTTTCCAAGGACGTTCAAAAAATTCAAATCATATGAAGGAAACACTATCGTAATACTTCCCGAAAATTACTTCTTTTTGTGTTTCTGTCTTATTAATTTTGTCGTATCACCTCGCTCTAAAAATGTATTAATTACCCATGATATTAGGAGGTTTGTTGTTAGGTCGTGAATTCAATTGAATTATTTATGTATTTTGTTTCTTCACTGAACTCCAATTACCAAATCGTGAAACGGAACTTTGAGGGTACTTTACATGAAGCCTACCAAACATTTTCAATTTTTTTAAAATTGGCATCCAATTTCTTGATCAAACTTTGCTTTGCGATAGCTAAGAAAACGCTTAAGATAATGTTGCAAGTTTTGTGTTCATGGAAAAAGTGCAATTTTTGGGGGTTTCTTTCAAAAACTACAATACGTAGGACAGATATTTTTCTTCCTTAATGAAACCTTTTCTTTAGAGACGGATCTTTAAATAATTTCATGTTCAATTTATCAAAAATATCATTCGTTTTTATCTAATTTGGCGCGAAATATAGGCGACTAAATAAACTTTTTTCTCAAAAACCGCTTCAAATGTTTTCTTTAATTTTTCCACGGATAGAAGAAATGTGTAGTTCTAATTTTCCGGTGAACTCTCTGAAATTTCGAAAATTGCAAATTTAGAAATATTGCATAGGAAGTATGTGCTATTTGAGCACCACTAGTTTTCGCAGGTAATACCATTTTAGAAAATCTATATAAACTATGCTAGTAATTCTAAATTGTCTACTTATGATATTTTTTCATAGATATAGTGTGTTTACAAACTAAATATTTTAACTGTATTCCGCAAATATTTTATCGAACATCGTTATTTAAAGTTTGAATTGAGATTATTTTTCAAAAAATTGTATTACAAAAGAGAACAGCTTTTAAAGTAGAAAACACTTTTGTGTGTGGTAAATGTGGGAGAAAGGAGAGGGAGTGGGGAATTGGTTCACAAATATATATTTGGGATCAAAATAAATGCGTAAATCGTTTTATTACATTTCACTTGGAGAGGTTTTCCTAATTTATTCGACTAGAACATTTCATAAAATTTTCAAAACTTACTTTATTTCTGAGTCCTCTTTTATTATTTCTCCTCTCTTTGTTCGTGAAATAGCCTTCATAAAAAATTTAAGATTCTGAAATTTGTAGATATGGAATAGCGGCTGGTGAATTTGACGGGAAACCAAACCTCTCTCGTGGAATTACCTATCCTTGTTTCAGCGAAAATTCATTCACGTAAAAACAATGTTTGGTACATATATTTTCTGGAAGGAAGTGGTACACACGTAGTAGCAACTATTCACATCAAACAATAAATGATTATGAGCTACAGCATAATCGCCGATTTAAAATGTACGATAACTAGACATTCTCTTCCTGCGTAGTAAGGTACAAAAATAGAATAAAAGTGGGGATGTTGATTCAACGCATTTTATGAAAAAGACTTTTATTTCTAATTTAGATTCATGCAAAGTTGTTAATTAAAATCCCAGGCATCAAAATGAAGAATCGAATACTTTGGTTACATTCGTCTACTTTTTGCGTGAAACTAATAAGCAGCCAATAAAAAATTCCCTGCGCTTTGTTAATGCATGTCATAATACTAAATGATTTATTTTCATCTGATACGTCTGAAAACTCGCGGCCATGTAGTTGGAAACTGAGCGGGACACATGGCATGTTCTACATGCGCTACTGGGATAAAGAAGCCCTGCTGCGAGTGGGGGCAGCAAAAGTTCTTCGGAAACGTGGCGGCGGAGGCGGTAGCGGTAGCGGTCGTGGTGGCGGTGGTGGCGGCGGCTACACCGGCGAGGGAGATATCGCAGAGCACGGCAACGCCAGCTTGGTCGCGGGGAGGTAGCTGGGGAACGCGGGCAGCGGCGGGGCCGGGGGCGGGACGGGAAAGGCGGGGGCGTAGGGGCTCGCGTGTCGCACGCCGTTGGCCAACCCCCACCCGCTGTACTCCAGCTCCCGCCACCCTCGCCGCCACCGCCGACGCCTCCGTCGAGAAATGTAAAATGATGTGGAGATTTGGTGGTAGCGGGGGTGCATTTACCACGGTCCCAATCTCCGGAGCCCCGCCCCCTCCCTGCCACGTTCCCCTCCCGCTCCTAGCATCGCAGAGCTGAGCGTTGCGACGTCGGTGGTTTACTTCCGGTCCACACTCGCAGGCCACCCTCCTCTCACCCCCTCCACCGCGCCCCCTCCACCCGTTTCCAACCGCTACGTCCTGTCCTCTATCTCGTCCCGTTCCGGCGCCGGTCCCGAATCTCCCACCCGTCCCTTTCACGACTTCCAGATTCTGATGAAAATTTACTGGTCACTTCCCTCTTCGCGACGACTGGAATCTTTTTATTCCCATTCCCCCCTCCCCCCACATCCTCACCCTTTTCGCGGTATATAAGCGAGAAAGAATGAAGCGCTCTTAAGTCGCTCGAAAATTCTCCCCCCTTCTCCCGAAAACTTCTTGCTTTCGCCACAAAATTAAATCAAAATCGGTATTTTTTTAGAACGGCCTTTCCTCGGCTCGCGAGCGTTCCCCTCCACGGCGCCTCGCGGCCCAGGACCCCTAATTAGCTCCGGAGACATACGTCTTCATTAAAGCGACCCATCGCGCGAAGCTGCAGCGCGGGTTGCCAGCCTCTAGGCGCCCGCTGGGGGTGGGGTGGGATGGATCGTGGAGGGTGAGGTGTGGTGGAAAGCGGATGGGGGAATTACGGGGTGGGGAGGTCGAAGAGCAAAATGCGTCAGAGTTTCGAGAGGGACCTGGTCGGTTGAAAGGGATTCGTCGGGAAGGTCAAGGGGTGTAGAGGTGAATGAGAACCAATGGAGTCTAGGTGCAAGTTGTGATCATCTTTCATCGGTCATTCGTTTAAAATTCGCTACAATTTTACGGAAATAATCTTATAAAGTTATTTGGATGTTGTGATATACAATGAAATATGCTTTGCTTAATTAATATCTGTAGTAAGCGTGAGGCGCAGTTTTGTCAAGTTTACTTTGCCAACTATAATGGAAAAATGTTTACAACTTTGGCACATTTATTTGATTTTCATAGTGATTCTTGTCTGATGAACAATGGTGGAAAATGAGATTTTGTTTCTAGAATCAATTATTATTATGCTTTTTTGTATTTTTCTTTCTATTAATTTGAGAAAAAAATTAAAATTCAAAAAAATCTTGAAGTATTAAAAATGTATCTCATTTATTTTTATTTGTTTATTTCATTATTTTTATTATAAGTATTGAGAAATTTTCAAGTTGAATTTAGAACCTCAATTCCCATTCGTATGTTCAGTCTTAGCTGAAGTATTTTAGGGGAAGTCGAAAAAACTTAAGTTATGAATTTACCACATGTTTCACAAAATACCATTGGTATAATTGTATCCATTTTCTCTTAAGAAAACGTTTCCTGATCACGCGATCTCGTAGCTGCAAGGAACGATTGCATGGAGTTGCAAAATATAACACTGAAAATATACTTATGCAAAAGATGCAAAACTAACAGAATATATTCGTACAAGGAAATAGCGTGAATTTTATATCATTAATATAATAGTATGACCCAATCTCATCATATGCATTTATTAAAACAGAAATATTTACAAAAACAGTGTTTTTTCTAGACTCTTAGCCATATCTCACTGCAATGACGAGTACCACTATTCCTCTTTAAGAAACATTCCTCTTTAAGAAACGCATATGATGGTCATGTATTATATAATTGTTACACATACGACAATCTAAAACCCCATACTAAGTGAATATTTTGCCTTATAATTTTTCAAACAAAATAATATAATTGTAGTGACCTGCTGCAGTAAAAATGCTGCTGAACAAAACCACATAAAAAAGGTTTCCAAAAGTATGTGTTGATATATAAAAGTACGTGATTCTATCTAAGTGTTGATTTATGGAACAGCAACAATTTTGATATTTTTGGAAAGAAAAGAACTGGTGAACTGTATCAGTGTACACTACACTATGTTACTGCAATATTTGGAAGACTGTTTGGTTAAAATATTAATTTAGTGCAGTGTTGGGAGTAGTATTTTATTTGTTGTTTTTGAGCAGCGTACGGGATACTTTGGAAAACTATTTTATGTGGTGGAAGACTGTGCGGAATTTCCGACACTAGGTAGACAAGAGAATTCTGGCGGTAGGCATCTTTGGTCGGCAGTTTTCCGTTCTTTCTCCGATCAATACCAGCCGAATGCCGGAGCAGTACACTAACCGATGGGCCACAGACCGCTCTTGGTACTTCCTTCCTCTCTCTTGTGCAATCCTTAAATCTAACTTACACATACTTACACTTAAATGCACTATACTACCACACATGTCAGGAGACCAATCCGGAGTCTTGTGTTTGTCCCAACTGGGGCAGTGGGAGATACATGAATAGGGAAAATCCCCTGAAAACAGACGCGTTGTTCGGCCCCAGATATCACCATACAGCAAGATTAGAACACTGCCATCTAGAGTGATAAAAATGCACCTCAATCATTAATTAATGGCCATGGCGGTAGGCGGGGGAGAAACACGATATTCAATCAATAAATCAATCTTCATAACAAAGAATTTTCATGTCTGGTTGAAAACCAAACTCGGTTCATATCCATGGTTGAAATCTAACATTGATTTCACTCTGCAGGCGGTCTATCGTATTTGTCGTTCTCTGCTGACTTCGATCTTAAAGGTTAATCTAATATTTTTACATAGTTCTCATGTGATTTTCTTCTTTTTTGGCCGGCGTTTCTCTATTTCGCTCTCCCAGCCCTGGCAATGTTTTACACCTTATCAACCGATGTATTAACACAATCTTGTTATTTCAAAAAGCAATACCTGGAGATTTTTAATCAAGAATGGAAATTAATTTCAAGATGAAACAGCCTCTGCTGAATATTGTTTATTTTTTTACAAAAATTATTCCAAAATCTAATCAATGACAAAAACTCGAAGGTCAAGACATGCTTGCAAAGGTGTTTTGAATCACTCAGAGTATACGATGTTATTCTTTCATCTGAAGCAAGATTTTGAAAATACTAAGATGATTTTATCAGCACACTTGCTAACTGGTTTTACTGCATTCCAGTTAGCATGCCATCTTCTTCCATAATCAGATTTAACAGCAAAAGAAAATGCAATCTTTAAATGAATTCAGCGTATGCGCCAAAGGAAATGTTAAAAGTAATTTACCTAGACTCTTACTGTACTTATTTGAACAATTACATTAACAATTCGCATCTCGCGTAAATGGTAGGGACGAGTTAATTCGCGGGGGGCTACTTGTATACCCCATCCTTAAATAACCATTCAATGACGGAAACAATTCATTCCAAAGAAGCCATCCGTTATTGTAATATTTGTTCCGACAACCCTTTTTTTATATATTCTAAAATAAAACATAAAAGCAACAACGAATCTAAATACGAAATTTTTAAGTTAGAAACAAAAATCAACATAATGAAATAAGTTCATACCTGTTTTATACTAAACTTGAAGATCAAAAGTAACAGTGCACCCTACAATTAATCCGCGTTAAGGATTCGCCGCAGACAGCGCCAACACCCGCCGATAAATTGCCTCTAGAAATAGACGTCGTCGCGAGAGACATGCAATCGACAGAGGTTATTTCTGAACCGGTTGATAATGATGTTTTCTGAGAGGTGACACATGCCGTGCCTATGCAAAACATCTGCTGCGGTTGCTATAATTCTGAATATTGGTTCTGAGTATTGGTTACCATCGCCATCCATAGCCCAGGCAAATTTCCACTAAATTCTGCAAACTCCTCTACAACAGCTGATGAAATTCTGAAGACTATTTTATCGCCACCGTTCGTAGCAAACATAAAATTCGAATTCATTCACTACAGTTTGATCGAAGTAACCGTAGTGTTATAGTAGGGCATTTGTGAGTTATACAACTTGTCAAAAGGTTGTGGGGATATGGGGAAAAGGTGTTGGGGATATGATATTTCTCAGAGAAAAAAACGGATTACGCTGCGTAACAAAAAACCTATGAATTTAAATAAAATAAAAAATAGAATTTTAAAATTTGTGAGCAGGCAAAAATGCGCGCCCCAAAGTGGAACCTAGAGCATGTGCAATGAATGTACCACCCTAGGTACGCAACTGACAGTGTGTAAAGCAGTTAGTGACAGCGTATCAAAATTCAGACGGTACACACAGTATGAGAATAGGCGAAACAACATAATAAATTAGAAACTAATCATTTCTATCATATATCCATAGAAATGAAATATATTGCCATATGTAGTAAAAATAAATAAGAGTTTTGCTCATTTATAGAAACTCTGAACCTCAAGCCGAGAAAAAGCTCTGTAGGATAAAGGACTTGGCAAAAGATCGGGACCCTAAACAAGAATTTATTTTTGGCAGTGTTGCAAAGAGGAGCATAAGCAAGCTATCGTGGCCCTCGTAACACCATGTGCCCCATCAAAAACACATTTCCCACCCCCCAAATCTCCGGAAAAATAGAGTGTTCGATGCTCCATCCTCACATCCAGTTCATGTTACTCGCCTCCTTTCCTGGTGCCCCACTGCCATTCCTTTCGCCAATCGCACATTGTTACCCCGCTTCCGACTCTCCCTCGCAGCTCTGCTTGCCACCGTCTCCATGTGGCCGTCATGACAGTCGTTCCTACGCCTCCGCCTCCACGCCGCCGTCCCCATGTAACCATCGCCCCGCCGTCGTCACGTCGCCGTCGACCTCCGCGCGGTCCATGCACCGCCGCTCCCACACCGCCGCTCCCACACCGCCGCTCCCACACCGCCGTCCTCGCGTTGCTGTCCTCACGGTGCCGTCTCCAACGCTTGCGTCTCTACGCCGCCGTCCCCAGCCGCTGTTCTCGCGCCGCTATCCCCACCTCACCCGCCGTCCCCAGCCCCTCCTCCTTGACGCCGCACCTCAGGGCTGTCCCCATCCGCTCTCTACACCTCACTGTCCCTACATGTGCTGCGTGCCGACGTATTCGGTTACTCCCGTCTACCGTGCTGTCCACGCTGTTTGATTGATTCATCAGTAATTCCGGGTGCGTCAAATGCTAAGGTCATGGGTTCCGTAAGTGTATTGCATTTTTTCTTGGGAGGTGATGGTGATCTCCCCTCTGGATGGCGAGATCCGGCATTGACCTACCGTCGGCTAGTGGAGTTTTCCCTCAACATGGTATCTACCACCAGCGAGGCACAGCCCCAGCCGGGACAAGCTCTAAGTTCCCGACCGGTCTCTGCAATGTGTGGTAGAGAAAAGCTTGTAGGTTTAAGTGTGTATGTAAGTGTGGCGTCGTTAACACGAGGGCCAAACAAAACCGTTAGGGGCGGTGAAAGTGCTCTGCGGGGGAGGAAGGGGTTGAGCCTGTACATCCGGGATTTGGCGCTCGGGCAGCTGACGCAGACAAGCGTGGCAGAGCCAAAAATAACCCTAGGCTGTAAACTCCTAGGAAGACAGCCGGAGAGCCTACCTGGAATCTTGTGTGGTGGGGGCGTACCTCCCCCCCTAAGACCATGGCAAACGAGCCCTCGCTATGACAGCGGGCGAGCCTATCTAGGGAACTTGTGAGGTGGGGGGTGTAGCCATCAGCTATTTAACGCGGCGCCTGCTGCGCTCGCGTTCTCATTCAGTTTACTTCGGAGGGCCTAGTACGTGTAGGTACAGGGAGAGTAAGAGTGGGGGCGAGATGTTCGGAGAGTAAGGGCCAGACAATCTCGGGTGCTTCGTGCACGTGGTTCGCCAGACGGCGACCGGTTTTAATTTTGGCATCAGGCCATGTGACGGTAAATTGTCACGGACGGTAATTGTCCGGAGGCTCGCATCACGCGTAGCTTGTTTTTCTGCGGTAAAGCAGGGTGTTGGGAAGAAAAGGTTGCCGGAGTGTTTTATTTATGCAATTTATTGTATCTAGTCTGTAACTTTTCAATATACTATTTTCATTTTGTTTACGTGAATTTATTCTCTTTTCACTACGTCACATAAGGAATTAGGATAGGACAAGGAAGAGGAAGGAGGATCGCGCGCGGTCCGGGACCCATTTGTTAGAGTACTATTCCGGCCTTCGGTGTCGACGGAAGAAACTACGCAAATCTACCAATCAGAGCAGCCGGCCGCTAGAATTATCCTTCAGACAGCGACTGAACTCGACCTCGCTCTGTAGCTAGTGACGAAAATCCAGCCACCGTCGGGACTCAAACGTAGGACTTCCCGGTTAAAAAGGCACTGCAGTGTCATCAGCTGAAGCCCTGAGGCTCCTCTCTCTCCCAGTCCCCACGGCGTCCACTCCGCTCGCACCGGCCACAGCATTCGCACCATCCGCTTGGCCCGCGTCGCCCGTCCCGCGCTTCCGCCCTCGCCCCACGCGCCGCCCGCGCCGCCCGCGCCGCCCGCGCCGCCCGCGCCGCCCGCGCCGCCCACGCCGCCTACGCCGCCCTCGCCGTTGGCGGATTAAAAAGTTAAACGCGCGTTTCGCAGCGAAGTGGAGCTCGGGCGCGGATCACGAGAGCGCTGGCGCGCTGCGCGCTGATCAAATACGCCGCGATACCGTCTCAACTTTGAGTGCGCGCGCCGCGCCGCGCCGCGCCGCGCCCCGCGCCCCGCGCCCGAGAGTGGCCAGATGGAGGCGAGAGGTCGCTGTGAAGAGGAGCGCCTTCTGAATTTGCTCCCGCACGTTCATAGCCATCCCCTAACAAGGTGCCAAACAGTGCGTGCCTCCGTGCCCGCGCCCGCCTGCACGCTCCAGATACTCCCGAGATACCAGCCAACGAACATGCTTTGGAAAGAGAATTCCCGAATGACTAATAAAATGCGAGTGGGGAAGAGCAACCATAGCATCGTAACGCAAGAATGAGAGTTGTGGATGTACTTGATGTTTCATTTGATGCTCCAAACAAGTGGCCGAAGTTATGTACTGCATCGACGTATCTTGGCATGAGCTAGCATGCTAACATGTATCTTCACGAATCGTTACTTCAACAGTTGATGTTTTAATTTGACATACCGTGGACGTGTTTCTCTCACACTGTCAATTCGATAACTTTGCGATGAAACTGAGAATGCCCGTGGGAAAGCACTCAAAATCAAAATACTAATTTTAGAGAAGAATCACAAAATGAACTTACAGGTGATGCAAAACGGAGACCTTCACAGAAACTAATGTAAATAAAGTACGGAGACTATATAAGCAATTTTACATGTCGCTGACATATCATTGAACTTCAGGGTCCCTGTAAAAAATAAATTATTTTCCGATTCAAGTGCTTTCCTATGAAAGGTCCTCAATTTTTTTTAAATATTAGACTTAACCCACGTCCACAAGGCGCTTTGGTGTCTATTTAATAATGAAATGGCTTTAAAAAAGTAAATATTACCTTTGGAATCTCACTGGACGCATATTCCCTTCACACCACCGATTACATCACGATTGGACAATATCTCCACTCACTCTTTATAATCATCTCAAACTAAATTGACTTGTAAGGCATGACATCTTGACAGAATCATTTATAATACTGAATGAGAAAGGGAGTTTAGTTCTTATTATTACACTTGGAATTTCTACTTTATTCTCAAGCGTATCACTTCATTCATACACACTTACTACCATTTACATTTACTACACCGTATGGTGGGTTAAATGAAGATTCATTCTCTTTTAGTGTCAACTCCCTAACCAATATTTATTGCAGAAATTCTCTCGAAACCAATATACTCTCTAGAGTGTTCTATTAAGTTGATACCCTTTTAGTATATACGGGAGCGTAAGCTGTTATTGGCTGTACACCAGCGATCTTGTCACGTAACCCAATACCCCCATCCGATTAGTAAAAGATAAGACACGCAGTGCTTGATTGGACCACGTGAATGGTCGGGCGTCTGGGAGCGATAGAGACGATGAAGGGAGGAAAGATGGGAAAATCTGAATCGTTCTAGCGATGAATTTCATCTGGGTGTTGTGAAACGCAGCAGACTCATTGATATACTAAAATATCAAAGTCGTGTCAAAAATTCAGGGTTTTTTTTCCTACAAGTTGCCAAGCTAATGCTCTGAACGAACAAAGAATTAATAACGTCAGTTGTGAAAATTTTGGGGTAATTTTTATCTCAAATTACGTAATATGATTTATATTCACACTAGAAGTTAATTTTTAAAATGTCAATTAATTTTCCATAATATTATACACTTGGTACACTTTTTGTGTATTACGATTCAGAAAAAGTTAATTGCTTTCCAAATGAATCTAGAAAAAGAAAGAAATATGTTTGTAATATAGGCAATATCGCGGTAACTTCAATTAAATAGCTTCTATTTTTGAGTTATTTGCAATTATATTAAAATTTAATATTTTTGCTATGTATCTTGACACAAACACTGCATTGTATAATATACTTTATAGTACAATAAAAATTTGGACGAATAATTTCTTCTGTTCTGCATAGCAACTTCCGTTATGTTCAATTCAGTCATATCGCAGTGAAAGAAAATGTGATTTTTTAATCTTTTTTTACAACGATATTTATTCAGAATAATGTGTTAAACATTTTGTCCTAATATGTTTATTTTTTATTATTCAGAGAAAAACTGCTAAAGCTATCTTGTAAAAACTGAAAAAACTTAAATGAATGCATTTGAACCCTGACTAAGAGCTTGAACATGATGTCCCAGTACGCGAATGTTTCGTAATACTCAGAAATATAAAAACCAGAGAGAAAAATTCCACTTCCTAAAACATGGCTGTGAATCGACTTTCCTCAGCGTGCCAATGTAGATTTGGAAAAGTCAAGATCTGTGAACCCGCAACACAGTCGCCTTGCGTGCGGTTGCTGCTGTGCTTCGGAACAGACCTAAAACTGTAGGATCATAAACACATCTTCCAGTAACACACACAACACGGACACCTTACTAAATGCAAGGTTCGCAAGCCGAAAGGGAACTACCTAAGAGAGCAAGTTTGAAGAATAGCAGAAGGACGAAACGAGGAAACCAAACAATGAATAAATGAGATATCTCTTAAAGTTGAGGCATAATCAAACCCAAAAATGGAAAGCTGAAATTTAGCTCATTTACTTCGACACCCGCCATTGTTATCACTTTCGACGTTGTGAGTTGATATATAAATGAATCACCCATTATTCATTTTTTAAGTAATCAAAAACTAAATAAAGGTAAAAGAATACAATGATATTTTTGCATTCGTCTGACACATTAAACATTAATTCAATTATTAACACAATAAGAATTTCACGTTAATGAAATTTTAATTTAATTAGTACCTAATATTGACAGATACCAGATATTAGTTATCGAAAGATTTGTAAGCTATAAATATAGTCATTTCATTTATCTTAGAACTAAGTGAATGTAATTTGTTGCTTGATATTAGTGTAATGAGTTCATAATACATATACATTTGTTGCTTGATATTAGTGTAATGAGTTCATAATACATTACAACAGAAGTGTCCAATGCCATGTGCACTTTGTTGAATATGTACCATGCTACCGATTGAGCTCTTACAAAAACTGTCTAAACATGCTCGACAATTGGGAATAAAGTTTTTGTACAAATATGTAGAATATCTGCCACGCTGCTCCATTCGTAAAGATGGCGTGAAAATACTTGCGAGGCACCGACTTGGGGCAGTTTTACGAAATGAAACTGCCTCCGACTTTGGCACCAAGAACTGTTTTGAGTTTCGAATCCCGACTTCCCAAACATTTCTCGTGCGCTGGAGAACTCATTTCCAGACTCTTGTGCTCCGCGCTGCAAAGAAAAGCAGTCGTTCTGTCTCGACAATATCGTTATGATGCTGGATATACTACTAAAATGGTGTTCATTTTGTAAAGCTCATTTCTGTGAAAAGAAACTGAACCCTGATTTCGAATAAATAATCATGTTTATTTTGAGTTAACGATGCAGGATGTAGAAGAAAAATATTAAGGTCAAGAATACATCCTGTATAAATCAAAATCATCAGTTTATTTCTTTCAAACTCTTATCACTATAGTTAACCCTAATGCATTAATTGATGATATTTACCAATCTCAATTTTTTTATTAAATTTATTGGCGAGTAAAGTGTTTAAGATGTCTATCATTAAACTCAATTTTTCATAGTATTGTATTTATTTTAATATACTAATTAATGTATTATATAAATGTGATTTCAGAATCGAATACAAAATCTCTTAAACATTATCCAGGATGGTAAGTCTCAGTGCGATTACCAGTAAACAAGTGCTACTGTGACGGTGTGAAATATTTGTAGAATATTTATCATATATCGACCTATATCCACAAAGAACTACTTAGATTAAAGAAACTCAGTTACCCGAAACTATTCTTGAATGAACGGGAAACTTTTGCTACAGCTATCTTTTTTTGAATAAGTACCTTGTAAAATGTTCTAAGTCAACACTGGGTTCGGTAAAGGTTGCTACGCATTTTCAAGGGGATGTACTTGAAGAGAAAATAACACGTGTTCCAAAATGTCCACTTGACGAACAACAATTATTTTCGAAAAAGCACACTATAGGGTATCATGGTATGTGTGTTAAAACAATATAAATTGTGACGTAATAAAAGGTGAAAGCCTTACTAATTCAGCATTCATTTATACTGCATCACGAACTAAATTTAAATGTTGATGGCTGACTTAAAATCATCTGTTATCTATTACAGGTCTTATAAACGGTCTTGTGTGATTCTTATTACAACTGGTTCGTTATTTCATATCTTATTAACATTATGAGAAATGGTGAACGATTTCGGAAATGTTTATTACGAATATTAATTCATTTTACCGGCGCACAGACTAATTAATCATTAATGTATATTTAAAATTATAGTTGGTGGCGCAGGGGCATAGAGCACATTGAATTTATTTATTTTCTTATTTACGTACTTATTTATTTACATTTTTTTGCATATTTATTTAAGGTTAAATAGGTTAAAAACTGTATGTAACATACGTGGGGGAAAGTAGTACTCTCTACGTAATTTTTTTTCTACGTTGTAAAATTGAAAAACTGTGGGTTCGAGTTTCACATAAGGCTTGGTTATTTTCACCGTTTGATTGAGGCTTGGATAATTCTCGTGTCACAGCCTATCCGATCTGAGCCATCATTCCGGCTATAATTTACTCTTCATGATCACAACTTTTATGACACAGTGGAAGGAAAGAGTAAACCACCGCTGTCGTCACCTGCCAGTAAAAGGAAATACATCAAAAGCAAAGCCATCTTATCACTCGTGTAAATTCATCAACACGATCATTGAACGCACAATATTTCATAATATTTTAAAATGTCTATCATAAACATTTGTACGCAAATATCTATACATGGAACACAAACCCACTAACAGGGCAGGACACCCCCAATCCGAAACGTGTGTATTACAGTCTCCCTCATTACGGCCCGCTCCGCAAAAGATACACGGGACCATAACTTAGGCGCCCAGATGCGCGGAACGCCGCCGAACGCCCAAACACACCATCAACGTTAAATCGCTGCAGCGCTGGCGCTCGTTCTCTCATAATGAATCCGGCAAACGCATTTTATACTGTGCGCGCAGCACGTGCGCGGGCCTGTTGTCACTGCCCAGAAGCGTCGGCTTGTTTTGCATAATAAGACAACTCGGCAGCGGGTGTGCGGACGGCCGTCCGACCCGTCCAAACTCGCGGACCGTTTGGCCACCCTCCCCCGCGCCGCCCCTCTCCCTGCCTGTCCAAGCCCGCCCCCCTCCCCGCCGACCTTCCCCGCTGCCACCATCACTCGCTCGGTCCGTAGCACGCGCGCGAGTCCGCGCAGCTTAGCAATTTGTAATAAGCTTGTGTTGACGACGGTGTCCCGTGGAACGGCGAAGTTCCGAAAGGGTGAGTGCTGGAGCCACGGTGGAGGGGGGTAGGGAGGGATGAGGGGGCGTCAGCGTGCTTGCATCGTGTTCTGACATCCTGTGTTCGATCCCCCCTCACGGGGCTGGAGAACTGGCGGAATCGATTCTCGTAGCTGTGCTCTGCTCCCTCCTTCCCTAGGGGACTTCCCCATCTCGTTTCCTCCCTTCCTCTCACCCGCTCTCTTCACCTTATCGTCCTCACGCTCTCCTGTTCTCGTGGCGTCTTTCCCCCTCAGCCGAGGGAAGGCTCTTTCTCTCCCGCTCCGCTCGTACGTCTCCGCAAATTCGCGCATTCCATCTCTTTAGACGCCGTCTTGGAATCGGAAATAAGCTGAAATTTATTGAGTGGTTTCTTTCTACGGCGAAGGGAGCCGATGGAGGTGAACTGTTGACTTTTTATGATGGAATAAGGGATGCCGTGGTTTTGCGTCGCTTCGTTCATCAACCTCCTCCTCCCCTCCGCCCGAGATGAAGTTACCGATCCGCCGCCGATGCCGCCGCCGACGCTGTAGACGCCGGCGCAGGCGCCATCGCCACCGCCGCCGCCGCCCCCGACAGTCACCGATCGCATCTCCCGCGCCCCAGACAGCCTGCCTCAATAAGCGGAGTTCCCCTGGCGTTCGACGCCCGCTATACACTTGACCGAAGGATCAAATACACATTCGGTTGATTGATTACTAGTGATTTCGGGTGCGTCAACTATTAGTCATTAGTCCCGTAAGTTTAGTACAGTAGTTTTTGCTCGGGAGGTAGTGGTCTTCCCCCGGCTGTATTGTGAGATCCGGCGCCGACGTACCGTTGACTAGTGGGGTTTCCCCTACCAGGTATCTCCCTGCAGCGGGGCACCGCCCCAGCCAGGACAGCTCCAAGCTCTCGAACGATCTCCTGGCATGTGTAGTAGTGTACTGCATTTTAGTGTAAGGGTGTGTACGGGGTGAGGATAGGACAAGGAAGAGGTAGGAAAGATCGCGCGCGGCCCGAGGCCCGTTCAATACACATTCGGTTTGCCTGCTAGTTTTACCCCTTGGATTTGTGGGTCTTGGGCTTAACTCTACTCATTACGCCCATTAAACCTACTGCTTATCCTGTACCCTATATACATCGTCAGATATCCAAATTTATCCGTTCTCGTTTACCCAGAGGGGTAAAACGATACGAGTAAAACTTTCACTTATGAACTTGATGGTGTAGATTATGATGGTGTGACTTCGTTGGAATCACTACAAGTCACAAATAAGAGCTCAACTATTTATAGGTTTATTTACAAACAATAATAAATTAATATATACAATTCTGGTACACTGTCCCGGGATCGCATGAGTGATTCTTAACTACTTGCAATTAATTGCTTGACTCGTGGCCTTAGCCACTAATCAAAGACCTACGCACACCGAGATCCATCTCATGAGCATTGTCACAAGTGGAGTTCATATTCCACTACGGCATTACACGTACGGGTTGCCCCACGGGCATCGCTCGTCAACGCACCGCCCTGGGCGTCCGTTTTGTGCATACGCACGACGTTCCCCACTCTGTTCGAGACCTCCCTCTCGTCTCGCGCTCTGAGTTTTACACTTTCAGTCCACGTGACTCGCGACGACATACTCGCGTTCGCGCGGCAATCAACATCATGAACACGAGACCGCGCACGATCTTTCCTTCCACATCCTAGTTCCCTCCTCTCCCCATACGCACACACTTGCACTTCAATGCAACTACGATGCACTACATTACTACAAATGATGAGAGAACACAAGGAAGCTCAAAGCTTCTCCGTGTGGGGCGATGCCTTGAGGAATGAGACACCTGAAGGTGAAAAATCCGTCAATCCGTACAGTAGGTGGACGCCGGATCTCTCGTTCCAAAAAAAGGGAAACACCACCTCATTCTGGGACATAAATGAACCTATGAGAGTAATGAACTACGTAGTTGACGAGCTTGAAATCAATAAAAACTCATCGGTGCACAATGTGCAACTTCTATAATGTTGCAAGCGAAATGTGGAAACAATGGACGTTTGTGAGCTCTCTCACCACAGGTGCCACCAGGTCGGATTTATCTCATTATAAAGCAACACGTTGAAGGAAAAATAGTACCCGTGTCCAATTATCCCAATTTTCTCTACCAAGGCATAATTAATCAGAGTTAAAATGATGACATATTTTGTGCACTATATTAAATGGTTTCATCCTGTTTTTAGGTACAAAGAAGGGAGAGTTTTGCTACACACTTGACATTGAGTAATTATGTGTTTGGGGTAATGCTAAAGATATCATTATCCTATTATTTAATGAAGGTTACATTTCAAAAGATAATTCCAAAACGTTTTTGTATTGTTATTTAAACAATACAAATTATATAAAATTATAATTATTATATAAAATTTGTGAAAAGTATTTTATCATTAGATTCTTTGTTTCACCATTATTTTATAATTGTAATTTCACTTTGCTTTTATTTGTATAGACACCTGAAGTAAACCTCAACATTGGGTTGAAACGTTGAAATATAAAGTATAGGCT
The DNA here is from genome assembly GCA_038098605.1 of Gryllus longicercus. Classification (NCBI taxonomy): domain Eukaryota; kingdom Metazoa; phylum Arthropoda; class Insecta; order Orthoptera; family Gryllidae; genus Gryllus; species Gryllus longicercus. The sequence goes on from JAZDUA010000212.1 coordinate 1,026,806, forward strand.
GTTTGTCTGGTCATTTTGCTCAATACGTTCAAATTACTTGGAAACCGTGTCATTAGGATTTTCGTAAAGCATTTGTCATGATAAAAATCTACAGTTGCATTCCATTGTTTAAGAGTACGCAAGCGTTACTGCAATTCGAGAAACAATTGGATAAAATAAAAACAAAATCTCATTGCTTAAGTCTTTGAGATAGATAAAAAATCCAAAAGCCAAAATACTAAACAACAAATGCGTGAAAACATCTACACCGTAGAAATAGGATTGATTGATGTTAGTGACCAAAATATTTAATATTTAAATTTCACTGAAGTGGTGGGGAATCCTTGAACTTGAAAGGTAGGATTTCCTCGAAATTAAATTTTGAAATAACATGTAAATAAATTTTATATTTACATTAAAATTTAATAAATGATGAATTCAGCTTCTCAACATATCCTTGCCACGGAAACAAAAGCGCTCTTTTTGTATCATTCATAAGCACAAAATGATGAGGATAAGAAATAAAAGAAACGTACATAATTTTATCTTTTCTAAATGTTTTGAAGATGGCCACGATATTTAAGCTCGATCTTTCCGTTATCTATGTTCCTTTGTCCCAATATAACTTCGTTAAGACGGAACCGTTTTGAAGTACACCAAAACTGTGATCACATATTTCTTTCGAATAATTCCATATTGCTTTCTGATATCTACTCTCCCATTTTTCAATTTTACAAACAGAATTTTTCTTCTTAATTGAGATATTTTAGTTTTCAACAAATATTTAGTAATGGCAAAGCAAAAAAAAACGCTCTATGGTTTCCTTTAATAAAAAGGTAAAGCTATTTCCAATATATTTTAAATATTGCATTGACTAAAGATATTTTGTTATGTGTTTGTTGTGTAACATATCTTCTGGCATACTTCACGCAGACATTGGTCGCGCAAAGCAATAATTCTTACCTTTTATGTATTTTTGAAGTAGTAATGCTACTCGTCGACAGGAAATAAAGGCGTAGGGCGCACATGATCACGTGTTGTGAGACATGCAACGCCAGCGCCGCAAGCTGCGGAAACACGTAAGCCAAGCTATTTTCGAAGGGTTCATTAGAACGATAGTTTTGAGAGCTACGCGGTAGTTTTTTCCGTTGTTCTCGTTTAAAACACACTGGCAAGAGTAACATCGTAGATATTTGTTCTCGGGGAACTCGCCCACCCAGCTGTCCGAGAACAGTTCGCGTGCGCCAGAAATCTCGCACCGGCAATTGAGAAAGTTGGTCTGGGCCTCATAAATAAAAGAGTGGAAAGTTGAGAATCATGCGGAGAGCGTCGCGGCGCCCAGCAAGGGCGACGCGGGGCGTCGCGGCGCGGGCGCGGACCCGCTCCACCCCGCCGGCCGAGGCGGAAGCGGGCGGCGCGGGACGGGGCGGAGACTGGAAGGGAGCGGAGAGGGGAAGGTGACGGCTAAGGGACGCGGGCGTCCATTCACGGCCCCTCTCCTTCTCCACCCCCTTACGTCGCTAGGTAGAACCCTTCTCTCCGCCACCACTCGCGCTCCCGCGCGGGCGCGCGCGCGTGTGGTAACCAGACAAGGATGCATTACCCTTAACGATTAGAGTTTGCGGGAAGAAATTACGTCACTCAAATGCAAATTTGACATTTAACACAGCAGCAGCATTACGCTTTATATAGGGAAGCGCGCGGGGCGGCGTGGAGTGTGGGTGCCTGCGCCTCTGCATAATTCAACTTTCCTCCGCCAGGGGCAGCTGGCGGCGAGGAAGAAGGGCGGCGGGGGCAGCGGGAGGGAGAAGCGGTGAAGACGGGCGAGGACGCCGCGGGGGCGGGAGGGCGGACGCGCGAGTTCCACAACATCCCCGTCCTCTCGGAAAGTACCAACATCGCAAAGACGCACCGCTGCAGAGAGACGGCGGGGCTGGCGGCACCGCCCCTCCACGGCGCCCCGCCGCCCTCTCCAACCACCACCGCCTCCGCTGCCGAGTGCAACCGTCCTTTATGCTCGCGGCGCGCTGAAATAAAGAAACGTCATAAAGAGGGCCCCCCGGAGCTCGCGTGTGTAATGCACGCCTCACCCTATCTTCAACGCGTCGGAAAGTTGCCGGCGGAGATAACTTAAGATTTATTATCATTAACTTCGGCACACTATTAGACGCACGGCCCTCCCACCGCCGCCGCGGCCGCCGCTAGCGCCGGAGCCGACAGCGCCGACGGCCGCGACGCCTACGTCACCGCCGCCGTCGGCGCCAGGCGTCTTAACGGCGCCACGGAAGGGAAGCGGCGCGGGCGCGCGGAAACGTTCAGACGTTGCGCGGGGCGGAAATTATGAAGCGCTTTAAACAAACCGTCGGAATATTTCCCTTTAAAGTAACATGGCAGGATTATGGGACGTCTCATGGCATAAAATTAGTAGTAACGTCGCAACGGGGCGAGATAAAATTGTTATTCCGTAAGCGCTTGAATATCCAGTAGTAGTTAATGCTCCCAAATCCCCAAATCCCGCGCCAGGAAAAGAAATCTGGAGAGCGCACGCTCTTTCCCCGGGAGGCGCGGTGCGGGGCGGGGTTCGGGGGGCGGCGGGGGCGGGGCGCGGGCGGCGGGACAGGCCGCGGCGGAACGCGAAATGCGGCGAGGGAGCTTGGGCCGCACCGCGATTAAGCCGCGTTGGCCTGGTCCCTGATGAGCCACCTGCTTGACCCGCGCCCGCCCCGACATGACTTCAGCGGCGCTTCAACCACGCGCCGGTACTACCGGCACCATCGCCGCCTAAATTACAGCCATCCCTACCCACCAGCCATCTCCATGACTGCCAGCATCGCCGCCACCAACACCATCACCACCACCGCCTGAACTACAATCACCCCTAACCAACATTGCTATTTCCATAATCACCACCATCATCTCCAACGCCATCACCATCACCATCACCTCCACTGCCTCAACAATAGCCCCCCTACAACATCATGAACACCACTTTCACCATCACCACCATCACTACCAAAGCATCACCCCCTTAACTACAGCCATCACTAGCACCATCACCACTTCCATATTCACCACCTTCACCACGACCACCACCACCACCAGCGGCATCATCACCATCGTCAGCAATTCCAACATCATTACTGCCGTCTCGGTGATGGCGGCCGAAAGCGCGCTGACGCCTTTACTATTAATTTTACAGCCAAAAAGACAACCACCAATACTGCTCTGAGCATAGTCGACAATATCAAGATCAGAATAATCATTCCCTCCCCAAACTCACAGTTGTCAGTAGCATACACGTGATAACTACCTTTCCCACCTCGACATCTCCACACTTCAAAACATGAGGTACCATCACTACCATCACCATAATCATCATCGCTACACCAATTACTCAATAAATCTTACCCCACTGCGTCTTCTTGTCTGAAACCAGGTCGAGTCATCTCTAGCCCCTATTTCAGCTATCTCCACTGACCCGCACCTGACAGACACTGACATTTCTTCTGATTCTTTTCCTTTCATTATGTCGCTTCCGTCTCTGTGTTACCATCGCCGGCCAATGTTTTCATCCGTATCCGTTACCATCACATCATCTCCAGCCGATGTGTACGGTCCCTTCAGGCTCAGCATGCTTAGCTCCTCACACGCCTCGGAGCCACTCTCCCGTCGTCAGAGGCACTCAACGCAGCCAAGCCCTCATGTCTCTGCCTCACGCCCGCACTCGCGCTCATCCCCCCGCCCCCGCGCACGGGCCCCTTCCCGGCGAACCATTAACCTCTTCTGCGCACGCCCCTCCCCCGTTCCTACCGTTCTCGATACCCCGCCCGACCCCGCAGCACCCGACCCTGTGCACGACCCTCAACCAGCTCCCGCGCCACCCCTGTGTCCACACCAGTCCCGACCCCGTAACCAACCCCGCCCCCGCGCCCGACAACGCGCCCGACCCAGCGCCCAACCACGTACTCGACCCCGCGCCCGACCCCACGCCCGACTCCGCGCCCGACCCCGCGCCCAACCCCGCGCCCGACCCCGACCCCGACCCCGCGCTCGACCGCGAGCCGACCCCGCGAGCCGACCCCGCGCCCGACCCCGCGCCCGACCCCGCGCCCGACCCCGCGCCCGACCCCCGCGCCCGACCCCGCGCCCGACCCCGCGCCCGACCCCGCGCCCGACCCCGCGCCCGACCCCGCGCCCGACCCCGCGCCCGATCCCGCGCCCGACCCCGCGCCCGACCCCGCGCCCGACCCCGAGCCCGACCCCGACCCCGAGCCCGACCCCGACCCCGACCCCGACCCCGACCCCGACCCCGACCCTGCGCCTCACGCCGCGTCCGACGCCGCCCACATCAGATTTCGCCACCTTCCCCGCCTCAGCGCCCGTCACCGCTCCCGCTCATGCGCCCGTCCTCTCCTGCGTACGGCCCCGCGTCAGCTGCCGGTCCCACTTGGGAGCGGCGCCCCGCAACAGACTCTCTCTTTTTCCCGCCCGCCCGCTGCGATCCCGTGCTCTACCCTCCCGCTGCACTGGTCCCACTGTAATGTTCCCGCTTCATTGTGCCCCTGCGCTATTGTTCGCATGCCACTGTTCTCGGGCTATACTATTCCCACTGTACTATTCCTGCCTCTATTGTTCTCCGGTCCCTGTTCGCTCCCCTCGGTTGCCACCTCTACTGATTTGAAAGGTAGTGTTCCCCCCACCGTCCGCCTGCTCTATATTCTCCTCGCTCCAGTCTTTCCTCGCTTTTTACTTTTCTGTTCCCTCTACCCCTCGTTATGCGATCATTTAGCTAGTAACGGCACACTTTCTCCGTTTCGCGTAGCTTCCGGACCAGGACCTGTTTGGTGTACTGTATTTCTGTTCAAGCTCAATACACCCGCAGTGTTGATAACGTCATAGTCTGTCCCTAATATGCAATTTCCTACGTTCAATACAGTTGATCATGGTGCGGTATGTATGGATCAGTTGTTTTGTCATAGTCTTCTGTTACTGGCTGAAGGTAGAATTTCTCCTCAAAGCTGTTTAGCAAGTCCACTAAACACTAGCATTGTTCACGTATTTGTGTTTACTAACTTGTAAAATAGAATGTTTGCTATGATTTACTAAAGTGAAAGTTTACACTTTGAATATTTAGTTATAAATACAGAAATTCGGTAGACTGTGTTTTGGATGTGTATTTGTCTATCGTGTCTTTTCAAATATATCATTTTTAAGAATATAGACATCTCAGTGATTGTATACATTGTATGAAGCTTTGTTGAAGAATTGTTTTGGTTTCAGACCAGTCTCCGACCGACCTTTGGTCTTTGTGACGAGAAACGAGTAGCAAGAAGTATGCTCAAAACTTAAAGGAATAGTAAATTCGTGAACAAGAGACTTTTTATTTGCAAATTTCCATAATTTTATCACCTTGTCGCAGAAATTGCGCCCTTCTTCGGAGAATTTGTATTTTGTGCGTCTTAAATATTCTTTTGTAACATAATTATTCGGGTATTTAGTGTCTGAAACTATAATTTTCATTTGCTGTTGTAAATATTTCAAGGGTTTTGTTTACATTTAATGGAATGTTTCAGCCATTCTACATGACAACTAGTTTGAAATTCTATAAGATGTATTTTAACTTTTTTTAAAATATTTTTCCAGGACCGCCTTCGAATTGGATACATCGTATTAATATCTGGTTCATGTATTAATTTTACCTGAATACATATTTTTATCACGCTTTGGCTTCGCTGTAAATGCCATAGGCAAATATTGCATTCGAATGAAAGTTAAAAGTTTTTAATATTACTAACATTAATGAATTATTATATTTATGTATTTATTTGTGAGCATAGAACACAGGCTGTTAACGACACGTATTTTCGAGTAATATTAATAATTACTGTGTGGTTGCGCACATTCATGCCCGCCATTTTATTGCCTATTTACACTATCCTTCAAGTCAATCACAATTTCACATTTTCAATAAATTGAGTTTTAATAGTAGTCAATATCTCACAGAAGTGTTCCGAAAAGAATAACATGAATGTTTTAAAAATTTGATTCTCTCTTGCTGTTTCCTATTTATACCTTGTATACATGTTTATATTAGTTAAAGTTAACATATTGTATATTAGTACATTCGTATGTATATTAGGTACGGTTCTTTCAAAGTCCAAATTTTTCGTAAGCAGTATGCAAGCAACAACACATACAAACGAACAACACTGATTGCATAATTATCGGCAAATATTTTTTATAGAAATTATCTAGGTAAATGAGATGTTAAATATTAAAACTGCATTCTCAACTAAAATTTGACTCTAGTCTTTATGTGTTTTATTTAGGAAGAAACATCCAGAGAGTACTACGCCAATCATTTTCTTTCTAAATATGATTACTTTCCTAGAGGGAAAATTATATTTATTATATTAATATCCTCTCTCACCTGGGGCTAAAATTTCACACAAAAGACTCGGAAGAAAGCAACAGAAAATGCTTCATGCGTTTCAGAAACACTATGATGAAAGTAATCAGCTAATACAAATAATTAACACGAAATATTAAATTTAAACAATGAGGTAATCATGCAATTCCCAATAAAAATTATCTACATACACCAAAGAAAACATTAACTGTATTTGAATTAAAAAGATAGGCACTGAACGACTTGTTACCGGAATGTTATTGGTATCATTAACTTACACATGTTAACATGTTAAAAAAGTACTTTTGTGTCATTCATTCTGAAATCGTGGGGACTTAGCTTAAGTGAAGTATCATACTTCAATTAAGAGGATCAAAAACATGCATGTGAAAATCTATTGTAATTGTCTACTTTTTGTACATTTTATATGCACATTTTCAGAGTAAGAACTTCACCATGTCACTTGAAAACTAAAGATCTTAATGTATTTTTTATCAAAATCATATTATCTGCAAAAAGTAATAAATTGATAATACCATTGCACTGAGCCAGTGTTCTTTTCACTGAAACCCGCCCGCACTTTTAGAATTTGAACATTTCCCAGATTATGAACGGGAGAAATCTTTATATTGTTGTCAAAATGCGATCCCCAAACATTTGAATACCATACACACTAAACTTAGGTTCTTTCTAGCACATTAAATACGCACAATAAACAAATTATTATCACTCGCACTTTGCAGCAGGAAACATTAGGTTTCTTGCGGGAAAAGATGTTTTAATTATTCCTAAAAAATATATTATCAATATTTTAAACTTCGGACACAATTAAGGAAATGTGTTTGCTTACCACTAAATAATACTGAAGGGATGATTTTATGCGTTAATATTCAATAGTACACACATGCAGTAACAACTACGAAATGAAATTATGCAATTTTCAAGGCGAGTTTCTACATACTACAAAATAGGCATGCCAGTTAACTTTCCTTGCCGCTCATTTTTTAAAATTTATTTCTTTTTAACTACATGGCCATCTATCGATCACTATGATTGTTTACTTTGGAGAAAGTGTAGGGGATCACGACACATGACAACACAAGCACCCACAAACATCCATGCCTGAGGCAGGATTCAAACTTGCGGCCTTTCGATGCCAGGCAACTAGGGTCCCTCAGCCTTAGTGTTTTTTTAAAGAGGCTATGTTAAAGAGGCATTTCAATAATAATCAATTTGAAGAAAACTAATGAAAAGCTATTGCAATATTTGTGATTACTCAAGCCTCTCATTATTGAACATTAAAACCCATCACTATCTTTCCTTTATGTTTAGGAATAGTTTTTTTTTTTTTATCAAAAGTAACTTATTCAAGAGTGGGCACCTGTATTCATGCACTTCAGATATATGTAATTATAACACGTGACGTCAGAATCATTGAGTAAGTATGATAAGAATAAAATATACTTCTGTTTGAGGTATACGTATTATACCACTTTCCAGATGACATTATACATCAAACTCGTAACACAAAACGAAAGCTAAATCAAATATTTTTAGTTACATCACTGTTTCTATAAAAATGGACATATAATAAATACATAAAACAAAAATAATATGAGAATAAGGATATTAATGTTTTAGTTAGTGTTTGTATTGTCTAATTCTAACATATTGCAATGCCTGTAAAAATTATTGTAAAATTCTATTTCCATTTTGATTGCTCTTTTATCAGCCATTTTAAATCAATGTATATGTTTAACGTCAAAAATCAATTAAAAACAATGTGACTTGCGCAAGGTGCAATCTTTTGATGCATGCGTTTTTTCTTCATCCTTCGTATCCATTTGATGGTTTCTTGCATTGCTTCTCAATAGTAAATACAGCTTATTTCCCTCCTTGGCATGTTAGAGAGGAATATAGTAATTTAGTGAACGTAACTAGCTTGGAGGATAAGAAAAGTGAAGACCACTATTTATCATTGAGGCAATTTAATTTAATTATTTTTCAAAAGGCACTGTTTTGTTTCCGTAGCAGACGTTGGAGATATCTTTGATTACGTAAGAAATAACATAGCAGTACTTTGTATTAGGTCGTATTTCCAATTTTCATGAAAATTGGAGTTATGTTTTCCACCTACTTGTGGAGGATCTGTGTTGGTCTTTGCTGTACGCATACAAAACATGGCCTTCTGTAGGGTTTAAGAAGCCCAGCATGTACGCAATTGGCTTGCACTATATCTACCTGATCTTTCATGTCACTTCCCTCCTTTAGACTCACTAAAGATAGCGATAGCGACTACCAGAATTTCCTTAACCAGGGTCTACAAACGCTTGTAATACGTGAGGACACCTCTAGAAAGAGCTCCAAATAAACTAAATGTCGTCTCTGCGGCCTGCCCCCCCTCGTGTCCACCGCAGACCTTGCTACTCCACCCCGACCCATCCTTCCCCCGATATCATCCCCCGCCATCACCCAACCCCCACCCAACCCGCCACGTTCCGATTCCTTCCCGCCCAGCCAAGACCCTGCTCACCCAGCTTCGACACCGCCACATCTCCAGCCCCCGCCTCGCCGCGGTCCGACTCCTCCCCGCCTCAGCCAAACCTCTAGTCCCTCCACAGCGTCGACCCCGCCCTCGCTGCCCGCCGTCGGCGCCGGCCCTCGCCGCTCCTGGGAGCCTTTCCTGGGCCGGGGCGCTGCGCCCAAATCCTCGCGCGTCACGAAACTCGGTCCGGCGGCGGCGGCGGCAGGACGGGCAGAACACGTGGCTAACACGGAACCTGCATCGGCGGAGGGGCGCGGGCGCCCGGGTCCTGGCAGATTAGCACGCACCGCCGCCGACGCAGCCACCGCCCCTGCTGCTGCTGCTGCTGCTGCTGCCGCCGCCGTCGGTTTTAACGGCAGCCGCTGGCGCCGCCGGCGTCAGCCAAGATATTAGGCCCATGCGCCGAGCCGGGCCGCGGGGGGGGGGGAGGGGCGGCGAGGGAGCGAGCCGGGCTTCTGCAGCCCGCAACCCGCGTGCTCCAGGCGCAACGCTTCCTAATCAGCGGCGGCGGTGGCGGCGGGGGCGGGGGCAGGGGCTGAGAAGGCGTGGCGCCGGGGAGCGGGCGGGCGGGCGCGCGGAGGGGAAGGCGAGGGAGACGCAGGCCCGGGGTGCGCGTGCATCCCGACGCACATAATACACGCGCCCCACCCCCGCGCGCGCCACTGCCGGCTCCGCGCCGCTTCCCAACCCAGGAGCCGTTTGTTCCCCGCGGCGCGCCTCATCGCTCCTCCCCCTCCCCCTCCTCCTCCCGCGTCTTCGCCCATTCTCCCGCGTTGCACCCCCGCCTCCCGCGCAGTGTGCGCCGGCAGTTTTACGCGAAGACAAAGTTGGCTGCGCGAACTCCAGGCTAAGTTAATCAATGGCAAGCAAACTATAAACCAAATACCAATTCTCCGGGCGCGGATTCCGCGCTCCACGACTCGCCAAAGCGGAATGGAATATTATTTCAATAACGCACACTCTCCTTAAGACATAAATATTCTCCGCGCCGGCGGGGAAGGCGAGGGTGGCGTGCCGAAGAGCGAGGAGCAAGAGGAGGATGAGGAGGAGGGGCAGAGGCACAGGCGGAGCGGAGCGGCGTGGAACAGCGGAGCGGAGAGCGTGGCGTGGTGTAAAGATAGTCGCGGCGGCATAGGCGCGGGGAAGAACATACAGCGGCGTGTTTGCTGCCGCTGATCGCGCGACGGCGGAGAGGACGCCGCCTCCCGTCCGCGGGGCGGGGACGGGGAGAGGGCGGAGGAGGCGCTCGGGAAAGGAGGTCGCAGCGCGAAGAGTCGACTCCGCCCCGGGCTCGGGTCGCTCCGGGCAGTGAAAGGAGCTCCGCCGTCCCCGTCGCCGTCGCCGCCTTCGCCGCCTCCGCCGCCGCCGCCACCACCGCCGCAAGCACCGCAGCGATCCTGCGCCCTGCCTTTTACTTGTACCGCGCCGGCGAGTGTCTTGCAGCGCTCCTCGGGCCCGTGGACGACGAATTAGAAATTTAAATGAGCCCGCAGCGGGGACCGCTGTTGTGCCGGGGCACCGGAAAGCGCGCACGCTGCTGCCACCGCCGCCGCTGCTGCTACTGCCGCCGCCGCCGCCGGGGCCACCACCACCGCCGGCGGAGAGGCGGTGGCTGTGCGGTGCGGCGCGCGGTGGTTCGGCCCTGCCCCGCCCCGCTCTGGCCTGCTCCACGCCGTCTTTCCCCGCCCCGTCTCGTCGCACGTCGCCCGGTCCCGCCACGCCTTGTGAGCCCCGCCCACCGCTCGCCGCGCCCCGCCCTCCCGCGCCTCCCCGCCCGCCCCTTGGGAGACGCCGCGAAGTTGGCAGGATGTGCCCCCGACCGCGCCCCGTCCCGCCCGTCCGGCCCTCTCCGCCGGCGCCGCCCCCGTCGCCGCCGCCTCTTCGCCCGAGGCCGGCCCGGCCGCCGCCGCCGCCGAGGCCGAGGTCGAGGCGTCGCCGAGAGGGCGAGTCGCTGCGCCGGAGGACCGTCCCTCGGCTGGGCGTCTCAGGCGGCGACGGTGACGTCCCAGCAGTGGCGGTAGCTGCCGCGGAGAGCCACGGAAGAAGCTGGTACATGTGATGTAGCAGATAATGCACCTGCAATAGCTATAAGGATGGCATGAAGTCTATGCTCATGTTAGCGACTATTAGATCTCAAAGAAGTGGAAGAACTAGCAAGCGAAGGAGTCGGTCCCTCCAGCAGACGGATATATGCGTTTTTGAGGCGTAGTATCCGTGGGGTGCTGGAGATGCTTACCGTGCTGGACAGGACGTTCAAAATAATGATGTTGGAGACTACAACTTGATCACATCGCAGGTAGACAAAGTTGTGGTTGGGAAAGGGCGATAGGACTCTGGGGACGGTGGTGAGAACGGTAGCGACAGCAGAAAGGTGCTGTCCTTGGCGGAGGCGGCCCGGGCTTTGTTTCCCAAGCCAACGGTGCTGTGTCGACAAAGGCGGTCCGGCGACGGCAAAGATGGAGGCGACGCAAGCGACGGAGGATGTGAACACGGTAGCAGGCAGAGCGATGGTGGCGGGAATTGGCCCCGATGCCGCCACCGCCTCTGCCTCCGCCACCCACCCTCTCTGTCACGCGCCTTAGCGGTCGAGACCCTCAATTCCAGAGTCGTGGCAAGTCCGCCATGTTGGCCCTGCCTGCGCACCTCCGGCATCGCCGCAAGAGCAAAGCAGAAGACCCTTCCCCGCCCCAACCTTGTCAGAAAGTCGGGCGGAGTTTCGGGGCCATTAGTGCTTGTCTCAGCTGGTTGACAACGAGGCAAAAATTATTGAATTTTTCAATGCGCCCTGTGTTTCGGAAATTGACTGGAGAAGCGCACCAGAATTTTCCTTACATGATCACTGTATGGTGGTTAATACAACATCTATTTGAGAAGATGCTTCAGGGATAAGTGCCTATCTGCGTATAACAATAACCGCACGTATGTGCCCAGTACTGCTTTTTTTCTAATTTACCTCCTCTAACATTTTAATCCTTATTTCGGGAGTAGGTTGGTAAGTGTTGTCTATGGTATAGGACACACACAAACTATTTGGGTTCGAACGGACGTGCAGGAAGTTCTACAACTATAAAGACCATCATATTTGTAACTTTTCAATTTTTTGAATCCGCGAATCTTAAAATTTGTTTAAATCACAAAAATTAAAATCTTTGGGCTTCCGAATCATTAGATTTTTGCTATCGCAGTTGTATTAAGAAATATTATGATATTAATATTAAGAACTGAATAATTTGTACAAAAAATGTTTCTATTTGCCTTCTAGTACGTCAAAATGTCATGTTCTTTAAAATGTACATATTTATATAAATCTTTATTTCATAGGGTTATATTTCGTGTAACTAATGTTCACATTTTAAAACAAGGAGAATACGCACTGTTCTCCCAGATCTACAAGTTTCCTTCAAGGTTCATTCAATTTTGCCATATTTTATTCTAATTCAAATTTGTTACCGTTTACTTTTTGTGTAAGATTATAAAAGATTCCAGATTCAAGAGACTGAATATTTTTTAATAGCCCATTGATTCGCATACAAGAAAGGAAATTTAACTTCTCTGCACATTAAATAATATCCCTTTTCGTACACCAATCACTCCCAGCCTAGCCCAAATTTATATTTGCTGTCGTCAAGAATCCCAGATAAAAACTAGTGAAGCTAAAACAACACATAGTTTCTCGCATTATTTGTAGCAACTAAGAAGTATTATAAAATACTACATGAAACTACAAAAAATTTTCCACCAGCAATTAGTTTCCAAAAGAAAACTATTAATAAATATTTTTCCTTAATGAAATGTGTTTCTAAGATAGATCTTTGAAGAAAATCAACTACAATTTTTCAAAATTATGAGAAGTCTCAAAAAAGGCTTAAAATGATTTCTTTATTTTTTAGCGAACACAGAAAAGTATGATTATAAAAAACGGCACAGACCTTATTCTCTGTATTTTTAAAAATTGCAAAAAATAATGTTGCAAAATTACATTATTTATGAAATTATTTTTTCTGAAATGGTACATCTTCTAACAATTAAGGCCTTTAAATAAGATCATATATAGGCAATAAATGTGAATAACAAGTAGATTTCAATTAGTTGTTGCTTAAAGTAAATGTAAATTATAATTTATTTTTCTCAGAAACTGCAAAAAAGTTTTTCTTTAATTTTTTTCTGGGATATGACAAAGGACGCTTCAAAAATGACCATCTCTTGTGCATTAAGGGAGTTATAATACTATGTTAAATTAATAAACATGTCAATCACCCTGGATTCCTACATTGTATTCAAATTATCATTTATGCCGTTTCTTCATGAACTGCCTTTAATATGTTGTTACAAGCGTACGCAATCTTTAGTGAGATATTAATGACGAGTCTGACTATCGGGTTCTAAAACAAGTGTAGGTGGCTGATGAAAATCACGTGAAAGTGTTGCAGCATACGAATGCGCATTTCAAAAAGCATTCAGAGGCATTTGTAGGAGTGTGTTAATAAAACTTCAGCTGAACATTGCGTAATCACGACCATTGATTAACAATAAAATAAAATTGGTTCACGGGATTGATCAGTGTGGGTAGAGAAATAGTTGTGCCTACGTTTCGAAATATTTAATATCATCAGGACTTACTAAGAATCATACAGGTCAAGTCTCATTTCAAGCCACCACACCCAACTGCACAACTAGTTGTTTCTCTACCCACATTGATCAATCCCCATGAATCAATTTTATTTTATTGAAACTTCAGCTCACCTTCGTATAAAAAATTTGTTTAGTGCAGTTGTTTTTTATGAAACGATAAACTAGTTAACATTTACTTTGTAATATAAATCCAAAAAGAAAATTCTTTGGAAAGATATTACAATCATAAATGTCTCTGCTAATGGTACAGAAAATAGGATTTGTAAAATGCTTTGATGAGTTCAGATTGTTTATTGTATGTTTCACCTCATTTTTCAAGGAAATGAAATTAGTTTCAGACTTCTATTAGCCGACATGAAGTACTAAATTCATACTCGATCAAGCTACTTCCACAAGTATACCATTTCTTGTACATTTATATTCTACGTGATGGATAATACACAGGACTTTCTTCATTTTGAATCATAGCCTGAATCTAGCTCAAAACAGTAACACTTGCTTGAGAGGCAGAAGCTAAGGTAGTTGCATTGTTTTGCGATCTCCTAAAGATACAAATATCACATTTTAGTTTCTCGTGAATGTAGTATAAAGAAAATTGTAGAATGTGGCAAAAAATCGATGCAGAGAGATTGTCGAATATACAGGTTTTGGGAATCTTCAATTGATTGACCGGGTAATCATGAATCAGTAAGGTGTGAAGGGATAACATATTGTCAATACCTCCCGGCACAGTCATTTCGTTAGGTGATGGCTTCAAGATTATTGCGAGGAAAATTCTTAAAGCATTCGTTAAAGGGCAATCACAGGGTTTGGAAAGGAATACGATAGGTGAGACAGGAGTGAGAGATATTGAAGTAAAATGAGAAACAGTCTATTTCTTAGGCGGGAGAGTGGGGGTTGATCGGTTCCTATTTCGTAAGTTACGGCTACTGGTACGTGATTTAAATTATTGTAGAAATTATGTGCCAGTTTCGTAATAAAGGAAGTGATTGGTAATATTCCAAGGTCGTTGTGGAGTGTCTTATTGCTGACAAAACAAGTGGCATTTACTGTTATTCTTAATATTATATTTCGAAAGATTTGTAATTTATTTAATTTAATTGGGGCAGCTGAAATCCATCCTAGTTAATATCCGACGAAGAATGTATTTGTAAATAGTTAAAGAGAAATGGATTTTTAAAGAAGAGTTGCGATTGAGAATCGGACATAAATAGCTAACCGTCCATTCGCTTCATTTACTTTGGATGAGATGTGACTGTGCCAATTTAATCTTGTGTCTATGAGAACGCTGAGATAATGAATAGATGGTATAGTGGAGACTGATATGGTGAATGATAGAAGATTCTAGAGATTAAGGTCAAGGAATGACAGAATATCTTAAAGTAAATATTTTGGCTATTGATTTATTGGAATTGATTGAGAAGTTCTGATACTGAAAGTGTGTTTCAAAACCTCTGACGGGGTATCTAACTCCCTGTCTCTCTCTCATTCACTCTGTCACTCAGCTTATCACCTGTAGCGAAAAAAATGCGAAATGAGATATGAAATTCGTTTTCGTTTACATTACCAAAGATAAGTGTAAAGAACGTAATAGAACAAATAACAAAATCTGAGAAAGGAAGAGACATGCTTCACTATGAGCAGATGTGACTGTAAAATTCGATACTCCCATACGCAATACTTACATGAAAGGCAAGCGTTTCTCAGCATTGCTACAAAAACTCTGGTGAAAGCAGCTCTTTCTTAATATACATATATTTACTGGTTTTATGAAGGTAAAGAGTGTGTCACAACTTTTCGACAATGTGTCAAAGTTGCCAATTATTACATAGAAAGTTTTATAACAAATTGAGTTTCCGTTTCCCGACATTTGGATACCAATTTGATTTGTTTTAAGAGCGGTAATTTTGGGAAACCAATATATGAGTGTGTATGTAGTCATAATATCAAGACTATTAATCTTATTAATGAATACATATTCCTAATTCATATGCATACAAACATGTACACATTCATATATTTACTGAAAAATACTGAGGAAATTTCATAAAAAAAGGTGAAATGCCTTCTTCTGCCGAATAATTTGTTCATATCCTGCGTTCCTCGTTTCTTTTATTTTGGCAACACCGATTAATGAAAACATCGAGATGTTAAGTCAGATTATTTCCTGGTAGACGCACATTATTATCTGACAATCTTTTTCAGCTGTATTTCGACGCACACATTACGATTTTAATACGTAACACAATACCACTAATTCTGTCTCCTACGTCTTTAACAGGCACTTTGAAAGACGTAATGTAAATCGTACCGCGACCGCGCCAATCCCTTTCAGTTCCAATCTGCCTCCATCTCCGTAATCTCCATCGCATCTGGATGTGCAACCCGAATACAACCCGTGTCCCCTGCACAAGCTTCAGACGAGCTCCCTTCTTTCTCTTCAGATCGGATCTCTCTCCCTCCTCCCTGCACATCCCAACCCCCTATTCACCCCCCTGCAACCCCACCCAGCCCCTCGCCGAGTTACTCCTCCCGCGCGCGTCGTTCGGCTTGTATATTCCACGATGGCAAAACCCGCAAAGCACTTGCAGCAAAAATCGAATTTACAAAAGTTAAAGGTTGGGGATCCCATCCCTTTTCCTCACAAGCCCACCCCATCCCGCGCCACCCGATCCTCCCCGCCCCTGTCCGCCCGAGGGACGCAAACGCCTGCCTGCCTGCTCTCTTTGGTTTTATAACGGACGCCCCCCCCCCTCCTCTTCGTCCCTCCAGCTGTAACAGTGAGCGAAGCCGCTACCGCTGCCTCTCATCGGATTTTGAATATGCTAAATATACAGACTGCCGCCGTCCGCGAGTCGAACCGACGAGAAGAAGCACGCTCCGCCGTCCCTAAAGCACAGAAACACTTGCGGCGAATTCAAACGCCGCTCGCGGATAAATCGTTCTCGGAACAAACTTGTCGGCAGAGGAGCGGCGCGGGGCGGAATCTGATTAAGATGCGTCGAGTGCCACCTGCCTCTTCGCCTAAGACGGCTGGAATGCGACATGAGTGCGGCTGGGAGGCTTCACGGGAACGATGGCGTGCTTTGATTGTGAAGTGCCGGTGTGCCGTCGGTGGATTACGCCTCTTCATACTTTACTGCCTCCTGAGAAGCCCGTCGTAAGTGATAGCGGCTACTGAATAGATATGTATTTATGCTTCACATTTTCACATTATTTTTTCATTGAAAGTTTGATTCTTCCTATTTTTAAACTAATAAGTACCATGTTAAATTCATGTGTCACGATAAATTAATTTTCCGGTTACTGCATGTTCTGCATATATTTGCTTCACTAAAAACGAACAGAAAACAAATCGTACACAATTTTGCAAATAAAAATTCTCAGAGGAATGATAATTTCGATATTCTCCTATGAATTATAGTAAAATAATACTCCAATCCAATTATTCTTTGCTTGTGTTCTCCTCTGACGGTGCATCAAAATGGAACATGAATATTTAAAAGGGTTTTAGTAATAATATGATTAAAACTGTAGCGAGTATTAAAAATAATTTACCAACAATGATATAAACTCCTCTATTTTCTGCCTCCCTTCACCGCAGACATTGCTTCACATTCAGTCCTACTTTTTTTATTTCCGGTGACTTTTCAAGTTACAAAATATTAAATTATCATTTTCCCCTCTTTCTCTGTCTGTCTCTCTATCTCTCAAAATGAAAAAAAGAAAAAATAGGGATAACCCGTAGAGCAGTGACAATCAACCGCACTTGCTCTCCCCCTGTTTCCAAAACTGAGGATAAAATCAGAGCACTCGTATGAAGTTAATGACACTTGCTCGTGCCTCGCTCGTATTATAATATCACTTCATACTGGTATATCCTTTAATTATGTACTATTTTAACAAAAGTAGGAAATTACACAAAGGGGTCAGCACATAAATCTCTTAGTGTTCGTTATTTAACAAGTGATATATTATTAGGTTAATGGGAATATTTTTTTCTTACAAACCACCATAAATGCTAACAGTTTTGGGTTTGACATAACAGATGCAATTATATTTTCGTAAGTATGCAATTACATTTTCCACAAGCATAAATACAACGTAATTAGAAATACTAAAAAATTATTTTTTATCATATTAATAAATCATTGTTGGCATAAATTACTCCTTTTTCTTAAAAAATATTATGACCAAGTTTGCATTTTAGAAATCGAGTATACAAGCAATTTTTTATTGTCCTGTATTTCACTACAAACTTGTTGTTTCCGAATCCAGTTTGATTCGCTGTGAATCAATAAAGTCCTTGACATCATTAATTCAGAAGAGAATACGAAATTAAAAACATTTTTGTTGAACTCGGAACAAAGTACATATTAAACAGTTACCAAAGTACACGATAAGCTCTTGAGGTCGCGAAAAGAACGGAAAAAGAAGACGCTGCGGCCCCTCGGACAAATCGAAGTGCAGCCTCGCAAGACGCGCCTGATTTGCTTGCTAACTTCCCGAGTCTCAAAATTTTGCCTCAGTAGCCCAGCCCACAAAAAGGGGTTGACGACCGCCGCCCGAGATAGGCGAACTTTCCACCCTATTGAAAGAGAAGTGAAAGTCGCAACGCGGAGCCCCATCAAAGTGCCGGCGAATGTTTTCTTCGCCGTTCGCGAAAGGGCGTTCGCCCATTGCCACATCCGTTTGCTGCAGCCGCCGTCCTCGTCGCTGCAGTCATCGTCGTCGCCGCCGCCGCCTCAGATGCCACGGCAGCCGTACCGTTGTCGACGCTGTGGCCGTCGCCAGAGGAATACGTGTGTGTGTGTGTGTGTGTGTGTGTGTGTGTGTGTGTGCTCGTCTCGTCGCCAGCGACTTCGGAGCCGACACACCCGCTGACGCCAAGGTCATCTTTACTCCCGCTGTCATAACCGCTATTGTCCTTACTGGGACTGAGCGGCAGTATCACCCTGTCGTGGCCACTGCAGATAAACGCCAACGCATCCACTATTTTCGTTCTCCTTTACTTGTCTCTATTTCACTTTATTTCTTGTTTATTGTTCCTTCGTTGATAAAGTCCGTGCACTCACTAGATTATAAGTAATAAATTAAGAATGCTGACATGTAGGTTGGCATAGGCTATCTACTACCTTTACTATAGATAATGACATTTGCATAATATGCATATATGATAATGCATTTGACCCAACCACTTGCTTAATTTTTTTATTGCTTCTTACTTGACGACTTAAGGTAATTTCTAATGTTTATAATAAATCACATTTCTGAATTGAAACATATAATTACATGTTAATGGTTTGCATGTATTTGGAAATCTCTCTTTTATTTAGTGTAGAAAAAACTGTACAAATTAATTTAAGTGTGTGTTTTCTCGATCGGAATTTTTGTCCAGTTTAATTGATCATTAAACCAATATTGGCCCTTGCATTGGTTTCGAACGAAATCTCATTTCTAAGCATTGCGACTAATTATAGTGTCACGCACTTATTACCACAAACTCCTATCATTTCTCCCTCGGAGATCAATGTTGCAGCCGTTGTTTCCATTAGTAATTCATTCTCATTTTCTTCCCTAATGATTCCATTGACAACTCTCAATATTGCTACCCTCAATAAGCATCTCCAAGAGCAATCATCACTCCTCGTCTATGGCCGCCACGTGTTTCCACTTTCTCTCTTGTCTCATTCCCTCCGTCCTTCCCCCTCCTTTCCTCCTTTTCTATCTCTTCTTCTGTAGCTCTCCCTCCCTCTTCCTCACTCGCTTTCTCTACTCTTTCCTTTCCTCCTCTCCCATTCTTCCATCCCTCCCTAGCCCTCACGCTTCTCGTTCCCCTGTCGTTCTCCCCTCTCCGCCGACTGCTCTCCCTCCCTTCGTCCATCCCGCTCTCTTCTATTATAATGTAGTGAGTGTAATCGCTACTACATATTCTTTATTTTCTCCTTTACTTTAGTTTCTATTTCACTTTATTTCTTCTTTATTGCTCCTTCGTTGATAAAGTCTGTGCACTCAACAAATTATAGCCCTATCATTCTCTAAGAAAGGGGTGCATATTCAGGACACTCTGCGGGTTAGCACGACACATTTGAGCCATTTGAGCTGCCGTTTCAGGAAGCCCAGAGATAAGCAAGAATTGTGACATCTCAGTGTTTGTTAGAGAACGCTTACATACATCTCTTCTTCTTCACAGCTAATGTCTAAAATCGTCGAAGTTAATGTCAACAAAAATTACATTTCAGTGAAGAAATTCAAAATGAACGGGCACACCCAGGGAAAACGTCGGATAGCATACCTTCCAGTGTGGCTTTATCTGGAGCATGTACCACCTTGATTGAGCTGTTCCAAAGGTCTTGTCTATTCTTACAAAACTAAATTAATTATTCAAATAGTTTACACTTCAGACGTTCCTTTTTAGATAATTAATGTAGTACAGTTTTAATCAGTTTAATATTGTTTTAATTCATATTGATAGGTACAAAAATAAGTTTGTACTCGTATGGCTGGATCTCATTACCAGATAGTCTTCAACGTTTTGACTTTTATTTCTTAGTTCAATGATTCACAACTCACTGCGGAATAATGGTCAATTATCTAATACACTATATAGCACAAATCTCTAAAATATTTCCGTTTAGTCTTATTCTGAGAAGTACACTTGACCATTGTATCTTGTTGGAGAACTAAGAATACTGTGAGTCCAGTCATGAGCTCTGTGATAAGTAACCAATAATCTTTAATTATAGACAATACTTTGTAGTAGATATATAACCAGTTTGATAGATAGTCGAAAATATTTTGAAGAACACTTACATTAATATGATGTGAGTTTTTTAGATTGTTATTAAAATTCTGTTTGACATTCACTGTTCCGTATTTTTATATACAGTCAAAACGTAGAGATAATTTTAAACACACAATTAAACATTTATTCCCGTTACTGTCTTTCATTTCACACAACAGTAACTGTCAAACTTACGTTAATAATGTCTAAGAACGAAAGTAGAGGTATTTAAATCGGGTTTATGTACTTGTGCCATGAGAGCCCATCGGGCCCTATACTATAATATAAATATACTCGCACTTCTATATAAGTATACTCGCACGTTCCATAGAAATTGGAGAGTTCTAGAGGTAACACAGCATACTTCCTTCTGACCCACCTGGTTGCGGCACAGTAGTGCATCGGGAGCGTTTTTAAATTATACACGCTGTTTTAGGGCTCTCTCCGCTTTATTCATTCTCATGTGCACTTCAGTCCGAGAGCTTGGAGGGTTTCTTGTAAATGATTGACTCGCCTTGACTCAAATGATTACGAATTCAGATCCTTCGTCGAGATATAGTGCGTTTATAGTGCGTTTGGAATATAGTGGAATATAGTGCGTTTTGTAAAGCACTAACAGAAACCAGCGGTTATTAGTGTGCAGTTCATCCGAAACACATACAAAATTAAGTGCTAGAATCAGACCACAAAGCAAAAGTATTACCAAATACTTTTCAGTGCTTGATCCAATACATTCTCTAACATAGGTTCAGACACTTCGCTTGATTCTATGAGCCACTCAGTTCATCCCCTTTATAACTACAGCATCAGCATTGCTCATTCCCGCCACTATATCCATCGGTCTTCCGTCCACTTTCTCGATCACCTTCACCGCTTCGAAAAGGAAGTCTGTGGGCTCATTCCGTTGCGAGCGGCGTTTCTCTCACCTCCGCCTTCGCTTTTGCCAGCTGCGGCGTTGGCCCCGCCCTCTCTCCCTTTCCCTTTGCGTCTCCGTCCCCTCCACTTGCAGCGCCGCGGCGTCGAGGTCGGCGTTGGCGCCGGCGCCGGCTCCGGCGTAGGCGCCGCCACAGCCGCCGCCGCCGCCGCCGCCGCAGACGCTATCGAATGTCGATAGGGTGGCCTCTGTGGCGCTCGGAAGAACTAGCAAGCGGCCTCGGAGGGCAATACGGTCGCGGCGACGTCGTTTCCTTCAATGTTTCCATCGATCATCTAAAGAGTCCTTTGCGGCGTCAGGGAGCGGGCCACTGGAGAGTTGGTCGGGAAGCGAGCCTGGCCGGGAAGCCGGGCAGCGGGGAGGGGTGATGGCGAGAACGAGGAATGGCGAGGAGGAATGAGGGAGGGAAGAAGCGAGGGCGGGGAGGAGCGGGTCTGGAGAATCAGAGTGGTAAGAAGGGCGGAGAGAAAGGGTTCGGAGAAAGGAAGGGCCGGGAGACATGAGAGCGCGGAGGAACAAGCGAGGAGGGAGAGGGCAGGGAGAAGACACGAGGGCACGGAGTGTGGAAGGCGGTGTGTGGAGAGGGCGGGGAGGTTAGGGGAGTGGAGAGAGGGGGGTAGGGGAGGCGAGGGAAGAGAGGATGGGAAGGGAGGGCGGGTGAGAGATCCGTGAGAGAGGGTGGGGGGAGAGGGGGTGGGGGGAGGGGGAGGAGAGAGGGCGAGTAGGGGGAGGTGGCAAGGAGGGGAGAGAGAGCGGGGAGGGGAGAGAATGCGGGGATGTACTATAGAGGTGAGGCGGAATCGCGGGGGAGGGGCAAGCGAGAGCAGCGAGATGGGGAGAAGCAAGACCGAGAGGATCATACATATACGTTAGTGCGGGCACGATTTTTACGAGTGGGAAGGAACATAGCGACGAATGAGAGTTGATATCACGTGGGTAGTGACTGGTTCATTCTCGGGTAGGGGACGGTGACTGTTCATTGAATACAGCACGCTAGTTCGGAATTGTCGGGAAAGAGGTCGCAAGGTTAGGAATCGAGAGAAACGTAATGGGTTGAGTTCAATTGGAAAGGTTGATGAACGTAAGATGATGGGGAGAGCGAGATGTGCGAACTGGAACTGGATAGAGACAAGCCACGGTGCGAAGTGAACGGACTGCTGTGTTTCAAAAGAAGGCAGGGGAAATTATATTATTGCTCCTTTCAGTTTACGCGACGAACGGGCAATATCGATTTTTAATGGATCAACTGGTAAGGTTGGATGACAATAGGAAATGACGATTTTTGGGCACAAACTCAATGAGTCAGGGTCAACAACGTCCTGCGGAATGGATATATTGCAGGTTGTGGATATATTATTATAATAAGATTCTTAGATTATATTAACTGCCGTCTTTAATCTCTTCCGCCATCTCGCCTTTACCCAAAACATGTAACTTACAAGAAGAGAGAAAGAATTTGCGGGGAAAATGAGCGAATAGGAATGTGAATGAAGGTGAGCAAATAGAAGGGAACACGTAAAGAAGTCACTGAGGAAGACGTGGTCGAAATCGGCTGGAGTATAACGGAGAGGATAGCATTGCATTAGAAGGAAGACGTGCTGTCCGGGAGAAGCAGTACGTGACGGGGCAAGGCGCGCCCGACAAGAAGCGCCGCGCGAGGCGGAGTTGGCCCGCGCGCAGAGCGCCGCCGCCGCCGCAGCAGCAGCAGCAGCGAGCGCGGTGGAAAGTAGAGTGAATCGGGGTAAACGACGCGACGAGGCCGGGAGGACGCCGTCCCGCGCGAAACCGGGCAGAGCGGGCGGGGGCGACGCCGCAGCGAGAAAATTCGCGCGCCCAGTAAAGGTGAAGTGCGGGGTGCGCGGGGCCAGTCCTGCGAGGGATCCGCTCGCTCGCCGGGCGCTCCTCGAGTGGATTCCGAAACTTTTTGCCATCCGAGCCCCAAGTAGCAAATGAGGTGGTACATGGACCTCCGGAGTGAAAAGTGTGTTAGGATGTAATCGCTAATAAGAAGTTTTAGAAACTCTGCAGTTGATCGTGCACTAAAGGAGAACGTGCCCTATACTGGCATATGCTTTCCTGCTATACGAATGTTTAATATTCTCATAACATTGCTAAAATCCACCAAAACACGAGTGTATTTGAATCACATAGTACATATAAATAGCATTTAAATTGCACAAAATACAAATGAATTCAAACGAATTTTTCGAGCGATGTCAGAAGATAATATCTGAAAGATGATATACATCGTTCCGAAAGGCATGGTGGGCCCTAGAGAAACCATTGAAACACAAACAGTAATCGAAGTGGATAAACAAAAGATAGGAATACAGCACAAGGAATAGAATGGAGTCACAAGAAAATGTGGCAAGTGTAATTCTACCACATGATGATAAAACCTTTATTTCTGGATGGAAAGTTTGTCGCGTGGAGAGCATTGAGTCATTTTAGAACGCTAGTTTGTGACATTCTAACTGATAACTGTTTTGTTTCTGATCATGCAAACTCAACGAATCCCGCAGCATAGTGGTTACGGAGGCAGACATGAACAGGCACGTTTCCGGATTCGAATCCCGCATTGGGCATTTTCGCTTTAGTGTTGTGACATTGTTGGAAATTATCCCAACCACCATGTATCCCCTTTAGTGCCTAATTCCTTTCAAGACCACTCCCTGTCCCAATTGTATATGATTGTAAGGGAGGAATGTGACTGCCTACGACCCAGAGGGAGAAAGTTTCGTAATGGATATCAATGCTTCAACATTAGTGTCAACTGGCTGCTACAAAAAACCCTATCATTGGTAATGTGCAAGTGCCGCCACGGGCCTACGACCCACAGCCGGCAGGAGTAATTGCTCGGACGCAATGCGCTTACGAGCCACTGCAGAGTTTGCGGGGTGGAGACTGGATACTGAAGTGGAGACCTGAGTGTCACCAGACAACCGAAAGGTAAAGTTGACATAAAATGACCGATGATGATGTTTTTATAGGGTTTTGTATTCAGCAGTCAGTCGGTTACCCTTTATGTCCCGATGGGACTCATATTTGACCATACACTGGACACCAACACACTTGCGGGCTCCTCTTATCTGAGGTCCTCCGCGAGGCCCTTCGCAACAACACATACAGGAGAGAAAAGAGACAAACAACCATGCCCAAGGTGGGACCCTTCGTTTTGAAGCATTGGGTCGGTACAAACTCTAAGCTACCTCGGCCATCCAGGTCGGCATGATTATGAGGATAATTGTGACAATAATATTAATAATTATGACGTGAAACACTTTCTGAGATCTTCTGAAGTTTCGCTTCTGAATATGCTAAACACGTTTCTGAAGTTAAGTGGTAGTTATTTTTTATGTTCTGTTTCTTCTTTCCCCAAAAGTTAAGTTTCCTGAACGACAGTGTCAGTTTGTTTTAAATGGTGTCTGACAACTATATCCCTATCCTTTATTTACGACGCTTGTCGAACTCCTAGATCACGCTTTTGCCACTCAACTACTCGCGGGCGCCTACTGACATCGCTCTATCGCCCGTTCCTCCTCGATGACGAGTGAAATCGAATATCTCGGGCCGAACCGTGGAGTGAATTGGCATTTGCTTGGTTCCACCAATCGTAGCCCACCCCAGTCTCCCCTCTACATCCCTCTGAGTTCTTGTCTGCGGGCGCCCCTCTCTATTAAACTGACCATTCTGTTCCAGATGTTGAGATATGAGCAATATAAGCATAGCGTGCGCGGCCTGAAACTAGCGAGGACATCAACTTTTCTGGGCCCCTTTGACCTCCCTTTTCCATTAAACTTTTTAGTTACATATGGCATTTTTAACTAGAAAATAACAAAAATATTGCAAAGGGGATGCAATTATAACTTAAATCAAGCAAATATCAATAAGTACAATTGATTTTTATGTGAAGCAACTTACAGAGTTGCCAGATGTTTTGAGGAGCCTCTTCCCCAAAGTGTTGAGTATCAGTTCCCCACATTACCAGCTTAAAAATTAGAAAAATCATGAATAAGGCATTTTTCTCGAAAAAACGTTTAAGCAGAACTACGGGATCCCTTTACATATTTTCAGGCGAATCATGACCCCTTCAACCCCCATACTCATACTTATCTATATTAGAATAGTGTTCATTGATCTCTCGTCTTTAAGGACGGAAAGAGGGACAGAACGGAGGAAAAAGAAACGCGCGCGGTCATGAGGGGGTACTGCCCTGAGATCCGACTAACGTCCAGTAATTGACTGAAATGAAATCATGTAATCAAACGATGATGGCAGTAGTCTGCTAGAATCCTCGCTCAGACAGTGATCAACCTTCAGGGGATGCCGGATAATTCTGCCGCGGCCGAGACTCGAGCCTAGGATCGCAAGATCAACGAATAAACAAATCATCAATTACGTTCGCTCGCGTTCGTGACTGGTCGTTTTGATTGATTGATTAGTTTTTCCAGGCGCGTCAACAGCAAAGGTCATTAGTCCCGTAAGTGTAGTGCATTTTTTATCGCGGGAGGTGGCGGTGACGTTCCTTGCTGGATGCTGAGATACGAAGACGTATGATGAGATCTCGCCAGTGGGGCACCGGCCCTGCCAAGACAATCGGTAGGGACTGGACTGATCTCCCGACGTATGAGGTACTGTAGTACATGTAAGTGTAAATAAGTAACTAAAGGGTGAGGATAGGACAAGGAAGAGGAAGGAAATATCGTGCGCGGTCCATGGCCCATTTGTTAGGCTACAGCTCTGGCGTTCACCTGGTGTCGATCGGAGAAAACACGGAAAACTACCGACCAAAGCAGCTCACCGCTAGGATTCTCCTCTAGATGGTGGTTGAATTCGATCGGTATCTAGATAGTGTCGAAAATCCTACAACAATTGAGATTCGAACCCCAGGGCCTGCAGGTCAGAGGCAGTGCAGTGACATCAACTGATGCCCTGAGCCACAAAAGCCGGTCAGGGCATTTCGAGACATTCCTCTCTGTGAGCGAATGAAGTGGTTCGTGGGCTTGGGCCTCCGGGTTGCGCGTGGTCGTGTACCTCGCGCGCAGGAAAGGCCCGCGTTTCACATTCAGTTCAGACAAAGTACTGCTATTTTGCGTGGTTTCTCTTCGTTCTTCCACAGCATTATCTGAATAGCCCGGTTGATAAACGACACCGCATCCGGCATGCTCTATTCCCGTTTACACACTTTGCCATTCAGCTCGCGTGTATGAGCTTGGTCATGCCGCTCTACAATTACGGCCTTCTCTAACGAAATGTTATGTTACGGTAGTGCGGAAATTGCATATGCACATTGTGTACAAATTATTTCAAAGAATTTGCAATACGTATCAAAATTTTGCCCGACATTTGCGGTCTCAGAAATATTGACTTTCATTGAACCCCAATACCTGGTATATTTGTAAAAACATATCGGAACATAACAAAAAAATTAGAACATTCTGAGAGCGTTAATGTTTATTTTAGTGAATCAAATTAAATTTTTGTGTTAACAGAATGTGTAAACATGGTTTAAAGATCTTAATAGATTTAAGTTGGCAAATAATAATTAATCTATGTTTCTTCTATAGAAATATGTTGTTCTAATAGATATCCACGTGGTATCAGTTTTCCAAATCGCTCTATTCTTAGCTATTCTATTATAATGTCTTAACGTCTTTTCATGTGCACTCTGTCCGTTGCTTTGGTCGCCCTGTTCTTTTAGTTTTCACATTCCCTCCAATGCATGAAACATCAGGCACTGTGTCCCCAACCAGTACGCTATCCAGTTTACTTTCCTCTTCCTCAGCCCGTGCCGAGTTACCTCTTGTCATTGACACTTCTTTGTCATTCGTTGGGTTCAGTTTATATTCTCAAGCCAATGACTAAGTTCAGGGGTATGAGTAGAAAACAATCAAAACATGACTTAAAATAAATCAACTAGTTGATGAAAATAATATTGTTTGAACCAACAAGTAAAACTATGAAGATAATTTCTTAAATTATTTATAGCTGACATATACTTGTTACACCAAAAGAAAAAGACTTCTCTCATATTAACAGGACAACTTACATTTTGTCTATTTTTTTTTAATTCTTGCAAGTCTCTCATCTAGAACTCACTTTTAGGATTTGAATAGAATACAACAACATCAATAATAATAATAATAACAATAACAATAATAATTATAACAATAATATGTAATTATAATAATACATCTGTTAATGATATACGATAAACGCACAGGACTATATTTTTTTTAACTCATTTCGACTCACGTTTTTGTTTCCTGGTTCTTCGCAGATATATATAAAATATTTCGCTCAAGCTGACGAAACAAATAATAACTATTTACGAGTAATTCAAAAAATAACACATCATAGTTCTTTTCAAAACAATGTTTTGACTGAATGAATTCATGAAAAAATTGTAATACCATTTATATGGATTGACGGTCACTATTACAGAATGAAAGCTCAGTTGATGAATCCCCTCATTTGAGTTGATGCACAGGACTATATTTTCCCCTCCCCTCATAATTTTGTACTACCATAAGGATTGCGTTGTTAACTTTTCAAGAGTATTGACATGACATGATATGACATGGCTCTTGAAAATAAAGTGCAGAGAGTGCTAAATAAGTCTATGCACTTGTTGTGGATTCGTGTATCTACGAAAAAATGCCTATATTGATCTTCTAAACGGCAAATCCCTTTGCTTGTTTTCTCACTTACGAAATTTCGAAAAGATAATATTCACCAGTAAGAATCATTTCCATAGATTTATTGTTCTCAGAATACCCTTTTTGCTGATCAATACAGATTTTTTTTCTCACCAGTGTTTTGAAGGATTTATCCGTTCGTTTGTGTGTGTTCTCCTTTCCAAAGTCATCTATATCTCGCCAAGTTTAGCATCTTGATGACGTTTATTGTACTTAATGTATCATACCAAGAACATCATAAAAGTATAACATATTTTATGCTATCCTTCATCCAAAGTTACTCGTTTATGTTCATCTTAGACACGTTCTCACATTCCCTGCCTAGCAGCAATCTCCATGTTCTCTCAACAATGAGGATGAATACTGTAGTTATTATGATAAGCTAGCTGTCGAAGTCCCGCTCTAGCGGTGATTCTTTAGTTTTTCCTTCCTCTTTCTTATTGTTTCTTCTCTTTTCCTCATGTTCTCTCCTCTTTTTTCGTCTTCTTCCTCTATCTTTTTTTCTTTTTTTCTCCGCGTAAGCACCAGCTTAGGTTCCAGCCGTTATTTACAATTACTGGTACATGACAATTGCAGAAGTCGCTGTAACACGAAAGCATGTAACATGCAGGTCAGGCGAGTTGCTTAATTAGAAATTGGGAACCGGCACCGATCCGCCACCGATCGCAGTGCTCAACTTACTACGTATTCGTAGATAGTGTTCTAAACTTGCTGGCTTGTTTGGCGATTACTGAGTCAGATTGTTGTATCCCCTATGTTAGTTTGCAGTAGTTGAGAATTCATACTATCATAGTCTCAATTCTTCGAAGAAAGTAAAAAAAAAGTTAATTCATTTTGACTAATTCAAGCAATTTCTTGCAATATTCTACTAACAGTCCATCAGAAGTGGGTCTTTAAATTTGGATGGTTCCGTTTATTTTTCTTCATACAGATAGAAGAACATAAATAAATTTTAGAAATAAAATAAATCAATTTTTTTCATATGCGGGCATGCTTAATTATTGAAAATAACATACCAACATTATATATCTGGTTCATGTAAAGACAAAAGCAAGATGCTCGAGCAATGGCAGTGTACTTGACTTCATGTCGTTTTGAAATAGATACAAACAACCTTTTATATAAAAACTGTATAAATATTGAATAATAAAATAGCTTTAAAGCAATGGCTTTAAAGCGTCAGAATATAAAAACGTCAAGAAACACTAAACGTCAATACTCCTAATTGTATTTGAAACAACCAGGATCGTGTTACAAATCAATTTATTTTTCGAAGTCTCGAGTAGTTATCTCGGATATTACTAACGCGTCTTAGCTTCGGTTCGCGCCCAGATGGGGCGGCGTTGGCGGAAAATGTGTCGGTGTTGGCGGTTGCAGCGGCAGTGGTTATGGTAGTGACAGCGGCAGCGATAGCAGCAGCGACGGTGGCAACGGCGGCGACTCGTTCGGAAAGCGGCGCGGTTGCGGTAGAGGCAGACTCGGGTGGTGGGGGCGCGGGTGCTGGCGACCGCTCCTGCCGGCGACAGCTGTCCTCCATGTCATGTACGCGGCTCGCTCCGGAGTTGCGAGAGCACGCACCGTCTCACGTGCCCGGCACGCCGACCCGCAGGCCACTACCGCCTCCCCCGCCACAGCCATGGCCGCCGCCGCCCCCGCCGTTAGTCCCAACGTAAACGTTCCCTCCTGCCCACGCCAGCTAACGCTGCTGCCGTCGCTCACATCTTCACCAGCCCGACGCACACCCCTTTCCCCGCGGGATACCCGACCGAGAGAGGTGGCTCAGGGCAACCACTGATGTTACTGCAGTGCCTCCGACCGAGTTGTCCTAAGTTCGATTCTCGATGGTGGCAGGATTCTCAACACTAGATAGGTAGCTACGTCCAACTCGGTCGCTGTCTGGAGGAGAATTTAACGGCCGGCCGCTCTGATCGGTAAATTTCTGTGGTTTCTCCGATCAACCCCAAGCGAATGCCGGAGCAGTACTTTAACAAAAGGGAAATAGCTAGGACGAATTCAGTCGCTGTCAGGAGAAGAATTCTAGCCGCCGGCGCTAATCGTTATTTTCCGTGAACCAATATCAGGCGAATGCCCGAGAAGTACCCTAATAAACGGGCACGGCCCTAGTGCGAAGTTTCCTTCCTTTTCCTTGTCCTATCCTCTGTCCTCACACACACATTTACATGCACCAGAGTGTCACACATGACGGGTAATCAGTCGGAAGCTTAAGGCTTGTTATGACTGAAGCGTTGCCTTGCTGTAGAGAGGTATATGGAAGGAATAATTCCCCGTAAGCTGTCGTGTAGGGTGGCGGTGTATCTCACCATCCAGTAGAGGAACACCATCTTCATCTGGGTTTAAACATTAACTACACTTAAGGTACTAATGAACATAGCAAGTGACGTGCCGGGAAAATCAATCTGCCATTCAATTGTTACTGATCCCTTGTTCTCTTCCTGCACCTTTCTAACAATTTGCAGAGAGTGAGAAGAAAGTAGATATTATTGGTACGGTGTAGGTCTTAAAGAATATCGGAAAACTATGTATTAAATTCATTCATAACACATTCAGACATTGTAAATGCTGCAAACCACATCATATTTATTTGTGGTGGAATCAGAGGAGACCTGTCGCGCGAATTTTCCCGAATCCTCGCATAGCAATGGAGACCATCACTCTTAAGAGGGAAAGTACACCGGAGAAGACTTGTCATTATTGTGCTCACGCGCATCTTCGGCGATCAGCGCTCTATTTTCTAAATATTGACACGTATAATTTCACACTACACGCTAGCTTTGCCTTTACTTCGTTCACTCAGCGACATATCAACGATTCCTGCCATCACTAGCACTCTGGCCGACCATGTACTTTCTAGTTGCTGTCACCTCGGCGTCAGCCTCCTCCTAGCCCTCTAACTGCTTGCACGCTCCATGATGTCTTACCACAATTAGTTCTTACAGATCTCTTGGCTCGTTTTCACCTTCTAGTTCTTGCAGTAACCAGTACTCCTACCAATCTTGCATTTCACATCAACAGTGGTTTCCAGCTCCGGAGTCTTCCAAATGTAGGAGTAATACTTGTGGAATCTGTTTCATCTCTCGCCTCGCGTCATCAACAGCATTTCTCCCCGTGTCACTAAATGTCTTATATCATTCCTCTTATTATCAAGAAGTCTGTAGTGACAATTTTATTCACAATTTAATTGCCTTGACGTTTCTCATATCGTCATCAGACTTATTAGAGAGAGATTGACTCGGAGGTCGAAGCCATAATGCAATAGTGACCAACAGTATAATGTGTTCCATTAAATTGCAGACTTGGTTAATATTAATTACTATCCAATTAATAAATAATACGTAAAATAAATCAATTAAATGAAATATTCCATAAACGGAGCCGTCACAATTATCATATATTTCGAATTTTACTTATCGGATCACTTGATAGTCTATGATAGTTCTAGAGATTATCCCCTGGAAATCCCGTCTTCTCTCGTTCAAATCAAGTAAAACCTTTATATAACGGAACGGTCGGAATCGAAAAGCGTTTTCTCAAGAGAGAAGTTCGCTATTGAGAGGTTCTAACCAAAGAGAAGAATTCCCTCCAGATCTAGAAAATTACCCGCAATACGAGGTGTCCGCTCACCAGGGGTGTCCGTTCAGTACGGTTTCACTGTACTATCGACACTTCTGCGCGTGCTGTTCCCCCGATTGGCCTGTTCGTGGGGTCGGCATGCTTTCTGCGCCACGTCGCTGTCATCGCCACCGCTGCGCCTGCCGCTCTTTCCGCCTCCGTCCGCGCCTTCGCCGACCACATCTCGCCTCCGCCCGGGCGTTCTGCCGCCTCCGCGGCCCCGGCCGCCCTCGCCGCCCTCGCCGCCCTCGCCGCCCTCGCCGCCCTCGCCGCCCTCGCCGCCCTCGCCGCCCCGCCGTCCCTGCTGCCACCGCCGCTCTTCCCCGCGGCCGCGGCGGCTCTCTAACATGCACCATTGGCACGGAGTCAAGTCATGAAGGAGGATTAGGAGGGCCTCCTGCTCGCCGCAAAATAAGGAATAAAACCGGGCCGAAACCTGGTTAAAACTGCGAGAAAGAAATCCAGAACAGCGAAACAGATTTTCCCGCGGAAGTTTTACTTGTAATATTCAAATTATTCCCCTCCTACAAAAACCCGTAAAGCGAAATTTGATTTTCTGTCTGCAGTTCTGGCCCGGCCCGGACATTGAAATGCGCCTAATTTTTTGTAGCCGGAAAAAGGGGTGTGCGTCGGAAGGGTGCGGGAGGGGGTGGAGACGGTGGCGCTGGGGGATGCGGCGAAGCGGAGCGGGACGGGGCGTGGCGGGGAGAGGCAGAGGGGAGCGGAGAGGCGAGATGTGGCGGGGAGGAGACCGGCTGGGAGGAAAGCAACGGCCGGCAACGCTCGGTGCTTCGGTGCTGCTGGAGAAATTCCCAGCCGAGCTACTGCGCTCGTCCTCATCGCACACAATCCCGCCGTCATTTCTCGTTTATTCATTGTGAGAAAACTGGCAAACTAAGGCGTTCGTAGAGCTGTGGAATACGATTTAAAAAAAGATATAACAGGCTCGACTACAGATGGAACGATATGCGTACACAATTAATAAAAATAGTTTTAAAAATTGCAACACCGTGTTTGAAACATAAAATCGCGCCTAAAAGGAACAAGTAACTTTCAACAAATAGCTTTGCCTTACGATTGGGAAATTAATTTTTGTGGCGCAATTTGTGATAAGTAAACTCATACTTTGATTTCCGTTTTAAGTGCTTTCTTACATTAGGCAGTCAATTTTCGAATATTTTAAATTTTACTTTTATTTTTAGCTTTTCATTGAGTTGAAAATGAGGAAACACATCTTCCCTAGACCCTACAAGAATCACCGACAAGTCATCACACGTTTTGTAATTATTTAATATGTAAATATTTAAGTTAAAATATTGATCCTGATTATACCAATTAGTCGCTGATGCAAATTCGTCTATCGAACCACTTTCGGCTCATCATAGACCCCTTTTAACATTTGAACTATCCCCAGGGGGTAGTACTACCTGGGGGTTTACATCATTCTCGATATAACAATGAGATACAAATTCTGAAGAAAGTATGGTTTGTCTACACGGCAGTTGTCGATACCAACTATCTTATTACAGTGATATACGAAGATCCAGAAGTATAGAGAATTGTCTAATATCGTGGAGTAGCAGTGGAACATCCTGGAGACCAAAATTGAAGGTGTCGGCAGGAGAAGGTGCTCACACACACACACACACACACAGACTGACTTAAAGTTCATAAATCATGTTACACTTTTTCCATCTGTATAACTTCTTATTTTATTGGCAATCATGACACATTTTATTCATTCAACGGTTTCTCTTTCTATGTTTAAAAACATAATCTATTTACGAAAATGATTTTTTTTGTGTGTGTGTGTGTGTGTGTGTGGGGGGGGGGTTAGCACTATATTCCCAAAAAAAGTTCAACTTAATTTCCGAACATATTTTTATTTTAAATTATCAAAATCATTTTTCGATGTTTTATGAAACAAAACAATTTCTAGGGTGTTATCTCCTATGATTTCGTCTTCATTTACTGCCTGAAGGTGGTTGTAATAATTACGATTATTGATGGTATGAATGATAGAAGTTTTCTCTTACGACCAGACAAAGACTTGTGTAGGGTGTGAGGAACGACCAGTCACGTTTTCTAACAATGCAGGTTGCGTGTCATCCCCAAAAATGGAAAGGTTTGCCTTATTTATGGTGGTCAATAAAATGGTAACCTTCAGAGTATTGAAAGCAAGATTTTTCAAATTTTCCTTATTTTAATTCAAAATAATAATCTAACAGTGGTTACATGAAAATCAAGGTTTAATGTTAATTACATTAAAATACATATATTTCAAAAAAGTCCAGTAAATATATAAATAAATTGAAAGCTAAAGCTACCAACTTTGACATAGAACTAAGGTCAATATAATGCTAACCCATACTTCCATTGTTTTCATCATCTGATGACAACTGGTAAATAAGTTGGATCAACATCACTGTCATCCATTAGTTCATCAATTTCGATATTATCATCACTAATAAAGTTCCCTTTTAACATTGCACTGACTAATGCAGCCATCACCCATGTTGAAACGTGGGGTTAGCACTGTTTTGAAACAAAAGACTGAAGCACATCTGGTCAAGAAATTGAATAGACTGCTTATCGACTTCTAGCGGAGCTAGAGGTAGCTAAATGCAGTCATTAATTAGTTCATTCAAAGAGGCAAAGACTACCCAGTCAGTCTGATTTTGACAAAAGTGAGGGTTAGCATTATCTTCCGCTGACCCCTTCACTTCTCCTAGTGGTACTTTTGATTACGGGCATCATTCAGAAAGTCATAAAAGGCTCACATAAATCCAGAAGAATTAGAGAGAGTACAACCATCACTCTACATAAATCTGTTAAACTTACTACATAGACATGCTCAAGAAATTTCAGGAAAATAATGTGAATTAAAATTCAGAAATAATTTATGTTATAAATCTCTCTTTAAATATTTATACATTTTTATTAGTTTTTATATCTTTTATTCGTATTACTATTATTTATTGAGATAAAGTTAATTTTGTACTTCGTTGTCATGCTTTGATGTGTGATTTCTGTTTGTTCCGTATTAGTGAAATGTAAATATAATAATAATAATAATAATAATAATAATAATAATAATAATAATAATAATAATAATAATAATAATAATAATAAAACTGAGAGACAATTGTTCCATTTTAAGATGAAAAGGAAAATCTCGTATCTACGAACGCTTTGCCACAAATCCGATATGACACCCTCATTAGCAGTATTCCAGTTCGTTTCGTCTGGGAGTGGCGATAATTAACACTTTCAAACAACTTTTCTCGATAAGAAGTCGCCACAAATTAAACCTGACTAGTTACCTAAGTTAATTATTCCTTCATCCCTGGATTTCTTTGCAAGTATTATTGAAAATGGACGGTAGAAAACTGGCGTCCTAGAAAACTTCGACGGCTTTCCCTATTGTAAGTACTTTAAGTACTTTGAAAGCTTGTCGATTTTAGTAGAGATTTGAGAGGACTGCGGTGTTATTAAAATTTATGGTTATAAATAGTGGTGAATTTTAATGCAATGTTGTTTTTTTCATTTTAGAACAAAGCCATTAAGAATAGAATTTAATTTTATGTTATTACAAAAGGAAATGTCTCATTTTTAAATTCATTTATTTTCTTTTTTATCCTTTCCTACCAATAACTCATTTTTTAACAATATCCGTCATTTTTAGAGCATTTTCGATGATTTCGTCGGTTTTAATGTCATTTTAATTATACTTGTTTTAAATCATATTTAAGAGGTGCAAAAAAACTTCTCCACAGAATTCTTGAGTACTCCATTGTATTTCTTCGCTCATAAATTGTAATGTCAGCTGCTAATATAATCTAAACTTTCTGTGACACCTATCAGCACCATCGTCGATTCGGCCGTTTGCAGGTTTACTAACGACAGATTTCCTTGTCAAGAACAGTCTAAGTAAAAAGTTTGCAAACTGAGGTAACTTGAAAAAAGAGAATCTTCGATTACATCGGTAACATATCCAACTAGAGTTGTTCATTTTAACTGATTTTGATAAAAATTTTTACATAATTTTCCTTTTCTGTTAGGGTATTTTTACAACATTTTAAGAGCAATTTTTTGATCGTTTTGGCGACATTTTAGGTCATCAAAATCCACCCCCTAGATATGAATCACAAAAGAACGTACACCTGAAATTCTTTTTTCAGTTTTTATATAGTAAAATATGATGATAGACGTCTTCTTAGCTTCGGAATGATAAAAATAAGATACTTTAGTATCTAGTGTACTCTTTCCGATAACTTACTTGACTCGTATCGTGTAGTTCACATCCAGACGAATTTCGACCTCTGACGGATTTATCAGATGGTTCTGAATATTCATCATGTGGATAGTTCAATTGAAGAACTCACCTCGCATTTCCTGTATGCCAGCAATTTGGTCTGCCGCACATTTTCCACGGCTGAGTATCGTGTAGACTGACCTTTGATTATAGTGCTGGTTTCTTGCGTGTGTTTAGATCACTATATGTTTTTAAAAAGTTATATTTCTGAGCCTCCATGTATCGCTTTTGGGTAGTCAAAGTACCACATGACCTTAATTTATCCAAATATCATCGGCAATGTTTTTTACTACTGCCGGCTCTGTGTCCTGTGTCCACAAGGTGATAGCTGAGTTTCGTAGGAGGCACGGAACGTTAGTCTATTATTTTTCTTGTTATGTCCATTTTGCTCATTGGTAGCAAGTGAAATTTTGCAAGAAAAATTATTATTATTATTATTATTATTATTATTATTATTATTATTATTATTATTATTATTATTATTATTATTATTATTATTATTATTATTATTATTATTATTATTATTATTATTATTATAGGGTGATGATGAGAGGTGTATGGACTAGGATAATAGTGGGTGTTAGGTGGGGTGGTGGCAGGTGGGAGTTGTTCGTGGGATTTTGGAATCATCTCAGCATTCGCCTTGTAACCGAGGGAAACCACGAAAACCCCGGTCAGGTTGGCCGGCCCGGGTATCGAATCCGGACTTCCCGATTGCGAATCCAGCGCGCTACGGACTGAGCCACTTTGCTCGGCAATAATAATAATAATAATAATAATAATAATAATAATAATAATAATAATAATAATAATATAGAATATAAAACAATACCGAATAATTAAAAAATGTTTATAATATGAATAATCATTATTAATATTACTATAAATATTTTTAATACTTTTTTTCGATTTTTCAATATTATTTAATCGATATTATTCGTACTTACATACAACGTCTTCTACATATCTTGGCTTTTCTCTTTCAGCATGAACTTTGATATCTGCTACTGAAGTAACTGACTTACATCATTGTTCTTTGACATAAAGAAAGCACTTAGCGCATAGTAACTCATTAGGAATTCTTTTGTTTTTTTTAGAGTTTTTCTTTTCAACCCCATTTTTCCTCATTCTTGGTCCATTTAGCAAACGAGTTTCATGATAATATAAGTGAGAGTGAAGTGCTTTATAATTGAAAGGGCTAACAAAGTATTGTTAAATAAACCCGGTGTTTTGTTTGCTTTATTACATTGTTGGTTTTTCCTAATTCAATGAAGTGGCAACCTAGCTCACGTACTATTTTGGAAACATTTTGGCGCTAGGACTCCTTGATAAACGTTTCCACTACTACATTCGTTTTTTCGTGGAGTCAATGCAATTTCGATATATGTATATTTAGTGTATTATGTATCCTTGCTAATTCTGATCATTTACAATGTTATCTTGTCCAGAAGTGCGTGAGATGAGATGAACGAAAAGCACTTCATCACGCAAGTAAATAAAGACTTTTGCACTCCCTTTGGCCATCTCCTCTTTCATGAGATCTTCAAGATACACATACCCCAGTTACCTGAAGACGGAAGTAAGTAATGAAGATGTTCAAGATAGCCTTCAAGACCAGCGACCTTAGAGTCAGGCGACTACTGACGAAAGGTGAGGTCTTATTTACGTGATGATCATTCATCACCATCTTTTACAACAGCACTTCCAAGGCTCATTTATCTTGCATGAAATGCGAATATGTATGAACATAACTATTACTCTTCTATGCAATTCCCCTCCTGGACAGAGATGCTCACGATTCATGTGTCATATTGTGTCATCAAGTGTTTTTGAAGACATAACGTGTACAAAATTCAACACATATTGTTTTCTATACATAAAAATTAGCACTTATAAGAACACAAAAACCATCAGTTTAAAGATATTTCAACTCTTGTTGCATGGTTCATGTTGCTCTTCTTGTTACAGTGAGCTGCCATGTAGTAAACATTTTGATTCGATAACAGTGCAGCTAAAACGAAATTCGATAATACTTATTTATTTCGACTAAAGATACTAATACTTTTACGTAAAACATCCTTCGTTGATGTAATATAGTATGATATTAAATTTCATTTGATTTGCTGAACATCTTTATTTTATTTCCAAATATAAAATATTTTCAGATAGAAATTGTTAACATACATTAACTCTTTTTTACTTCTATTTTCTCATAATATTTACATCTCACACATCTAAAAGTGTCTTGAAATAATGTTCATGAATTAATTCATTGGATACGTTCGTACTAGATATGTTTTTATTTCACGGAGGAATATTAAAATCCAAACCTAATAATAAAAATTGAAATATTTAATTAATAATTAAATAATTAATAACTGAAGTACTGCAAGACAGAACATTTTTATACCTGTAGATAAAAAATACTGTATATAACGAAGATATCGTTTATCAATATTAACACAGTTTTGCAATATTATTGGTGTTATACAGAATTTGCAGCCAAGAAAGACAATAAAGGTGTTTATGGGTCCTGCTTCCGGCCGCCGTACTTGTACGCGAAACGCAAGTCGTGTTTTACTGTGTTAAACTATGTCACGCATATCAACTGATAATCAGTTCAGTGCCGAGTAGTAGTAGTAATTTTATAGGCAAAATATTAAAGAATCTCAAAGGCAGCCGGCTTTCAATGACTGGCCTCCTGCCATAATGGCTTCAACTCACAGTGTAAACATAACTCAAGGTTCATTCGACTTTGAAGGCAAGAAATCGCTCCTTCTTCCGTTGTTTTCCCAACTAAAGTTCAAACGCATGCAGTTGACGAATCTATTGATCCTATCAGATCCAAAAAAGGACAGTTGGTTCATGGCGGAATAAACCATGTAAGGAGACTCCTAAACTGTCTAAATAAGCTTTTAATCTGTTCAAGAAACACCCAAGCAAAGAAAATAAAATTGGATATAAAAAAATTATGAGCTAACGCAAATAGAACAATTAAGCAAAGTAAAGCCAAATCAGGGGGCAAATGCGCGTCATTCATCGCGGCCTTAATAACAAAATATTCCAGGAACATAATTAACTCTAAAAAAAGAAATACAAAATTGAATGGACTTCGCATACTATAATCAGTGAAAAATTAAATCTTTACCGAACCAGAAGATTATTTTCTAATATAGTTTATGAAAACTCGAATAGCTTTTGGAATTACATAAACATTTATGGATGAAAAAATCAGATTATACTGTTGTAAGTGATGTTCTGTCCACAGACATCTCTTTCAATCGATGTTCTATAAACTATTGGCAATTTTAAAATTATATTATCCAAACCATTAATGTGCTGTATTTTCCTTTCATGTTGCTTAAAGTGAGTAAGCCAGCAGATATCCCATGTCAAATAAACAATTTACTTTTCGGTTTTTAAAATCTGCTTCACGCAATTCAAATTTAAAAAATAAATATTTATTGACTTTCTAATAGGTTTTCATGAGATGTGCAATATCTCTAAATGTTTGTAAAAATTTATATATTAAATATTTTTTCCGAAACTAATATATAATTGATTCTGCATATAAACGAAATCAAAATATTTTCTAAAGAATTTTTGAAATTACTGTTGTTTTATCTAAAACCTCTTCAAATTATCTTTCCCGTCTTTGAAGCGCAACTTGTCAGTTAATGTTACCCGGCAGATTCTGATGCGCTTCAATGTGTTACATATCGATTATCTTACCAACGGCAGATAATGATGTTTTCGTGAATTTCAGAGAATGATCGATTCGAAGAAAAATTGATAAGTTATTTCTCTAGTTGTACACATCGCACATAACACATTTTACCATAATTATTTGAATAAAGACTATTTCCATACGGGTTGTACTCTACAACAAAAACGGAACGAATAAAAATCTTGAATGACTCATGAAAACAATTAGCAATAATACAAAATCTAATATCTTAATTTCATTTCTAAAGAATTGAATTAGTTGAGAATTTGAATCGGGACAAATTAATTATTTTGGGATAAATGTCATAGTGAAAACTGTTTTTATTATTATAGAAAAAACAGTATTTTTACTACACTAGTTTACTGGATATTACACGACTATTTTTCAAGAGACATCGGAGTCAATGATATTTACAAGGCCGTCTTGATATTCTCCTATCATTTCTTTCAGAAACTTTATTTTGCCCAGTATTTTCTGCTACAATGGTACCCATTGTTCATAATTATCATTATTACTACAAAAAATGGCAGTATTTTCTTCGGCAGGATATGGATGTTTTAAAATACTTCAAATATTCAAATTATACCTGTTTTTGACTAATATATCGCCTTTAACAGAGCATAATCTAATTCCTATCCTGTGAAGCAATTTGCGAAAAACTGAAGAAATGCGGGTTTAAGCAGTATATTGTATATACATCTCGGTACAATGTTATCGAAATATTTTTCTCCGATACCTCTCCTCGTCCGCTATCTTCACACATTTATCGTCGACCGCCACTGCTTCCCGCTTTGGAAATATCACTCCAGCCCCACTCCCCCTCCACCCGCACCCCATCCCCGGCTGTGACGCCGCGACCGCGCGCGTATCCAGTTAACGAAGGCTCGCAGAAATCGCCTTTGCCCGCCGAAACGATGATGAAACACTTTTGCGCGCCCTTTTCCAGTTCTCCCGAGGGCCGCGAGGGCGCGCGCCCTGCGTCGCCAACGAGAGCCTTCGGCCAGGGCCCCGTCTGCATTGCACGGCCGTACTTTGAACTTCGCTAGTAATCATTGATGGAAAGGAGAGCTGTCGCGTGACACAATACCTGTCGGTTCTCCCGCGTTATTGATCCACTCGCCGACTTTCCCTTCATCGCGAATGAAAAAGAATGTGAGAGTCGGAGCTGTTATCGCAGCAACAGCGCTACTCGAAAGTAAATGGTAGACAACATATAAACTGAAAAAGATGGCTTTATTTCATTATTTAATTGCCAACGTACACTAAATATGACTGCATATCACTACAGAACTGATTGCTGCGTTTAGAAACAACCATGAAGTGACTAAACAATCGATTCAACATTCATCACCCGCTCTTTGTGTGCGAGTGCGTCCCTGTCTCTGTCTACTTGCGCCTCAATGCAGCTTTGTTATGAATGGGAAAACTCATTCTTCGAATGTGAGTAATCATGCACAAAGTGACATTGGTGGTTCCCATGCAAAAATTGAAAACTCATACTGCCTCAGAAATAGTAATTTCTAGATGTCACAGTAATTTATATACTGTGAGCAAGATTTCTGCGCTAAAAGTGTATTGACCATATGCTTGCTATTTCGGAATTTCGGTGGTATGAAAAAAGAAAGTTGCGAAATAATATATGTATATTACTAATGACACCCAAATGTAATATTCAAATTACCACGACTATCAATGAAAATGGCTTCCAGTAACTTCTCACAATGATAAACGTAGTAGTAACTGATACAAGATAACTAGCTATACGACTTTAATAGATGTATTGCTTTATGATTCAGAAGAAAAGATTTGTTACGAAACCCCCAATAAACAATTTTTGATGGGCATTATACATCATATATAAATTATATAACAAGAAAAAATAGTGAATTGTAAATAATATTTAGAAATACATTGTATAATTATATTTGTACATGAAACAAAATATTTGTTGTCAAATCGGATATTATCATTTGTAATTTGGTACAAACCAGCTGCTAAGAACCTTTGCAACTTTTCGAGGGTTTTTTGTACGTAGAACAATTGAAATGAAAAACAAGAACATAGTTCTGTTCTTTGTCATATTATTTAACAAGAGGCAATCAAATCCCCCGGCACCAAATCCTCAAAGTGAACTAGATTTTATATAACCTTTTAAATGCAGGTATTCATATAGCAATTTCACGGGAGCTTCTCGTCAGAAGTTAACAGCAAATACAAGCGCACGCAGACACACACCAGCGATGGAAATGAAGCAACAGCCGACGGCCAGGGGCTTCTCGTGCACCAACACTCACTTCAATATCCAGCCAACCATCGCCCGAGTGCAGGCCGTGTTCATTGTCTCTTCACGACTACTTGTTACTTCTGTTTTCATAGAGAATACGGTATCAAAACAAACACGAAAACACGGCCAAACACGAACTCAATCTGGACAGACTCTCCAAATAATCGGGCTAACAGGGCGTCGAACGGCAGGACGCGGCCCAGACGCGCTGCGAGGGCTCGCCCGGAAACACGAGGACCTCGGTAAAAATCACAGAGTTCCGATTTGTATAAAAATGTATTTACCTACCCTCGGGAGCTTCAGCCAAATCAAATATGTGGATGGCTGCCGGGCTGGAAGCTCTCGCTTCGCAAACGAACGGAAGCGGCGGCTTGTACAGCGGAACGCCGTGAGGGTGGGCGAGAGGGTTGGTCAGAGGATGAGCAAGAGGGTGTGTGAGTGGGCAGGCGAGTGGGCTGGCGAGTGGGCTGGCGAGTGGGCAGGCGAGTGGGCAGGCGAGTGGGCAGGCGAGTGAGCAGGTGAGTGAGCAGGCGAGTGAGCAGGCGAGTGAGCAGGCGAGTGAGCAGGCGAGTGAGCAGGCGAGTGAGCAGGCGAGTGAGCAGCCGAGAGAGCAGGTGAGTGAGCAGGCGAGTGGGTGGTCGAATGGAAAGGTGAGTAGACTCGCAATTGGGCACGCTAATAAACAAGTGAGTAAACATGTGAGTGGGTGGGCGAGAAAGCTGGTGAGAGCTGGCGAAAGCACGAGCGACCGGGTGCAGAGGAGTCGCAAAAGAAAGCGAGCGTAAAGAGTAAAAGGGAGAAGCGGAAAGGCTCAGATTAAGGGGCGAGCAAGCACCCGCGGTAGCTGTGTGTTGAAGCCACTGGGAACCATAACCACCTGTGAGCACGAGCGCTGGGGCC
Organism: Gryllus longicercus; assembly: GCA_038098605.1. Lineage (NCBI taxonomy): Eukaryota > Metazoa > Arthropoda > Insecta > Orthoptera > Gryllidae > Gryllus > Gryllus longicercus. Next base: position 1,069,643 of record JAZDUA010000212.1, read on the forward strand.
GCGTGAGGGTGCACGCCTTGTGGGACAGCCGTGATCGCCGGCGAACTGTTCCCGTCCCCAGCGTCCGGCGCAAACGCAGTCGCTGTCAGCCGATGCGGAGCGGCGACGCCCAATGTCGCCCTCACAGGCGCGCCGGCGCGACCGGACAAAATCGGAGCGCGTAAAAATATGGAGTGGGCGGCTGGGCGAGCGGCGCGGGCGAAAGCCGGTGGCGGCGGTGGCGGCGGCGGCGGCGGTGGTGGCGGTGTCGGCGGCGGGTGCGGTCACCAGACGGCGGGCGACGGGGCAGAGACGGGGGCGACGGGTTAGCGAGGGTGGGACAGCGGATTGTTTGTTGACAGAGTGACGGACGCAGCGGGGACAAAGCTGCCGGGACAAAAGCCAGTTACACATATCGTTGCGTACACGCTGCACGCGCCGCGTCCCGCCCACTGGCGGCGGCGGCGGCAGCGGCACCGCCCGGCCCACGCCCCACCTCCCTCCCCTCGGCGCCGGTTCCGCCTAGTCGGGCCCCGCCACCCCCGCCGCCACGCCCCTCCTCTCCCGGCCCCCGCGTCCCCCGCCACGCCCCGCCGCGTCGCGGCGCGTGACGTACAGCTTCGCGTTATGATCCGTGGGCAAGCGTCGGCGCGTTTCCGGAGCACATTGTACCGTTTAAAAACTGGCTCCAGCCGAGCCGGCGACCGCGGCCGGCGCCGCCGCCCCGCGCCGCCGAGCCCATAGATTTATGTGTCATTTATTACAGAGCGCGGCCGCGGGCCGGGGGCGACCCAAGGGACGGGCGGGAGGCGGGACGCGGGCGGTGGGGGAGAGCTCGGGGCGCGCGACAGCGAGGTTAATTACCCCTGTCGCTATCGGGCGTGGGTGCCCACCCCCGCCTCCGCCTCCGCCGCCGCCGCCGCCGCCGCCGCGGCGCGCGTGTCGCGACGCCAGGTGCCGGCGAGGGAGCGCTCTGCCGGGTCCCGTGTCCCTGCAGCGCCCCGCGCGCCCCGACCTGCCCGGCCCCTCGCCCCCACGCCCGCCATCTACCTCTTCATCCCGCTAACCTGTCGCCCCCGCTGCGCCGCGCCCTCCGCTCCCGGCCCGCCCCGGGGCGCCGTCGCTCCGGCGCGCCCCTGCGTGACGCCGCGCCGCCCCCCGGCCTCTCTCCCCCCCTTCGCGCCCGCGCGCCGCTATTGTCCCGGCTCCTTGTCTTACGTTAACCGCGCCACCTCGTCTCTCGATCATTTATCTCTTGCCTTGTTTTTCTTCGGACCCGCTTTTCGCCCCCGTTGCAGTCTTCGCTGAGCAACCTGTTCCATACCAATTCATTTCGGAGTATCGTTCGAATCATTAGATTAGCCCTCCACATTTTCGATCAACTTCTACTTCTGTTATATGTATGTTGGGCTCTTTTATTCATTACTTATATTTATTGATTTCGTCCCTTTTCGTAAAGTTAGTGTCTGTGTCTCAATTTTCTTATCATTATATATTTTATTTCAAGTCTTCCCGGGTGTTGTATGCAATGAAGACAAATCTGCAAATAAATGCATGACTTCATTACATTAAGATTTATTGACGATTGCCACATGTTCATCAGAATGATATTTTATGTATTCCGTCAAATAAGAAAACTAATAGTTTTCGGCTTAATTAACTGCACGAGAATGTCCTATAGTTCCACTTTCGCTCGCGCCCGCGTTCATGCTCCGTAATGTCCATTGCTGCCACGTCGCGCCCACTTCTTTTTCTATTTCCGCGGCTGTTTTATTGTTGCTCAGGCACTGCCCCATTCGTCGCATTACTCTTCGTCTGGTCTCCCCGCCGCCGCCGCCGCCGCCGCCGCCGCCGCCGCCGCCGCCGCCGCCGCCGCCGCCGCCGCCGCCGCCGCCGCCGCCTGTGCGAGCCGCTATCTCGCCGCCGCGCACCCTCGCCCAACCTCGTGTTCGGCCCGCTTCCCCTCCAATCTCCGTCCCCGTGCTCCGCCTCCGCCCCGCTTCCGCCGCCCGGCCCCGGCCTTCGCCCCGCCCCCGCGCAGCCCACGGCAGTGGACGCACTGCGCCCCACGCTGCCCTCCTGTGTCGGAGGCCTCGGCGTGTCAGCTCCGGGGCCGCAGCAAGAGGCAGGGGGCGAATTCAAGGGAAATTCATATAAAAAGCTGGATTGAAACGTCTGGACTAAGACTGGCACAAGAGTTTTCAGACTGGAGAATTGATTGATTGTTTGTAACTCCGAGCGTTCCAACAGATGCTAATGTCCTTAGTTCCGTAAGTGTAGTGTAAAGATCGCGAGCGACCAGTGTCCCGTTTGATAGGGTACTTCTCCGGCATTTGCCCGATGTTTATCGGAAAAAACACGGGAAAATACCGATCACAGCAGCCGGCCGCTGGAATTTTCCTCCAAATAGCAATTGAATTTGAGCTAGCTGACAAAGTAGTGTCGATATATTGAGACACCTCTCCCGGTCTAAACTGAAGGAGGAAATCCTTGAATTTTAAATATCTATTAGTCATTAAAAAGGTAAAATTAAAAATGTCAATGGGGTAGTACATTTTTGCCAACAAAATTTAATTTCCACGGATACAATCAGAAGATTATTTTTATTTAAATATTTTTAATTCTAAGTCCCTAATTTAGGTTAATTTTAAGTTCTTAATTTATTGGATAACGAGAGAAGAATTGGCAAGTCTCGAAAACATTTTGAATTATTACACATGACATGAATATTTTGCTCGGAGCAACAGCCCTAGATATATAAAAGCTACTAATCCTCCATAAAAATACTTAATTTAATTTTTTTGCAAGTTAGCTCTTTCTTTCATAAGAAGTTATGAATTACACAAATTATAACAATAATGTTACTGCATATTCATTATTATGCAATGCACAGATAATCAAGCATCATTATACAAATGTTTTGAAAATTCCAAAATTAAAAGGCTTTATTTTCTACGGCTCGCAAGTTGAAGAGACGATATGGGGGTAAAACGAACGCAGAACGGTGAGCGTCAGAGTTGAATTGAACGCAGAAAAGGTGGAGAGTTGCGTGAGAAAAGGTGGAGGTTACGACACGAATACAACAATGAACAGGTGAATGAAAATAATTCCAGAATACGCAGCCCAACAAAAAAACGCAAACATTGCGAGGGTATTAGAAGAAAGAATTTCGAGTGTGAAGCCCACGAGTTTTTGGGATGAAAGCTAGAGAGAGAAGCAAAGAGAGATAGGGAGAGACAGCGGAACGAGAAAGAGAATGCGAGGGAAAAGTGATGACTGATAATGGTGTAATGCGGGAAGAAAACGTAGTTGGAGGAAACAGTGGAGGCGGTGTGCAGTGGACGCAATCGATGGCCCGGTTCAAAGGCATAGGGGAGATAAGTGTGGGACGACGCACGGGAAGAGCGGGGCAGATGCAGAGCAGTGGCGAGGAATATGGGGTCGGTCGCAGAGGAGGGCGGGGAAGGAAGGGGCGCGTGATGGGCGATGCGAGAGCGGGAGGGTGGTGTAGGGGGGGCGAAGCAGTGACCGGGAGCAGCGGAGTGGGGTGGGGTGGTGGGGTTGGAATGGAGTGGTTCGGAATGAAACGGAGAAGGGTTTGAGGCGGTGTCGGTTCCAAGGCGCGGAATTGTCGGCGCGGTTGGAAATGGTGCGGAGTATGGAATGTCAGCGGGGCGAAGAAGCAATTATGTGATTGAATGCCGTAGGAGGGAGCAAGACGGTGGAATGTAATCGCGAAAATCAACAAAAAGTGTTTTGACAAGGACAAGGTACGACGGAAATCTCATTCCGTTGCAGTCGGAGGGCGAAAAGCGCACGATGATGTCCGTTGATAATTCGACACAGATATGCTTAATCCTACATTTCCAAACAGATTAATGAATATCTACCAGAACGATTTCTGCATACATCTATTATCCCAACCTGGCCTTTATCTACACGAGACAGGTAAAGAAAATACAGACTTAAAAAATGACATATGATGTTTGATATAAAAATATATAGCTCAGAGCAAGCGACAAAAAAAAGGTTTACGTAAACTTGCACGCAGCATTTTATTTGCCCTTCGATGATCCCTAAGGCAACATCGCACGCATTGTTAGACGCCCCGCGCGCCTCTGCCAGATAATGCCGGCGTGAAGCCAATGTTTCGGAAGAGGAGACAACGCGCCGGGCGCCCAGTTCTTCCGGAAGATTATTTGTGGAAAGCGAAGTAAAGACGCGATGCGCGCACCGCATCGATTGTAAGCCCTGGACGTAACTTGCAACTTATCGGCCATGTTTTACGTCTTCTCGCCCTAGCGCGCGCCTGCGGCTCGCGGGAAAGCGAACCGGTGAGTCGCAACGCTCACAAGGAAAGAGAGAGAGAGAGAGAGAGAGAGAGAGAGAGAGAGAGAGAGAGAGAAGAGAACCGGAGAAGAGCGCGAGTTATCCGCGTTCCGCAGACGAGCACACAGCAAACTCGTCAGCGAAAACGCAAAACCTTGTAAGCGCTAAAACTGAAATTTTACAGGGGAGAGCTTAATCCTGTAGGTGCTGAGTTTTCTTGTACGCAGTCGATCCCTACCAGGGGAAACCCCCGTGCAATCTTACTTTTAAAATTCTCGGGAAATTACAATTTCTGAAACGAAGGCTAACTTTTTGAAACATTTGAAAGTCTTTTGAAAAGACAATGCACTGGCAGGTGGCAGTCAACATGGAGGGGGGCAGGAGTAGAGAGGCACTTTTAAGAGTCGAACCGCCTCGCTCCCTTCCCTACGTGGTGGAGACGTGGGGAGACGCGTTGGCTGTGCAACCTTGGGGGATGTGGAGATTGGCGTTTGAAATTCAATCAGGGTAAAATTGACAGTCTTCTCGGGCTGTGAGGGACGTTGAAAGAGGGAATTCTTTTTCTAATCCAGGTGTATGTCGGAGTGGCAGTAACGCCGGCGTCTGATGCAAGACTTCACAATTTTGCAATATATGTTACTCAGTATTGTTTCTTTACTTTCACTCAACATAAATATGAAAAGTTTGAGAAATATTAAAAGACTTTTGACTCAAATTCATACATTTCACCCATGAAAATAGTTGAGTGGTTTGTGTTATTGTATTATTACTCCTGGGTATGCGTAGCCATAAGTAATATTTGTAAATACCTAAGTGTTGCAAAATCTTATATTTTATTTATTTTAGGTTACTAATTATTAAAAATTCGTTTGTGGCGTTTTTAAATATTTCAAGCGGAATAAAAAGAAACTTTTCGGAACGCGTAGGTGTAGTATAACAAATATATAAAAATCAATGTTTCCTTGTTCGTATTTTCTGCGCTGCCGTACCGATCATCCGACTGCGATAACACTTTGTCAACTTATTCCTTGCACTTGAATATAGGCATAGTACAATTGTAATATGCTTATGTCTGTCACACACATACGCAAAATGAAGGCTTTGTTGTTGATGATGATGATTACCATAGACGACTCTGACTCAAGCGCCCTTGAACACAAGCTATACGCAACCCGCTGCACCCTCACGTTTAAAGCGCCTTTTCGCAGCATATTTTGTCCTTGTGATTGTGCAATATTGGTCTTAACTTTTCCTTTAACGTTATTTCGGACAAGTAATCAAATTTCTCCAAGAAAGTTTCAGTGCGAATGCATACCTAACACTGGAATAAATGTTTTAAAATTAGGATACTTGGCAACCAAGTCCAAACCAGGACATAGAACAAATCTATACTCGAGAAAATATTTCTTGTATTAAAATGATCGCAGAGCGTAACGTAAAACGTGATTAACAATCACGTGACCAGTTGCTTGTCGCTTGCAATAGCGAAGCATTACCGAGTCCGCTAGTACTAATAAATTCAAATGTACACTAGTTCTTTATTTCATCATATCAAATCTAAAAATACCATATGGTTGTTAGCAAAAGGTGTGGTTTGTTTAAGTTCGCCTTCGTTATAAATAATAACCATTTGTTTACAACTCTCTGTTCCGAGAACTCATACAACTGGAAAAAATGTCTTCAGAATGTTGTTTGTGACTGTAGTGCAGTTCCGTGATTGTAATGATCCCAACTTTTACTGTTTAGCGATAGGAGATTTGCAGTGAAGATATTTCTTTGCGTTGGATTCTTCGCAATTTAATCAACAACATATTTATAACTGCGATAAACGCTATAAAACTGCAGACAACTGGGATATTATACTTTTCTCTACTATTCAATGGCATACTTACAATTTTAGAGGAATTATATCTCAAATATTTATATTCATTAATTTAATGCATGTAATTGATATAATTCGACATTGCGTAGTACGTTATCGGAATGAACTGCCGCTTTTCTCGTACAGCCGCCATGAAATCTTGTCGATATTTCACTTGAAAAAATTAGCAAGCTTTTCTCAAATCGTGAAACATTTTCTGTGGCTTAATTTAATTCCAAGAATTTATTCTATCACGCTCAGAAAACAAATATGAACACATGCATCGGAAAATCGCGTTTTTAACCGTATAAAAACATGAAGGCCTCCATAATTACTCAAACAACGCGAAAATACGATTTCTCTCCCTCTCCGAAACTCGCCCACCAACTTCTTGCTCCTTCACCGGCGATAATACATTTCACCCCCACATCCTTCACATGGTAATCTGCTTGGGTGAGCGCGGAGGGGGGTGGGGGCGGGGGCGGGCCAAGTTGGCACGCCCAGGAGGCCGACGCCGACACGTTCAACGTTTTTGCCCGCGCCGCCTCTCCCGCCATCCCCTCCGCCCCCCGCCCAGCGCGGGCGGGAGGGCCCGAGAGGCCTCGCGCCAGTCGTAGCGCCATATTTTTGCTTCAGTGGAAAAGCATACGGAAGACAGCTCATACGCGGTTTTGCTCTCATGCGCACATGGGAGGCGAGGTGCTTCTGATGCCGCCGCCGCCGCTGGCGAGCCGGCTGGCGCGGACGCGGTGGTCATCGCGTGCCCTTGCACGTCCGAGTGGCTCACCGAGAATATTCATATGTTTTAGCGGTCGACTTACGGTCGCCTTATGACGCGGAGGTCTGCCTCTGTTCATGTGGAGGAAGAGCGAAAAGTACTGTTGGGAAGGGGGACCTATCCGCAAAGTCAACTTTTAAGCATTTTTGTAATTCTGGGCAGTTAAATCGTCCTCACCAAATCAAGCAGAGAAAAGTCACTCTGAACAATCTGCGTCTGTGAAGGATTTCAACAGCCCGTTAAGAACAATGGAAACAATTATTGTTGGTTACGTGTTATAAAGTTTATTTTCGGATAGGATCCTCTTGCTAACGGTACTTGTCTCAATTCCTATACATCAACCGAGGCAGGACTCAACGTCATAGATTGACCGTAAGTCAATCGCTTAAACTATGGATATTCTCAATGAGCCTTTTGGACGTGCAACTAAATATGGCGTTGCTAAACAAAGAAAACAGTATTTTATAGGCCTTTTGTCTTTTAAGAAGTCAATATTACGGAAGTAACTGAACAAGGAAATGACAATATCAGCAATAACATATTTGCTTTTTATCACATTTTGCTGTGGCCTCGATTTACAAAATTCATCCGCGTTTGATATTTGCTTTACCTCAGCCTAATGACTTTAATAACAAGAAAATTTCGAACTGTCCGGAAGTCACTAATGTTTCGAATGTCTTGCTATGTTCGTCTTTAGATCGTTAAGCTTTTTATATTTAAATGCAAATGAAACGTCGTTAGCGTTGTGCCCTGAAGAAGGTCATAGCACGCAAAACGTCAGCAACGTTTCGTAATACACGTGGTCTCAATGCAGAGCTTCTCAAATCGCATTAAACCTGTTTTTGGCGCGGTGATGCTGCTTTCGTGTTGACCAACCGGGTAGCATAGACATGGTGGAGTTCGTTGGAATGCGACTCCATCCCACCCTCGCAGCCCCAAGTGGGCGACCGGCTATTTAATTTTCCGCCACGAAAGCGACATACACACCCACGGGACATAATATCACGCCTTACATCCGTGTAGCTACCTACATTCAACTTACAGAACATCGCTCGAAAAACAAATATATACTAGGATAAAGTCATGTTGTCGACTTTGCAAATCTATTTGCGCCCACTCCACTTTCGCTTTGCTGGCTATCATGCTCGTACAATCGCATTCGCACACAGTTTCCATCCCATATTGCGGCGAGCACAAGACCGCGCTCATGTGTGGAGATGTTACACCCATTCACGCACCCGTGCACTCGACAGCGCGTGATGTCTATCTCCCACGCTTCTAGTTGTAGGAGTGCTGAATAAATAAGCTGACATATGCCATGCGAGTGTTCAGTCCTCTGTCACATTCCCTATACCAATAGTATGCATCACATCTGAAGAGGCACTTGTCAGAGTGCCCGTTCCCTGTTCAAAGAGAATTGTACAAGAAAGTAGAATTATGTAATGCACCCAGACATTTTAAAATTCTTAAATAACAGTTGGTAGCGTCATTAAAATGTGTAATTAAAACAACTGCGCCTCACAAATATATTGATAGAATTGTTTCATCTGACAAAACCGATGTAGGGAAATTTAAAAATTACATGTTATTAAATCTTTGCTCTTACTGTCGTCTGGAACACATAATTTGCATTTAACTTTCACATCAACTAAAAAAACTCAGAATTGGTAGACATATACATTTATCAAGAATTTTAATGAAACATTACACTTTATTTATAAGAAATTTAAATACAATACCAATAACCTTCGTATTACAAAATGAAAATTAAATACACAGATTCTAATGACACTTCTGTCCTAATTTTTATACCCTCACCGGCTTAACTTATACCTAATCACACAAGAAGTTGTAGAGGTTAAAAAGATAAGAGAGTCAATTCTCGGTGTGTGGTTCAAAAGGCTTGACCTCGCCCATTGGAACATTAATTAGAATGTCAGTTATATCATATGTTGAAGGGCTTGTGGTACTATTATTAGTAATGTCACCAACGCAATTGCAACTGCAAGTAAAATTACGTATCTTGGTTGGCTCAATATACATAGTCTAATCATAAAAATTAAATAATGTAAAATGCGTTTTTTCGAATAACTGTACTAGTATATAGAGTTAACGCAACCAAACAATGCAACGAAAAGCAATTTAACGGCAAGCGGTTATTAAGTATTATTTGTCCACCATCTGTTACGAAAATCAGAAAATGTATTATTATTATTATTATTATTATTATTATTATTATTATTATTATTATTATTATTATTATTATTATTATTATTATTATTATTATTATTATTATTATTAATATTATTATTAGCCAACTAATATCACATTAAGGGCAAAGATCTTGTGCCTTTTTGCAGTGAATGCTGAATGAAGTGATTGCGTGATGATGAGGGGTGAAAGGACTAAGATGCTTGAGTGATGTGGCAGTTGGGTGGTGTGAGGTGATCGTGACATTTTGAACCATCCGAGGATTCTGCTTATAACCGAAGGAAACCACGAAAACCCCTGTCAGAATGACGCACGGTGGTCGAACCCAGACCATCCGATTGCGAAGTCAGCGCACTACGCACTGAGCCACTTCGCTTGGTGAAACAAATTAGATTTAACTAAAAATGGCGTATCAGTAAACGTATTAAAAGTTGGTCCTTTTGCACGATTTTTTCTTATAAGAAAATGGTATTTCGAAAAGTATGGGACGCCTTACCGTCAATACAACTATCAGACACAGTGAGTTATAATCATAGGGAATTCTAGCGATCCTCTGGTTATGACCGGATCATAATGTTCACTTCTTCAAAGGTCCCCACTCCACTCTACGTAAACTACCCGACAAGAAACGAAAGAGCGATAGACAATACGGATGAAAACGCACGAAGTAAATAAAGTTATTATAAGACAGATTTACTCATATTCATCACTAGCACACAATTCAATAACGTTTATATGGACCCCGGGTTGATCTCTACGAAGTGAAGAAAGAGGTTCACTGTCACGAGAATGATGTTATTCTAATGAAAGCTACTAAAATATTGCGCCCAGCGAGGTACACAATAAAAAAAGAGTTTTCAGCATGTATCGCTCTCAACCTTCTTCCTCCATGGCTTTCGTGTTAATTTTCTGGCATGGAAATATTCCAAAGAAATTATTTTCAGTTCAAGCAGTGAGACTCGTCGCTGCATTTCCATCGCAAAAAAGTTAAGTTTCAACTCCGAGTCACCGGTAGTCGGTTCCAACGGGGCAATTGGCGGTAGCTGCATTAAATTGCACCGTAGCGTCTTCAAAACTCTAATATGCTCAACCCGAAAAGTAAAACCAGAAAAAATACTCGAATTGCACACTAACGTGGTAATACAGCGAGTGAATTCCACGGTTGGTATTCAACGTGGTTTGCAAGAAGGGGAGGGGGGTAATTTATGGGCAAGTGAATGTCTCACTCCGCTTATAATCTGCAGATCACTAGAATATCCTAATTATTAGATATCGCCTCGGTTTACAAACTTCAACCGCGTGTGCTGTTTATGGGCCTAATGACGTTAATAACTATTTCAAAGTTCGTTAGGCTCCGGCTAAACGCTGCTCAGCAGCGTTACCCGATTCACATCATAACATAGCTGGATCGAAGATATTAGAAGAATGAAGACACGAGAGGGAAGGAACATAATGAGTTATCTAAGAAGAGTTTTGTAAATATATAGATTCTCCGTATATCTGTGTATGCAGCATGTAATGTGACTTACAAATACGTAACATATATTATGCCAATTTTTAAATAGTTATTTGCCCTGTATACAATTTCTACTTTTCTCTAAAATATCTGCATATGGATATTACATTAATTTTGTACAGGACTAATTTAATTTTATTCATTAACATGTGTTAATGTGTGAAAAACCACGACGTCTCTCCAAACATCGCCTGTGCACAGTAATCAATTATCGACCTTAGTCCCTTATGCATGAAGAGATCGTTCATGAAGAGTACGTGAAGCAACAAATCTTAGCATAGTCCATCATCGGATCACAGCTAGCTACTGGCTGCGATAGCTCAGCGGCAACACCTTTGCCTATAGAATCGTTGATCGTGATGACCTGGACTTCGAGTACTGAGGACGGCGGATTTTTGACACTAGCTTTGCAACACCGTCGAATTCCATCACTATCTGGGGGAGAATTCTAGCGACTGAAAACTCTATTCGGTAGTATTTCGGGGTTTCTACAATCGAAGTCAGGCAAATGCTGGAGCAGTACCATAACAAACGGTCACAGACCGCGCGCTATATTTCCTTTCTGGCGTAGTATGAGTTCTCCTATTCCCAGAGAGGGTCGTAGGTACGTCGTTTTATTAGGCGTTCTTTACACTACCCGAAGACAAAGTTTATCCATAAATTTGGAGCCATTTGTGAGAAAAGTTTGAAAATGTTCTTGAGACTTCATGTAAAGTGCCCCAAAAAATCAAGATGTAATTTTTAAACTCAGAGGTCAGAGGCACTGCAGCGATATCAATTATTACCCTGAGCCACCTCATCCGGCACGCATCCAGACATAAGAGTCGACGGTAATTGTGGAGTTAGCGCATACCAGCGTCCACGCGACTGCGTACGCAACCGAGCGTCTGCGCGTTGTGCGACGGCAGCCAGAATAAAGCAGCCGTAATCGCTCTCGAAGACTGCCTCGCCGACGCACCGCAGCCAACTGAAATATCGGCGGGTTTACACTCTAACTGTTGCTTTCTTCCGGGTCTGTTTTATAGCCTCCATAAAAGCGGCGTCGCTGCCCGGCCGTGCCCTGGCATGCCGCCCCCTCTCCCCCTTCCCATCCTCGGCACACCCCCCTCGGCGCAGAGCCCTATCTGCGTCGCATATGCTCTATGTTCTAGAAACACACCGTGTCTTGTTTATGCGATCCTCAATGAAACACAGCGGTTGGAAGGAACAGGTTTCGCTTCAATACTCCGCTTCGCTGGCACGCAGTCGCCCAGGCTGCTGCATCGCCGCGAATTCTCACAGTAAGGACACGGGCTATTCTCGCGGGTGGACGCGCGAGACATGTGAGGGCGGGTGCCGATGGGAAGGGGCTGGCGCGGGCTGAAACAACAGCCGGCAGTGCAAGGAGGATTTTGAGGACGACCAACTATGGACAAGATGATCTCTACACAGAAGAAACATTGTATTCGTTTCTGGAACTGGATCTGGGTATTTCGTCGGCAGCTGGTGCAGGAAGAACCGCCATCAAAAAAAGGAAGCAACAAGAAATAGAAAAGTCTAAAGAAATGTTTAGGCAGGCAGGATGATAATGGAACCGGTTGGTGGGTGATTCGAAACTTGGGAGAATCGGATGAACGGAAAAAGAGTAAGCGCGACGGAAAAATCACTTATGAGAAAAAAAAATTAAAACAAATTTGTACACATGCTTTTATTACATTTATAATAATAATAGTAATAATAATAATAAGTATTATTATTATTATACCATTATTGTCTCTTTCGTGTGGTAAAAGTCATAACTTTTGTACTTCAGCATAATAGCAGAAAATAAACACACACAATTTAATAATTTAAGATAATGCATTAAATTCATGTGCGCGTTATGAACAAGCATAAGCAGAGGTGTAAATGAGCAAGGAGGCTGTTAGGAAGGGTTTCAGATGACAACATATAACAGTGCGAGGGCACAGGCAACAGGGACGAAGCGGAGGCGGGGTTAACTCACCGACCGAGAAGAAGGGTCAGTGCAATTTAGGAGGTCCGCCACGGCGGAAGAGGAGAGCACTGGCGGAGCGGGAACGCGGAACGAGGGGACGGAATTCCAGTGCGGGAGCCCAAGGCACAGGAACCAAAAGGAGGTCAGGGTTCCTCTCGACGACGGCGGTCCTGCCCAGGCCGCACCCACGCATCAGATTTCCAGATCAATAATAGTAATGATAATAATAATAATAATAATAATAATAATAATAATAATAATAATAATAATAATAATAATGTCAAACAGTGCGTGGGAAACGACTGATGAACGCTGATGCTGTGTGCCCAAAGCGTGTGCAAATGTGTTCCGGTTGAACTAGAAGCAGAGGGCAGACATCTTCAGTAATAATACATAGATCAGGTCGTGCCTGATAGTTGGGATAGATGTGATGGGACCACAGATCACGAAGGCTGAGATAACGCAAAAAGATCAGGCTCCGTACGGAAGTGCGAAGCACGCGCGCGATAGAGATAGCATCAGGTCGCTGAGATGGTTTAGAGGCTCGGATGGCGCGGGATCTGCGTTGAATACGGCGCAGGTGGGCGGGTTGTCAAACAGCGGATTGAACTCTGACCGGTGTGTATACACAGAGAGACTTCATACACCGGGTCATTTAGAGGCTGCCGAACCGAGAGACCGTAGTTGGGAAAGCGGAAGTGGGGTAGTTGGGGTGACCGTAGTCGAGATCATCAAGCAGAGACAAGAAGTCGGGCACGAATACGGAAATACGAGACGGACTGCAGGAAGCCCCCTCACGAGAGGCAGAGCTGGTCGGGGAGGATCGGGTGCGTAGGGACAGGGGGCGGAGGCTGTACTCGGGGAGAAGCGGGGTCGACAGCGAAGGCGGGAGCGGGGGCGGAGAGAGGGGCGGGAAGACGGCTGGCGCGCGGTGTGAGGCGAAACGGCGACGGCGGGCGCGATTGACCGCGCTCGGGACACCGAGCTCCGCGCCTTCCTCTGATTAAGCGCTCCGTATAAATTCCGGCTGAAGAATGCGTCCGCCGCCGTGCGAATTGCGTCTAAGTTCCGGGCCGCGCAATTAGGGCAAGAGCGGGGGGGGGAGGGCGGACGGGGCGCGGCGGGGCGGAGGCGCGGAGAGGGGCGGCGCGGGGCGGGCCGGGCGGCGGGGGAGCGGCCGGAGCCGTCAGCGCTGCAGTTAGCGTAGACAGCAGAGAAATGGCTCCTGCGGGAGGAGGCGGCGGGGCGGGGCGGAGGCGGGTGGGCGGAGACGCGCGCGCGGGCGCGGGACGAACGCGCGACGGGAACGGAGCGATGCCGGCCGAGGGCGGGGCGGGGGTGGAGGGGCGGCGGCGCGGCAGCGCGCGAGTGCGTGGAGAGGCCGATGGAGACGTGGGACGGACATGCAGCGCGCGCGAGCAGCGGAACGGGCTGGAAGAGAAGACGTGAGTGGCAGCGGGGAGCGGGGGACGAGGCGGCGTGGCAGGGAGCGGGAGAGCGGGGGCGTGGGGCGGCAGGTGGAGCGTGACACCCCGGCCGCCGTCTTCATTTGCGGGCTCCGCGGCGAGGCGCGCACGCCGCCGCCACCGCCGCCGACGCCTCAGGCGCGGTCCCGCAACCGCCGCCCGCCGCGCCCCGCCCCCGACTCCAACCTCCCCCTCTCGCGCCCGCCGCCTCCGACGCCGCCGCTGCCGCCGCCGCACTGGTCGATAGTGTTCTGCAAGTGCCCGTAGGGCCTGGGGGACGCGGTAAGTTCGCGGGGCCGGCTGCCGGGCGCCGCGCGGTGATACGTCATCGGGCCGGCGCGGCCATGGCCTCCCCGCCCACGCCACCGGCTCCGCCCCGGCCCCGCCCCGCCGCCCCGGCCGCCCTGCCGGCCGTGGCAGCGGATCGCTCGACCAGACCGCGCTCATCGTTGGCCCGACCGCCAACTGGGCCCTCGCCGCCTCGACTCCGCTGCTTGCGTTGAGTGACCAGTCTATTTCAGCCATATCATACCTACTACCAATTTCAGAACGACTGTGCTCTGCCCATTACATCTCCACTCCTTGCCGATTGCTGGATCTGCATGGGCCACAAAGTGCTTATCTGGTCTGTTACAGTCCCGATGTTTCCATCGCGTCAGAGAAGGTCATGACTCCCGACTTCTCGTTTCGCCCTATGAAATATCAACCCGTACGCTGGCCGCTACATCGTACTCTGAGGTAAGGAACATTCAAAAGTGCTTTGCGTAACTCAATCCTTGAAAACACTCATATACTGCTCCGTCCGACTGGTACCTGGTATTACAGCACCGATGTCTAATCCCATTCAGCAGCTGCTTTAAAACATTTGTGATCATCAAATTTATGGCTTCCCTTACATTTTCATTCGTATAACCACAACTTTGATGTACCTCTTTTCGTCCCATTGTAGTATCTAAATAAATCTTCAAGGCCTTTCTTCAAATAAATCTTCCAGTGATGAATCGATTAGAGCTCATTCACCCACTACACATATACATGTCATTACCAGTTACATCCGATTCTCTTCTCATTTCAGTGCGATTTGCCATCATTGCTCATCTACTCGCATAATCACCCTCATCATTGCCATCATCACCTAATGGTTGATTTCGATTTCACACGGTGTTTCGTCCATCTGCGCCTGTCTGGCTAATTTCGTCTGCACGTCTCCTCAGGATATATGTAATTTTGAGAGGTGCTGTCTCCACCTTCACCTGTGTCTCTTTCATCGAATGGATCCACCATTCGAATCACTGCGTCTTCTAGATTCACTCAAAATCTTCTCCTCAGACCGACTGGTACCTGGTATTTCAGCACTGCTGTCTACTCCTATTCCAGCAACTGCTCTACATGTCTGCCGCCGCCTCCTCCCCCACAATGGTCACCGCACAGCGAACACATCGCTGTCGGCCGCTGGACCATGCGATGCAGTTTCCAGCCGTAGCTGCCGCCTACCTCACTGCCCCCATCGCCGCCCCCACCCCCGCCCTCGCCCACGCCGCCGCCTGACGACCTCCTAACTCCACGATTTATGTCCCGACGGTTCCGACCGTAATGAAGTGTCGCGACGAACTTCAAACATCCCCGCGTCCAAGCCTAACGACACCCGGCTGCCTATCGCGTGATGTGTGGGGCGATTGACGCTCTGCCACAATGTACCCAGCGGCGCTGATATATCGCGCGCACGGAGGGGCCCGCGCGCCGACGGCACTTTATAATAGGGAGAAGACGGGCGGGGGCGGGGTCGCGGAGGGCGTGGCGGAGCGGAGCGGGGCGGGGGCGGGGCTCGGGGCGAGGCGGTGAAAGAAGGTGGAGATACGAAGGAGAGACGACGCGACGGCAGCGGAGGCGGCGGCGACGGCGGCGGCCAGGCCGTGCGAGACGGAAGCGAGGAAAATTAATAGGAAAAGGGAAATGAGAAACGACGGGGGGAGGGGCGGCGAAAATGCGGAAGAAAGAGAACGCGAAACATTTTCGAGCGCGGAGCTTGGTACGTTTGCGATGAAGAGCTGTGCGTTTTGAACACACAAGGGAACATGGTGCGATCCCGTATCAATCAAGAATGTAAATACGTCACGCAAACGCGAGTACGCTCCCGCCCCGCCCCGCAACATCTCCCCGCTCCCCGCGCCCCCCGCCCGCCCTCCGGCGCTCCGGCAAAGAAGTCCTTAAATCACTTTTCGATCCATACTGCTAATTCAAGCCATCGCGGCGCGTAGGGGCAAATGGAAGGGCTGTTATCTCACGCGTTCGACGCCGCGGCGGTAGAGACCCGCGCGCGCGCTCCCGCAAGGCAAGAGGGGGGAGTGGGAGGGGCGGGATGCGGGAGTGGAGGGGGGGAGGTTCGGTGTAGCGTATCGGCGAAATCAGCCACTTCAGTGCCAAGTGAGTTAACTCCGGAATTTCTGAGCCCCGCCGCAAGTTGGGATGACTTTGCACTATTTTGGAGCCCATCCTTTCAAGGGCCCCTCGCTTACAAGCGAGACAATGGCAGACTGTTCATAGAGCGGAGCCGCCACTCGTCTAATGATACGCTACGCTTAGCGAGGCAAAGCGCTTCCTAGAGGTGAAAAGGGACTTTAAAACTTTGCCGAGTCGGAAAATACGTATTAGCATTCGTTAGCTCGTCTCAAATAGAATCCGTAACGAGCATTTATTCGGAAAGAGAAATGAAGTTGAAATTCATATAGAAAGTTCCTCTTTTTCGCCTATTGCATATTCATCAAATATTGATAAATTTACGTGAAACAATGTAATCCTAATTTATAATAAGTTAATATTAATGTGATTCGAGTTTACAAAATAGATTAATGTATTGCGCAGTAACTCAAAATGGAAAATAAACTTCGTATGGCAGGAATACAGGTACTACTGTATGTATACAATAGGGACAAGAGAAACGATTTTCTCAGCGTTATACTGTGTTAAAATTTTATTGCTGGAGAAATAAATTATTTATTGCTCTGAACCCAGGAAGTGTTCGCAAACCATCATTAGCCATCTCGCAACAATACGGAAATAATAATATTTCTCGTAATATGAACATCGATGGATGCAAATAGCAATCACCAAAAAATATGTAAATAAAAATGTAATTTAATGTAAAAGTATTGTAAAAAATTCTTGAGAAGTCTTTAACAGATGTATGACAAAACTCAACGTGTTGTCAATTAACAAGATGTTAACATAGATTATTAAAATTTATTCTGTAATCGTATACATTGAATACATAAAAGAAGAACTTCTTTTCTTTTCCTTCAAAAACTGCCGAAACGCTTAACAGAAACCAACGAAATTTAAGGGACATTCAACGTTCCCAGCTCCACAAAATACATGGTTGGAAGAGAGCCATGCCTGAGTGTAGAACGGACGCACGTCTCCCAGTCCTTCTCCTATGCATCCCATCTCCTTTTTTCATGCCTTATCTGCCAAGATTGCACTGCAAGTTTCCAGTGTCACCCAGCAGTTCTCCAGCCATCGGAATCTCCCCGCCATCTCCCTGGCGCTCCTCTTCCTCGCCATATCCTTGGTGCACAATTTCGCAGCCTCTCTTTTGGTGGCCTGTATCCTTGCAATGCCCCTCAGCTTCAAGTCCCCACCATTTCCTCAAGCTCCATGTCTGAGGCATCTTCTCGGGATAAATTTTCTCACCATTTCGTCTCCATCAGCCCCAAAGTCTGACTCTCTCATATCCCGGACTAGGCATATGGAAGTCGTTATCTCACATATCTTTATCACACACATGTTCTTTCTCACCATCTCTCTACCATATCCCATCATTTTCTGTATTCCTCTTCCCTAGTTCGTCATTCCTTTGCCACCACACCCACTCCTCTTCGCTGTTTCCACCAACAAGTTTCTCTTTCTAGTATCTCCTCGTCTTCTCATCAGCTTATAATATCCTGTACTTTCCAACCGAATCTCAACATACCCGCCATTTGCCTCTTTCCTATTCTCCAGTTTGTGTTTCCCCAGTTTCCACACTTGCCCGTCTTCTTCATCGTCACAATCAACAAGTATTCTTTTCTCGTATCTCCGTATCTCGCCACTTCCTTATGATACCCTCTCTACTTCCCGCCATCTCGCCACCACACCCCATCATTTTCTACCATATTATGGTCAAGTTCACCATTTCGCCGCTAACAACCTCGCCACCCCCCTTCACCGTTTCAACCATGAAGTTTCCGTTTTTCGTATATCCTCGTCATCACGCCGTCTCATTATTAAACCCCCCTACTTTCCCGTCATCTTTCCCGACACCCGTCGTTTCCCATCATCCTACTCCTACGTTCACCATATCCCCACTCCCACCCCTCCGTCTCCACTTAACCGTCGCCACCCAGCAACCCCCCCCACCCGCCCCCAACCGCCGCCGCCAGCGCCAGCACGCAGTTCTTTCCGCGGGCTCCCGCGCAAGATCCTCGCGCCCTCGGCTGCCGCCAAATTGCCCGCTCTCAATTTTGCGATCGGAATTCGGATCCGGGCTAACGTATTTCGAGGGCGCTTTGAAGCAGCCGCTTCGCTTCGCCCCCAGCGCTGCACGCGGCTGTTCTCTTTGAGGCGGCGGCGGCGGTGGCGGCGGATGCGCGCGCGGAGGTGTGCGGCGGCCGCGGCACCGACGCCTGCTCGTGCACGCCGCCACGGGAAAACGTGGGCGCGGTGCTGCTAGGAGGTACTGGCGGTGTATGTGGCACTGCGGATTGGACATGTTTCCATCACTAATGCTCGTATTTTTGTGGTATAAAAATCATTTTCAAATATTTCTAGTGCAATGCGCGAATGACGACGTGGATAACCGAGGTGGCTAGAGAGTGAATCGACTCAGCGCCTCGGTCCGAAGAGTCGCCGGTTTGAGCCCCCCCACGGGTATGCTTGTTAATTCCTTCTCTTTCATGTGTGTGTTTTGTCGCGGAGGGGTTTGCGAGTCTGCAGACCCCACAGACCGAGCCGCCCGCACGTATGTCAGTGTCTAGATGTGTAAAGATTAACATGGTTCCTCATGACGGACCGGCGCGGATAATCGAAATCGGCATCGCCTAAAGCTGAAAAACGCGCCAGAAAGTAAAAAAGAGTAATACGCGAATGCGCCACCACGGAAGAACTTCAGTGCGGTTAAACTAGAGAGCGGCGGTATTTACTCGTATTTTTGGTGTAAAAATCCTTTTTAAATATTTCATGTCCAAGGCGCGAAGGCCGAGGTGGCTAGAGAGAGTGCTTACTCAGCGCCTCGGTCCGAAGAGTCCCGGGTTTCAGTGCCGCCGTAGACATTAGTCCTTTGTCTTTCATGTGTGTATGTTGTCGCGAAAAGGCTTGCCAGACTGATCACCACAGACCATCAGCACGACCGTATGTGTGTCAGTGTCTAGTGTAAAGATTAATATGGTTTCTCATGAGGGACACAGCGGGTACCCGGAGCGGATAGCCGAAATCGGTATCCCTTATAGCTGAAAAACGTCCCAGGAAGTAAAATATCAGCAACGCGCGAATGCGTTGCCGCAGCAATCACGCTGGCTCATGCACACCGCCACGGCAAAGCTTGAGCGTTGAGAAGTTAGAGAGTGACGGTGGATGCGGCGTTGCAGATGGAACATGCTCCCGTTACTGTTATCTTATTTTGTGTAAAAAAAGATTTTTAAAGATTTCAAGTACAATTTGTTCACCTCAAAACTATAAAATCCGTGAAGTCGTAGGCTTCTGCGGCCACAGTTATGCAAATTATCTTGGCTTTCTGGGTGACGCAGCGTCGAACACTGTGAGGCCGACGTTTCTCGTGGTCTTCCTCAGGGTTGGTCTGCACCCTGGAAATCCATCTTGTCGACTTTTTCAGTGCAGACCTGCCCTGAGAAATACCACGACAAGATGGTCAAAACATGGACACCACAGCCTTCGACGCGGCGTAACCCGGACCGCCAAGACCATTTGCATTGTAAATATGGCTGCAATGCCCGCTAGCTCGCGTAGGGGTTGGAATTCAACCTCGCGTAAGACATGAATGTTTATTCCTCGTGCCTGTGCCATGGTGAGCTAATTTTACGTCTGCATATTTAATTATGGCAGGATGAAGTGGGAGTACACTTCAACAGGTATGATAATAATTAACTCTGATATTACATGTTCAATTTGTAATAAGATTACAAAGCTAGTTGTGTTACAACAGTACATCCTTGCGCTACTAGTAGCCGTTAATTAATCATATAATATTGTTATTTCTTCATTAACATTTCAGACAATCCCGTGAACTCAAACGATAAATCTCAAACTTACGTGAAAACAACTAATATTTAAATACATACACATCAAATGATTGAAAGATCTAATGTCAAGAAATATATTACATTAAAAAGACACTTCTTTCAATATTATTGATGTCGAACAGGTTAGAAAAACATCAACTTTAATATTTGTAGAAAGTCCAGAAGTTTTCATGATTATCAAACTAATACCATATTAAGAAAACTTTGGTTTCTTTGGTTCCTTTGGTTTCAATACTTGGTCTTCGACCAAGTTTTGAAAATGACCTAGATTCTTCGTGCAAAAAAATCTTCAAAATCTCGTTTGAATATTTTTAAATTCAAGGGGCTGAGACATCACTCAGATTGATCGGAAAATATTCACTTCAGTGAATATCAGATTTATGCGTTTCGAGAATTTATAAGAGAAAGAAAGAATTTTTTTGCCACGTTTTGGTTTCATCACGTTTCCCTACAGCATTACATATTTTTCTCTTCACTATAGTATTCGAGAAAGTAAAAAGACGGTTACATCTGCTTCAGTCCTGTGTTTGTGTTGGGTGGGTAAAGCATAAATGTAGTTACAACGTGACGCGAGACAAGCAAAGAAAATAATCTCGTGTACTCCATATAATCATCTAAATCATCGTTCCTTTTTTGTTATTAAGAGGAGCGCTAAATACTATTCTCGCAATTAATCACCAATATTCCCTTATGGACATGTTAAGCAATAGAAGAACATAATGTTCATTTGCTGCAACAGTGGCACAAGTAGAAAAATACGAACTTTGAGTTATGACTATTACTTCATAACAATGTATATTATTCACAAAACTTCTATTAAACCTATCAGAAATACTTCATAATCCATCTTTTTATTAAGCGCGTGCTTATATTTCAACCGCCAGCTAAAACTTGTAACACGTTTATCCCTGAACTTCATTTCTCTAGGTATGCCAGTATTGCAGCCCATAGACGATACACATTACTATAGCGATGATTGTTTTTGCATTCATTTCGGAGAGTATGGGGTGAAGAAGCTTGCACTTTTGGCGTACCCTGCACTGAACTGTTATCAAAATATGACTACGACATTGCTATACAATGTATGGTAAAGTTATCATAAGAAGATGATGAAGATGAAGCAATGATGATGATGAAGCAGATGATGAAGCAGATGATGAAGCAGGTGATGATGCAGATGATGATGAAGCAGATGATGATGATAACGATGACGATACATAAATGGTATTAGATGGAATATTTAAATGCGGCAAATGGTTGCGTGAGAAGCTATACACGCCACTAGCAAATAGGCTAGCATAGAAACAGCACTAGCACTAGCATAGAACATAGCCACGACTTTTGTGGGACTCGACTTCGTAGTCTGCGTCTTCGGGTGTTTGGACGCTACTCCATGATCTAGATGAACCAAGGTCGGCCTGCATACTATGCAAATTATCACTTATTCTTGCGAACCTTTTCCTTTCCTGCGCACTTGCGAAATTTTTAGTGACAGTCATTGCACCAATATTTCATTATTACCTCTTTCGTACTTCCAGGATTTTCGACTACCACAGCGAAATGTGCAAATTCCCACTGGCTGCAAGTGGTGACGTGGTTGGCTTGAGCAAGCAACGGCTCGCGACCCGGGAGCGTTGGTCGCTGCCGCTCAGATCGGAGGGCGGCGACGCGACCGCGGAGGGCGCCTGAGGCGAGAAGAAAGCGCGAGGGCGGCGACGGAAAGTCCTCGGCGGCTGGCGGCTCGGCCCTCTAGGCGGCGCTGTTTGAACAAACTGTCGATTTCAATTCCCGACCCCAGAACGCCCTCTCGCCCCCTTCACCTCCCCAGTGCCGCCGCCCTCGCACCTCCACTGAGAAGGCCACCTGAGTCCCCGCGTCTCAGGTAGGTTCTTTCTCGGCGGCGGCGGCGGTGGAGCTCGATCGAATTTCCGGGTGTGCTTGTGTCTGCGCCGAAAAACCCGCCTCTGATGTACAGGACGTTTGAAAAACTGCCACCCCAACTACGGAATTCTATACCTACGTTCATCAAAGTGCCGCATTTTTGCGTTATTCTGTAAGTTCGCCCTCCTGTCTATCTGCCTATTCGCCATTTCGTCCATCTGCCTACCTCTGTGTCCGTCTGACGAATTGACAGCCAGTCTTCCTAACTAACGTCATTTAGAATACTTGACTCAGTCCGTCTACCTAACGCCATTCAGTCTGTCTCTACGTGTCAGTCTGTCTCTACGTGTCAGTCTGTCTCTACGTGTCAGTCTGTCTCTACGTGTCAGTCTGTCTCTACGTGTCAGTCTGTCTCTACGTGTCAGTCTGTCTCTACGTGTCAGTCTGTCTCTACGTGTCAGTCTGTCTCTACGTGTCAGTCTGTCTCTACGTGTCAGTCTGTCTCTACGTGTCAGTCTGTCTCTACGTGTCAGTCTGTCTCTACGTGTCAGTCTGTCTCTACGTGTCAGTCTGTCTCTACGTGTCAGTCTGTCTCTACGTGTCAGTCTGTCTCTACGTGTCAGTCTGTCTCTACGTGTCAGTCTGTCTCTACGTGTCAGTCTGTCTCTACGTGTCAGTCTGTCTCTACGTGTCAGTCTGTCTCTACGTGTCAGTCTGTCTCTACGTGTCAGTCTGTCTCTACGTGTCAGTCTGTCTCTACGTGTCAGTCTGTCTCTACGTGTCAGTCTGTCTCTACGTGTCAGTCTGTCTCTACGTGTCAGTCTGTCTCTACGTGTCAGTCTGTCTCTACGTGTCAGTCTGTATCTACGTGTCAGTCTGTATCTACGTGTCAGTCTGTATCTACGTGTCAGTCTGTATCTACGTGTCAGTCTGTATCTACGTGTCAGTCTGTATCTACGAGTCAGTCTGTATCTACGTGTCAGTCTGTATCTACGTGTCAGTCTGTATCTACGTGTCAGTCTGTATCTACGTGTCAGTCTGTATCTACGTGTCAGTCTGGCTCTACGTGTCAGTCTGGCTCTACGTGTCAGTCTGGCTCTACGTGTCAGTCTGGCTCTACGTGTCAGTCTGGCTCTACGTGTCAGTCTGGCTCTACGTGTCAGTCTGGCTCTACGTGTCAGTCTGGCTCTACGTGTCAGTCTGGCTCTACGTGTCAGTCTGGCTCTACGTGTCAGTCTGGCTCTACGTGTCAGTCTGGCTCTACGTGTCAGTCTGGCTCTACGTGTCAGTCTGGCTCTACGTGTCAGTCTGGCTCTACGTGTCAGTCTGGCTCTACGTATCAGTCTGGCTCTAAGTGTCAGTCTGGCTCTAAGTGTCAGTCTGGCTCTAAGTGTCAGTCTGGCTCTAAGTGTCAGTCTGGCTCTAAGTGCCAGTCTGGCTCTAAGTGTCAGTCTGGCTCTAAGTGTCAGTCTGGCTCTATAAGTCAGTCTCTCTAAGTGTCAGTCTCTCTCCAAATGTCAGTCTGTCTGTCAGAAAGTTTATTAATACCAGTATGTGTGTGTGTGTGTGCGTGGCCGTTTACGTGTGTTCGTGTGTGCCATCGTACCGTCTCCGTGTGTCTCCAGCTCAATCCTTACACAAACGTGTCTACAATGCCGTATTGGGCATAAAGTATATCCTCTAAATAGTTTTCAAAACAACATTAAGAAAAAATATATCACGTTTCTGACAACGTTCAAGTGCCCTGCATGATTCAGTACACCTGACAAACATGACCAAAATAAAATGTCCTCCAATGTCGACCCAAAAATTTACAAAAAAAGCTTATGTGGCTCCTCGTCTCCCAACTTTAATGTGGAATTGCGTTCTCTGGTGTCTATAGTGCACGTTAAGAGTACCAACGTTGGTAAAAGACTACTCCTCTGTAAATAAAATTGTGGAATTTTCTGTGCAACATATTGCACCAGCCTTCGTGAAGAGTAGGGCTGCACATGCGGTCAGCCCATCTGGCATGTCCTGAACCTGCGCGTTATGTGTGGGCCACCAGTGTGAACCGCTGCTTGTTGAGTTACCCAGAGGAGACGAAGCACTATGGCGCTATCGACCGTAGTCTAGTGAAAGGCGAGTGACCCGCAGGCAATTGCAGTGGTCCACCGCGGGCAGACTTGCTGCAATTCTTGCATTTGAGCAGCTCTGGCGTAGAGGAAGATTATAGTCGCGTAACACTTGTACACATCTCAAATGGAATTGAAAACACTATCTCACATCATGTGTCAGTCCGTAAAATGTTAATTTCAGGTTAATGCTGAATGGATCATATGCTGTCTATCAACGGTATTCATAATTTCCTTCTCAGTATATGGAACCATTTTCAGCCAACCGATGTACAGCGCTCATGAAAGCGTTGTTTGTATGGGAAATGCAAAGTGCATACCTTTCCTAAAATCGTCGCGCCACTTCATTGACATTTCTGTGGCATTCACCGAGCAAGAAAATTACGTTTGTGTCTACAAAAGAAAAAAATAAGATTATATAGCCTTTATCATTAGTTTACGTTTTTTATTTAAATATTCTAGAAGTAATTGACTTGTAGGTCATTCTCCTAATATCGCGTCAATCTTAAAGCGTATTTTGCTCCGTGTAAAGGAAACAGGTATAATTAAAAAAACGTCCTTTAAATAATTTTCTAAATTGCATTAATTTAAATAACAATTACGCAGAAACTATTCTCTTTTCCAAAAAATATACATGACCTTAGAATACATCTACTTTTAGTACTGATTATATTAAAGAAAAATTATCTTTCATTAATATTTTACTTTTGCAAAGTATTTTTTTTAATTTTCTAAATTACAGAGAGCTCACTTAAAACGAAACTTGTGACATTATCAAACGTTCTTTGCGTTATCCGAGGAAAAACTTAAAGAAACAATTTGAAGCCGCATTAGGGAAAATAATTGTTTATATAATGTCTGTATTTCACGCACAATTTGGAGAAAACTAATAATATTTTCAAAACAATATTTTCAAACTTTTTTAAATATATGACTTCCTATGAGATATTTAATTTAGAAAAAAGTAGCTCTATAATGTTGTAGTTGCGGAAAGAAAATTAAATGTTGAACTTTTGCAGTTTTCTAAAATTAAGAGATTTTAACAAAATGACATGTGCGCCATTTTTTTAAGAGTCCTACGCGCTATTCAAACAAAACATTTATTTAAAAAATAGAGCAAAATTTGAAAAAATGAAAATAGTGATGGGCGTTAGTGTCCCCCAAAAATAAAATTATTCGTTTCAAATTCGCAGGTTGTTGAGGTCGTTGAGATCGATCCAGAAATATCAATTTTGACAAAAAAACATCACAACGGTTTAGGTGCTAACGTTGAAAACACGCAGACGGACGAGCAGACATTTTGCAATCCACCAATATTTTAGTATTAAATACCCACAAAACGTGGACTCTACAAAATATGTTAGATGAAGTAATTTACTACATATAGTAACAAGATTTATCCATTGTTTTATACCATGACCCTGCATAAGAATGTAGTAAAGCGATAAAAAAATTACTTACTCTTATTACCGAAATCTTCCTGTTTGTACGCGCTTTAATGGAAAAACAACGCCACACGGGCACAGTTCGACCGACAAGAATTAGTGGATGCAGCATGATATGAAGTTCGTTTCTCCCACTTTGCCTCTCCTGCACAGTTTTTTTTTTGTTTGTTATTTAAGGTCGCATCAACTTCTAGGTCATTAGCGACCACTATTGCGAGTAACGGTATGGTAATTATGATGGTGATACAATATGATGATGATAGGGGGTGAAAGGACGAACAGAATACAACTATGCCCAAAGCGGGACTCTAACCCGCGATCTTTCGGTCCAAGATCGCTACGGCACTACTGCCTTAGCGACCTCGGCCATCCGGACCTGCTCCTGCACAGTTTGTTAAGAAGCGCTTGTCACGTTCTTCGAGCGGACGTTAGCGCTGCGCGTGCGCTTGTTTGCTCGTCCCAAACCCCACCTCTACGGCCGAGGCCCACGCCGCGGCAGCCACCGCCGTGTCAGCCCTTGCAGGCGCGTCGTTTCGGGGTGTTGCCCTTAGTCACCGCAGCCCAGACGTCGCAACCAACTCCGTCCCGCAGCCGCCCCACCGCGTGCGGCGCGGCGCCAACCAGGACCGACAGGAAACCCGGCCTGTCTCCATCAGCGCCGAGCCACTGTCCCCCGTTCAGTGCTAACGCCAGTGCCGTTTCCGGTGATGTCAACTACGTTGCCGTAAATTGCGGGGATGACTAATCTGACGTTATTAAGAAAATCATCACATTCGTTACGTCTTGATCTAATGTACAATAAATCTACAGCTCAAAACGACTTCAAGTACTCTGGCGACAAATCTGAAGCACTATAAAAAATAAAGTCGTTAAGAAGAAAAATGATAACGTCACAGATCATCACAGGCGTCATTTATATTATCAATCGCACTTGCGATTTACATGTGACAGTCCTATTCTCGTGTGACTCGTGACTATGTGACTCGTGTTTAGATCTTAACACTACTTGCGATGACAAATACTCTCTTTCGATATACATGGGGCAGTTTATAAATTATACCTTTGACAAATTACAGAAGTAATGTAAAGTATCAGAATGTAGAGTTATATGGCTAAAATGGCTCGCTATGACGTAAATGAGGAGTGTATGATTGCATCTTCCCATTTGGCAAGGGTTTGCTGTTGAAATGTATTAAACTTTACACGCTACTGATCACGTGATTGTTAATCACGTTTTTCGCTACGCTCTGCAAACAGTTTAATAGATGAAAGACTTTCTCGCGAGTATGAGTTTTTCTATGTACTGATTTGAACATGGTTGTCAAGAATCGTATTATTAAAACATTCTCTCTCAAGCTTGGGAATGAATTCGCTGTGACACAGACATGGAGAAATTTTATTTAGTTGTCCAAAATACCGTTCGAGTAATGATTCCAGCCGATATTTCACAATCGCAGGGGAAGCATATGCAGAGCAAACGCGTTCAATACTTGAGGGAACGGCGGGTTGCATATAGCTTCTGTATTTCGCGCATAAGTTGTATCTACAAGAGTAACGTGTTTTCATAAAATGGTTTAACTTTAATCATGACTTAAGGAATCTTATATTCTGGCTTCGCCTTGAAATAACGCTTTGCACCTGAACGTTTTTTAAAGAAACAAATGGCAATAGTTACGGTTTTTGTCACTTTTTAGGATAAAATTGTAGTGTGAAACGTGATGGAAAAAATGAATATTTATATAGACGTGTGTCTCTCTAGAAAAATAATAAATAGAGTAAGTTATAAAACAGCCTGCGGGAAGGTAAACTAAAAAACAGATGTAAGGGAAAAGACTTAGATGACCAATGTGATTTTTGAGTGTACGATGGTAGCAACACTGTCACTTTCGTTTGAAACCTGTTTACGTGCAACCACGTTTGTTTTGAAAGAAGTAATGTCAAAATGAAAATTTCCATTATTTTCAATTTTCTTTTTCTACAAAACGTTAAGATAAAATAATCACAGACATTATATTTCTACTCCAATTACACGCGGAAATTTGAGGTGTGTACGGCACACCTACAACTTACGCGACTTTAAGGTAACAGGGGATTATAACTTCTATTGACCCAACATTTCAATCCCATGCAATTATACCTTTAACAATGTCATTCAATTTAATTCGTAACAAACAACATGAATGGTACACGATTGGTACCAGAGCCTTCTGAATAGCGCATCAGCCATCGACCGAGAGCAGATTTCATCGCAAAATTCATCTTGTACTCCACAATGACTCTCGTGTAATAATTTCCTTAGTAAGAAGTGCACCCCTTGTGAAGATTAATAATAATTGTTCATATATTAATTTTTACATATATTTTTTACTCTTATACTGATTTACAAGTAATTTTCTTCACAATATTTCAAGTGAATCTACTTCACTTACAAGCAACGCTTTATGCCAGTAAGAAAAAACAAAACGGTTAAATACTTTTTGTTTTTCCTGAACAGTAAAGGCATATTTACTCCCCTTGATATGTCACATGCTGTGTAAAATTGTGTTGACGGAATCAAAAATGAATAATGGGTAAAATATTGAAGAAGAAAAAATGTGGAACAGAGATTCAGAAGAAAATGGAAGGACGAAAAAAGAATACGATAAAATTGAGTAAGGTAAAGAAATTGATGAGAGAGAAAAGAAAATGAGAAGTCTGTCACAGCCACCGAAATCACTCTTTCTTTTCCCTTGCATCTGCCATCGACGCAAACACAAACCTCAAAAGCCCCAAAGCCAGCCGCGCGCCTTTGCAACCCCTGTCACCGCAGCCACTTTCAGCGTCGTATCTGCCGCCTGTCTTTCTCTACACGTTCCCCTGAACTGAGCCACCGTCCCTACCCCAGACCCCCCCCCCCACGTAAACACCGTCTCAGCCCTAGAGGCCGCCCTCGCTGCCGCTCTCAACGCTCCCGTCCACGCTCCCGTCCACGCTCACGTCATCACCGCCCCCTCAACACCGCCCCCTCAACACCGCCCCCTCAACACCGCCCCCTCAACACCGCCCCCTCAACACCGCCCCCTCAACACCGCCCCCTCAACACCGCCCCCTCAACACCGCCCCCTCAACACCGCCCTCATCACCACTCTCATCGCCACCCTCAACATATATCTCGATATCGTCATCTATGCCATCGTCACTGCTGACGTCTCCGTCTCCCTCACCTTCAACCTCACCACCTTCACCCTTTACGTCACTAGCAGCCTCCACTGCCGTCGCCATCTCCAAAACCACAATTGCACCCCCAACGCGCTCATCACCTACGCCAACTCACCTTCCTCCGCATAGGGCAAACCCGCTTCGCCTCCGCCGCCCACACCTTCATCACCATCAGCACCGCCATCCCCGCCTTCATCACTCCCACTTCCGCCACCCCCACCTCCACCACTCGTGCCTCCGCCGGCCCCATCGCCGCCGCCCCCGCTGCTAGCTCCTTCAGCTCCCTCATCGTCACCCTCACCATCTCCTTTTCCACTATATTAGCCGTCTCCACTACTGCCGCCGCCCCCATCTACACCACTCGCTCCTTGGCCGGCCCCTTCATCGCCGCCGCCACTGCCGACGCTGTGAACGCTCCAAGTTCCTCCACCACCATCACTGTCACCTTCCTCTCCTCCCTTTCCGCCACCTTAGCCGTCGCCACTGCCGCCACCGCCGTCTCTAAACCATCATCGCCGCCCCCACCGCGCTTATCACCCTCGCCTCCGCATCTTCCTCCGCCTCCGCAAACCCATCGTCGTCTGCGCCGCCCACACCTTCATCACCCCCGCCTCCGCCGCCCGCATCTTTACCAGTCGCACCTCAGCCTTCGCCGCCGCCCCCGCTGCCGCCGCCCCGAGCTCCACCTCCACCTCCACCAGCGCTGACGCCGCGGCGGCGAAGGCGGCGGCGAAGGCGGCGGCGAAGGCGGCGGCGAAGGCGGCGGCGAAGGCGGCGGCGAAGGCGGTGCGCGCGTCTTTGCAAATACGGCGCGACGCTCTTATCGCCGTTTGCTCAAGAAGTTACGGCGCTTCTTGTGAGGAATGTTACGGACGAATATTTTGAGGGCAGCTGCTGGAGCACCGCGGGCTGCGCCGCAACCGCATTCAATCTGAATAACAGCGGAATAATTTTGAATTTCTGCGAGATGCTGGAAATTGATCAGAGGCCAATTCTCGGCGCTCCACTTCTGAATATTGATAAGGTGGAAAACCGCGAGGAAAAGATAATCACGATTTTATCAACCCGAAATGCTAAAAGATGGAGACGGCTGAAAATATTAAACTTCTTCTAACATGCGAGGCGTGAAAATGCTCTCTAACATACGAAACAAGAACGCTACATTTTCTAGAACATCTTGCGTTTCTTTTCGAGAGAATGACGAATTTGAAAGATTAGATATTTTTAAATGAATTAATCTTGCTCGTTGATTTGTTGTAATAGTACGTCACCATTTTTAAAATAACAGTTTCATCTTAGGAGAGATAAATTATGCCATAAACAAACTTCATTTCTGTAATAAATGTTTATTTTCTGCTTAATATATTAAGCACACGCTTTGGAAAGTGAGGTAAAGCAAATCTAATTCCCAATACAAATTTTCATTGAATTTCTAAGTGTTTCACAATATAAAGTCTAGTTGTTAATAACTATGGAAAAGCGTAATGTGTACGAAAATGAGCGTTTGAAGTGGCGTTCGCACTGTTAATACTCTCAATATATAATTTCTTCGAACCCATTACAATGCGAATTTCTGAACCCATTAGAATGTAATACGCAAATGCTTTTAAAACAACAATGATACTTTATAAGGTAATGGTCCTCCGGTGATAATATTTTCTCCCTTCATTACTTGACCCACAATAAAATCACATAACATGCATGAGTCACTATTTCTATATTTAGACACAAAAAATCAAACTGAATTATTATAAACATTATTAACATAGAGTAAATGTATAATTTTTAAAAAATTAACAATGGGCGTAGAATTAGGTGCATTTGAAATTTCGTCTACACTTTTAACTGCAACATTAGTTGACGGAATTGGACCTTGCATGATTTTATTGGTGATGTGTTTTATTTTGAACAGTCTTATCTATGCAGCTCTCGAATACGTTCGACAACTGCCATGTGCTTTTGTAGTTTTGGCCTCTGCAACAGATAATACAGTTGCTTACGTCATCCGTTGGCAATTAACTGTGTTGTAAGCAGGATTCGGCAACTTTAACTAGTGAAGCTCATACAGCACATACTTTCTGGCATTAATTTGGAAAAATATGCCATGATGTAATTTTCACTGACACTTAAAATATCTTTATTTCTATACTTTAAATTTTGTGATTTGTATCATATAGTTTTGTAGGGTATTTAGTGTTGAGGAATATTTTATGGGACCAATTTTCAATTGCTGTAATAGTAGCATCAGAAATATACTTCGGTCATGACTTGCTCATCATTAACTGCTTAATTGCTTATTAACAGTTACTATGATATTTATACAAGAAACGAAATCTTGTTCAGTTCCACTTCTTCAATTATCTCTACAACCCTTTGTGGGTCTTGGGTTTTTCATTTAAGTCATTCCATCCTTTCCTGTCCTCTACAGTCACACTCCACCCTTTTCGACCAACACCCTTAAATCTTGGCACACGTCATCCATCCACCGAGATCTCGGTCTTCCTCGCTTTCTTCCATATGTTGTCACACATTCCAGTATCTTCTTTGGGAGTGTGAGTGAGATCTGTTTACCTGCATTCTTTGAATATGACTCAGCCATTTAATTGTTTGAGATTTAATCAATCTGTTTATATCCTCCCCTTTTATTAAGTTCTCAATTTTATGGATATTATACATGTATATATATATATATATATATATATATATATATATATATATATATATATATATATGAAAATTCATGTGATTTTAATTACGTAAATAATTTCTAGCTCACATCAAGTGGGGTACCAAAGCATATCATTAGAACGTTTCTTAATCGTCAGAAACAACTTAAAATGTGTAATATTTTGTCGACCAACGTTATCCAACCACATTTTATATCACACACTACCAATAAATTTACTTTCAATTCCAAACACAACGAGCGTACAGTAAAACGAAAATAAATAACATGTTACCAGTCTCAAAGCCGAATGTAAACCTAATATATCCAAAGAAGGCCGAACATTAAAGAATTCCTTTCGAAATGTCTCGTACTTCTTGCCACACAAAAACTTTCGCTTCTGCTCAGGCGTGGGTGTTGAGAATGAAGTCTCATGTTTTACCCATGCGTTCATCATCAACTCGCAATCCGTAATATTCCGGCACGCGGGAAGGACACGCAAATGGAGCGTTCTCGGCGTAACGCTTCATTAGCGGCGGGCTTCGCGTACTGTGCACGCGCGGCGGTGCCGGGAGGCCGCAGGGGACGTGTGGGAAGACATGGGCGCGGGGGCGGGCGCGGGGGCGGGCGCGGGGCGGGCGCGGGGGCGGGCGCGGGGGCGGGCGCGGGGGCGGGCGCGGGAGCGGGCGCGGGGGCGGGCGCGGGGGAGGGCGCGGGGGAGGGCGCGGGGGCGGGGGCGGGGGCGGGCGCTCGGCCGGGCGCGGAGAGCGGCGGCGGTGCGAGAGCGGGGCGGGAGCGGAGAAATGGGCGTTGACGAGGGCGAGGGCGGGGCGGGCGGCGGTGCGAGGGCGTGCACGCGTGACGCGAAGGTGTAAACCCGCGTCCACGGGAGCGCGCGCGCAGTCGCCTATTCGCGTGCAACAACACATGCACGGCCGGCGAGCGCAGAGCGATAGGGAGAGACTGATGGAGTTAGCTTGAGAGGGAGTGAAGCGGAAATGGTCTGAGCTTGTCTGTGATGGGACTGAAAGAACAAGACGAGACAGGATGAGGCGAGGCGGAACCGAAAGGAATGACATGAAACGAAACCAGATAGGAATAATCCTAACGGTCTCCACAAGACGAGACAGGATGAAACAGGATGGAGAGAGACGATATCGAACGAGATGGATTGAAAGGGGAGAAGATGGTTTGGGAAAAGATTATTGACTGATTAGTGATTCCGAGCTCGTGAACCCCTTAAGTCATTAGTCCCTTGCGAGTTTTTTCCCAGCAGTGGGGCACCGCCCCAGTCGGGACAAGCTCTAAGCTTCCGCCCGATCTCAAGACATGTATGGTAGTGAAGGGCGTGTATGTGTAAATGTGTGTAAAGAGTGAGGATAGAACAAGGAATAGTAAGGAATGATCGCGTGCGTTCCGTAGCCCGTTTGTTAGGGCACTGATCCGGCATTCGCCTGGTATTGATTAGAGAAACCACAGAAAACTACGGATCGAAGCAGCCGGCATTTACAATTATCCGCCAGGCTGCGGCTGAATTCGACCTATCTAGTGTCGAAATTCCAGCCGCCGTCGGAATCCGAACTCTAGGACTTCCCGGTCAGAGGCATTTCAGAGGTGAGCTGAGAAGTGATTGCTGGGATCAAGGGGAAGATTGCTGATTGAGTAGTGCCGGACGGCTCATCGAGGAGAGGCCGGGCGAGCGGGCAAGCCAGGAAGAGTTTTGCAGGGCGTCGGGAGAGGCATTAATGGGGGCATGGAAGAACAGGTGTGTAGGTGCATAGATGGAAGCATCGTGATTCAGAGCTTCATCTAAATGGGTTGAGAGTGAGTTGCTAAATATATGAAGTAAGAGCAAACAAGCATAATATTGGGAGTCAAAGAAAGAAAGGAAGGAAGGAAGGAAGGAGAATAGAAACTGCCGAGAGAAGGAGTGGCGGGAAGAGGAAATCGGGAACTGCACAGGAAATCGGGAACACAAGCAGAGATCAGAAAGAAAGAAAGGAAAGAAGAAAGAAAGAAAGGGAAGAAGAAGAAAAAAGAAAGAAAGGAAAGAAGAAAAAAGAAAGAAAGGAAAGAAGAAAAAGAAAGGAAAGAAGAAAAAGAAAGAAAGGGAAGAAGAAATAAGAAAGAAAGGGAAGAAGAAGAAAGAAACAAACAAACAAACAAACAAACAAACAAAGATCGGAGGGATTCAGAGCGGGGGACAGAACACACAAAAGGAGCACAGAGAAAGAGTACACGGGTGAGAAGAGACTGGAGGGTGCGCGGGGCAGGTTGGGATGGCTGTAGGCAAGCTACGGCGAGAGGCGATAGCAGAGACAGCGTTTTGGGACCGCGAGCCCGAATGACGAGGGGTGGGCGCGACTGTGTTTACGCGTGTGCGGGCGGGCGTGTGCTCGCCTGTGAACGCGGTGTCAATGGAAACGCCCCCGAGATTACGCATGGGTTTTACGGGGCAGCGGCGACGAAAGAAACACCCGCCAACCGGGACGCCCCTGGAGAGCTGGCTGCGACAAAGTCCCTTTGAAAACAGTGCAGTTCCTCCGCTCGCAAAAATGATGTTTTATTTTCCTTTCCGGTCGTTTATGTTCATTTTCCATCGATGTCTCTCTAAGAGGATACAAATCTCTCAAAATTTCAATGTTCTTTTTTCTGGCAGTTTTATGCTTTCCAATGGGTTCTTGTTTTCAAAAAGAGTACTTACCTGTTATTTTTAACATAAGATAAATCTTTATTATTTCTGAATTGTTTACATTAAAATTTGAAGGTAACGTTCGTTTGTCGATGAAATTGTAAATTTTCTATTCGTTATATTATAAAACATTTGATAATTAAATTGTTCTATACTATTTTATGATCTCACAAACAATAAATTCGAGTTCAACTCGTAAAAATGATATTCAAAAAGAATTTAGGAATATCTGTTTTTAATCATGTTTGCAAATGTCTAAGAAAATTTATATTATTATTATTATTATTATTATTATTATTATTATTATTATTATTATTATTATACTGAATTCAGATCTCCAAAATTAATCTTGAAGAATAAAATTGTGAGTGAAAATTCTGCAAAGCTCAAACTTGTGGATTTTCCCATCGATTATCATACTCTATTATCGTGCAACGTAATATGTGAACAATTTATCTTAAAATTATGTTTTAATCGATTGAACTAATAGGATTTATTCATTTAACAGTAAATAATAAAATAACTATTGGATGGGAAGATAACATGCATAGAAATAATAAAATTAACTTATGTTTGAAACTTTAATTTTTACGTTTTTATTTTAAACGTTTTTATAGCTACTTTGGTGTTGAGGAGTCTTCTAAATAATTACTGACAATATTGGCGTGAAAACATAACTGTGTATGAATGTAAGTAGTTTTATAAGCAGATTCTCAAATCGAAGTCATGTACTCTTGCTTACTTATATAATTTTGCATTTTATTCCTCACTATTAAAATGATCTTTAGTAAGTTTTCCTCTTTCAGATCATCTCCTAAAACCCAAGTTCATTTGACATTTGTCCGACCACATTAAATAAAAAAAGAACATCAAGAAATGGAAATTATTGGGATAGGGAGAACAGTAATCTTGGAAAAATCGTATACCAGTACAAAAATAAACGAGGAAATAGATAAAGTTCTTTGAAATAATCAAAAGAGTAATATTAACCCATTAGACAAAGGTCACGATTTAGCCAAGGAAATTGTATGCCGTCTAAAAAGACATTGCATTTGTACAAGAGAAAAAAGAAAGGGGCGTTTTTTTGTTACAATATAAATGAATGGTAAGATTACAACAAGTGGGAGATCAAATATAACTTTATAAAAATTGGAAAAAATAAAGTAAAGAGTGTCGAAAATGATTACGACGGCCGGCCATGATAACATATTGTTATTGGATATAAAATTCACATGTTTTTAGGCATGAATTATATTTTTTTTAAATGTCAGGTCTTCTTTCAATGATTTAAAAAATTATATCTTTGATTACAAATCTTTTGTTTTCAAGAATTTTCTTTACTTAACTTAAAACCCACAAACTTTACAAATGCATGTGTAGCCATGGAGCGTAGTCTATCATTCAGGAGTAAACATTTACGTACGAATTACTTTTTTCTCAATATCTACCACGCGAACGTGCTACACAACGTGTTTTATTAAACTAACCACATTTTCAAGCGAGTTGATACAGGTGAACTCTCTCGTCACGCTATTCACACCTGCCTCAGTGCAAATAAACAAAAGAAATGAGAGGAAACAAAACAGCGATAAAAACTTCTTCGGTAAAGCGTCAGACTGCGAGTTTGTTTCAAAGGTATATACAAACGAAATAAATATTATATTTTGAATATTTTCATCTCATTCACCACTTTGAACCTTTTGAACACTCGTTTTTAGCTTTAACTTGCAGTCCTCCATGGCGTCAGTTTATAATTTGGTCAGATTTATCCTACTGTTTCTAAGAATGATTATATATTTTCTGATTTATTACAATATTCCATTGAATTTCTACGTACGTAAACACGCTTAGCAAGTTTATGGTGTCAATATTTTAACTTTAACACGTAATTATTTAATTTTATAAGTTTGAAAAACATACATGTTTCTTCAACATTCGGTGATTCGTCCTCAGGTATGTAGAATATACTTGTGAGGGGGACGCGCGCGCGTGTGGTGAGTCTGTGGGTGAGAATGGGCATGTCTTGCCTATATTCAACGTTCATTACTGATCCAATAAGCTTTTAAGAAGCATGTATCAGTGTTTTCATATTGTTACAATAAAATAACTATTTTTATAAAAGAAGTAATCAGAAGGTAACCACTAGTAATAGAACTACCTTTTGATCTGGCCTTCAAAATATCTCTCTCAGATTCAAAGGTAGTTCATTCCCTGCTTTCTCATTTGTCAAATATCAGAATCTAATAGCGCTTCGCGTTTTAGTACAAAAGTATTATTCATCTCTTATAAGAGATTTTTCTTAACGAATCACTAGTTAGAATTTTAAAAACTGTTACATTCTTTTGTCCATTATTGCAAGATACGAGGAAAAAAGAAGCATTTATTTTTAGTTTTCATGGCTGAAAAACATATGTAAACTTGCTAGCAACGCAATCAACAATGTTTTTACTACCTGACGCAACTTTCTGATTTGATATTGATCTGTGTAGCGCGAAAGAGTCTGACAGAATGCGAATTTTAGACTTCGGTACGGGCTATTGGAAAGAAAGAAAGAAAGAAAGAAGAGCAGAAATAAAAATGAAACAAAGAGAAGAAAAGAAAGAGAGAATGAAGGAAAGAAAGAAAAGGAGAGAGAGAAATAATGAAGGAAAAAAGTACACATTTTTCACGTCTTTTAAAGTGTCGCTTAATAGATTAACAAGTGTTGCTGCTAGTGGCCACTAGGACAATATAAAAATGTTTTA
This sequence comes from Gryllus longicercus, assembly GCA_038098605.1. Classification (NCBI taxonomy): domain Eukaryota; kingdom Metazoa; phylum Arthropoda; class Insecta; order Orthoptera; family Gryllidae; genus Gryllus; species Gryllus longicercus. The sequence continues at coordinate 1,106,790 of JAZDUA010000212.1, forward strand.
CGTAATTGTAAATTGTCTTTTTCAAGTATGTTTTTGGGATTAGGACGCGTTGATTTTGTCGACTGTTTTGATTACTGCGAAGGCGAACTTATTGAAATATATAAAACATTGAATGCAGCAATATAAATTATTATTATTATTATTATTATTATTATTATTATTATTATTATTATTATTATTATTATTAATATTATTATTATTATTTCAATTTGATAATTAGAACCCAAAACGAATGAATTTATATAAGTGACGTTTACCTTTGCTAATCAGTTCAATAAGTATTTTCTAACTTCAATAATTATGACAGGAAAAGCTATACGCACGTATTTTGACAAAGAAATATGGAAGATGAGAAAGAACGTCGCATGGAACAAAATATTCTTAAATATCTTTTCAATAACGTTTCATGAAAATATTTCATTGCTGAAAACGTGTGAAGGATAATACATCTTTCGAAGAACGTCACTTCCAGGAAAATGGACACTACAGGAAATGTCAAGTACTGAGACAAGAATGTATCAATGTGATATACGCCAATTTATGAAGAATAAACTGGATTCAATTTATGGCCGTAATTATCTTGTCGCATAATAATAAGTCACTCATAAAGTGTCCCGGTAAAAAATATTCCTGTTAATTAATCACGAAAAGAAATTTTCCAACCTTCATATATTAATGAGTTCTGAATATCTTAAAGTCTCAATCGTTTTCTAAGACTATTTCAACCACCCACAAATGAGTAGATGCATAATTATCAAATCAATGAACCAGTACTGGGTTGTAAAATCCTATGAAATGAGAAAGCTTAATGAATAAATGAACTTAGCAAGCATCCGTTAAAATCAGAACGAAAATATCTCGATACCTTGAAGTAATATGGCATTCTTAAATTACGATTTTTTTCATATATTATTACTGCCTAGCAAGTAATACATAATTTGAAAATTACTACAAAAATTATCATTACAAAAAAAAACAGTTATAACACTCTCTACAACGCTCACTCTACTTCGTAAAATCGTAAAAACGTTGCTCTATTACGGCGCGGAGGGGAGAGTCGTCTCATGAGCAAGGCAAGTATTTTCTCCCAGCAGATACCCCAGCGTGGCATTAATGAGCTTATCTGCTCTTTACATGTCGCCACAGAAAACTCGATTTCATAAAAAAAGAAACTCCAAGTGCTTTTTCTCAGAAACACATCAACCGCTCGCGGCACGCGTGACCTTTGGCGACGACAGCTCCAAGTATTCCGTGACCACAGCTGCCTCGCATCGACGCGACTGAGGTAGGCGAGTGGAACGTGGAAGGGCGAGGAAGGGTGCAGGACGGTGAAGAACCAGTGTGACGCAGGGAGGGCAGAAGAGGACGCGGGGGAAGATGACGGGGAGGAGCGGGAGGAGGGGGAGGGCGCGCGTGGAGGATCGTTGAGAAAAAGAGGGGAAAAAAGTTCGGCATCGATTTTCCTAAAGATGTCCTGTAAATTACACGGCCCTTCTTAAGCTCTCTCTCTCAACCGGGGCTCCGCCCCCTCATTTTCGTAACGGCGGAACCTAATTATTCCGAAACGCAGCACTTCGTGCGTAATATTCGAATCTATGAGGTATGAAAATCTCCGGAGTTCTTGTAGTAATTTTGTCAGCACTTACCACTTACGATGAAAAGAATTGACGTAAATCATACGGCATCGTACCTGCGGAAAAAAGGGAAAGACATTTTATATTAGCAGTAATGGTAGCAGTAGTAATGTTACTCACTAACACAAATCTGTACAGAGAAACATCGCGTGCAAAGGAACCAACAGCAAGCTACTGAAATTTCTGATACTTGCTCGTAGCTACCTTGCGTGTTGGTTCTTCGACAAAAACTACTTCGGCTGGGCCGAAGTTCCGGCTGTTGCATAATAAACAGGAAACATTTAGACTCCTTTACCGAACAAAGAGATGGCATTGGAATGAAGTCCATCGCAATCACGGTATCTCGAGGCGGTGTATTTATGTTCGCAATTTGTAATTTGTACATTCATACATTCGTTGTTGAACGGGTTTAAAGGAACAGCTGTTACGTTTTTCATTCGTGACTCAGATTTACTTTGCTGCATTTTTTTAAACTTAGCTCTATTTGGTGTTGCAATCAGCGTTACAATGATCTCATGTTATTTCACTGAAGGTATCATGTAATCTAAATAGTAGTAATTCTCGCTTGTAAGTGAAGAGAACAAGCAAAAATATACAGGGTTGTCGAATGAGTTTCACATGACAAAGGTTATTATGTTACATTTGACAGCATCCATACAGAACATTTAGGTCCAATTTTCATGGAAATTAGTTCGAAAATTCCTCTGTACATTGCAACTCCATAATCATGATTATATGACTTGTGTTTACCAATTTTGTGAGATTCTAAATTGACGTGTCCGAAAGTTTTAAAGGTGCTGTTTTTATTATTAACTATGCATTTTTAGGAATATTTTTGTCCTTTTTTATTATATTACTGTCAGATCCCAGGCTATATATTTATATGTTTTTCCAAAAGGGAAATTACTGCGTAACTCCCTGTTACGTGCACCTTGCAAATGATTTCTATGGTATTTATTGTTGTAGGAGTATCAATTAATATTCACTGCACTACCATTGCAGAACGTATGAAATTAAAATAGATCAGATGTTTAAATTTCAATAAATTTTTAAATTTTAAATTTTATTTTGCAGTATAGTTGCATTTTTTGGCGCCATACTATTTTTAGTTAGTTAAAAATGATATCTCGACTTCAATTTAATGATCCAATTTCTTTTAGCGAATGTATTTATTAATGTCATTACTCCCACTATTCCGAGAGAACAATGTAAGTCATCGTATGATGCCTACGTAACGATTTAAGATTATTTACCTACGTTTTGAAGCCCTTTACAGTATGTATTGTACTATATGTACCGTGTATATTTTAGTATTGTATAGTGTATATAACTAAAATACAATAAAAATCCCGTTTTAATACGTAGATGTACTCAAAAGGTAGTTTTTGCGGCGCCAATTGTATAAGTTGAACGTATTTATTGGACTCTTTCGATATATTTTGACTCGTGTCAAAATCAAACCAAACAATTCATGTTATAAATGAGACCAGAATTATAACAGAAAACTGCAAATTTTAGTCAAGAGAATATATTTCTAAATGCTAATTAATTTGCCATTAATAAAACTTACGAAACGTGGTCGCTAAATACCTCCATGTCAAACGAAAAATTGAGAATTTTAAAATGATCTAAATATAAGTAATAGAACAGCAAATTTCTTTCACGAGAACGGTAGTCTTGCTACCATCATTTACAATACAATGCAATTGAATTTGGTCCATCACGTGTGCAACACATTGAAGATGTTACGCATGCATTTCTCGAGAGCCCTTTCCCAGGCAGACACTCTTTCTGCGCGCATAAAACGCAAATTAATTAACAGCCACCCCGAAACAACACGGGCAGCGCGCGGGACTCAGTCGCTGGGGGTCTGCCGCCGATCGAAGGGGGGGGTTGAGCTTCGTCCCTTTATGCAGAAGAGACATTTTATCTCATCCCTTCGCCCGCGGCGCGCGCCCGACCGAGTGAGCGAACGCTGGGGCGACGATCGGCGAGGCGTAAGCGGGGTTGGGGGTGGGGGCGGGGCGACGAGCGGAGCGGAGGAGAAAGGGCGGGGCCGGAGCGAGAAACTCCCAGCCGACGGTGCGACCACCTGCGCGGGCCAACTCTGTGCTTGTTCGGCGCTGCGGCCGGCGGCGGCGGCGGCAGAGGGCGAGCTAAAGGGGCAGAGAGGAGCGGCGCGCGGTTGGAGCGGGGCGGGGTGATGCTGTGCAGGCGGCGACGCGTCCACTCCCCGACTCGCTATCTCTCCCTGCGGATCTGACGGCGGCGGCGAGCGGTCTCCGAGCCGAAGTCCCCGGCTTAGTTGGCAACTTGGCGCCGGCGTCGCCACGGTTTGAAGAAGCTCCGTCAACGGCGGGCGAGTGGCGGCGGGGACGGCGACGGAGGGCTTGCTGCGCTGGGACAGTTTAGCCGCAACAGCCCACGAGGGCGGCCGCTGCAGCCACGGACAATTGCTCCCCGGCCGGAACTCTCGGCGGGCTGGCTTCCGGACAGATAGCGGCGAGGCGCGCAAGAACACACAGCCGCCGCCGGACGTCCGCTTTCGGGGATCGATACACAGACTGGAGGCGGGGACCACGCGCCTGGCAAAACAGCGGCCGCCCCGCCCCCGCCGCCCCTCTTCGACGCCGCCCTCGCCAACCCCGCAGACCGGGGCGCCTGCGGCCAGGCGCGTCTTCTGGCGGGGAGGGGCGCTGTCACCCGGCTCCTGCCCGCCCTCCCGTTCTTTCCCTCGTCGCTCGGCACCTTTAACCACTTCTAGAAGCTGCAGCGTGCAAGTCTCCCGCCAGCATTCCAGCCCTTTGGTCTAGTTTCGCATCGACCGCCCACCCTAACGTGCAAATGACGCCTAGCAAAGCGGCTGGGATGCTGGTTTCTACCTCTGGAAATAGGAGTTTAAATCTCCAGTATTGCAGGCAGGGTTTGTGGTGAACAAAGCGTATTAAGCTGTTTTGAAATTTTCATATGCGTATTGTTACATCATTGCATCAGCATAATTAATATTCTCTTTATCACCTGTATTCTTGAAGTTACTAAACATATATTGCACACATATTACTTCCTTTAACACAGACAAATAAAAACCTCGTTTCTTGCCAGCATTACTGCTTTTGTTGTCGATCTCGTCACTTTCTTGTTCCTCTCTCTTTCCCAATTGTTTCCTGCTTTGGATTCGGTTTCATTGCGTTTCGTTATTGTTCCCCTATTGAGTTCTTGTTCGCAGTCTTCGTCTTCATCGCCACTACGGCAGTCGCCGAGTTGTGTTTCGTTCTCGTCCGCACTGGTACAACAAACCCACTCCCTATTGTTATCGTCTCCTCACTCTCGCCGCCGGTGAGAAATGCCACAAGAATGGGGCGGCTCAAGGTGTCAACTGTCAGTGAGGACTTCACACCGCGCAACTCGCTACGGCGGTCACGAAAGAAGAAAACATGCATGCCGTCATACGCGAGCGTTGTCATACGGGAGAAAAAATATAGACCTCTAAATACGTTAAGAAACTATGAAGAGTCATCACCCTCCAGAATATCTGTAGCAGCAACTTTTGTGGAAGCCTGTGTACAGTTTAATGGCAATACAGTATCGAGGGTCAAACTATGAAGTCAAGTCGTTTTCTCTTACTTTTGGTACCCTGGTTAACCGATCCATGTGGAAAACAATTATGCGTATTCAACTAGTATTAAAATGTTAAATAACATTACAAATAATGTATGCAAATATGCGATGTTGTAGCACTTCTTCCTTTGTATTTTGCGTAAGAGAGCGATTTCATAATTGATACCTTCGGTGTATTATAATCGGATCTGTTTTAGTCCACGATTGGATAGGTATATTTGAACAGCAAAGTTCTGACATGCACACAGTCAAGAATTATTTTAACATCTAGAATCAATCTGTGTATTCGTATGATAAATGATATAAAATACCACCATATGGAGACCTAATACCAAACCCAACTCACGAACACAAAGATTTTGAACATGGAAAATTATCAAACTCATCAAATCCAGAGAACTCGTCAATAAAGAGGGTCTAATGAATAGCCACTAATATGATACAATTAATGAAACAGAAAACTATGGGCGAAGTGCATACATTTGAAGGTGAATAATTATGGGCACATTCACAGAGTGCGACGAAGCATTAAATTTACTGATAAATTCTAGATATGAAATTTGACAACGCATAAATTACATTACATTGTATTTTAGATTCAGGAGTGAAAAATCCTGATGACAAAACTTCAAAAATCGATGGTTTACACACACAAAAATGTTCATTATGATATGAGTCCGAAAGTGCTTAACAAAAAATTTATCCGAACGTTTATTAATGTGAGGACGTGTATCGACTGTTAGACTAAAATGCAAGACTCAGTTTTTAATTGGTGCATGAGTAAACAAGGCATGAATTAAACTTATTTTGTCCTGAATGCATTTCAGCACCTGAAATGATTTCCCACATCCTAATAACGTAGCCAAATATGTAGGCCTGCTTTTGTCTGTTCATGTTTACACGATTACGTTTTATATGTAAGATGCTTGTGTAAGACGTTTGTGTTCTGTCATTTGCAGTCTACAGTGAACACAAATGAACAACTTGCATGAATGCATAACTTGTATGGCTTCGCGGATGTCTTTGAGACATGCCATTTGAAACATGAACGTCATTCAAACCGCATAGCGTTAGTCTGAAAGGCATTTGAAGGAATCCACCACTGGCTTTGTGAATATGGCAGTTAAACAAGCCCACCATACACCGGCGGACACTTTAAGACAGATGTATTACCCTGGAGTAGTATTTTCTTCTTGTATTCTCCGAGCAGGTATTGTGGCAGCCTTTCAAACGGTAGGCGCTGAATCACGTATTTCTGATCGTGGGCAGCACTCATTGCGAAATCGAGCAGAGGCTGCCGCCCGATAGGTAGATATCACGTTGAATGTTTCTTGGGTGACGCCGACATACTAAGATAACGTTCTTATTAAGAAGTCTGACAAATCTATAAACCAGAATTTCTGAACGTCTATTGTAATGAGCTTCTTTCGCTATGTATGAAAAACACACTTTTGGAGTTTTGCGGTTGAGTTTTAATACACCTGCATTCTTTTAGTTTCAGAGACTTCATTGTAGAGTTGGCCTAGTTCATGCAGCATACGACGCAGCTCTGTCGTACATACTGGGCAAGCGGGTTGCAGCTCATTGCTCGGAGTAAGGGGCCGTAAACGATTGCCATATCCTACATAACTTCCGTCCGCCCGTCCGTTACTCACGGTTAAATTTCTTCTGGTCTACTAATCAAGACAAATTAAGTGCCATTTAACGCGACTCGGTCTCTCGATGGGGAACTGATTATTATTTGTCATCTCATCCAGTATATTGTAAAATATTTTTGGAAATATCTTTTATAACTTTTATCAGCTAAAGTGCAGTTTGGGGGACTTTTGGAATCTACAGAGGTTATTATGGCTCTTTTGATTCTTCTCGACAAGGCAACTCGTTTGTAACAATTTACTCCGATTTCCTTCCGGATATTTGGGAAGAATTATGGAAACGTTTTGAAGAAGAAAGAGAAATAGTGTTTTATGTTTTATATGCATACATGAGCACACTGGTGAACTGCTATGAATTATCACTCTCCTTCGAGCATTTTCATGAATAATTTGGATTTGATTTAACAGATTAAAAATAATTTTCCTGATTTTGTACTGAAACAATTTTTTTGCACCAATATTTAAATCAATGTGTTTGGTGTAACTTTATACGACAGAAATTTTCGTACAAGGCAACAGTAGAATGTTTAAAATTTATTTTTAGCATGAAATTACAAGCACAAATAAAACTTTTTCACAAGAAAATACCCGCCAGCTACGATGCTTGTCAAAATGTACTTCCGTAACTTCCGTTACATGGCATATTAGACATAGTTTAACAGAAGGAAGCAGTATTTAAACATATGTTTCTAAGCGTCTGAAACGAAACCAAAACAAATTTCACTACAATCAGAGATTTTATGTTTGTTTTAATCTGTGTGCGATGAATGTTCAGATATGTAATTTTGCCAACTTATCTTGGAGTATACGTAAGGTAGTAAGCATATAACATATTCAAGTTAATCTGCATTTTGATCTTCAGTTTCTAAGATTTTTTCAGACATACTTGAGAAGAACAATTTAATGAATGGAATTTAATGATGGGTGATGAATTGTTGATTTAATGATGGTTGATGATGAATTTGAATGTTGGTGGAAGAATATTGGATTAAGACGTAGGGGAAACGGAATAACCTCGAGAACAACTACCACGAGACTGCTTTGTCAACAATGAGCCAACCCGTTGTAGTTTTAGTGTTGTTTGAACTGTGCAGTCTGTTTTTGTTATAGTATATGATTTTTGTAAAGTTACACGGAAATATTTTATTTGCTTTTCTTAAGCAGAATGTGTGCTACTTTTTGAAAAAAAACATTATGTATGGGTTTAAATACCAGCATGTTCGCATCTGCTGAACTACAACATATGAATTAGTGGGAATGTATAAAAGAGCAAAAAACGCCGAACTTGGAAGAAAATCCACGCATAATCAAGCAAACGTGTACATCCGGGAACAGAAGACAGCCGTCACAAGAAGAACTATATACTGAGCTGAGAGGACCGAAGAAAGCGGGGAAAGGGGGCGTGGCTTGAACGTAGAACTCGCGAAGGGACGGGGGGGCTGCAATCGCCGCGCAATGGAACAGTAGGATCTGCGCTGGAGCGTCGAGGAGACGATCCCGCGGCACGCTGGGGGGCGGCGTGAGCGTGGCGGGGGGCATTGGTGGCGGGGGGGGGCGGCGCTGAGGCGCTGAGACGCAGAGACGCGGCGGAGTGAGAGGGCGTCGCGGTGATTTCGCTTATTGCCCTATTCGGCGGCGCGGGTGGCGCGCTGTATCTTGTTGATTATCATAATCGGAACAGCGCAGTAGCGGCAACGAAGCGTCGCTAACCCCCGTTCGCATCCTCCGCTGAACTTATTCGCGTTAGCTGCGTCACGGGAAGACGTTAGAACCGGTCTATGGAGTGTAATAAGGATCGCCGCGCGCCCTCGCCGCCGCCGCTGCTAGTAGGCGCTGCGCAATGTAGAAACGACAGGCATCGACGTGGAAGAGTTGGAGTTGGAGATGGTGGTGGATGTGGGGAATGAGGTGGAGGCGAAGATGAAAGCAGAAATGAAAATAAAGGTGCATATGAACGTGAAAGTGGTAGTATCAAACTAGATGCAGTCATAAATAGTGACAAAGCATAAAATGCGAAATCTAGGAGACAATGATGAAACACTACAATGAGAAGTAGGTGTGAAGAGGTAGAAGTCGATGTAAAAGAGGAAGTAGATGTGAGGACAGTTTGAGGTGGTGCGATAGTGTGGTGGCACATTCCTATGGTGGTAGTGGTAATCTAGTAAAGGGTTGATCTAGTTAAAAGTGGAGTCATACGTAAGCGCCAGTGAGTTGGTGAGTAGCAACAATAATATCCAATGCTGTTGACAACGCAAAGTAAGGAAGTAAACAGTGATACAGAAAAGAAGAGTGAAAGGAATTGTCGAAAATGAGTGTGGAGTTTTGGAGGGAAAAAAATCTGTGGAACAATGTCAAAGCACGGGAAGAAGAAGCAGAGAAAAAGGTAGTCGAAATAAAAAAAGATGTGGAGGTGAAAAGCAAGATGAGATGGACGTGATGTAAGTGGAGGGACAAAGAAGTGTCGAGGGTAGTTACGGGGTCATGATGAACGATGTGTGCCAGGAGGGGGGCGAGAAGACGGAAGAGGGTTAAGGATGGTTGTCGCAGAGGGTTCGTCGGTCGCGTGTGCACTGGGGTTGACAGAGACTGCTCCCCGTTGAGGCAATGGAGGAGAGGAAGGTGGGAGGAAGATGGGGTAAAGTCTTGATTGTACATGGAGGGCGAGCTCCCAGCAGAGTAAATTCTGTAGGAGAAATAGCATTCACTGTGTCTCTAAACTACAAGCTACAAGCGCATTGGGATTGCATGCGTAAGCGCCCATAGACGCTAAGGCACCTCTCGAAATTATTTTCGGTACGCCGATCAAATGGTAATTCCTACTTGGAAAAGCAATATGATGATACGATTTTCTCTGACTTTGACGTCGAGCATTCACTGATCCGAAAGTATAAATTGAGAGGAGTTAAGTAATGGTTTACTATATTTTCGATTCGAATGAATGTTTTGTGGAGACTGAATCAAAGTCTAGATCATCTACCCTCGTATCTTTCCTTTTGAGTAAAATATGATTATTTCAACGTTATATCTTTTAACTAGTGTCTTCATCAGTGGTAAAATTATTGCCTAAATATTTTTGGCATATATTCATGAATATATACAAAATTTGCATTTAGTTTTGTTTTGCATATCAAAAAGTGGCATTTTGTCATATGAGTTACGTTTTGCAGTATTTTACCAAACTTATGAAATTGTATTTTAAAATTGATAAGATACGACTTGTAGATTTAATTTAACTATTCACCGTATTGAAGAACAATGCTAGAATCCATGTTAAAAACTTTATTCCACATTTTTTATATTACACGATGTGCAAAAATATATTCAAACATATGCGATATAACATTAAAAACTAAAATAAGTAAATATCTTTCAGATTTCACATGAAAAATATCACATTTTTTATACCCCCTATGATTTTAATGTCAGTGTAATCGATAAAATCTTACAAGAAGTACATTAAATCTTAAATTTAGCAATAAAATAACTGGGATAAAGTTTCTGCGCAACACGCAGGGTTGAAACAAAAGAAATATATGAATTTACCTTCCCACTACAAACTCTCTCACTACAAAACTAACTTAATTCTAAACACGATTCTCGTAGAGGGACATTACGATACGTATTTGAATACGAGTATGTGACATTGTCAACTAAACAAGTTTTACGAAATGTGACACAATGCATATCCCGGCCGGGAACAACTGCAGGACGGTAACTTCTGCATCCTCTCTGAGAAGAAAGCAATTTGGAAAAACGTTAACGGCAAACGAAAGACAACATAGCGATATAGAATTCTAAGAGTCGCAGCCACCTGATTTCGTGTTCAAACAAATGATTCCTAGTATTCGTTTGGGATCCATAAGCACTCAGGAGAAAATAGAGCAGACATTTTCGCCAAGTTTGCAATTCTAATGAGGTTTCAAACATAAATGCCATTAATCGTGGATTACTATATTTCAAATATGAAACAATTCCCTCACATTTTCAGTAAATTGAAGTACAGAAATGTCGGAAGATGTTATTCAACTCTGCTGTTTGAATAGCTCTGCTATTTTAGATAGTGTGTAAACATAGTTATATAAACTTTTCACTGAATATAAATCATGAAATAGTTTTCTTTTTGTCTTTACTATAATCTTTCATGATGTGTGTATAAATATATGACTTTAATTTTTAAAAGGTTCTAAATTTTATTGAAATATTTATTTGGGTGCAATGTGCGAAGTAGTCATACTGAAGACCATTTGAAATATTTCAGTCAATGACTTAAAAAAAGAACTTACGGAAAATCTTAGGCAGGAAAATTGTACAAAGATATTACGAAAGTATTCTGCAAATGATATTTATTAGTGGTGTAAGTATTCTTCATACAATTAATATGAGCAATTCCGACCCAGGAAGCCCCCTAGTACCCGTCAGATTGTGAACATTCAAGCATGAAGCACTGGTAGCTGAGACGAATAAATACTCTCCGAATTCCCAGGAATGATCGGATATAACACTAATTAAAACAACACAAACATAAAAATGGTCGGAGGATGTCAACTTGTTTTCTCGCATTTCACCAAGGAAAAGTTCATTACTTTACAGGACAGCAGAGCGCGGCGCGTAGAATAAAACAGTTGGTACTGTCCTGCTTCTCGCCAACGCGGTGAAATAACTACGACAAGGCGGACACGCCATTTCAACGCACTCTATTCACACTAATCGCTTCACAACTAAACTATTTCGCAGGTAAACTGGCAAACGACTATCCCACCTCCCCTAACGCAACATACCGCATTGACGTCACCCACGTACGGTAATTTTGTTGTTTAATTTTTATAGGATTAATTTACAAAGTTCGGTTTTTACATGAAACTTCATTTGTATTGATGGACTTAAAACTAAATTACCAAAAACAAAATCTAATCTCCAACTGACGAGGAGACTCACAGAACACCTCTAAAAATTAATTAGATTAGAAACTATGTGCAGAAAAGAATCGATTGGATATGTGTTTTCATTATATTTTCCTATGTTAATGTGTCTATCTTGAGTAATGAGGTGTAGGTTAGAATATAAATTATTATCAAGAAAGTCTGTGTGGTATGCGATGAGTATTAGATCAAGTTTATGGTGTAATTGCGTACTGAAAATTAACCAGGGGCCTTGGGTGACAGTTCTGAGTTATTTGTTCTGTTTTTTTTTTATATTTTGTCGATGCGGACCGCCATAAGAAGTGGGCGTCGCCACAGCACGAGGGTGCGAGAAAGAGGATCAAAGAATTAATTAGCAACGAGATTAAATTGGTGTTATGATGCATTCGTAATATAATTAGTAGCCATACATCACATACTTTCACACTTTCACATTTTGTTATAATGCATATATTTGAGTACTATTTGAACCAGTGAGAACAGTTTGCGAACGTGAACTGGATTGCATGATATCACGTTCAATTCATATCATTTTTTAAACTTCATTTTCTTTCTGTTCGGCAATTCTGACTTTCAGGATGTTGTACATTTTTATCTTTTACCCAAACCTAATATTTACGTCGATAATCTCGCAATCGTGTAGGCTTTTACTATTACTACGTAGTATACAATATTTCATACATATATTTATAACACAGATCTAGACAGTTCATATACAATACACATCTATACATTATTCATTCTTAGAACCTGATTCTCTACATAAATACATTCAAAATTATAAATACATTCATGGGTTGCAAATTTACAAATTTAAACTTCATTACTATTAACATGGGGGTCGTAGCATATCTTTCGATTGTCATGAACGTACTCTCTTAGGACTGCTTAGTTATTAACTCATTGTAAATGTTATGCTGCAAGGAGAAGATGAAACGTGTAAACATTTGTCACATTTCATTCTTATGTATTCGTTTAAGGGTTCTATTTGATGTTCACTTTGAATATATGTTTGACATGAACCAAGGAGGCATTGCACATTTTCTTGGAAATTTGTTGTGTACAATCTGAAGTTTTTCAATATTGGTTCCTGCTTTGATACTCCAGACCACACAGTTATATGTGAGTGATAGCCTAATAATGAATTTAGATATTACGATAATTGTAATTATTGCACATTCCAAACTTAATGCTGGCCTGAAAATCATATAATGTTCATCTCAACCATAGCATATCATTTCCAAGTTAAATGACCTCTACCTATTTGGCTTCGTGAGTAGAGATTACGACGGGATCTCTTTTACCAGAAGTCCAAAGAGCAACATAACAACAAGCGGGGTGAAATGTCGTACATAATTCCTGAAACGAACTTAACTTTGCCGTCCATTCGACGCTTCACAGTTCATGAAAGTTAACAAAATGGAAGTTGTGTGAATACATCGCCAGCGGTTGTTTCAAATTATCTCAAAAGTAAAAGAGAAGGTTGAGAGAGAAGGTGATTAATAATAAAAAGCAGGAGGAGGGGTAGGAGAAGAAGGAGAAAGTTAAGGAGGAGGAAGGTGAGAACAGAAATATGGAGAGGAAGTATCGAAGTGTCGTTAGTTTTTGCATCAAATTTAAACACACCAGCACACATTCACAAACTAATAATAATAATAAGAAGAAGAAGAAGAACAAGAAGAAGAAGAATTCTGTACCTTTCGAAAATTGGTGTTCAATCAGTGATCAACCCAAATGTAGGAGAGAAGAAATGCGAAAAAAATCATGTGTATTTTTGTAAAAATGAAGGGGACGTAAAAGACAGCAACAAGAGAGAAAGAATGGGAAGCAGGATGGAGGAAGTAGAAAAAAAGGGTGCATGAAAGAGGTGAGTATAAAAAGAATGAGGTTAGAGGAAAGAAAAGAGTTCGACAGGAAGAAAGCTGGAGGAAGACAAAGGTAGGCAAAACCAATATACTAGTAAGAAGAATAAAGAAAGAACGCAAAATGACAGAGGAAGGAGGGAAGGAGCGAGAGAGATCAAACGGAAGGAAAACAGCGACGGTGCGTCCCTTGAATGAAGCGAAGGCAGCTCTGGCCAGGTCGTTCCCCCGGCGCGGTGGGGTCAGGCCTACGCCTTTGCGGCGCACTTCTTCCCGTCCCCTTCCTCTCCCACACCCGCTCCCTCTCCCCCTCTCACTCCCCCTCCCACTCCTACTCCTACTCTTACTACCCCGCCCTCCACGCGTCGCAACGAACAGTTCAGTCTTCGGATTCGAAAGTCTTTGACGGAGGACTTTCGACACGAACAGTGGAAATGCGAGTTTGTTTGTGCTTTCTATGGTTCAGCTAATTATTCCGGAAAAATTAATTAGGTTAATTTAAAAAAATCAAAAGAAGCGAGACAATTTCTGAGAGCTTTCCATCTCAAAGGTGCGTGCTTTGTCGGCGCTTTTGTCACCATGGACGTCTGTCGTGCGTTTTAAGAGGCACGGGAAAGTTTGTATGTTTCGGAACATCGTTATAGTTACACTTGGTTTTGTGTATTCAACGATTCCGATGTTGGAGAAGTTCTCCAGCAAAATTTCTTTTGTCCAAATCAACTAAAAGCGCTCATCGAACGCCGTCAACTCGATTCTTCCTATTGTGTTAATATCCGAATATCCTGTACACCCGCGGACAATTATTATTCATCGATCATGTTCACAGTCATAATCAATTATCCACCGGGTAAATAAAACTTCGTCTACCTGGAGACAGAAAGTTTGAGTTCGGGCAGGGGCAAATATTTCACTCTAGCTGAATCGCTGGATAACTCTTACACTCAGAGTGAAAATTTTAGAAGCCGCCTGCTTTGATTGGTAGAGTATGTGTTTTTTTGGATCATCTTCAGTTCGATGCGATATTAGCCCCTCAAATAGCAGGTAGCTCGCGCGCGACCCTTAATGATTCTCACCCTCCAGGATCCGTAGAGGCAAGCAACACGTTGACATTTGAGCCCCAAGTGGATCATCGCATGTGATCTAATAACGGTTGGCCACGCTTTACAAAGATGGATTCGGGCCATAGGGCGAATTAGTAATATTGCAATTTTTTTCGATTACATATCACCAATAATCCCTAGTTCAATAATCATATTAAATTAAAAGCATGTTCATGCTCAAAGACACGTTGCGATGGCGGGCTTTATTCATTCGTAATGGTTTGATTAATAATGTTATCCATACCTGCTGCGGTTTTTCCTCGCTTTCATCAGTAATGAAATCAATCTCATTCACAAGTATTTTATTGGAATTCTTCAGTGACTAGAAAACAGCAAGTGATAAGCTGAAAAATGGAGCCTTTTAGATTAGTAAAAACTTATGTCATGACAATCTGGCCGACTTTGTTCATTTCTTCCTCACTTCTTTTCTGAGAGACATAAAGAAAACTTCCTAGAGAAGTCTTGTAATTTCACTGCAACTCGCCTTTTTTCAGTGCGACGAGTTGTCAAGTCGAGACTTCAGTGATTGCAGTGTACAGCCCGGACATTCCATTGTTTTAGATTTACCACCCTCGTGTAATTGAACGAAGATACAAAAACATTTCTTTGTTTCTTATATATAGAGAAGTATTTATTACTAATTTTTGTATTTCAATGAAAACGCAAGCTTATGTATTCTAACTGTTTTTTTATTAAGTAGTTCAGTAAATATATCAACAATTGAATATGAAAAAAAATACTGGAAACATTTCGTGTCATTTCTACAATGAACTTATTGTCTGTGCTTTTCAGTTTCTATTCACAGTATCGGACTAGATTCAACAGGTCTTATTTTTAGCAATTAATTTAAAAACACAGGATCAAAATAGACATATTGATTGCGACCCTCGCATACATGAACTTATCAACATGAAAGTAAGAATTTCAATGCATTAAAATATTTATTTTCCATTATTTTAATATCGCCGACCTTTTATCAACACCTTTGAGTGTGCGACAGACGCCCATGGGAATCAAATCGACAACACATTATCACGAAAGCAGCTCTGAAATACAAAAAAGTTCAACTACAGCAAAAAATTCATCGGAGGAGTTTTCTGTCAACGTATTTCCACTTAGCAACCATTCCCAATTACGACAGAAGGCGTCGAAAAATCTTGCGTGCATCACGTAACAGCGTGTTTTGTCTTTCATGGAGGTACAATTCATATGGCACGCACGCCGGTGAGGCGGCGAGACTATGATTAAATCAGCTGCGGCGAATCCCAGGAGCATGTCTCAGCATGCCGCTCGTCGAGATTTCCCGTTTAGTGGGAGCTCGGTTGAAATCCTGTTGTCGTTTCTGACGTGACGGCGCGCGTTCGGAGAATTCCCAAGGGCATGTCTGCTTGTTTCCCGTTGAGACAACCGGCTCAGTTAGTGGCTCCTGATGTCGCTATCATTCGTGACATCGGTATCTGAGAAATTATTCACTCGGTACAGCGGTCGGTAACATACCTTAAATAAATCAACAACTACATTAAAAATTCTGATACATCTCTCCAATCGTAATAGGTAAAGTTGCATTATAGATTTGTGTATTGTTTTGAATCGTGTATTGTATGCGCACAAATTCAACACATTACGTATACGTTTTTCCATAATTTCAAATACGAATGTAACAATTTTAATAATAGGTATTGCTTATATTTCACACAATTAGTTCTAAAAATGTATAGCTAACCCACTGTTTAATTATGTTCGGTATTCGTTACAAATTTGGAGGATTGGAGACACGAAGGTTGTAAAACGGGTCAGAACTAACAATCCGTCATGTGGAAAGGAAAGTATGAATTCGTGGGACAAATTCTTGGAACCGTCACGAAAGTTGTCCATTAACAGTCGTGGTTTCCTTTTCGATCTTCTTTAAACGAAACGATGGTGGCGTTTTTGTTCCGTGATGTTGTGGACAGCGACGAAAATACATTCCTCTTGAAAAGTAAGAGGATAGCCTCTCAGAGAAATACGTCAGAGAGGGAAGATTGAAGTGTGCTGTGATGGTTGTTAAACCGAGGGTTTCGGTACGTTATACAGTCAGTCAAGAAAGAATGACAATGTCCCACTTTCCATTTAGATGGCGTTTCATGTATGTCCAGTTTTTCTCATCCACGTCGAGTAAACAGAGTTCTTCAGTGACGTTATCATCAGACAGCCACGTTCTCCACATTTTTATACTTCAACTTTCTGGTGGAATTTTAAGACTATTGTCATATCAAGAACTTAAAGTATATGACTCGTTATATGCACGCTGATAGGATACATTATGGCATCTATACACATTTTATTATGGATGTAGATTCTGGTTATCGACATTTTATATTATTTACTGTAATTCTTCTAGACACGCACAAATATATAACGTCGACGCTTTAGGAATGACTGTCATGGAAATTTGAAACATGTTTTTAAAATTTAATTTTTTGTCAATAACTTGACATATGTTTTCTGAAAATAAAATGATATACATCCAAACACCTTAATTCACCCATCTAATAATACAAGATATAATACTCTTGAATACCAACTATGAAATAAATAATGATGTAGTATCAATGGAAGTGTATAATTTAGAACGTTATTTTGGATACGCATTTAAACGGTCTGTTATTTTCCCAAGAAAATATTTTTGAAGATCGTCTTTTCGCAAAACCACCACGAAATTTACAGAATCAGCAAGATGTCCTTAACTTTCTTCATTTCTTTTCATATACCGTGCGAAACGATTTTCGGACAACAATACATACATATTCTTTCACACTCCTCGAAAACTACATCTGATTTATACCTTTTTTTTCTTCTGGAAAGAGTTTTTCACGTTTTATTCCTTTCCTTAGCACTTTTCCTAGTTCAACTGCTTACATTGCTGTAACTTCGTGTTTTCCGAGCATGTAAATTGTTTCACAAATGACGATTATCCTCACTCGTAATTTCTCATTCCTAGCTACTTCAATTTCTACGATATTATATTTGCACCCTCGGATGAGTGTACATATACTTCCATTTATTACTCCAATTCAAAGACACATCGCCATGCCTGTATTGCATTTCATTCATTCTTGTCGCTTTCGAACTATTCTCGTATATTGCAAAATTGATATAAACCTCTCGTACCAGCGTATAATAAATTGAACTAACTCACTTTTGGGAGTTCCATCATACGGCTGATTAGTTATGTAAAGTTATTAAAATTCAACAAAAAAACGAAGACTCCATCAATAGTAGTACTCAAGTTCAAATTGAAACAGAAAGACATTAAACAAGTAAAACCGAATGAACAATTAGTGGCGTAGGACAATAAAGTCAGTGTTACTGAGAGCGCGCCATTTCCGCGACAGATTTCTAAACTACTGAAACTTTAAGAACAGAGTTTCAAAGTTTTAACTTTTACTTTTTTAAATAAAATCACAAATGTAGACAAATTTTATTAATTACGTGCGTATAATATTGTTCAACTAATAAGTACGTTGTCCTTAAATATTCAATTCAGAAAATATCCTAAAATTGAAAACATATACGATTGTCATTTCCAATGTGTTGCAAGATGTAAATGCACGACCATTAAGCGTCAGACACAATTTTTAACAGCTTTTGACGTAAAATTAATAAATATAAATAAATAGCACCATTGCTATAAACCTGGCACCAGATGGGAGCCAGAAAATGAGCTAGAACTATGAGAACTGGATAGAATAATTCTGCCTTAAATGGAAGACAAAACCGAGTCAGGTAGCACTGTACGTATCGATATGCGATCCTTTATTAGAATTAAAATATTTCGAGAAAAGAATTCAAGTGAAATTCACAACTCTGTGTAGAGATATTATGCGAAACGGAGTAGATAGTATCACAAGATCTTCGAAAATTAGAGTGAGGAAATTTCTAATGGTTGGTTGGTTGGAAGCGATGTCGAACGAGTCAACTTCCGAAGTCATTAATCCCGTAAGTGTAGGGCATTTCCCTTGGGAGGTGGCGGTGATCTTCCCCCGTTGGATGGCAAGATCCGGTGCTGACTTACCGTTGGATAGCGCCACAACTAAGTATTTCTAATTAGCGAAGCACCGCCATAGCCGACAAGCTCTAAGCTCCCGACTGGTCTCATGGCATGCGTGGTAGTGTAGTGTATGTTCTTGTGTGTGTGTGTATGTGAAGGATGATGATAGGACAGGAAAGAAAGATCACGCGCGGTCCGTTGCTCGTTTGTAAGATAGTGCTCCGGCATGCGCCCGGTATCGATCGGAGAAACCACGGAAAACTACCGATCAGAGCAGCTGTTCTCTAGAATTGTCCTCCAGACAGCGACTGAATTCGACCTAGCTGACAAGCTAGTGTCGAAAATTTTGCCACTGTCGGGATTCAACCCTAGGACTTCTATGTCAGAGGAACTGCAGTGATGCACTGAGCCACCTCATCCAGTAAATTGCTAACGAGACGTAACATCTGTTCCTTTAATGATAGGAAAATGCCGGGATATTTACAGATAAAAGTTGTTCTCACATGAGTTCATCATTTGAGCGAAGAGCAGAAAGAAGGTTTCAAGAAAACCGTGTAATTGCCTTTGCATCACCAAACACATTGCGGGAAGCTTCCGAAAAATAATGTTGCTATAGATGAAACTTGGATGCAATATTTCAGTCAGCAACCCCTTTCTATGAACTTTTTTGGTGATAATCACGAACTTTTCAACAAGGTGATTTAATCAATTAAGCAACTCAACATCATGCTCGTATCAGAATATAAACTTTCCCGCAATATTAAGAAGGTGTCATAATAGTGGATATTACATTGAATATACGGAAAGGATGTTTTGTTAAATAAATTGCATTTTTATTTTCTTGTAGTGTATGAATATTTTTAAAATGACTTCCGTATATTGCTATTTTAAAGAACATGAAATATAAACACGTACAATAAATTTAAAGAAACCTCAAAAAAGATTGCTGAAATTTATAACGCTAATGTAATGAATAAAGGAGTTAAATCAGCATTAAACACATTATATTAACTGTCATGCAAAATATACAAATGTGAAGCCGTGTAGTTCGTTTGGGAATGTATTGTAAATTCAGGAAGAAAGTGTATCATAAAGGCGGTCATTCTGAAATTCGCTGCTGATTCGATTTACGTTCAGCAGAAAATCATTTCACTTGATTAAATGTGCATTTTGACACTAAATAGAATAATTCAACTTTTTATACTGGCCATTCTATTATTGAAAGCAACGTTAGGTTTATGATGGTAACTACATTTTTTTTTATTCCCAATAATGAAGAACAAATCTCGTCAAATTTATTTTGCTAGTCACTTAAAGTGACATTTGACGTGCACGAAGCATGTTACAATTCACTGCTGTAAAAACCTATCCAATTTCAGCTATTCCCCCCTTTCAATTTCTACTATCTGCGATCAGCATTAATCTTGATTGAGCAATATATTACTTTCTTGCTAGGAAGTAGAGAGAAAGTTTTGTAATATTGCGCGAGAACACTGCTAATTTTCTCAAAAAACTCATATTTTAGGGCCTTGGTAACGAAAAATTTGGTAAATCCAGTTGCTACATTTAGAAAAAATTCCTTAACACGTGGTGTAGCCAGAATACATGTTTTGTAGGATCTTGATAGCAAAAAATTGAATGACGACAAAATGTCCGTCTGTCCGTGAACAATGCTAGCGGCTAAACCGTTCAGCCGATTTTCTCCAAAACTGATATTTCTCAATCGTTCTGGCTGATGTCGCGGCTCTAATTTGAAATCGATATTTTTATTTTGGAGGGTACTTTACATGAAGCCTCTGGGACATCTTCCAAAATAAAAAAATGGCTCCATCGTTTTTCATTAAATTGTTTTGTTGGAGAACATGAAGAACGTTTAAGAGAATTGTGCAGTTCTTTGAAAACGGACGCTGAAACCCATTTACTCTATGCAAATTGTACCCCTGTTAACAGATCACCTTTCTCCAACCACCGACCAAACTCTTAACAGAAATTTTCTTATTTTATCATTTTTAAGAGACTACTTTCAATAAAATTTGTAAGCATTCAGTTTTTAAATAGCTAAAATGAAAATTGGTGCATGCGACAAGCCCTGTATCGCAGCTTCTTTCTTGAGGAAACTGGAGGACGAGAAGATTCCGCGAATACATTACCTGTGACTACTAATAAGTAACCTCGATGCTTGTTTCAATTCAGTTTCATTTCTTTGAGATCGGCGCATATGAATAACGTGTAATTCTTTGCATTAACAAATCAGTCCTTACATTAACTTCATGGAAGAACACGTGGTGCTGAAGACTATAAATGTGGGAAGTGTTATCGACTTGCCCCCTAACACGCTAGGGTTTGGGTTGCGTCTGGTAAATAAACCTAGCGCTCAACCAAGGTCCATCGCTTGATGTTTTCTTAATTGTAAGAAGTCGAAGGTTTTGAGCTTCTAAGACAGATAATGTGTCATGCGTACCATGCACCTTGAGTCTGCACAAAAAATGGAGTTTCGTAACTACTAGACTATTGTGTATACTAAAACTGGAAATTATTTAAACGTTTATTTTGACTCAAAAAATGATACAACAGTAGTCGATGTAACAAGAGCGCGAAACCGGTGATTCACGCACAGGTCGAGTTTGTCGTCTGAGCTACGCTCGGACGACAAAGAGACGAGTGCGGGAGTCACCTCGCGCCCGTGCTGAGTATACAATATTTTAACATGCCGTAAGCGAAACGCAACCCGCCAAGTACAGAAATATAAATTAAATATCCAATAACTAGAAATACCTTACTTGTACAATAGTAAATGAATTCCAGTCACTGCCGTAACACTATTGTCTGTAAATAATAAACAAAGACGACGTCAAGAGGAATGGAATTGCGAATCGTTACATATGATTCTGACACGCTTTGCAATGTTTCGCACACACTTTGCGATGTTTCGCACACTGTGAATAATTAGCTGCTTCACACACGGAAAACAAGCACAAGAAACCGCGTTTTGCGCACGGCGTGGTAAAAAATATTTAAATGCATTTAAAAGGGTAGTAAATAATTTTAAAAAAGCATTTCCGACCAGAGACCTAAGTGACAAATTTAAACTTAGTGAATTTTTTTTAAAATTTCATACTTTGTGTTCATAGACAAAAAACCATTTTTGAACAACCGATATAATAGTCTCTGATGCCTGGTAAAAATATACAATTTTTTGTAATAAAAAAGATTCCGCCTATTAATCGATCACTTTTTATCGGTCACACTAGGGAAACCTATTTATGATCACTTTTTTCGGAACTAAGAATGGTCGCTTAATACAGATTTTCATTCACATTAAAAATATAAAAAGAAATGTGGCTTCATTTTTAATGACTGTAGTTAATTTACCCTACATCTTTTTTATGTTTTGTTTTTATTGTAAATATATTTACATGCAATTTGTTTTTCCTACGGAATTTACTGTGCAGAATTCAATAATTTATTTGCATCAGACACTGACATAATTCCTATTTCTTGTGTACACGTGTTTTATCGAATATAATAACTTTTACATAATACAATAACCTAATATAATAATAATATAATACGTTATATCTAATATAATCACTTTTCACTTTTACATAATACCTATTTATTGTCTACATTTGTTTTGTACTTCAGTACAAAACAATCCTAGTGCATTTATGTATGGATGTTGAAAATTAATTAATTGTTTCACCTAATTTTATGTTTCGAGCACTTCATTTTTTGAATAACTTTTAGTATAACGTAAAATATGTGTACGTACAATTTAGAAAAAAGGTTTAAAATACATACACTACAATTTTCTAACCATAACCGACACTGACAATTTTCTAACCACTACTGAAAATGTCTCCTATGTGATGGTCATTAGGGAATAATCATGAAGAAAAAACATTGTATAATTTTAAGTGTATTTCGAAATATTTTCTTTTAAGTATTTCAAATGTTACATGCAATTCTGAGTCATCAATTTTACTAAAAATGATAATTACTTCATACAGTAATGAGATTTCACGGACTATTTAGCCTCAGAGTAGTCCCCTTCCACTTCTCATATTCTATTTAAACATCATCCTCCTAATTTATACAATTTTTACATTATATCATTTTTACAATACATCGTTACAATACATGATTTATAAAATGTATACAATCATTTATAAACTTGTATTTCGCCATGTTAATGAGCGATTTTCTTAAAGAATTTTTTCTGGCAAAATTTCAAAGTACCTTATTTGTTGATTTCCCCTACAGTACAGAATTATTGACTGGGCAAATGTATTGCCAGAAATAAGAAAGGAAATTAATTTAAAACACATCGGGGGTCTCATATTCATTTATCATGTTTCATTTATTCTACTAATTTGACGCACAAAATTTCAAATTATTGTGTTAAACGATAACTTATGTATTCGCACTGTTAAAGAACATATCATAAGGAAATATAGAAAAACTGGAAATACATCTTATTTGTTAAAAGATATTGAATACATTGCATTGTACTATTTGGAAATTCAATTTAAATTTAAGAATGTTCAGACATGTACGTGGAAGTATTTTACACACCAGTATTTTAGAAATAATATTATGAGTATTTTCGTTTTGATAAAAAACAATCTGGTATTTTGAATATAATATTTAGTTACGTAAACAAGGGTACACTTTTTTCTGTAAATAACGTGATTACTAATTTTAACGTACCGCAGGTATACATTCGAAATGATTCTAATATTAACTTAGAAATATGACACATCTTGGAATAAAGGTAATATTTCAAAAGGACTTTTAAACTAGTATCGAAATAGGACATTCTATAAGTGTGACGGTTGCACAACATAATATTGCAACTTCTATCCTACTAACACGTCACTTTGTCTTACACGTTTCCCTATACTACGATTACGAGAAAACACAAATGCACGAGTTCAATAATTCTGCATAACCACGAAATAAACAACCTATCATGTAAACAGACTGATGACGAGAAAACCGAGAAGGCAGGCAAGTGGCATTGGAAGGGAAAGTAAGTGAGATGAAGACGATGAGCGCCCGACAAGTGTACTAAGCACCAGTGCTAAGCGCAGCGCTGCAAGGCGCTAATAGCAAGTACTTCTCGTGTCGTCACCACAGCGACCACCTCTACCACGCTTCTCTCTGCCCCGCCACCCCCTGCCCCGACACCCCCTGTCCCGACACCCCCTGCCCCGACACCCTCTGCCCCGACACCCTCTGCCCCGACACCCTCTGCCCCGACACCCTCTGCCCCGACACCCTCTGCCCCGACACCCTCTGCCCCGACACCCCCTGCCCCGACACCCCCTGCCCCGACACCCCCTGCCCCGACACCCCCTGCCCCGACACCCCCTGCCCCGACACCCCCTGCCCCGACACCCTCTGCCCCGACACCCTCTGCCCCGACACCCTCTGCCCCGACACCCTCTGCCCCGACACCCTCTGCCCCGACACCCTCTGCCCCGACACCCTCTGCCCCGACACCCTCTGCCCCGACACCCCCTGCCCCGACACCCTCTGCCCCGCCACCCTCTGCCCCGACACCCCTGCCCCGACACCACCTGCCCCGACACCCTCTGCCCCGACACCCTCTGCCCCGACACCCTCTGCCCCGACACCCTCTGCCCCGACACCCTCTGCCCCGACACCCTCTGCCCCGACACCCTCTGCCCCGACACCCTCTGCCCCGACACCCTCTGCCCCGACACCCTCTGCCCCGACACCCTCTGCCCCGACACCCTCTGCCCCGACACCCTCTGCCCCGACACCCTCTGCCCCGACACCCTCTGCCCCGACACCCTCTGCCCCGACACCCCCTGCCCCGATACCCCCTGCCCCAACACCCCTGCCCCGCCACCCTCTGCCCCGCCACCCCTGCCCCGACACCACCTGCCCCGACACCCTCTGCCCCGACACCCTCTGCCCCGACACCCTCTGCCCCGACACCCTCTGCCCCGACACCCTCTGCCCCGACACCCTCTGCCCCGACACCCTCTGCCCCGACACCCTCTGCCCCGACACCCTCTGCCCCGACACCCTCTGCCCCGACACCCTCTGCCCCGACACCCCCTGCCCCGACACCCCCTGCCCCGCCACCCTCTGCCCCGCCACCCTCTGCCCCGCCACCCCTGCCCCGACACCACCTGCCCCGACACCCTCTGCCCCGACACCCTCTGCCCCGACACCCTCTGCCCCGACACCCTCTGCCCCGACACCCTCTGCCCCGACACCCTCTGCCCCGACACCCTCTGCCCCGACACCCTCTGCCCCGACACCCTCTGCCCCGACACCCTCTGCCCCGACACCCTCTGCCTCCTCCTGGACTGCCTTCCTCGGAACCTCCTCCTCAAGCCCCACATCTGCCTCCCCATCCTCCCTCCGCCCCGCCTCTGCCCGCCCCAAGCCGTTACGGAGGCGCCTTGGGAGCGAGAAGAACGGGTTGTCCGCTCACAGTGCCTCAGCGCCGGGAGTTTAAGCAGCCAGAAGTCGTCAGCGCTCCCTCTGCCGCTGTTAAGCGTTCCGCTCTACATCGCCCGCGACGGAGGCCCCGCCTCGCACAAAATCCTCTGCTCCTGCCAGCGTTCGACGCCTTCCATTGATCTACGTTCCGTTAGGTTTATGTGGCCTCTGGCTATCGATTGAACTCCGTCTCGCCTCTTCCGGTTTTCTTGTTTCATTCGCCAATCTTTTATTCGTCCTTCTAGACAATGGTAACAAATCGTTTCCTGCGTCTTCATCACCCACTTTTCAATACAGTGCGCTGTAGTAGGTGACAATTATCTTTAATAATTAAAATAAAATCGCCAGAAAAATAGTACTCTCGCAAAACCAAAATATAGTTACAAAGATTCGCAATTATTAATATAATTTATAAATAAAGTAACATTGAGGAGTTGTGAAATACAACATTCGAAAACAGTAACTTATGTAATATTTTATTTGCATTTAATACGTTGACTCTACATGTCTAGAATTGTGACTTTTGCCAGAAGAGTACCGTATTACAATAGTTATAATAAGATGGATAGTTAAAATATCCATATTTGAGCAGTATATCTTTTACATACTATTTAGGCAATCAAAGATCTAAGTGTAATTTCGTGTCGCTTGTTAAAAAATTCTTCATTCAAGTTTCTCATCGTGTCCGTTTCGTCTCTTCTTTACCGTAACATTTCCGTTTCATGTCCTGATTATTCTCAGTTTAATTTGCAGATTTTCGTTCCCTCGTCTCCCAATCTCTCACAGTTCAGTTCTTACGAGTATACCCGGATTCATTTCTTTAGACTTGTTTACTCGCTTTAGCGATTCATACCACACCTGTTTCACTTCTCTATCTTTGTTCCGATTCGCACACATTCTCATTCTCCTCTGTCTTATTATTTTCAACCATCTCTACAAACGAACAACTTCTATCCCTAACCCTATCAGATTCACTATTAACGTTTTATTCCCTCCCCGTGGGCCAGCATCGCGTTGCCGCCCCTCGCCCTCCCTGGCAACCGCTCCCCCGGCTGCGCGCATCGCCGGCCCTCCGCAATGGGATTTTCCCTTTAAATATTTTCACCAGGCCTCCAGCGATTGCTGCTTTTTCAGCTCGTTAAGGGAGGTGGTTAAACCTACAGCCGGGCTCAAAAGTGCGCGACCGCTGCGGCCCCGGCGCCACGCCTCTCCCCGTCGCCCACGCGGATGTCGCGCCAGCCCCCCCTCTATCGACACGCCTCCGGCTTTGCCACCTCTCCCAGCCCTCGCACCCGCCCTCGCACCCGCCCTCGCACCCGCCCTCGCACCCGCCCTCGCACCCGCACCCGCCCCCGCACCCGCCCTCGCATCCGCCCTCATCTTCACCTTCACCATCACATTCACCACCAACCCTGGCAAAATTTCCTTACCGCCATCACCTCTTTCCGCTCTTGCCATCTCCGCTGCCCCCTAATTCCCACCCTCCCCCTCGCCCACCTCCACCCCGCCGCGGGTCTCTGCTCCACCGCGCCAGCCGGCGCCCACGGCCATGGAAATCGAACGTCTCAGAGGGCGAAATCTGAGAATTCCTTTTACGCGTGTACGGAATATTCCCCGATTACACTTGGCGCTCTCTGTCTCCAGGGCGACACAGTGAATGCGCGTACTTTGGGGACGCGGGCGGCAGGGAAGGGAGCTAGGGGAAAGCGAAATATCTCCCTCGGGCGGATGTTGCTGATTGAATACCGTCGCACTTCTGTCACAGTTTACGCCACCTGAATGTCTAAAAGGAAAAGGTTATACGCCAAACTCTAGCAATAACGCTTCAGGTTGCCACGGGCGGCAAATGCAATAGGGAGTACGACAGTGTAATTCCGCATTTGCCACGGTCCAGGTATCGCCGCCACCGCCGAACATGCCCGAACTGCGTTGGCGGACGAGGCTCCACTCAGAAGACGAGCATTTCTTAAGGGCGCGATTACAAAATTACAACTAAATCCAGGGCGCCGACGCACCCACGTCAGGGAGAGATTTACGCAAAGCTCAGTACTTCACGAGGTGCAGGGCGCGAGAGGGAAGGTGCACTCCCAGACTGCAGGTGGCCTCGACCCCCGATTTGAGTTGACTTTTTCCTGTTTCCGGGCGCGTCAAATGCTATGGCCATTACTCACGTACGTGTAGTGCATGTTTTTTAACAAGGGAGGAGGCAGTACCTTCCACCGCTGGATGGTGAGATCCAGCTCAGACCTACACGTCAGATTTCGGAGGCTTTTCCCCCAGACCAGGTATCTCTCACGCCAGTGGGAAAACGCCCCAGTCGGAACACGCTCTAACCTCCCGACTGGTTTCCCGACGTACGTTGTACTGCAGTGCATACAAGTGCGTGTAAAAAAGGGGTCAAAATGAAGGAACGATCCCGGTAGATACGTGGCCCGTTTGTTAGGGCAATGGTTCGTCGTTCGCGTGGTAATAATCGGAGAAACCACGGAATACTATCGATCAGAGCAGCCGACCGCTAGATGTTTCTTCCAAACTGCGGCTGAATTCCACCGAGCAACCTAGCTAGTGTCGAAAATCCTGGAACGATCAGAACTCAAATCCTTAGATATCACGGTCAGCAGGATTTTGATCGCTGATAGTGAATGTTCGCGGTAGCCATAATAATCTTATATTTGGATTGATAGTTGACCAACGCTTCCGCGGTGACATATTGTGGGAACTGTGTAGACTGCCATGAAAACGTATTTCCTCAATATTTAGATTATTATACCGTTTCATTAATGAACTATTATAATATTATTATATCTATTTTTCTATTGTTTGGTGCATTTCAATGACAAACAAAGTTCACAAAGAATAGCGATGCTATTACAATACTGAGGTGACTGAATTACAGAATTAGAAATCACAGTTCAGAGCAAAATGTACATAGAAACTCAAAATGTATCTCAATTGCCGCTGACGTTTGTACGAGAGCTATTGGTCGGCAGCACAGTTTGCTGGCCTTAATGAGGCTACACAACTAAAACATAGGATTAATATGAGCTGAATAATGTACTACATACGGCATATGGGAAAAAAACACGCCGACGGCGCAGTGGATTATATGTAGTACACAACTGGTGTGCTGCCCTGGGGTGGAGGCAGTAGCGTACTTGTAATGGATAGACATATTAGGAGTGTGGGAGAATAGGTAGACAAGATATAGGGTAGAAGAGAGCGAATCTGTCGCATGGAAGACCTTCGGAAGGCTGTATGGTGGGCATTCGCCTGCAGGAAATGCGCGATGATCGTTGGACTAACACGTGTGTAGTACTCTTTGGATAGGAAGCGCCGTCGGGCAGCGACGAGTCAAGCGGGCTGGCCGTCCGCCAGCCACACTAGCCGACGTCCTTCAGGCAGCCTTGGACGGTGTCCGTCACGCAGACGTCGACGCCGTTCGTCAGGCTGGCGTCGCGTCGTGAGCGTCACGGCGGGGCGGGGGAGGGGCGGGGCGTTAAGGCAATAGCGGCGTCGGCGGGACGAGGGCAGGCAAAGCGGCGCGACGGTAGAGGAGGGTTCCGGGCAGCTGCGGCGGCGGCGGCGGCGGCGGCACTCCACGCTTTGACGACCGCCCACGGGCGGCGGCCCCTCTGGGCGAACGCCTCCACCGCCTCCGTTCCTTCCCCACCTCGCCCTTCCCCTCCCCTCTCCGCTTTTCCTCCCTACTTGCGAAAGGCCGCTCCACCCACGCTACGACAGCGCGAGCCCTCTGCAACGCCGCGATACGAACGACCGCGCCCGCCCCCCCCCCCTCCTCGCCGCCGCCGCTGCCGCCGCCACCTCATTCCGCCACCGCAGCCGGCGACACTTCGCCGCCTGGCCGCCTCGTGCCCAGACTTCTCATACGGCTTCCCCCACGCTTCACCGCCTCGTCGCTCTACATCGCGGCTGACTTGGTTTCGCGACGCCCCAGCCAGTGCGAGGTAGCCGCGTCGCCGCCACCCCCCTCCACCCCGCTCCCGTCCTCGCCCCCACCCCCACCCCCGCCGCCGCCCCGGCGCCGGCTTTCGCACATCGACTTCCCGGCTGCGGCCTGATCTCATCGCACCATCCTGCATATCTGCTTTACTGCAGCAACTCGCGGTGTTGTGGCTTCAACGCTTCTGTCTATGCACTGTGGTTTAAAGCCAAGGCTCTCAAAGGAGTTCATGGTGAAACAACAGAAGTGGGGGAAAGTTTTACGATTTTCGGGATGGTTTTGCTTACGTTGTTGCTCATCTCTCAAGGATTCCCGTATTCATTTTTCTCGTGATTGGAGGTTTAGTATGCAGGTTTATATGCAATTCACCTCATTAGTGTAAATGTGTGTGTATAAAATCGCATTGTTTAAATGTGCTTTAAACGGAATCGTCACATCACTCAGAATCTTAACATGAATTCAAATCCAGTAAATGTGATGCGTATGCGATGAGTAAAGTAGTTGATATGCATTGTGAATTGTTTCGTGGCTTCGGCAGAAGACAATAACTCTAATGAAGTTGCAACTGCATATAC
This sequence comes from Gryllus longicercus, assembly GCA_038098605.1. Taxonomy (NCBI): domain Eukaryota; kingdom Metazoa; phylum Arthropoda; class Insecta; order Orthoptera; family Gryllidae; genus Gryllus; species Gryllus longicercus. The sequence goes on from JAZDUA010000212.1 coordinate 1,136,624, forward strand.
CATGTTACGTAAACATACTTCCAAAAATAAACGTGGATAATTGTGTTGATAAATTTGATATTAAGTTGAATATTCGCCGGCCTTACTTAATATTGATTTAATACCCCGTTTCACTCATTCTTATTACTAGTCTTACAATTCACATTCACATTATTTCAGGTTTTCGTATATCGTACTTAGGAAAACACAATCGTATTCACTGTAATGTATCTTCACGCAGGCTGATCTAGTATTCAGAGGATTACAAAGATCCCTACATCTTCACTATCCCATCTCATATATATTCACCCTCCATTTAGCACAGATCCGTTGTAAAATATCAGTGTACCTGCGAATGTAACTGCACCTGCGTTGATAATTACTACCTCTTCATGTCCATGCATCTTCATTTCCACTCACTCCCCCCTCCGCGCCTCGCACTCAACAGAGCACTCGCCTTTCACGCCAGTCCCACTTTTTTACATCCCCAGTGTTTTCCTTCCTTTGTGAGCTCCTCTCGCCGGACTGTTGTACATTTCCTCTTCCCCCCTCGCGGCCTGCACTTGGCCGTGAGTCCTAGCGCCCCGGCTGCCCTCGTGACCGCGGCTTCCTGGCTTTACATCCGTCGTCTGGGCGTCCGCCGCTGGCCCCGGCCCCGCCCCCGCAGCCACCGCCCACACTGGCAACAAAGGCCCTCCGACGGCAGGGAGGGGCCCCTTCCGGATCACACCTCGACGCCGCGCCGCCTGGAATTTAAGGAGCGAATGAAGTCCACGCGCCGGACGCCGCCGCTGGGTCTGCCCTCCCCTCTACGCCTCTGACCTTGCTGGCGCTCTAGTCTGTCTCTGGACACCTTCATGTTGTTTTGTCTGGTGTGGTCTGGCGACGCGTCGCCTGGTTAGCTTCCTATCCGTTCCTTCGTTCATTAAGCGATCTTGCTGAATTGCTTCCCTTTTTATCTCGTGTCACCTAACCGCGTGTGATCTTAAACGTCACGTCTTATTTCGCATCCGCTCGTCTCGCCTAACCTCCTCACCTCATCACACATCACTCGTCACCATGGCTAGCCTTAACCGGTATTATTTACCATTTCGTCTCATTTCGTCCCACATCATCCCATCTCGTCCCACCTTGTCCCACTTCGTCTCCTCTCGCCTTACCTCCCTTGACCCCGCAACTTGATTCGCATTACTACACCTCACTTATCTCGTCTCAACGAGCCGCACAACGCCTAGTCGTCTTTCATCTCATCTCGCCTCCCTCTGCTCCATCACGTCTCACCTCGACACAATTAGTCTCAGATAGTCTAACACCAGTTTACATCGCTTCACCTCATATCATCTCGCCTCACCTCCACACATCTTACTTTATCCCACCAAGACTCGTCTTGCTCAATGTCACCTCACTTCGCCTTACTTCTTCCGTGTTCGGCTCGCCTCCCCTCACCAGCTCTCTCAAGCCTCTCTCCACGCCTCGCCTTGCCGTTTTCCCTTCATGTTATGTCTGGATCACCTCGACACTTTTCTTGTTTCTTATCTCGTTTCTCTGGAATAACCCCATGTTATAATTTCTCTCTTATCCTATTTGATCCATTCTTCGCTTCGTCTGTCGATTATTTTGTACTCACGTCGCATCGTCATTCACCTCATGTTTTCCTCAACTTGCTGCTCACCCAACCCATCACAGTGTTTATAAACATCGCCACATCGCTTTCCCATTCTCCCACGTCTTCCGCTTGTTCGTCCATTCCGTCGCTTCAGTCACAATCTCGCATCCTCTCAGTGAGCAACCTCTTGCAACCCAGTCCTCCGTCTATGGACCATCAGCGCAGCTATTCCCACAAGCTCTGCTCCGACCGCGATTACGTCGCAGCCTACGCAGCAGCCACCGCGGCCGCTCGCGTTTCCGCACGCGTCGCCATCGTCTCTGCCAACACAAAAGGAAGTTTCGGATTCTTTGGACACGGCTCCCCCCTCGCTCAGCCCGCGCTTTTGCTCTCGTCTCCGTCCGTCGTTGCTTCCGCCACCGCCGCCTACGCAGCGGTAACGCAGGAGCGGGCACTGCAGCGGTAGCAGCCCCAGCCGCCGCCACCGACGTCGCCGCCGCCAGCGCAGCCGTTCTCTCCTCTGCCTTCACCCAGTAAATGTTTTGCGGAAAGTTTCTTCGTCGCCTCCACTCACAGACGCCCTCTTCTTTGCCGCCCGCTCCCCCCCCCTCCGACCCGGCCCGCCTCACCGGGCCTCGCCTTACCCGCACACCACTCTCACTCCCCTTCTAGACATCAAAAATCGGCCGGCGCGCGCAATATTGAAATTACGTCGCTGCTAACGACGTCTACCCTTGCGAGCAATCTCTGGCAGGTAAATTGAAGCAAAATTGCTTGCTTTGGTGTATCAGCGAGGTAGGGAGCGAGAAAGCAGACGCGAGGGGAAGGGGGAGGTGACAGAAAACGGACCACCTCCGGGGCACGCCGCCTTATCGCCGATCGTGCGGCGGGGAGGGGAGGGGAGAGAAGGGAAAGGGAGGGAGCGGGGTTAGGTGACAGAGTCGGGTCGCGGGGAGAGCGGCAGTGTGGAAACGAAACGGGGAGCGAGAGACGTCGGAAACTGTACCGCCGGCGTCAAGGGGCAAAGGGAGCGGTGGGGGTCGGTGCGTGGCGGGGATGGACGGGGTGGGGAGGAAGAAACGACGGAAAGGAGGTCGGCTGCCTGATGAACTGCCCGCCCCGGGCGACCCGCTCTCCCGCCTGCCCCCAGACGACAGACGCTCCCCGCGGCATCCCGTAGTGCCCCTAGCCGCCCCGCCCCAATCCGTCCCCCCCGCGCCTCTCCGCGCAGCCCCACGGCACCCCGCCGCCGGGGCCGTCCCGTCCCCGCGATTTGTTGCGGCTTGTATCCCGGCAGGCGCAGCCGCCGTTGTTGTCTTGAGCGCCGGCTTTTCTTTCATTCCTCAACGTCATAGCATTCTTGTTGCAGAGTATTCCGCTCTTTAGCCCCCAATTTATCTGGGCTGCAATTGAAAAGGATGACGGCCATAGCGCGAGGTCAGGGCTTGGGGGTGGGCAGGGCGTGCAGGGGGGATCGAGAGGCGACTGGCAAGAGGCACGGCCGAGAGGCGATGGGCGAGAGGCGATGGGCGAGAGGCGATGAACAAGATGCGATGAACAAGATGCGATGAGCAAGAGGCGATGAGCGAGAGGCGATGGACGAGAAAGGATGGGCGAGAGGCGATGAGCGAGATGGGATGGGCGAGAAGGGTTGGGACGAGAGGAGATTCTCGAGAGTCGTGAGACAAGAGTCGGAAAGCGAGAGGCGCGAAGCGAGAGGCGCGAAGCGAGAGGCGCGAAGCGAGAGGCGCGAAGCGAGAGGCGCGAAGCGAGAGGCGCGAAGCGAGAGGCGCGAAGCGAGAGGCGCGAAGCGAGAGGCGCGAAGCGAGAGGCGCGAAGCGAGAGGCGCGAAGCGAGAGACGCGAAGCGAGAGGCGCGAAGCGAGAGGCGCGAAGCGAGAGGCGCGTGGCGTGAGGCCCGGAGCGTGAGGAGCAGGGCATGAGGCGATAGGTCTGAGGCGAGAATCGAGAGGTGCGGGGTGTGAGGTGTGGAACGAGGCATGTGCGAGAGGCGAGGGGCGAGAGGTAAGAGGTGCGGAACGAGAGGTGCAGGGTGAATAGTGCGAGAAAGCGAAATGGGGAGAGCAGGGCGGAGCGAACAGGGTGGGGGTAAGACACGCTCTCCTCTTTCCACTGAAACGGGGTGAGGAAAAGAGGCGACCGGCGCGGGGCAGGGCGGGGCGGGGTGGGACCGCCTCGCGCAAAGCGAATCGGCGGGGCGGGGCCCGGGGCGGGGCGGAGGCGGGCCAGGGCGAGCGCGGCCGAGGGTAGCGGGATGAAGATGGATCGAGCGACGGTGGCGCGGAGTAGGGCGCGAAGAAAGCCGAGTGGCAGGAAGAAAAATTGCACAAAACAAGCTATGGAAAACTGAAGGCGGGAAACAAATGAGTTGTATACGGCAATCACCGGTGTGATGGCGACTGCATCATAAACTACCCGAATGCGCGGGCGGGCGCGCGCGTAGGAGCCGCGGGTCGCGCGGGTCAAGGGCGCCGGGCGGGTGGGGGAACGGGAAGTCCGGTCGGGCGCAGGGCGGCGGGCGGCGGCTCTGGGGAGCTCCACGCCGATCTCGCGCCGCTCTCGCCGACGCCTCGCGACGCCGCGCCTAACGACATGGAGCTGGCGGCGGAGGTGGCGCTGGCCCTCAAGGCCCCGGGGCCGGAGGAACGAGGCGCGAAAAAAATATCAAATCAGAGCGAGACCCCCGGGCGAGCGTGGCGCTTCTCTCAGGAGGCTTCGTCGCCCGTCGCTTGTACTGCCCTAGGCGTGCGCCCACGCCCCCATTCGCCCACCCGCAACCCGCACTTCTTATCCACTCTCCCTGTCCCCTTTTCTGCTCCGAAGAGGGCTGCTCACACAATTCCATCTCTCCCTCCCTCCCTCCATCTCTCTCTCCCTCCCTCCCTCCATCTCTCTCTCCCTCCCTCCCTCCATCTCTCTCTCCCTCCCTCCCTCCATCTCTCTCTCCCCCTCCCTCCCTCCCTCCATCTCTCTCTCTCCCTCCCTCCCTCCCTCCCTCCCTCCATCTCTCTCTCCCCCTCCCTCCCTCCCTCCATCTCTCTCTCCCTCCCTCCCTCCCTCCATCTCTCTCTCCCTCCCTCCCTCCCTCCATCTCTCTCTCCCTCCCTCCCTCCCTCCATCTCTCTCTCCCTCCCTCCCTCCATCCATCTCTCTCTCCCTCCCTCCATCCATCTCTCTCTCCCTCCCTCCATCCATCTCTCTCTCCCTCCCTCCATCCATCTCTCTCTCCCTCCCTCCATCCATCTCTCTCTCCCTCCCTCCATCCATCTCTCTCCCTCCCTCCATCTCTCTCTCCCTCCCTCCATCTCTCTCCCTCCATCCATCTCTCTCTCCCTCCATCCATCTCTCTCTCCCTCCCTCCATCTCTCTCTCCCTCCCTCCATCTCTCTCTCTCCCTCCCTCCCTCTCTCTCCCTCCCTCCATCTCTCTCTCCCTCCCTCCATCTCTCTCTCCCTCCCTCCATCTCTCTCTCTCCCTCCCTCCCTCTCTCTCCCTCCCTCCATCTCTCTCTCCCTCCCTCCATCTCTCTCTCCCTCCCTCCCTCCATCTCTCTCTCCCTCCCTCCATCTCTCTCTCTCCCTCCCTCCCTCCATCTCTCTCCCTCCCTCCATCTCTCTCTCCCCCTCCCTCCATCTCTCTCTCCCCCTCCTTCCATCTCTCTCTCCCCCTCCCTCCATCTCTCTCTCCCTCCATCTCCCCACTGCTTAAAGAAAAACGGTCCTTTGGGAATCATGAGAATAATATACTTTGAGATGATTTAAAAATGTATGTGCAGTTGTTGCTCCGTTAATTTTTTGTCTAATGTCTTACTCAAATTTTGAACTTTTCAAAGCTGCTCAAATTTATATATAACGTAATAACTATAAATTAACATACAGGAAAACATTGAAAAACAACGGAAAAATACATATTGATCCTTACACAAATTCTCAAGTTTACTATTTTTTACATGAAATCTCACAGAGCGTCATTAGAATCGTCATGGAATTAAGCTGGAGCTTTAATTACTTATCGTCAGTGCAAAATAATAACTGTGTCGTACTGGGGGAGTAAAATCTGCACACATTTTCTTGACTTTCAAAACCCCTACGTCCTTCGGACGATTTTCGGCGTTTTAGCGGAGGCGCGCAGTGCAGATCAGCTCTGCCGCCCCAGATGTCGCAGTGCGATTGCGCGCGTTCGCTGAAAGTCCCGAAATCGTTCGTCTAAAGCAGGCTTGTACAACTGGCGGCCCACGGTGCCATTTATTACGGCACGAGAAGGGGTAACAGTCAAAAGTGATAGTCTTTTGCTTCTATGTTGAGCGAGAATAGTGTGTGCCTAGCGCACGCGCTCTGCCGCGGAGAACACCCCATTAATGTCAAAATACGTTAAGTTTAGAATATTGTTTTAGTAAATTCTAAAATTCAAAATCATCCCGGTGTGTTTTACTGCGTTGTGCATGGTTTCGCCTGACATCATGTAAGGTTTCATTCGCCCCTCCTCCGTTCCAGAGCAAACACCCGATATCAACAGCTGGGCAAACAGCCGGGCAAACACCCGATATCAACAATACGGAGAAGACAGGTTTGGATCACCGGACTAAGGAAAATATGGCTCGCAACCATATTCGTGGTTTTAGTTTGTAGCCCTTGAAGACTTTCCAGTTGGACACCCGATGTCTAAAGCAAGCGTGTAAACCACTCCTTTGCTTTAAATACCTTAATTATGAATAAATGTGTCTAGGGTTGTGGTTGGCGGGATTTAGAAAACCTGTTGTCGACAATTAGAAAACTGCATCGTAAAACTTGATTTTATAGAAATGCTGAGAATATGCATATCGAATTTAGGAACAATTATTCGAATTATTAGATAACGCAAATAAAATTTCGTATCCTTTGTAATTCGTATTAAGCTTTAAGAATTCGTTTATAATTTCATCCATTTTGTAGATTATAAAAAATAGAAATTGAGACCTCTATGAGTTTTGAATTCCATCAACATAAGGGACACATGGACAGTAAAGATTCATGGTTAAAATAATCATAATTGATATATTTTGTCATTCTGTTATATAGTTAATAAAAACATGACAAACAGTAAAGTTTACTACAACAAATATACGTGTGTTAAGTCGGTGTTCTTAGATATCGTATATGTTTCACAATTTTAGATACTTCAAACCCTGTCAAGTTCCCTTGGAGCTCGAGCCTTCGGTAGTTTTTCGTTCTACAAAGCACGAGTATTATCATGGCCACCATTTAAAAGTCAGGCTCACCAACGGTGCTCACAGAAAGTGACCGTAAGAGACCGAAGGAGTCCCTTTGGGGGGTTCTTTGTGGCCCCCTGCGCTTCCTTGCCACCGTTCTCCCGCCTTTTTCCGCTTTCACCTCACCGCTCCGCGGGTCCTCAGTCCGTTCGCGCGTCCGCTCGCCCGCGCTTTCGCTCCCCAGGCGCCCCCCCCCCCGGGCCTATTCGCGCCGCTCCGGCCCGCCCCGCTCCGCTCTACGCCGCCCCAGCCGCCCCGCCCCAGCCGCCCCGCCCCAGCCGCCCCGCCCCAGCCGCCCCGCCCCAGCCGCCCCGCCCCAGCCGCCCCGCCCCAGCCGCCCCGCCTCAGCCGCCCCGCCTCAGCCGCCCCGCCTCAGCCGCCCCGCCTCAGCCGCCCCGCCTCAGCCGCCCCGCCTCAGCCGCCCCGCCTCAGCCGCCCCGCCTCAGCCGCCCCGCCTCAGCCGCCCCGCCTCAGCCGCCTCGCCTCAGCCGCCCCGCCTCAGCCCCCCCGCCAAGCCCCGCCCCGCTAAACCCCACCCCGCCCCGCAAGGCCCCTCCCCTCCCCTCCGCGCCCCGCCTTCCGTCTTCCGCCTCGCGTGGCTGGATCTCTCAGAAATGATCGGAATCCCCTGAGCGACACTGCGGAATGTGAGGCGTCGGCCGGCGCGTTTGGTGGCGTGCGAGGAGGACGGAGGGGGGGTTGGTGGCGAGGGAGGCAGAGGAAACGGCGTGCAAGGCGAGGTCAGGTGAGATGAGTGACGGCACAGGCATCGGGACATCACAGGCCATTGGAATCACGTAAGGAATGGGCATGGTGAGGGAGATGGAAGGTGGCCACGTTCGCAGGAGTTTTCGACGACACGCGATAAGACAATGACGATAGGGAAGGGTGGAGGGATTGGGTTTTCAGAGATGACACAAATGACGAAGGTAACAAGGATTTCGGTTGAGTGTCTGGGTTGGCAGCGTATTGACAATGATAGGGAAGATGATGTTTACAGGATAGACGGGATGGGGAGATGACATATGTAAATGACGGTGTAATAAGGTTGACGACGGCAACGGACGTGAGAGAGATGTCATAAACCCTGCAGGCAGCAGGAATTGCGAGCGTGAGTGGGAGGCGCAGGGTGATAGTGGATAGTTGTGGAACACGGGTAAAAAGGTGATGATGGGATTCCGGTGATAAAAATGAGATTAACTGCCCTATTTGGTCATTTGTTGTGATTTTTCAATCAATACTAGGAGCAGCACTCTAATAAACGAGTCACGGACCGCGTGCGTTTTTTCCTTCCTCTGCCTTGTTCAATCCTCACCCCTTATTTACTCACACACTCACATGCACTATACTATCACACTTCTCGAGAGACCAGTCGGGAGCTTCGAGCGTGTCGCGGCTGAGGAAGCGCCGCCTTGGTGGGAGATACCTGGCTTGGGAAAATTCCCGCAAGCCGACGTAATTCGACGCTGGATATCGCTATCCATCGGAGGAAAATCACCGCCCCCTTTCGCGATAAATGCATGCACTGCACTTACGGGATGAATGACCTTAGTAGTTGATGCGCCTGGAATTACTAATCAATTAATAAATAAGAGGAACGGGCAGACGTCCCGGACTGATGCTAACGATGGGAGCTGCAGGATTTAGAAGAATGACAAAATAAGTCTACGTCTTGTGAAAATAAAAAGGAAGCAGAACAATAATCATTAAAGTTGGCCAATGAAACGGAATGAGGTAATTAACAAGATAGGATGATGGGAGACACGAAGATGACAATATAGTATCGAAGCATCTTGTGGTAAAAAGTGTCATAGTAGGATGTGACATAGGGAACCGGGGCTAGTTGGCCAATGAGGTTGTTTGGCACTCGAGTTCCAACATCAGCCAGGTAGCTTCCACAAGCCCTTGATTCGTATTGCATGTGCATCACAATCCAACCTGAGGATCATCAATGCAACGATGGTGCAACCGTAATCTCAGATGTTTTTAGAGTACTTGGATAGTACTATTTTCGTAGTGCATTGATCCTCCTGTAATGTTAAAGAAGACGGGAGAGTTGTAGCGCAAATCTAGCATCAGATTCGAATTCAGCGCGTCGACATACATAGAGAAACATGTGTCAAGTTTGTGAGTCTGACAAGTTTTTTTAGTTTTATATGCCTGTATTATTATCGTAGTCCTCAGTATTCTTATGCTACAATACTAAATTAGTTATGTGAAACACAATAGGCAATTAGTACACTCTTTCTGGATAAATTTCTTCCTTAAATATCGCCAATTTTCAATGCGTTCCCTTTCATAATAATTTATTTACAAAACCCCATTTTGTTCCAGCAGTGCACTAATGGGGGAGATTACACTAGATTGTAGACCACGCCCAAAAATTACAAAATTTTAGTAGTTTCCAGTTACTCAACTAAGTAAGGGTCAAGCGATATTCTACTTCCTGCCCGTGTCTGGGACCAAGATTCTATTCTTCATGTTATATTTATGTTATTATACTATTCATGACAATATTAATAATATTGCTTATTCTTTAAATTCTTTAAACATAATAACATACAAAATATATATTATCATCGTTGGAATACCCAACAGGGGGTATAATCTCCCTGTTTTGCATGTTTAAAGCCAATGAGAAGCCATTTCTTATTTTTCAATTTTTTCTTTGAAGTAGCCACTTCTGGTGGTAGGGGATACTACTGGTGTCATTATTTACTTCCTACAATTTTGTTAAAAGAATTTTTCGTTTATTTTCAAAAGCAGCTAGTGTCTTTCCACAAAGTACATACGTTTCCACGGTATTTCTAGTGAGGTGCTGTGCTATAGACCCTCGGGTCATCGCACGGCTTCACAGTGGGCTTTTCTGCCCTCATACGAGAAAGCACGTGCAGGTGACACATATGAGGCGGACTACACATTTCGTGTAGTAACTGCAAAAGCGCACCATCCGCCGGGGCGTTGACGCGTTAGATAAACAGTCAATTGGAAAGGGTTCCCCTCCTCTTTCCTCTTGCGATAAAGACACATTGTACTTGATGGAAATGAACTTTTTGTTTTCAAGCGGTGATATTTAATCAAATAGTAATAATATATTTTATTTTTAAACATTTATTTTTCCTTTCTTTGTACCTTACTGGTCTGCCGCCAGTCCTCTGTTCACTTTGGCACGAAATTGGCGAAACTAAATAAGGTAACCTACCGATTGTTCTGAAAAAGAGCAGATTTTTTTTCCAAAAATAGGTAACATCAAATTTCTAGGGGACATAATCAAATAAAATATTAACTTTTGAGTTATTAATTTTAAAACTACTAAAATAGCTGTAGTTGCCAATATCCGACTGTTCTGGTAGTTCAAACGGTGATGAACGTGTTCGCATTTATTTTTGAAAGGAAAACATTAAAAAAATATTCATTTTTACATTGATTACTCGACATTCTCATGAAAGTAGTGTGCCAACCTACCAAACCAAACTAAATATAGGTCTGTGACAACCAAGCTCGCAAGTGGATTTGGTTGCCATACAACTTGTGTGGCTTGTTGTAACAACTAGGAAAGGTTCGGCAATCAAGCATTCACAAATTTAAAAAAACAAACATAAAGCAGTCAAACCGCCGATCAGATGGCCGAGATCGCTAAGGCAGTAGTGCCGGAGTGGTCTCGGACCAGAAGATCGCGGGTTCGAATCCCGCCTCGGGCATGGGTGTATTTGTGTGTTTGTGTATGTCTATATGTGTTGTCCTTTCACCCCCATTATCATCATATCATAATTTCATCTCCCATACCCCCAGGGCTAACAACCTTGGGGTTAAAAACCGGATCCAGCTTAAATGCTGGTCCCCCCAAAAGAATTGTCGCAAGCACCTGCCTCCGTGAGAATGAATAAAAACTGGGCCACGGTAAAGGCAGAGTGCTTGCCTGCGTGGTCCTAGTTGGCCGATCAACGAAAAAAAAAAAAAAAAAAAAAAAAAAAGCAGTCAAACCAATAGAGTTTTTGTTGATGCACTCAAACTTACCATAACTGGTAATTACGTAAACTTTTTCAAACTGCCAACTGGTGCCAATCAGCTCCGGTCTCCCATAATGGAAGAGTGGTACGACAGGATTTAAATAAGGAGAAACCCAAAAACCTAAGGTCGGTAAAACAAATTATATTTGAAGTACCTGCGAAAGACCCCCCGCGATTATGATAAAAAGTATGTGTCAATTCAGTAACCACAAACCTGTACGCAAGGGAGCAAATGCAAAAGAATAAATGGCAAATAATGAAGTACGTGCAAAGGAAAAGACCGAAATATTCAAAGAAAGACGTTGCGAGACGCACGAGATTAAAATCCCTGCGACGTAACAAGGGCGAAAAGCAAGAGACGCTTGTGTAAACTTCGACTTCAATACGTTTCCGATGAAACCTTCCAAAAATTTTCCTACAAGAAGAACCGGCGCGTGTGCAGACTTTCTCCTAATGCACTGCGGACGAAAAACGATGCAAGTGACAGCTACGGTCTGTGGTCCAAACGAAGTATCGAGCGAAAGGGCTCGTTGAGAGAGAAAGAGCATGCGAGTGAGAAAGAAAACGAACAGGAGAGAGAAAGAGGAAAGGAAACCGCAAGACAGATAACGCGTGCAGCAGACTAGTACCAGTGCTTCTTTTTTATCCCCAGGCGTACTTTAATACATCCGCTTCCTCTCAGATGTGTCTCTGCCTTACCCCGCAATAATTTAGGACTAAATATAAATTTCTTGTACGTTTAACGAAGGTGCAAAGGGACCGCCTGGTTTTTGCCGAAGCCAATCCTACAACAGAAGGTTCGAGTCGCGACATGGGTGACGGCGTGAGATATTTCCCGGAGAAGTCATGAGCTAACTACACTTTGCGTGCTCTGCAGCTTCAATATTCAGTCATGTATTTTCCATGAGGACAGGGCGAAGGGAAAGGAATACTCTCTTTTTCTCGGAAAACCAATTACCCGGAGCTCCAAGACTACATGATACCAAAGAAAACAACTAAAGCCGATTTCCGATCGTCGTCGGGCTTCCAGAAGAGTACGTATAATTTCAAAGCTTTATTTTGAATGGGGATTACGCAAAGCCCTAGAAAAAAGTTATATTTAGCATCTCTCCACTACTATTATTTAGTTTAACGAAAACAATTCACTAAATGTGAGAATATTCCACATAGCATTTCTTTATTTGTTCTTCGTTTTCCTCCAATGTATTTTGCAATTCTGCAGTTGCGTAATACAAACACATAAGAATTTCTATCTTAGCTTCTGAAGCCTGACTTCCTATATTATAGAAAATATGCTGTAACAATTTTTCTTCATATTAGTGAACTCCTTATTGCACATGTCTTCAATTTTCTTGTACTTACAGAAGGCAGTATGCAATCAAAAGTTTCAGAAGTTAAACACACGACAGTGAGACGTTTCTCTTATCATTTTAAATAGTAGTTCATCTATCCCCTGACCGTTGAAGGAACGAAAGAATATCATAACTACAGTCTCCCTGAAATGATGCAAAAAGGACGTTTCTCGATTGCATAAAAGCGCCAAATCCACCGCAAGATATCCCCACTCTAAGTGTCGTCACCACTCCCGCCACACATAACTATCGAAATCGTCATGCGTTACAGTGCACAAATTCCTCCACCACCATGAAAACAAGAAACGACGCCAGCATTCGTCGTGAATGCGAGAGACAACGCGTGCAGCTTCCAACTGCCCATCGCCCTCCCTGCAATTTTCAGTTTCCCCCCCCCTCTGACCCGTCCCTGCTGGGCGATCGCCCGCGCTAGGTGAAGTGAGCCAATCACCAGAGGCAGTAAAAACATTAGGTTATACGACAGCGTGTCGCGGCAGTATATGACCCTGTTTATGAAACGCGGAGGCCGTAAACCCAAACGCTGAAACGCCGACTTCGTTCTGTCCGCGCGCCGCGATCCTCCCGTGCGCGCCGGTGCAAATCCACGCGTGCCGCAGGCACAAAGCCATTCATAGCGCGCCCCTGGCGCAGCCACTCCCGACTTGCTTCAGCCGTCCATTCCCTCTCGCCCCCCTCAAACTCTTAACCTCTATCACTAGTATTACGATTGATTAGTTGATTGATTGATTATCGGATTTCGAGCGCGTCAACCGCTCTGGTCTTTTGTCCCGTAAAGGAAGTACATGATTTTTCACGGGAGATGGTGGCGTTCATCTCTGCTGAATGGTGAGATCTGGCGCCGCACTACACGTCCACTTACGGGGTTTTCCCCATCCGGATATTTCTCACCAGCAGGTACCGCTCCAGCCGGAACAATCTCTAATCTCCTGACTGGTCACCCGACATGTGTGGTAGTGTAAATGTGTGCGAAAGTAAGGGGTGTGTTTAGGACAGGGAAAAGGAAGGAAATGCCGCACGCGGTCAGTGGCCCGTTGTTAGGGTACAGCTCTGGCATTCATCTGGTATTGATTTGAAAAAAAAACACGGAAAATACAGAGCAGAGCTTCCAGGCGCTAGAAGTCTCCTCCAGACAGCAACTAAACTCGACCTAGCGTCGAAAATACTTCCACCGTCGAGACTCAAACTCTAGGACCTCCCGGTCAGAAGTAATGCAATGACATCAGTTGAGTCCGTAAGCCACCGAATCCGTTCCTATTATTAAAAAAATACAATAGTGTGGCACAGAGACGACCGCATAACACACTTTATTCATAAATTTTTTAATTCACACTTTCTAATACGGATATGAAACGGATCGCAATCTTCTCAAAATGTCCATCTCGATATTTAAAAATTGTAAGAAAAACACATCACAATGAAATAAAATAAACACGTTATCAGTCAGTAGAGTATAAAACAGCCATGTTTACATTTGAATTACTTTTTCTAGAATCATGAAAATCTAAAAATATCCCAAAACCTCGTCTTCTAAACTCCTCCAACCCTCTCGAACATTATCCATCCCAACCAGCCATCTGCAATTCCAACCGCCCATTTGTAACACTGTACAGTATACCCTCCCCTGTTCCCAACCTCCTCCTATCAGACGCCACACCAACATGTCCCGCCACCCAACAAGAATGTTACGATCCTGGATTCACATTCATCAACCTCACTTTTGCGGCGATGAAATTAAAGACGAAATTGTCATTTGGTAAATCCCAATTTCCCCTGGTGCAGGTATACTGTAAATATCGCGCGTTGAAACACGTACCCTCCAATTGCTCGTGAATGCAGTGAAGTAGTGAAAGTTTGAATGTTGCGTGGCGTAATCCCGACGTAAGAGCACCCCACGCACGTTTGTAAACTAGTAGAGCAATCCGCGATTAAATTAAATGTTTTGGTAATTCCCAAATTTCCCGGGCAGTTTATCGTAAATATCTTTAGTTGATACGCAGGGTGAGTTTCTGTTTGGCTGTCACAGAGGTGACGTGAAATGCGGAAAGCTTAAAACTTGCTGAGCTCATTCCAAACTGATAGTATCTCGCTCACGTTATCAAATCCCTCAAGGTAAAGGGTGGTAAATTTAAAGATATAACTATTATTTGGTGAATTCCACTGTCGCGGGCAGTGTATCAGCGCAACATTCTTATGTTGAAACGGGGACTGTTAATGGTTAACCGTGCGATATGAAATAATGGTTGAATCGTCGAAATTGGCTAAAACTTATCGGAGATAATACAGAGATAGCACCGAAACAATACCGTTCATAACAGTAAATAATTGAGGCAATGAAAAGCACACTTTTCCATAAACAGTTTACTTATTAAACATAACAAAATTAAATTATGAACATAATACTTTTAAAGATTAATATTAATGGATTCTATTCAATTTTGATATTTTAATTACTTTATTTACTATATTATACTACATTTACTATATTTTAATTTTCCTCTAATTTTTACACAGCAGAAATTATTAAATAAAATCATTTGTTTGTTGACTACATCGAATTTATGTTTTTGTTGTAAAATGAATACATTGGAAATTGCAATTATAATACGAGTTAAGAATAAATCGGGATTCTTTAAACACGACTACTCATAAACTTAACGAATTCAATGAAATCGGCTTACAGCATACTTCTGCAAACTGCAAACACAGGCAAACGAGTGAGTAAAAATGAAAACTGAAGTTGTGCAACTTGAACGAATTTTCTGAGTAAAGTAAAACCGTTTCTAAAGTTGCGTAATATTTTTTACTAAAAATCACATTGGCCACCTAATTCATTTACAGATGTATAAAGTATACAATACTTCGAGAATTTACAGTCAGGTTCAAAACATAGACAATAGAACAATAACAATAGAAGTGTGACAATATAAGAAAAAAGTGCATGTGGAAGCAGTGAATGAAATTCGAGACTTACTCGAGAAAATATTACAAAACCCTGCGACAGATACTGGATGAGTTCTCAAAAATGCTTGAAAACAGTTTCACACAAAAATTATATGTTAAAAGACAAAGAAACATTAAAAAACGAAGTTTGAGATCAAAATGAAAAAAATATAATGCGTCAATTTCGTCAATTTTTCTGTCAAATAAGTAGTTCACTGATGTTCCTTTTCTTTAGTTCGTGCATGGAGTTTCCTATCTCTGCGACTGCCCACTTTGCGCCACTGTGCTGGTGATAAAATTCAAAATACCTGCATGATCCCATGAAAAACCAATTTCGCGTGGCGCTCCGAATGCTTTGCTAACACTAGCAGCCCCCTCCACGGATTCTGAACGGGAGGGGAAACCGTCCCTCACCTTTCACGAAATAAAAGGGAACCCGACAAGGGAACGTGATTTGTATTGATGAAATCCTCATACTCGGTGTGAAGGCAAACGCCGTCTCCAAATAAGGGTAATGCATTATGCATAGCCGGAATAAGGGACCGCGCTTCCTAAGCAGTTCCTGTAAAGGGCGATATTTTTTTAAAAAGCCCCCGATGACAACGTGGTATGAACACCCTCTCTCTGTTCCATCACACTTGGGCACCGTTCTTAGTAAATAATTCACTTGGTATTAAAAACTATAGCCTCTGAATACTACATTTTCCACGCCTCGCTTCTGTGTTGTCGTGGAGGTTGCAAAAGCTCCTTGCTTGAAGACGTTTCCCCAAGATATCCCAGGAGGAATATGCGTACGGAGGGAGGAACTCACTTTCTAAATAAATGGACTCTACTTACAAAAACACAAAAGTCTATGAATTATAAGGAATTCGATTCTTTAAATAGTATTGAAGAAACTTACTAAAATATTGTTTCACGATGAAATCAACAACGAAATTATCATCCTTACTTTTCTTTTTCTTTGCATCTTGAGCCCTGTAAACATTTACGACTTCAATATATTGCACTCAAAAAATATTTTTGTTTTGATGTAAATATTCGCATCCAATTGTCAATTTGACGGGAAAGACTTTTCTGGAAACATCGTATTATTATTAACACAAAGCGATGTATTAACAACGACACAATTCATGAAGTTGTACAATTTCTTTTGATCTAAATGTTCATTACAAACCTACACACATGTATATATTTACATTAATATCAAGAATATGTGCAAACAAATCAGACACTATGTGTAAAATTATGCTTTCTATATTACGAAAATGCATGCGACCTAAAATATGAAATAGACGGATTAGAATCATCCAGATATATTAAAAAATGAACAAAATATTTACAATAGGCATTTTTGCATCAAATCGTGTTGACAAAAAGAAACTCTCCAGATTAAAATAGTAATTCTCTCCTTTCAGGTGTACGCCACGAGACCAGTTATAATCAAATACGTTAAAATACAGGCTCTCGTTTATGGAATAAATCTACGTATATCAAACATTGTTTCAAGGGAAAAACAATAACGTTAATAGCGGTATCTCAAAACGACTTTTCTTTATGATACCTTTGTGCGTTTAATGCGCATTGCAACAGTGAAATCTCTAGGAATAAAAGTTGTTGTTTTATTATTTCTGGCGCGCGAACACATTAAACGGTGCAGGCATCAGAAGATTAAATGCCAGCGACCTACAGTGTAACAGGTCGAGTGAGAAACGGCATAAATCCAATCATATTAACGCTGAATAAAGGTATTAAGATGAAGATAGTTTCAAAATATATTGATCCTTTCCTAGAGAGAGAGAGAGTCATTTAATGCACACATATCAAACCTTAAAAAGTCAAAATAGATTTTTTAAGCAAGGGATGGGAATTTACAAAATATTAATTTCGAACAGATTTTAGTTATTACATGTTTTGGGGTCATCTAAACTCGAATATTGATTCAAAAGTTCTGATAACGGGGACCATAGATCAACAGAAAGGAGAACATATATCGAAAATAATTAAACAAATGGAAAGACACAAGGGACTATTTTCGTTTTTAATATGAATTATAAATCGGTGTGTTATAGTTTCCTCTGCAAATTATCCTTCTTCGCAAAAATGCCACTCATAAATAAATGGAAAACTATTGAAATATTTCTTATTGTCTTTCCCTCAGAACCACGTGATGAGGAAGAAAAGGAAAGATAAGTTTATATTATAAATATCATGTTGAAAGATTCTGAACGAATTTCATGTTTTCAAGAAAACACCAACTAATTATCCATAAACTCCAAATTCGGAACAAATTTATGGATTGAACCCTAAGAATGGTAGCAAGTTTCTTACTGAATAAAGAAGGGAATGCCATATTCAAAAATTCATGAAACAACTTAATACAAAGTTTGTGTGAAGTTAACGTGTTCCCGTAAAAAGCCAAAAAGAAGTGAACTTTATTCGTAAAACGTTGCAAAATTTCTAAATGCCAAGTGTGTCAACTGAGCTAAAGATAATAAAACGACCAAGAGGAAAGAACATCATAAAATGAAAGATTTATTCTGTAATGTTTTTCTATAGAATTTTCTGCATTCAAATGCAGAAATCCTTAAGCGAGGTTCATTGCATTTGACGTAGCAATCGATTGACGGATTCATACATCGAATAAAATGAAAAGATAAACGTACACTCACCTATGAAAAGGTGAAAAATAATCTACTCATTTCTGAGAGGTATCTATTAATTTTAAAAGATTTTACGTCCATTTATATCGAGCAAGATCGAGATGTGTAGGGCTGGCAGTCAGGAGAAGAGCACGATCAACAAAGATTCTTGATAGTGTAAAATTCAAACTTTAAATGTATCGTATTGGCCACTGAAGGATTGTGGTTATTAACGTCATTAATATGATAACTAGATTATTTTAGAGATCTAGATCATACTGCCAGAGATACTGATACAAACCGTGTTTCTTGTATTTGTGACAGTCCATGCATTCAGTTACCAACAGACAAAATGTTTTTAAATTAAATAAATAGGAAATTTGTTACAATAACGTCAAATTATGTTATTAAAGAAATATTAAAATAATATTAAAAATATTTCATTAAAAATTAAACCATTTTAAATGAAATTTTTAACACGTCAATGACCGTTCGTCTTGTATTGGTATTTAATCAAGGTTCTAGCTAACAAATTATGCGGAAGTTAGATTGTAGCTCCGGAGATCCGCGTGCATTGATCCAGTATTTGCGCGGGGCCGTGGGCGGCCTTGAAGTCTCCTGGGAGCTAAGAGGGGGAGAGGGAATGGGAGGGGCGCGTTGGGGAGCCCCTGCCCTCCCGGGCGGGGGCGCTGCCCTCAGGAGGGCTTTGGTGGCCTCCGCAAGGCTTTACCGCGCGCCAAAGAGGCTCCTTCTTCACAGGATGCCCATGCACCGCAACCAATATAACCAGCTGCCGCGCCCGCGAAGACGTGGGAGGGGAGCGGTCGAGGAGGGGGGGGGGGCGTGCAGGTCGCCCGGGGACGTAGGCGCTCGGACGGTAATGAAACTGGCCCTCTGCCCCTAACCAGCCACGTCCTCTGCTCCCGCTGCATCTCGACCTAACACGGTTTTCTTCCTGTCGGCCGACTGGCCGCCCGTCCTCTGCACCATATACTTGGTCACTAGGGTCACCGTCATCTGGTGTCGCTCACTATTCTCCGCCGCAAAAATCCCCCGTTCCTTTGCCACACATCACAGTTCCCCGTTGAAAGTTCGGCCAACTCACGTCCCTGCCAATGACGTTCGCAGTTCAATATATTTTATTGTATTTTATTTTAGGATAAAAACAGTTAAAAACTTTGTGTGACGTGCTACGGGAAGAAGTGTATTCTATGCACGTTTTTTTAAATTCAGGGATTCCTACCTTAAGCCAAATAAAATTTGAATTCCGAATACAAAAACTAATGAGCGTTTTTGGCAAGAATTGGTAAGAATTATATATATATATATATATATATATATATATATATATATATATATATATATATATATATATATATATATATTCGCTCCAATATAATAAATTAAATTTTCAATGGCAAATCAACTATAGATTTGGCTTCTTATCCCTCATGTCCTTCGTGAAGGATTATAGTTCCTGCCGCGACCACATGGAGAACGATAATGTGAGTAACGATATTACCCACTTTACTGTAGAAGACGTTCACAGACAGTGGAGTTACATTTATTTCATAAGCAAAACAATGGGACATCTCAGCATTTTCTCAAAAGATTAGAGAAACTGCACAAAAAAACTTATCGAAATGTGGGTCATTGACACAGACGCTGAGGTACAAATTGTAATTATCCTCATGCAATTCCGCCTATTTCATCCTACGTCGCAATGACAATTCCTCATCTTCCGCTTACGCAGTGTTTCATAGCAATGCAATTTTACGTTCTTTTAACGCAATTCTACTTATGTTTGCAATTCCACGTAGTTACACAGTTCCATCTTCTCACGTCTGTAGCAATCTTAAGCGAGTCTGGCCGTTCCCTTCTCTAACACGTCCTTTCATCTCCAGCTTTGAAAATTTTGGCTGCGCCTAAGTCCCCCTTGTCGTCTCATTCTCCTTCAATAAAATCCCTCAGCATCTCTCTCCGATATCCACTATCACCTACAGGCGCCATTACGGTCCCATCGTCACTCAAACGTCAGCGATTTACTCGCCTAGTGCCTCTCTCCAGCATTTATCGATTCCTAAGGACTCCTCTTCTTCATCCAACAGCCTCGTGAGCTATTTCGTCCCCTTCGTCTTCTTTCCCCTGTTGTCCCTGGTCACCAGTCGCCCATCGGAATCTCTCCATTCTCTCCACATTCGTCATTTCCTTGCGACTTACAACGTTCCCTTCGTACCCTGTGGTCTTTGATTGTTTCCTACCATCTCGTTCCATCTCTCGCTGACTCCGCTGTCCCATACCAGCCTCCGGCATCCCTTGGCGTCCCCAGCCAGCACCGCCAATGTCCTTAAGTCCTGCCCCGCCCAGTCTCCGACTCTTTCTCTTTCCCAGTTCCCCTCGTCCCCGCCTCGTCCCCGCCTCGTCCCCGCCTCGTCCCCGCCTCGTCCCCGCCTCGTCCCCGCCTCGTCCCCGCCTCGTCCCCGCCTCGTCCCCGCCTCGTCCCCGCCTCGTCCCCGCCTCGTCCCCGCCTCGTTCCCGCCTCGTCCCGCTTCGTCCCACTTCGTCCCCGCTGCCGTCGCCGGTCGTCTCCCACTCTCCCTGCGGAACGCCTCCGCCCCGACCACCGCCGTCCAGGTCGCTACCCTTGGCATCTCCCGTCCTCGCCTGCCTGACCTCGGCTGCGTCTCACTGGAGACTGCTGACCGAGGGGTCGTGAGATATCCTACATTTTATACTCTGAATTGAACGTAGTGGCACTTCAAGATCACGAATTGAAAGGAGAGGGGATACTGTCATCTAATCGGGAGCTTAATACTATAAATGTAAGTCATGACGATGCTGCCAATTGGTTGATACTATCCTCATCTCCGTCCAGCTCGTGACCTTGAAGTGCCACTGTATATAAATCGGAGTAAACCGTATTTTCCCGAATCTAATGCGCTAACGAATCTAATGCGCTAACGAATCTAATGTGCACCCCATATTTGAAACGTAAAATATAAAAAAATGTTTGTATCGAATGTAATGCTTATCAACCATAGAATAATAGCTTCGGTATTTTATTTAAACATATGTAATACAACAATAGAGCATAGGACAATCTTCTCTGCTTGCCCATCATATTATAACTACAAAGCCCTCAATAATAGGTCAATGATGGATTAGATTCTTGTAAATACTGTAGTTACAATACTGTGGCCGATTACGGGGAGGCTCAGGGTGGATGAACCACTCTTGGCCGATGGAGTAGGAGGTTGAAGTGTGCGTATTGTGACCTCAGTTTGGATTAGCACAGAAAAGGCAAAGCCAAGAGGAAATACATTTAAAGAAATCATTAAATAGGTAAGTAATCGGGCTGTTCTAAGAACTGTCTACAAATAATTGTCAAATATTTAGTCTGATCATGATTCATAATTCTTGAAGAAGTACTGACACTGTAACAAGAAATAAATATTGATTCATCTATGCAAAATCTGAAACCAAAATTCCCCATGTTTAGAAGTATGAATTTCTTCGATTTTTTTCAGTAAACCCTTGTCTTGCAATCGAATAGCTAACACTTCAGCTTCAAAATTTGAGAGATTCAAAGTTCAGCTCAAAGTGCCTACCCTGTTCAGACGTTGAAGATGATGGTATATCAGGAGAATACTCATTCGCTTCTGAAAATATTCCTTCTTTTTCAACTCTTGTCTCTGGCATATAGTCACTATCAACATCTTCAGAAGAAGCAAACCCTTCATAAACTAGAACTGGTAGAAATTGGTACTAGATCAAAGGCCATAGTAAGTCGAATTGCTAAATGGATTTTAGAATACAAAATTAATTTCAATGCAAACAACTCGACTGCAAAAGGTCGAATTGCATGAAACCTACAACACGGAGAAAAATGATTTTTCAGATTTCAAGTCCATATAACAAACACGTTAAAACTCAATAGTAAAATATACCGTGCAACTGAAATTTTGGAAAGAAAATTGTCGACAGGTATTATTTGAGGAAGAAGAAAAACTACATTTAGTGTACAGAAGCAAAGCAAAATACTATTTGCAAAACGGTTTACAGTATACTACAGTGGAAAAGATCGACTGTTGTATTATCCCTGTATGCACATACTACTAGTTACCAGTAATAGATGTACACTATTAGTTACTACCAGTAATAGATGTACACTATTAGTTACTACCAGTAATAGATGTACACTATTAGTTACTACTAGTAGATGTACACTATTAGTTACTACTAGTAGATGTACACTATTAGTTACTACTAGTAGATATATACTACTAGTTACTACTAGTAAGTGTAAACTACTAGTTTCTACTAGTAAATGGAATCACCAAACGAAGCAGGCGTGTTAATTTTTAGAAACCGGGACTCAGAAATTGAAACATTTACAGAAAATTGTGCTGCTATCAGATTTCCGTCACTGCATACATTATCAGTATGACGCTCGATGTTGCCGTCTGTCTCTCAGAAACGGAAATGCCCACGTTGGCACAGGAATTGGACAGCGTAGGCCCACTCTATCCGCGTCAGAGTCTTCTCCACCCGCACCCTCCGCGCCCGCTTCCCGGCTTCTCACCCCACCCGCGCCTTGGACAGCTGCAGACCGCCCTCGCCTATCCATCCCCGCTTCCGCAACGGAGGCCGTTCTCGCCGGCCAACACCTGATGCCCCATCCCCGCCCCGCCCCGCCCCGCCCTTCCCCTCCCCCGCGCGCGGTCTCTCCGCTCCGGCCGCAGCTCCCTATCGCCGCCAGCGACAGCAACATCCTCACCCACAGCCACTGCGCAGGTACCTTCCAGTGAACCTCATCTCTCGCGTTATGCATCCATTGTCCACGCTTCAGCCAATACTTGTATGATGCACAACTACCTCCAGGCGGTCGTTGATTTAAAATTCGCTTTTGCTGGAGACTTGTTTTGTAACCGAATTTGTGTTGATTACAACTATTTCACAGACACGTAAAAGTAAACCACACCCATCTTGAATCGAGCAATCTCCGTGTCGAAGATATTGCAATGAATTCAAATGAGATGAATGCATTATGTTTATTTTATGAGATCGTAAAACCCACGAACACCCTCGGCCAATGAAAATATGGAAATGGACAAAATTAGAAATATCGGATCGATTTTCTATCAATATTCTGTTCTATATTTGAAAACTAACGGTGCTACGGTGCATCTAGTAATTGTCGGTATTAACCATACTTTACGTCAAAACATCGTGAGGAAAGGGAGATGAGATGCCTTCCGTTATCTCGCCAGATTGATTTGAAATTCCGCATATTTCGCCGTGTACATCACCTTCAAGAACAGCGTTGTTGAATGTCATAAAATAATTTCTGAGGTTGGAATCGTTTACCACAAATACACTTTATACTAGGAAAGAGGTTCAGGTTGCATAATAAAGAGCAGGACTTTTACAGTGTAGGCCAATAACAGGATCCGGGAATATCTATCTGCGTTGAAGGAAAATGCCACGGAAATTATGTATCTGATGAATGTTATTGCGAATCCATGACACTTTCTGTAGAAACAGAACGGCAATGGTAGTTTCGTTTTAAATTTCACCACGATTGCGTCGGAAAACAATAGTGGTCTTTATATCGCGAAGGAAAAGAAGTATTTAGTTTCTTTGTCTCATTTTCATTTACCCTCAGTCATTTGAACGACAATCCGAGACTTGCTTAATACAAAACGAAGCAGAGGAAATAAATGCCGTTTGTATGTTTTGCCCGCCGTTTGCTAAAGCTAGTGTTCACAACTAAATAGACTGTACTAGCTTGTGATAAATTGTGTACGTAAACAGCGCCTGACCCTGGACCTCGCCGTTTCCACTCTTCCCAAGTCAAAACCCCTTTTCCATACTCCGTGTCCAGAATTACCCCATTTTCATCCCATTCTACCCCATTTTCTCATCGTTCACCAGCAACATAATTTGCCCATATCACATTCGCTCGCACACCGACGTCTCACAGATCGTCCACCCCACCTCCACAATCCCGCACCCCCCCCTCCCAGTCGTCTAGTCGCAACTCTCCGGTTACATCAGTTTCTTCCGCTTCTTTGCTTCGTTTCATTCCGCAACGACCTTCCTCTCCGCCTCCCCCGCCCACCGTCGCCACCTTCCCCCACCCCCACCCCGCCGCCTCCGCCTTAACATTCATCCGTCCGTGCGCCGCGACGCCGCCCGCGTCATTAGTCGCCAGACGTTGAAAAATGACGGGCGGGTGGCTGCGCCAGCGCGGGGCCGAGGGAGGGGGAGGGGTGGAGGGGGCAGAGCGGGGCGGTAAAGGGGGAGGCGGCGGCGGCGGCGGAGAGGGCGCACCTGCGGCGGCCGACGCAGGCCGCGTGCGGGGCGCGCGGGCCCGCAATATCGGCCGGCTCGCTGACAGCCGCTCGTACCCAGAACACTTGCTCGTGACGTAACAGATTGGATGTTGTCAGCGCCCGAGATCGATCAGAACCCTCCGCGGGGAAGGTGGGCTCGGCGCCGAGCGGGGCGGAGCGGGGCGGGGCGGGGCGGGGCGGGGCGTCGGCGCGCAGGGGGGGCGGGGGTGGAGGCGCGGGCGGAGAAGAGACGACGAGCCGTGGCAGGAGAAGCGACGTGCTGCCGCTTGAGAGAGACGAGGAGGACAGGGAAGCGGAGGAAGCTACTAGGAGGAGGAGGGTGGCAGCAGTCGAGGGAACAGGTGCAGGTGAGGAGAGTCAAGGAAGTGGGGGGATGAAGATGTGCGACATGCCGTCACCAAAGGAAGCGCAGGAAGGTAACCAGGATGAATAAGGAGATAGCGTGCGAGCGTTCAGTTGTAGGAAGGGTGAAGAGAGGCAAGGAAATTGCCATGTATTGGGGATATGCGACGTGATGCACCTTTGAGGTTAGTACTAGGAGGAGAAGAGAATCACGAGAGGCAGGGTAGCAACATTTAAGGGTACAGGTGCAGGTGGGGCGAGGAGAGTAAAGGAAGTGAGGAGGTGGAGAAAAAGATAACCATATGAAGAAGCAGATGAAGGAGAGGCGAGGAAGTTGGCAAGATATGCGACGTGCAGCCGCTAGGAGAAGAGGAGTAGGAAGTGGAGGAGAAAGATAATCAAAGGGATCAGAAAAGGAGAGGCAGAGGGGCAGCGCTAAGATGCACGGGCGGAATAGTGAGCAGGAGGTATTCAGGATGAGCAACATGCCACCACTTGCGGATTTAAAACAAAATTAAAGGAAGAAGAGAAAAAAGCAATGGAAGATGTAGATTTCCCGCGGAGGAAACGTGTGATCAAGGATGAAAATAAAACGTAGAAGACATTGTAAGTGAGAGAAAGAACGAAAGCTATTAGTGAACATAGAGAGTAATGGGAAAAAGTAATCATGGGGTGAACACCAACACAGGAATGGCGGCGATTTAATCACGAGCGCTCGGAACGTCGGAGGCGAGGCGTGAAAGGCCGCTTGGTGAAGAAACGAGTTTGTTGGGGGAGGTAAAATGAAGCAGAAGAGAACTCTGGAACAAGACGAACACCGTTTTGAAAAAAACGTCGAACAACATGCGGCACAAGGTGAGGCAGAAGAAATGTGAACATAAATACCGCAGATTAAACGGCAAGAGAGTACGAGAGAAGAGGAAGAGGACGAATTAAGAATGATCACGATCCTAAGAAGCTACAGACATACATAGGTGAATTAATAAATTAGTGATGGAGAAATACGTTTAGGGACGAATGTAAACACCGCGTGTTTGCAGAGAAGATGCTAACACGAGGAAGAAATAATACAAATATGAAGCAAGAGAAAGGAAGTGGTAGTGACGCAACAATAAATTAGGTAAGTCGAACGAGAGGGAGAACTCGAGACTACATAATATCAATGAGTCAAATAATACCAAGTATTATCGGGTCGATAAGATTGAAAGAGATGGATGATGCAAGGCGAGGATAATGGGGTACAAATAAGTGTAGCCGAGTATCCAAGGAAAGAAAGAACGGACATAGACAACATATGAGAAAGTGGCGAAAACGTGAAGAAGGCGATCGCTGAAACAAGCACGGGGTGAGACGGCCAGAGGAAGCGAAGTGAGGTAGGAACCACGCGGGGAGAGCGGTGGGGAAGATGAGCTGGAGTGCACAGGGGAAGACGACGGAGGGCTTGGAATGCGCGGAGAGGCAGTCGAGCCGCAGTTAGAGGAGCAGGGAATTTTTTTTCGACAGAGTCGAGAAAAAGGCGCATCAGCTAGAAAGTGGGACAATGCTTTCGAGCATCTCTGCCTGTAGCAACGTTTTGCGCTCCTCTTGTGCTTCTAATTACGTGATATTACTGGCCTCCTACAACCGGAAGGAGGCGCTTGACTTTTAGCTGTTTATACAGTGGATGTCATAACATTAAGAACTCTTGACATTCCACCATCTTGTAATTGTGTCTGGGTTGCAATTCTAAGGGTATATGTATGCATCTAAGAACTAGTGGGTCAAATATACAAGATTTATATTGTTGACAAAATATGACAACTTTTTAGCCTCATGCATCATACATGCATATTTAAATTCAAATGTATTATTTGGAATATCTTTCTGGAATGTTCCAGCACGTAACAATAAATATTATAAGTAACGTACAAATGTAAAAACTTTGCAAAGAAAACAAATGGACCGTGCATCATTCCAGAAGGACAATTTATCTTCTGCGCCAATCTAAAAAACAAGATTATCAGTGTAAATTACCGGGCATTTGCCACCATCGTGGCGACAGAACATCGCCATACATTTATTCCAGTCAGATAAGACGGCCGGGCCACCGCCTGCGAGTGCTGCTTGCATCTCACTCCCTTCAGAGCTGTGTACTCCGCTGCGAAGCAGCGCCCCGGGGGACGGTGGCACCGAGGGCGACATGAAGAAAGCCGCAAATCAGATAAGCGCCCCGCGGGACCCCACGCCGCGCGGATAACGTCTGCGAGTAAACGCGAGATTATAAAACGGTAACAGATCAGCCTTAGCGTAAACAAGGGCGACACGTAACTCAACGCCGATAACAACAGCAATAATGAAGGCGACGATTAAACAATATGACAACGGCGGCCACGATCCTTACTTTGACTGTGATAGCAACGACGATAGTGCTAAGGATATCATAGCAACGATGACCTGTCCCCTCAATGACTACGGGTGATGACGAGGTCGAAACAAAACTAAAGGTAACTAACAAACGCCTAACGAGAAGAAGAACGACTAAGGCAACGTCCAAGGTTAGGATTGATTGGTTTATTGGTTGAATGGTTTCCGGGCTCATCAAAGCTTCCGGGACGTTTTTAGTACAGTGAATATGTACGAAGGTGGTGGTTATTCGTTCTCTACACGATGATGCAATCCAGCGCTAACCTACACTTCGGCTTTCGGGAGATTACCCTTCCCCAGGTATCTCCCCCAGCGGGGCACTGCCTCAGTCGGGATAAGCTCTACGTTGCCGACTGGTCCCTCAACATATATGGTAGTATAGTAAATGAAAGAGTCTGTGTGTGTGTATGTGGAGCGAATGGGACAAGGGCAAGGAAGAGGAAGGAAAGATCGTACGAGATCCTTGGCCCGTTTGTTAGGCTCCGTCATTTGCTTGGTATTAATCGGAGAAACCACAAAAACGTACCGATCAGTGCAGCCAACCCCTAACATTCTCCCAACAACGTCTTAATTCGAGCGAGCTATATAGCAAGTTCCCCAAAACCCGCCATCGTTGTGACTCGCAGCCAACAACTCCCAAGATTCGAAACTAAACCACGACAACGCTGTTGACGACAAATCATCGTGTGCGACAACCTCAATGACGTGGACGATGAAAGCGGGGAGTGGCAACGGGCGCCCACGTCCCTGTAGCGACGCACGCGAGGACGAGCGACGACGCGAGAGGACGAGAGAAAGGCGCACCCTGAAGGAGCCCGGGAGGTGGGTGCGGGGCGGGGAGGGGGGCGGGGAACGCGGGGAGCGGGGCGCGGGGGCCGGAGGCGGGGCCGCCGGCGCTTGTCCGGAAAAGGATACAAAGTTACCAAGTAAAAGCAGCTCAAGAGCACATGAATAATAAATCGGGGACGCCGCTCCCGTCGCCCCGCCGTCCCCGCCGCACTCGCCGCGCTCGCCCTGGCTCTCTCCGCCCTGCCTCTATCCCTTCGCCGCCTCCCCCCCGCATAGAGCGCTCCCTTCGCGCCCGCGCGGCGGAAGAGGCTCCGCTCCCGCGTGCCGGATTCATTTTTAATCTACGCGCGGCTACCTGCAGCTCATCGCGCCGAAGAGCGGCAATGGAGACGGCGGCGGCGGCGACGGCGGCGGCGGTCGCGGCGGCCACGGTCACGGTGGTGAAGCGGGCCGGTGAAGGAAGCGGCGGTGACTAAGCAGGTGGAAGAAGCGGCACAGGAAGTGGCAGGAGAGGCGCTGAAGGCTGTGGAGGCGGCGGCGGCGGCGGCGGCGGCGGCGGCGGTGGTGGCAGCGGCGGCGTCCACGACCACGGTGCTGAAAGACGGCAAAGAAACGAAGAATGGCGACGGAGAGTGGTGGAGGCTAGGGAGATGGTCAAGGAAGCGGCAGAATTGACTGTGAAGGCGAAGCACGTGGTAAATGAAGCGAAGGTAACTGCGTAGTCGGCGACGGAGGCAGGTGGAGGAAGCGGCAGAGGAAGTGGTGGAGGTGGTGATGGAGGCGGCCAAGGCCATAGTGGTGAAGATGGTAGTAAACGAAAACGGAGATGACTGTGGAGTCGAAGACGTAGAGCAAGGGAGGACGCACAAGTGGCAAAGGTGGCGGTGGAGGAGGCGGTGGAGGAGGCGGCTGCTACAGTGGTCTCACAGTCATGATTATGTATCAGGTGGGAAAGGATACGGAGATGATTGCGGAGACAGTGATGGAGGCAGATGGAGGAGAGACAAGACGAAAGAATTGGCAAAGGTGACAAGGGACAGAGATGGCGATGGAGGCGTAAGCCACGACGCAGGCGGCGGTCATGGCCAGCGTGGTGAGTCAGACAGTAATAGAAGTAGAAGTGACTGGGGGCACGGCGACGAAGGCAGGTGGAGGCAAGAGAGAAGGTAGAAGAAGCGGCAGAGTTGACGATGCAGGCGGTGGCAGGGGCGGCACCGGCGGCCACGGCCATGGTGTTGAAGCAAGTAGGAAAGGATGCGGAGGTGATTGCGGAGTAGGCGGTGGTGGCAGGAGGAGGAAAGACAGAAGGTGGAAGGATGCCGTTGCCATAGCGCTAAGCAGGCGGTAAAGGACGCGGAGGTGACTGTGGAGACCTGACCGGAGGCAGGTGCAAGTGAGTAGAAGAGGCGGTGGGTGTGGAAAGAAGAGACGGGCGAGATGTCGAAGACCATAAAAGCGGGTGTTTCGGGGGCGGCGGCGTTGGCGGGGACGATGGTAATGCCAGAGACAGAGATGGAGTTGCAAAAGGACGGGCAGAAGACAACAAAGAGAAAGCGATGGAGGCAATGTCCGTGGCAAAGTCGAGGCGTCCGAAGCGGCAGTTGCCAGTCCAAGTGGAAAACATATGCAAAGAGGAATGCGGAAGGAATTAAGCCGCAAAAGAAGCGGCACGCGTAAAGAGATGCAAATTACAGAAAAGAAGAAGCAGTAGTGGCTGAGAAGAAAAGGATAAAATGATCTTAAGATGACAAGGGAATGAAATAGAAAGAAGGAATATAGAAAAAGTAGAGACGTAGATGTGAGAAAAAATTGGCGGTTATTAATAATAATAATAATAATAATAATAATAATAATAATAATAATAAGCCTAAAGAAGAAAAATATAGAATGAACTAATCAGAAGAGAGGGAAGAAATGAACGTGAATATGGAAATAGAAAAGATATTCAGATTTTAGGATATTAATACAACGTCAAAGATCTTCACGTGCAATAAAAACTAAGAAAACAATGTAAATAGACTATATGTTTGGACATAGTATGTAAATGAATGTAACATGACAAGTTCGATTGGTAAGAAGGGATAAGCTAATGTTACTGGTGCTGTATGCTGTATGTGCCGATGGAGTAGGCATCGACGAAGTAGGGAAGATGTAGCAATAAGAGGATGTTGCATGAATGAAGAAGGCAACAGCTTCGGAGGAAAAGGGGTGCAGCAGTCGTATTTGCGGAGGAGATGTGAGCGACAAAACATTCACTTTTAGCGAATCCGATACGAGATGGAAGATGTGGAAGACGTAAAGGATTCAACGCTGCGCAGAAACTGAAGAATGCTGATGCAAGCTTAGGAAGCTTCCATCGCAAATAGCGGAAGCAAAGCAGCACACACGAACAAAGTGGTGTGGAAGATACAAGTGTGAAGAAGGTGTCGTAGGAAGTAGAAGAATTAGGTGAGCGTTGTCTTGAAGGAGATGTGATCAATTGGACAACTTACCAATGTTCCAAAGTGTGGCATTCTTCCTCCCCGCATTACATACGGCTTTTTATTAAACGTAAAGTTAAATAAATAACAATCACAAAACGTGTGTTGTATATTTATTACAGAAAGGAATGCATTATGATATAACATATAAACACCAGGAAAAAGCAAATAAGAAAATAACAAAAAGATATAAAGGTTAGATTAAAATAATTATAAAGGAAGCCTTTGAGTCCTGTCGTAACGACTTTGCCTTGGCAGACACAAATAAAAGTAAATAATAATGTTAATAAACGATAATAATGCTAAGAATTAAAGATCGGTGACAAAACATTATAATAAATATGATAATGCGAATGAAGATACACATGGAATAGAAAGAAGGAATAGAATAAATGTGATAACAATAGTTTTGAACGCAGTCCTCCGGTAAAGGGATCACCAGGACGATTACCGAGCACGGACGGGTCATACGCAAATTCCCGGCAGTTGCTCATATCTCCAGAGGTCTCCTGGCGGCTAGCGTGACGTGATGGCACTTCCTTCGCTTCACCTTCCACCAGCCGGTCCAAGCCGCCTTGGCCCTCCCCTCATCCCGATCCGCTTCGCCCCCTCCGCCTTCGCCCCTCCGCCGCCCTCCGCAGCCAAGCCTACACGCACCGCTTGGCCCGCCGTCTCCACAACCTCCGCCTCCGCCTCTCGCTCCTTCCTCACTGGCGCCTCCGCCTCTCGCTCCTCCGTCACTAGCGCCTCCGCAACCCCGCCCCCGCCCCCGCTCGCTACCTCCGCCTCCGCCTCCATTTTCTTTGCGGCGTGCACCATCTCCGTCACCGCCCCCTCCCACAACCCCCCCAACCCACCCGCTGTTGCCGCGACGCCTCGCTGTTTCCTAATTCGGCTGCGGCGCTGACGAGGTGCTCCGTTCCTCTTCGGGCGGTAATTCATTCTTTATCCGCGCCCTGGCAGCCTCCCCTCCCTCGCCCTCCTCCCGCCTCCCCTACCGCCGCACCGCCTGCGTCGCGCCGTGCCACGCCGCACCTCGCCTCGCCTCGCCGCGCCTCGCCTCGCCGCGCCTTCGCCGCCGACGCCCAGCCCTGTCGTCGGATTTGTCTGCGTTCGCAGTAGTTCCCTCCTAATCCGCTGAAGCCCGCTTAAATTTGATGAGATACTTTCCTCCTCATTTACCCGGGGGTTAGAATAACTTAATGTACTAGCGACAGAAATTGAACCTTTACGCTCCCGACGCAGCAACGGGTTTTCCTTATTTACTGGGCGGACTCATTTGAGACAGCGACGTGCGCCAGCGCGAGCGCGAGCACGGGTGGGCGCGCGCCTCAACAGATTCCGGGCGCCCCCGCCCCCCGTCCTCGCCGTCGCCTCGGCGGCGGACAGCTTCTGCGCACCCGCCGGAGGGTGGTGCGCAGAAGGGCGGGGAGGGGCGGTGCGCAGCGCGCGCAGCAGCAGCGGCACGTCGCGCAGCGCCACTCGACAGAATTTCCGCCTTGGAATGCGCCTTTCTTGTATGTGAGACCGAGCACCACTTTGTACCCGGCAGGCGTCTCCGGCGCGACCTGCGGCGCTGAGGGCCCGAAAACGCTGTGATGAGAGGTGGCGGGGGAGGAGCAGGGGCAGGAGGAGGAGGAGAAAGGAGTGCTGGGTAAACGCAGAGCTAATAGGCACGTTGTAACATTTTCAAGCTATGCTTTTCAAACGTTTTCCAACCTCATCCGCTGTAGCAAAGGGTTTTCATTGTTTAACAATTCAAGGGTTGATTTTGCCTTAATAATACAAATATTTGTTAAGTGTTATTCTGTCTATACTCATACTGCACATACCGACTGAATTATCATACTTACAGCGTTACTGTTCACGACATAACTCAATAAAATGTGACAACGGTCGTGCAACAGCAAAACTTCAAGGAAGGGGTTGCACGTCATGAAATATTTGCTATTTACGTATTACAGAACGTGTTGTAGAAGAGTAACGGGTCGCACAGTAGCGTCTGTTCTATGTCTTTCCTGGCCATGGATTCAAAAAATAGCTCAATTTTTTTCGCGGTCAGAGTGTAAAGTCGCTTAAAATTGCGTAGGACATAGACGGTTTATAAAACAAACTAAATATCCGTAAACTGCAAAAGTTCAATTTTTTCGGTATCTCCCTGCTACTACAATATTGGTGAAATATTTTTTCTAAATGAAATCTTCAGAGAAAGCACTATAAATAATGCCAAGTAGTTTTTTTCAAAATTATGAGTGGTTTCGCATAGTTTTGAAAATCTTCGAAATTGCAAATTCGATTTTCCTGCGCATCTTTGGCTGAAGAAAGTATTTTACGAGAGGTAGCAATACGACAATGGCAAAGCCGTGTCACGACAGTTCGAAATTTTCAGAATAACTTCTCATTGTTAGTCGAAAATTCTGGCTGCATAGACCAGAGGTTTTAATTATCGAATTTGTGTTAAGGGAATTAGCTTTAACAGGATTGGCTTTCGCACCTAAATTGCAATGAATGGTGATGTGTTTTTCAATTGATGTCTGAAATGTGTTAATATTGGTAGAAATTATATTTTACGTAACCGTTACTAATGCGAGAAAGTACATGCTGTTGTAGCACCACTATGATTATACTATACTTATGATTTAGAAATGTACTGCCCAAAACGATTTTTCGAATACGACATCTCTATTAATAATAAAAACTTAAAAACCGACCGAGTCGCCATAAAATATGGACCTATTGGAACGACATCTGGAGGCACAATTCGGTTCCTTTTGGGGAGGTCAATGCATATTTGCAGTGTCAGTGAATATGGGGTTAGATAGTCATGGAAACTGAATTTGAAAAAGACAGAAACACCGAGTAGGCTTTCCTATGCGTGAGAACCTATTACTGGTAATAAAGGAAATTTTGAAATTAAAACAAACTGAAATTTAGTATTAAAGAAGTTAAATTGTGTTATATTATTCGCTATAATGAAATATTAATTTGGGAGTTCAATTTCGTCCCGTAATTTTTCACGAGTTACCTATATTTATTTACATTGAACGCAGGTATAGTTGTAAATCGCTTTCGTGATAATGAAAATGTTTTATTAGTTTATTTTTTATTCTGATTTTCGTAAACATCAAGTTGTTAACGCGTCTCCAAATTAATTATGACTTGAGACGGACTCTCTCGGCGGTTCTACGAATTCCAAAGGGATGAGCTACGCTAATTTGGAACTTGTGTACGATCACTTTTTTTGTTCACGGCTCAAAAGCCAATCCTCAAGTACAATTTGAAAACTTTTCACGTAAAGCTACGTATGTAATCCTGAGAAAGATATATATTCCATTGAAAATGAATAATGGAAATTCTGTAGCTCCAAGCAATCAATTAAAAATAAACATTACATATTCATAGTTTCATTCCCACATACCTTTTTGTAACTAAGTTCATAAACTTAAGAACATAAACACAATAAACATTTACCACAGGTATATTTTGGTTTTGGTGTCTAAACAATAACTTTATTTCTCAGTATTTCGACTTAATACTAATTCAGCAAACGTTTGCATTATAACTCTTGATTCTGAGCAATTATTACTATTAAAGAACGATTGTTATGCCGAAAAATCGAACTAGTCTTTAATAAACTGGGACAAACTTGCATTTGCATTGGTGTAACATTATTATAAGAAAAGACATCAATTGGTAGTTTTCTTAACTACCACACCGATTTTAAATAACATCGATTTTCTTTATTAAACACTGCAAAATCGATATTTACTTTCGTTCCCTCGGGTCAAAGCAGTCCCTCACCCTCTCGAGTGGTGATGTAGCTGGAAAGTCCTGAAGTAGAGGCCAACTTGCGCAAACTCCGCGTTCAACAGAAGAGGTTTTTCCCCTAACTGGTATTTATACCGGCTATAAATAAATGAACAAGACCTTCTTAATCTACGGGTACACAGGAGCACATGTATGTGTGTGTTAAGAAACACACATTTTAAGCTCACCTACTTTCACCTAGTTTCACATTGTTTAATACAGAATTTGGAAACTTTCCCCGGTTTCCTTGGGATAGCCATTTATTCGGATTCAGCCCAAAGAAACTTTGAGAGACTTAAAACAGAAAGGACGTAAGACGACAAACTGTGAATTACTCTATAATAATACTTTAATTTAATGAGTGTCAAATATTGAATGATAAAAACCTTACCATTTGCATCTTGATTGTGGAAAATACATAAAAGCCGTTTTATTAGTGTATTCGAAAATTTACTTTATTTTACTAAAACTCATTATAAATCATAAACTTTCTGTGTGAAGAGTTGTTTCCTACAATTGCCATCGTTTCTGGAGGTGGTAATTTTTTTTCATTCATTCTCGAATCAATTTTAAAAAAAGCGCAATTTACTACACAAATAACAATTGTAGTAATATCTAACACCATCACATATTATTTGGATGAAACAGCAATAAATTAATATATTTATGCCCTTTGTGATTTTTGTTGGCGTTTTTAGTTAATCCGGAGACTAAGTCATACAGGGACACAAATTTTGCAATCCCATGAAATGTTGTTAGACAACGTATTTTGAAACTATCTCAACTTATTTTATTTTTTCATCTTACTTAGCTGTCATGCAGTGATCGAGATGTGATAGATTACTACGTACACCATTATTATAAGAATACACGATACCTGTTAGTATTCCAGTATTGGTATATTAATTATAAGTACAAACTCTGAGTTTCCCGGTATCATCATAGTATACTATAACAAGAATAAAATTCTCTGAACTGTTCGTCACTGCTGCGTGATATTCATTGCGAGAGCACATATGAGCATATTTGTGTTGGGTTATCAATACGACCGCATATGGTACTATATTGGGATTGATAGTGAAGCTAGAAACTGGTTTCGTGAACGAAGTTTTCTGATGTGTGCAAAGTCGTCATTTTAATTTAATATATTTAAATACATTTACGCCATTTATATTAATTATCCAGTTCACGTTTATATAAAAACAACTCCATTGTTTCTTTGAAATATCTAAATTCTTGTTTACAACGTGATGTATTCAGTACATTCTACAACATATTGCCTAAAAATATACGATATTTCTTAAATATTAATTTTTATTCCTAATGCAAAAGCAGTGGACTCTACCACTAGTGCATAACGAATGCAACATGAGTGATTTCTCTTTAATTGAATGGTTTTTCAACAACACACTACAAATCATCTTTGTATGTACTTTATGGCACTTCACTCTGCGAAGGTGTTTCAATATTAAACTGATAATTCGCGTTCTTCAGTGGATCTCATTTCAGCTAAAATTTAGAATAATAAACCGAAGGTAATTCTCTGAAAGTAACAGAAACTAAATTTTCAATTAATCTTCAGGCGGCATGCTCTGTACTCCATTACTTCTAAAGTTTTCATTCGCTTAATTGATGTTATTATATAACGGAATGGTTATTTTGAGGAAGCATTAAATTTTAGCTTTGTATTTAACTTTAAAACATTAATTGAACATTAATCTCATCATATCGGAAACCAAAATAAAAAACACAGCAAGACAATCACTAAAAATATTTAATAAAACAGAAATATTGCACAAGATTTTATTGTAGCTGTGCACTACACTCCGTTGCTATTACAGTTACTGTATGAAACGTAGAAACGCGACGCGGGAACCGTAATTCGTCGAGTTTGTGCATGACGTTGCGTGACGTCATCTAGATTACCACAACCCAGCGCCGCTGAGTGTAAAGCGTAGTGCCCACGGCACCACTGTATTTATTTATTGAATTTTCTCATTACTTTGCAATAATATGTAGCGAACCATGTAGTTTCACATGCAGCGGCATTCTCTGCCCTATAATCATTCAACGAAGAAATAAAGATAAGTAAGGGTCTCTGATCTACGTTTAGTGTTCACGACCATAGCCGACATGTACAATTTGATGGTTGGAAGATAATTTTCACGTATCTACTAAATTTCGTAACCACACGTGATAGTAGGCCGGTGCCGGGGTGAAGTAAGGGGTAAGGCACGCAAACTTTTACCCCCATATTCGTAAAGATCTGTCATTCATCATGTGTGTCACAAGAACAAACTAGTGCTGTTACATCAGCACATTGTTTCTCGTATTACGTGTAATGGCTACGTAACATAATACTGCTTGAATCCGTTCAAAAGTTTCGCAAACTTTAACTCAGTTGCGTATGCTTTCACGGCCAGTGACGTGTTGCTTCAGATGGGGATCGCCTCTTTGACCCAACACATATCTCTGAGAGTAATTCTAACCCACAGACGTTTTCGCATTGGCTGGAATTTCAACTCCTAGCGCGTTGTTTAACTTGCTCAACCGATTGTGTTACCGATATAATATTACCACAAAACGCTGCTTCATTTGTTTTTTTTTTTAAATTCGAATGGAGCAAAGTGTGCTTATAAATATTGTTCAAGTCCGGTTTACATTACGAGCCCGGGAAAACTAGTATTTTGTCGAATCTGTTCTTCACCTTCATTATTGAAATGCGATATTTCTCACGTAAAGCAATCTATCCTTCCATATTATATCTTCAAATCATTTCAGAGCTACTTTTTAATCAGTAGATTTCGCGTAATGTAAGTCTATTCTGTAACATTTTTCAAAAATACCTTTTAATTACCCTACATTTTCCCCAAAACAGTTCCATTTCCCCCTTTGTTCACCATTATTTTTAGGATAGTGATCATTACAGTGGTTCCTCTGGCACTACTCACCTTATCTTTCCAAGACTTGGGAAACGTATTCCCTTAACTTCCCGCTCTTCATTTGGTGAGTTTTCAAGGGATACTTAAACTATAGTAGATTTTAAGTTTCAGTATTACACAACCGTTACATATAATATGAGAAAGTTAGTGATCTTGTATTTCCACGATACATAAAAAGATTAAAATATATAAAGTGTACTTTATTTCGAGAGATTTTCTTTCGAATTAACAAAGAAAACCAGTGTGAGCTTTGGAACTTGAACTTCTGTAGAGATGGAATGAAAGACTGAAACAACATATTTCATGTTCAATAATATCTTATAAAATAAAACAGATACAGTAAAAAAGAAAAAGAAATATTCACAAAAAAACTAAATTTTAGGAAAAAAGTTGAGTTAGATTTGGCCAGTTCATTAATTCACAATGTACGTTAGCTGTTAATGTTGATTTACACAGCAACTTAAAATTATGCACCATGTTTCTTAATCTGACGGAGACATGTTCTGCAAATTTACCTAATGCAAGGACCTCATCTCAAGACGTTTCCGTGTAACATCTACCGTGAAAACTTGAACTGCTGCCAGGAATTCTACAAATTTCGAGAAGAGGACGAGGCAATATGAAAATGATTTTCACAAGTGCAAAGTAAACTTGTCGAAAGACTAATTTGAGGAACGTTTCCGTATGTAACTCGAGGAACTGGTATTCCATGAACTCGGGCCTTCAAAGAAAATTACTTTGTATTTAAATAACTTAGAAAACAATCAAAGCCTTAAACTGTAATTTACTTAATATTGACAAGTTTTTTCTTAACATCTTATCTAATGTTTTCTTTATATAAAAGTTTCACATACAATGTTATGGCATTTTGAATGTTACGTAATATTCTATTAAAAATACAGCAAAATATAACATAGTTGAAGTGCTTTTTTAAACTCAGGTGAATTTTTTAATTGCATTCTTAAATAACAAATTGCATGATAAAAAAGGAGTAACAAATTTAAAAATAAATTCACATTTTATACAGGCGAGGTAGTTTCGGAAACAGAAACTTAAATTTAGTCTTGGAGTGCAAATAACGCACGTACTTTCTCATAGGATTGGAACAGGTATGTATAGTCATAACACTAGTAGAATTCTCAATTCGACAAGTCTTCAGATTTTGAAAAAACATGATATTGCTGTAAAATGTAATTTTGAAGAACAAATTTCATTTACAAAAATGTCTGTCTGCAATAACGTAATTGTAAGGGGAGGTTGAAAAAATGTTAACTTTTGAAATTTCAAAATTTAGAGTCATTGCAGTATTCACAATAATTGATAGGTCTATTTAAATTTCGCAATGTCTAGTGAGTGGACAAATTGATTGAGGAATTTTAATTTTCAAGAAAACCATGTAAACAGTGTCCACACTTTTTCAGCATCAAGGACTTCCAAATTTGGATTTGGATTTTGTTTACACTATGTAGCATACGAGAATTCAATATATTGCTTGGAGAAGAAAGGACAAAACCCTTTCGGAGTTTCAGGGCCCTACAAAACGTTTTTCGGACAAAATATTGGCACCTTTCTGTGCAGAAAAAAATGTAACTTTCTGTACGGTGTATACAAGAAGAACGGAATTGCCTCTGTATTTGTGTTAACATTTCGTATCTTCAACGCAGCAGTAGAACACAGCGTGAAACAAGTTGGAAAAGATGCGTATCCCGAAGGATTATGCGTGCACTGTAGCGCCGCGTGGCCTTCCCTTCTTCAGAAGAAAACAAAGAGATTACGGGAGCTTTCGCCGAATAACAAAACAATGCATGGTCTGAAGCCTCACAAATTCCAGACCCATATGCATCGCATTTCGATACGGAGAGTACTGTAGGAAAATAAAAATTTATGCATGTAACGCTTTGTTTAATGCTTTATACTCTTAATTGTACAAGGCATTCGCCTTCTTTTAAAAGGTACATATAATTTTCGTCTCTATTCACAAGCACAATTACGAATAGATGATTACACAGCATCATGATCAGAATACAAATGTACATCGTCTCAAGTCATCGTTCTATTTTAAACTTCAAAGTTGAAATTTCAAACTGTGAATTTCAAATTCAATGAGTTATACACAGCTGCCGACTCCAGTGACGCAGGGGTTTGAAAATGCATTCAAATAAGCCGATCCGCAGATGGCAAGTTCGTGAGGCGTGGGTGATTCAGCATCTGGCTGTCATTGGCTTTCTCCTACCACTACATATTTCATCTGAACATCTTGTTCATTATC
Organism: Gryllus longicercus; assembly: GCA_038098605.1. Classification (NCBI taxonomy): domain Eukaryota; kingdom Metazoa; phylum Arthropoda; class Insecta; order Orthoptera; family Gryllidae; genus Gryllus; species Gryllus longicercus. Next base: position 1,175,827 of record JAZDUA010000212.1, read on the forward strand.
ATCAACATCCACCATATTTATCTTCGTTTTTCTTACCTCACAATCACTCAACCCTCAAGTGGAAGGTAAAGGTGCGCTCACCCACCCAGTAAAAGGTGATCATAAGCTGCACGCCTTTTTCCTCGCCTTCACTGATTGATTACTAGTGATACCGGGCGCTTCAACTGCTAAGGTCATTAGTCCCGTAAGAGAAGTGCATGTTTTTTGCTCCAGAGGTGGTGGTAATCTTGCCTCCCTGGATGGCGAGATCCGGTGCCGATCTACTGACGGATGGCGAAGTTTTTCTTTACCAGGTATCTCCCATCAGCAGGACACCGTTCCAGCCGGGACAAGCTCTATGCTTTCGACCGGTCTCCTGGCATGTGTGGTTGTGTATTGCATGTTAGTGTTTTTGTGTCTGTAACGGGTGAGGATAGGAAGAGGAAGGTAAGATCACGCGCTGTCCATAGCCTGTTTGTTAGGGTATTGCTCCGGCTTTCGTCTGGTGTTGATAGGAGAAACCACGGAAAGCAGCCGGTCACTAGAATTTTCCTCCTGACAACGACTGAAATCCACCTAGCTAACAAGCTAGTGTCGGAAATCTTGCCACGGTCGGGACTCGGACCCCTGGACATCCAGGTCAGAGGAACTGCAGTGACATCAGTTGATGCCCTGAGTCACCTCTCCCGGTCTTGCCTTCTCTCGGAAAGTAGTATGGCTCTGATCATCTCTACGGATATCTTGCTCACACGACACGTGCGTTTCTTCAAAAATTAAACAATAATGGATTATATTTTTTTCTTTAAGTAAGGTGAAGGCCGTTGAAGATTTGGAACGAGTAACGGTCTATATCAGAATATGTGCAAATCATTTTTAAGGAATAATGGTACTTATAGTCTTATGTAGCATGTGAGTGTAAGTAGTGTTCATGATGAAAAACAAAAACACAACATTCATGAAATAACGGTCTATGTTACCAGTCTACTATTTAAATTCATGAGAGGAAGTAACATGCAACGTTTCTGCTTGTCTTGTAATATTCATTAATCGAAACTGATCGTTATTCGCCCCAACGTTTCAGTTGTTGCCACAATTAAACTTTACCATAAAGGATTTTTACTCCGTCTTCACAATAATTCTAGTGCGATACAAAATGTTATTTGGCCACCAAGTATAGTAGTGACGCTGTCATTCATAGGACAAAAGTTCGTAATTTTGTGAAATATCTAGCTCTCAAGGTCCCTCTGTACCTGAACTTCCTAAGCGAGAAATAATAAAGTGCAATTCGTTAAGTGAATACCGAATATACAGTATTTGACGAACTCAAACGCCTTTTCTATGTTCATCTTTTTCATTTCTTCATTTTTTCATCTTCATCTACTTCTTTTTCTTTTTCATCTTCATCTACTTCTTTTTCATCTTCATCTACTGCCTCTCTTTCATCATCATCATCTTCTTCTTCTTCTCTTTCATCATCATCTTCTTCTTCTCTTTCATCATCATCTTCTTCTTCTCTTTCATCATCATCTTCTTCTTCTCTTTCATCATCATCTTCTTCTTCTTCTTCTCTTTCATCATCATCATCTTCTTCTCTTTCATCTTCTTCTCTTTCATCTTCTTCTTCTCTTTCATCTTCTTCTTCTCTTTCATCTTCTTCTTCTCTTTCATCTTCTTCTTCTCTTTCATCTTCTTCTTCTCTTTCATCTTCTTCTTCTCTTTCATCTTCTTCTTCTCTTTCATCTTCTTCTTCTCTTTCATCTTCTTCTTCTCTTTCATCTTCTTCTTCTCTTTCATCTTCTTCTTCTCTTTCTTCTTCTTCTTCTTCTCTTTCATCTTCTTCTTCTCTTTCTTCTTCTTCTTCTCTTTCTTCTTCTTCTTCTCTTTCTTCTTCTTCTTCTTCTTCTTCTCTTTCATCCTCTTCTTTTTCTTCTTCTTATTATTATTATTCTGCTTCTTCTTATCCTTCTCTTACTTTTCGTCCACCTCTTCATTCTTAGCTTTCTGATTTTTATTTTCTCGTCCTCTTTTCTAGCTAATGTGAAAGTGGGTTGAGAAATTACAGAGGTCAAGCAACACGAACGCTTGAAACGCATAAACCTCAAGTGAATTGCTTAATAAACAATTGACAGACGACAGCAATCGCGCTGCTCCGCTAATATTGTTAACTGATTGAGGATTGCTTAGATGACATTATGGAATATATAATGGTTTGCTTTAGATTAGACACAACAATCAAACTAAAAATATCTGTGGTTATGAGGACATCGAACATTAGGGCAGAGCAGTTCTCGCTGTAAATGTCTGCGTCATTTGAATCGAGAATCATTATACAGCAAACTCAAATTATGTATCCCTGTGCAGATCTGCATTGGTAAAATACACGTAAATCCGAGTTGGGCATATACCGCTCAAAACTGAGCCTTTCATTCGTAATACTGTTCCGACTAAATTAGTTTTTAATATAAGTTACAATAGTAATTGAAGAGTTGGCATAGTAAAGAATGTAAGTGTCAAAATATCCCAAAACGCAATTTTACATAGAAAGGGTTTTGCGTTCCATTGCCAATAGCTTCAGAAAGGACGTATGTGCCAGAGCCCCCGGTTTTAGTTCGCAATTACATGACAAGATAGAGCCGGAAGTAACTCCATAGCAGTTGGCAATGAAAAGGGTGCAAGAGCCTCTGCACTATATGTGCATGTGGTGAAAAGCAATATATGTGAATCTGGCCTGATGGTATTGCAGGAAGCAATAAAGTTACTTCATGTCTTCTTCTCATATCACACCTAAATGAGAGCCAGAAATGACACTGTGCAGGACAAAACAATAACATAATGTTCTTTTAATATCGTATCTTGTCCTTAAGGGTTGCTATGATTCCATAGAACTAAAATTTCTTGTCTCCGGACATTCTTATCCGCCAACAGAGTTTATTACTTTCAGGTTTCAATTTTTCCATAGAAGACAGATATTTGCAAAACTATTTCAAATTGTACAGTACAAATAGTTATAAGATAATGTTTGCCGTACGATGGTTACGGTGCTAAATTTCCGACACCATGATAATGATTTGTGAGGGCCATGAGCAAAGATGGCACGGCGGTCATTAAAAGGCGACAGGTACGCTACATCTTTCCTGTGTTCGGATTAGTCTTTTGCAAGATGCTCTTATCGTTTCAAATACTGGGATACGTTTTTCCTTGTGAAATCTCCATTCATCATTCAGCAATGCAGAATATTCTGACGTCCCACTACATCAAAATACAATTATTTAGGTTATTGTGCGAGAGTTATAAATTTTATTGTATTTGCACGAGTGGTATATTTCCTGGAACTGAGATGGAGAGTATACTATATGTGGAGTATACTATACTGAGATGGAGAGTGAATCGCTCGGTTTGGCACAAAAATTCTGAAGCGTGTGAAATTTGTTTAGGTCGCTTTTTAACCACTTGGTCATGTAGAGACCACTGTGATTGTTTTAAGTGTAGGGGAACTGTACGAAGAGCACATAAGGATAACACGAACACACACAAACCTCCATGCGCGAGGTGGGATCAGTCCACGACGGCCATTCAGCCTTAGCGACCTCTGCTACCCGGACTGGCAGCGAAATTGTTCTTAACGAAATTTTTTCCTACCACGGCCTGACATTCACGACTAATTATTTGAAGGCGCTGTTGACGTCGCCAGCTTACCATTTTATTTTTTCCTTAACTTTTTTTTATTTTATAGTCGTTTATTTATTACTTCCCTTGCAGTCAGAATAATTGCTTTGAAGAGAATCAACATTTGTGTCATTGATCAATGAAGCAATCGTTGAAACAACGTTATGCGTAAGGCAAAAGCGTTGTTCGTAATTTCTGAATGTTTTCTGCTGTTCTCGAAAATGTAAAAAAAACATTATTCTATTTTTCCTGCCTGTAAGTCTTCTCAATCTACAGTGTCAAAACTAAAGTACTTGTTTCCTTTTCTTACTAATGTAATTTCGCTGTACGAGATAACCTTGCAGGTTGGTGTCGCTTGTACCCTGACTCCACTCACAGTAAAATGCTAACACTCAAATGTTACTCTTTCTTATGACTTTCTAAGTGCAATTGTTACGTGACCTCGAAAGCATTGGTATAGAGACATAGGAAAAAGCAACATAGTTTACAACGCAGTAAATACTGGTAATTTGTACGGGATAGTTTTGCTGTTTTTGACTAAGTTTGTATAAATTATCTAGGGGAATTTGATTTTAAAAGTATTACATTTGTCATATCACATCAAAACGAGATGAGGTAAGCAAAAGGCACAATTTTAATCTTTTCGAAAGCTCATTGGAAATCAGGCGTAATGAACCGGACAAACACATCTGATGTAAATGGGCCTTGTTACTGTCATGCAGTAATATAATGGACTAGTTTTGCCGATCTATACCCTTGATGCAATCTTGTTTAGCTGAAAGTATTAGTGTACGCACGGGGGTTGGGGGATCACGCACTTCGGAAGAAACATGAAAAGCATGCATTGCAAATTTTACGGTGTTCAACGTCCCTTCAATAATGCTTACGTGTTGTAAATGTTACGACTATTTAGAAACTGTCTTTGTCGCCATAAAAAGCTACTCTGAGTATGAACATTTGTTGAAACACTGCGTGAATATAATTATCAGAGAGCAAAATATGTTTTATAATGTCATGTTTATCTCCGAAACATGTCAACGTGGCCATCCACTCCGAGAGATACGAATTACACTAGTTGTCACAACTTCCTAATTGTATCGCTTCTAGCATCTCCAACTACCAAACAGTCGGAGAAATTATCTTTGGAAACATCGCTTAACTCCTCTGATTCAACTTCAAATGACCTCAGAAAGCTGGGGTCATCCTAGAACTCTGAATGCTATAGTATCCCCCCCTCAAGCCACAGAACTAGTGAAATCTCCTGAGCATAACTGCGTAATACGTAGACCGGAAGATACTAACGTGTTTTGCCTGCGATCCAGGTAAGGATATAGTTTCATAATTCCGGGGGCTTTCTCAAAGCCTCGTAAACATTAAACCAGGTCCATTCCGTTGCGATTATCACGGTTGCTTGAGGTTATTATTTGATTGCTTATCATTTCCATTGCAAGTTCCTTGCCCCATTATAACTCTTCCTTCTCTCTGAAAGCATTCATTCCTTCTTTTTCGCCTTTCGTGACGTGACTTAATTTTTCATCCGAGTTCTGCTCGACTCTCATTCCAACAACATTTTCCACACTTTCTTACTTTTCTTCATTCTAAATTTCTTCATACACATCATTCAAACTTTTCTTTCAACATAACATAGCCGTCACACATTACTGCTAAACTAACAAGAGTGCATTATTCGACCACTTATGTAAATAGTTGTTACATGACAATAAGGTTAACACAATTATATAGGGATTAATGAATCAATCACAGCATGATCTAATAGATGCCAGCCGATGCATATTGTATGGGAACGAAAAGTTTTGTCAACGGAATAAATGTGAAAAATAAACAGTTAAAATTGCAAGGAAAACATAATGCGTAAAAATGCTCACATTACAGGATTTAGATTTTCTGACGAGTTAAATACTTTACACATTGTTTAAGTAAACAAAATATATTCTTTTAATGGAAATATATTTTAGCGAATTAGATTTAGAATTAGATTCTATCAAAATTAAATAATTTTTTGAGATATTTCTTCACAAATGGTTGCTTGTTTTACAATAGAAATCTACAATTGTCTTCTCTCTCTTTCTTTCTCTCTTTCTCTCTCTCTTTCTTTCTCTCTCTCTCTTTCTCTTTCTTTCTTTCTCTTTCTCTCTCTCTCTCTCTCTCTCTCTCTCTCTCTCTCTCTCTCTCTCTCTCTCTCACACACACACATTCTATCAATAGTCTGCACAATTTTTATAATGTAGAAACAAGGTAGTCCATATCTTTTGATTTCCATACCACACGTCCATGGCATAAAGCAAAAAGATGGCGAGCCAATCTGAAGGACCAACATTCTACCACTGAGTTGATAGTGTATTAATACCACTGAAAGATGCACCGGAAAACACAAATTTACTAAGTGATATTTCCGTGCATCAGTTCTGGTCATCTCGCAGTTTCAGTAATAGTAATAATAATAATAATAATAATAATAATAATAATAATAATAATAATAATAATAATAATACTTAACAAATATGGATATAATGAGATTGCTTCAGTCAATGTCTAAAAAGAATGGATATTTGATATGCCATCGCGTATGAAAAATTGTCAGAAACGAAAACTCAGCGTATCCATAAATCTACGAATCTTTTCCAAACCGTATTTACTACAAACTGTTGCCGAAAGGCGGTTAACAATTTTTTAAGGCAATGCAGAACGCAGTTTTTATATATTTTGTTTCCTAATATTATCACTATTTTATTTCATTCCTCTCATCGAGAATTTTATAATGCTGATTGAAGAAATATTTACTTTACTTACATTAAAAAATCAAACTTGTGTCAATTTATCGAAAATGAAAATTGTTACACCCAAGAAACATTATTATTTGGCAGTACTGAAAGGCTTCATACTAGTTTTTATAAAATGTAATAAAGTATCGGTAATAACTCACAAATTGTATTGTATGGCACAACATTCCAAGTAATACATAAATACGACGTACCTTGTGGCGACTATGAGACATCAAAACAACAGAGCAGGTACCACTTGCATGTCGCGTTCGAAAACAGAAAATACTGAAGTTTGGCTCCCTGTGAACTAGCGGTAGGAGACTCGCTCTGAAGGTCTGGGGAAGAAAGGTTCGCCTGACAACATTGAAGTGTATGGCGGCGCGTCCTCGTTGACCTTGAACGATTTTCAGTTCTTACTGAAAGGAAAGTGCGGCTATAGATGGGATTTTAACTTAATTTTTTCTGCTTATTGTGTGAATCCTGTCCATGGTTTAATTTAAATCACTTCGGGTTAGTAACTATCATTAAAAGGGGTGTTGACAACGAAGTAATGAGAAGTGATAGTTAACTTTCCTGAAAAATTATGAAAATTAGTGAAGCTATAATAGCATATATTTTCTCTCTTATTTGTAACAGTTAAGTGATATTATAATGCTAATTAAACCCGAAATATGTCTCCAATCCACAAAAATATTTGACGTCTGGGAATCAAACTTCGGTTCATAGGTTCCGAAACGACGGTTAAGTGCTGCCTCCGTATATGAATGTCCCTGAAGCATCAAAAATAAAATATCCTTATTGTTAATGACAGTCAAGTCCTCATTTTGAATTTGGAAACATATTTATTTATTTATTTATCCATTTACATGTGTCAATAGAGCACTACATTTCGCAATCTGGTTGATTACCTCAGAAGCTATTCACAACTTTCGAGGCAGTTTTACTTCATGTGAAAAGTCCGCCATAAGCAGTCACTGTGCAAAATAAGTCTGAAGACCCTGCCAAATCTCGACACATCCTTAAATTAATTATTCAACTGGCTATGAATGAATGAGATCTTAAAAAATATTTTAGACACAATTTACAGTGCAAATTTATCATCAATTAAATGAACTTTGCAAGTTATAAATAGCACCTAGCAATTGTTCCTTCAACACAATCAACCAGATTGCGAAACTCAATTGACACGTCCAAAAAAATATATATTGAAAAAGAAACTGAAGTCTCACAATTTTCAAAATTTCAGATGTTCTAAAGAAAATAAGCAATTTTCATGTTATTCAGCAAACATTGTTTTGTTCGAGCAAAACATATAAATACGAAAGTCGATGTAGAACAAATAGTCTTATGTCTCAAATCATCCTGTCTTATCTCTCAGAAACGTTGCAGTTATAATTTATTGTACAAAAATCGGTGATTTGGAGACAGAATAACTTCAAAAAAGTGGATAAATCTTATTCCTATATGTAGTAAATTACATCCTCTGACAGGTTGGTTAGTCAGAACCCTGTTTTGTGACTCCTTAGTTCCGAAAATTCTATTGAGATCTAAATGTCTGTCTGTCTCTCCGATCGCCCGTCCAATCGTCCGACCAATCATCCGTCTGTTTGCAGTCCACGCTAACGTTTTACAAGAAGTCTCAACATTTTCAAAATTTTCCCAAGAAGGTCTCCAATTTTTTAGATTAAATTGTTTCCTCGGATAGTATAAAACGCTTAAAATTTATGCAGGTTCCATTTTCAAGTTTCATTTCCCGTATTTTTCGAATATTGCAAAAGTTTGATTTGTTTTTCTGTGTCTTTCTACAGCTACAATATAGAAGACGCACGAGCAGTTTTTGAGTGTAATATAGGCAATTTTTAAATAACAATTTTCTCATAAACGTTTCCAATTTTTAAAGTTTGTTCTCGTGTGTATCAAAATACGGTAAAATCCTGGTGCTGGTTCTATTTTCGGGAAACTCTAAATTTCAAAAATTTAAAAATATTATCATTACAAAAGTACAATTTTGAAGATTGAGATTTTTGTTATAAATGGAATCTGTTTTAAATAATTACAATTTTAAAAAGGTCGTGTCTTTTTGAAAAAAATGGTGACTTCGCGTAGTTTCAGCTTGAAGTTAATGCAATTTATAAAAGAGCAGTCTTCTCAAAAATGTCTCCAATTTTTTTCTTTAATTTATTTTCCTCGAGTATGTTAAAGGATGCAGAATCAAAATGGCGCAGAATCATTTTCGTTGATCGCTATAAATTTTCAAAAATGGCATAAGTTAGAAATAATGCGAAAAAATCGACTGTTGACGCACTACTTGCTTCATCTGTAACAGAAAAAGACCGGAAATAATAAGCGAAAAATGTTCAAGTTAATTTTCTAGACTGTCTATTTATAATTTCATTTAGCGGAATGGTCCTGGAATTATTAGTATTTTTTCTTTACATATATATTAATATGATTCATAGCCATCGTCTCGAGATCTTATACAGTCTCATTATCAAGGCTAAAAAATTGAAATGAAAATATATCAATTTAAAAGGTATAAAATCAGGCATACGACATCACAAAAATATATACAAAAAAGATAAAATCAAGAGTGATATCTTTTTCCTGTTTTCTTTCTTTTAACTTGATATATTTACATTTTAAATTATTTTAGCCTTGACAATGAGACCGAATAAGGTCTCGAAACTTTGGCTGTAAAAGAGTCATATTAATAAATCTGAAAAGAAAAAGCCCTCTAATACTTCTTGGACCATTCCCCCAAGTGAAACGAACGATGTACCGTTGCGAGTCTTAAACCAGCTTTACACACTTCAACCCTTCACTCCATTCCCGAATGCCATCTGTGTCTGCGAGTTCGTTGGCAACCCCGTCGCCATGGCGTGCCTCCTCGGCCGACGGCGCGCAAGGGTGGGAGCCGGGGCCGCAGGGCGGGCGGGCGACGGACATTCCGTGTGCAACAGCGCCGGCGGACGCGGCCGTGCCACCACCGGAGAACAGCATACAGATTGGTTTATTGACGCGGGCCGAGGGCCCAGGGCGAGGGCCCAGGGTGAGGGCGCGGGGCGGCGACGGCGGCGGTGGTGGCGGCTGGAATCGCACGAGGTGATGCGCGGGAGAGGAGGGGTGGTGGAAGCAAGGGGGCCTGGGTCACGTCGCTTCGCGTCGTCCGCGATGCCAGCCAACGCGCTAAGGGCTGCCGCAGGTTTCTCGCGACGCCAGCGGCTGCGAGGATATTGGAGGCGACGAAGGCGGTGGTGGAGGAGCTGTTGATGAAGGAGGCCGTGGAGATCGAAAAGGAACGGCGGAGCCAGTGGAGACGCGCTGGTTGAGGGATGACGAGGCCGGGCTGGTAGAGCAATCGGTGACGGATGCAATGAGGATGTAAATGGGATGCTGGAGGGAGAGATTTGCTATTACAGAGGAGGAGGTGATGGCTGACTGACACTGGGGGAGGAGTTTGCAGAGATATTGGAAGATGGTCAAGGTAAGCCAGAGGAGAGTAGAGTCGGTGTGACAGGAAATGGTGTCGGCAGCTGTGCGGTGTTATTTGAAGAGTGGATTTCAGGGAGGAAGATGGTGCTGACTTAGTTTTGCATGAGAAGCAGAGCGGATAGTAATATCAGTAAAAGAGATGGATGGAAGAACAAAGGGCTTGCTATAGCGGAAGACGTTTTCGGAGCACCGGCGTCTACAGCAGATAATGATGCAGTGACAATACAAGTTACATAAGTATGTGGCGGTGGCACGGGCACTCAACGACGGGGAAGGTGATGGCGACGATAGTGGTGATAGCGGTAGGTTGGAATTGGAGGCGGAGAATGGGGGCGACAATGGGTTTGGTGTGGGTTCTGAGATTCTTGAAGAGAACGCGGTGGCGGTGTCAGCTTGCACGTCAATGGAGACTCGACGGGGAGAACGAAAGGAGATGACGGCACAGGGCTACAGTGGTGTTATCTCAAGCGACACCCAGAATATCTTGAAATCTCGTCTTTCGCATCGAGGTAGGGTAATGTCCATTAATTCGTCGGTATATTTACGGGAAACATCCGTGTTGCACATTTGTACCCTCAGGAGACACTAAGGTATGACCACTGTTACTTGACAACAATTTTCGAGGTTATAGTATGGAATGTTACATGCTGCACGTAAGAAATATTATACATGAGACTATGAGTCGCAGAGTTGACTAACCCATTTTGAGGCAAATTGGGGGAGTGAGTTTGAATATTTTATGAAACTTGTGTTACATAGAACAATTTTATTTGGGGATATTGCTGTCACAAGACACTGTGGCATGTCAGGTGACTGAAGGTAATACACAAATGTAACAACACATAAAATATAATAACTAAAATATACTTGTTAATGTGGGCTAGTCCACTTTGTTCTTTTGGAAAATTGTTTCTATTTTGGTGACACAAGTAAGAACGCTATATATTTATGTATTTATTTTGAACAAAAGTTTTCAATATAATAATAGTATGTACAGTTGAATCACATTGAACTCTAAAACTAATTTTCAAAGAACTTCCTCGTTCAGTAAGTCATCGGGTTGTAGCTCACTACTAGGTGTCTGCATTCATGATCTAATAGTGTTGTAAAAATCATGACATACGGGTGGAATAAAGGCCAGTAGTTGAATAAGATATTTTTTTTGGCTTCATTGATGATATTGCTAGTAGGATATAGGACTGGTGGTGCATTATCTGTTGTAAATGATTTTCGTTTACTTATATCAAGTGTCTCAAAATTAACCATTTCATTATTTGAATAATTATATTGAATTTTATTAGGAGGTTATTTTCTAAATCGCAACCTTTGAATCACTTACCTCAATCACTCCACTTTACTTTTCGATTCAGACTGTTTCCTTTTTTTAAGTGTTTCGTTGCAGTTTCTTGGTAGAAATAAAGTCGGATTGGGTCATTTGAATCACTGTGAATGGATTTTTCTTTATAGAAATTTGTATTAGTGAACGCCATCCTGTTGGTATAAAAATGATGAAAGGATGAAATGATTTTCTTTTTGCCTATTAGAAAAAAAATTAAGAATAAATATAATTAAGAAAGATTTAAGTGAGTAATTACTAAAAAATGTATTATGTATTTCATCCACACTCAGATCTGTAAATGCACAAAATTCATAGCCCCTGCAGTTTAATACTGTGATTCTAGCTCCCCTACGTCTTGGTCAGAATGCATAATTAGAGGTTTAGAAGTTCTTAACATAATATAATAAGCACGAACCTATCTCTTGATGCGATTGATTCAACCGATATAAAGATATATGGATTATTAGTACCCACATAGTGAATGATTTAGGCGGCACGTATTACCTCGCATACACTTTCAACAGAGTGCGCCAAATGCGAGATGGTAAGAACCGGTATTTTGGTGTCACATAGCGATCGGTTCCAAAATGTTACTTAGTCCACTGTCCAGTCTACCTTTAAAGATTGCACTTCCGCAAAAAAAAGAACGTTAATAACAATTTTGTGGGTTGGTACGCTCTGCCGCTCATAGCCTCATATATTGCAGAGCGGCTCAATAGTCTTGATGTTAGTAGTGTCAATGACGTCAAAACTGGAAAAATCAGTTGATTTATTAGAGCTGGACAGGAGTCTGATTCTGATGGTATGGTGCTTTGATATCAGCATACATGAAAGGGCTCGTCTTGTTAGGTGCTCTCTTGCCGGTGTTGTAAACACGGTACAACAAAGGAAAACTCCCCCGACGTCCACCATTCACGTATCGCCCACGGACTAAAGATGCCAGTGTGCAACGAAGATGTGGCGTAAGGTTCGGAGCGACTGCAGAACCACAGTTTAAAACATCTATCAGAAATGTAGTGATGATATTATGATAATGTTTCACAGCACACTGTTCTTCCATAGGCTGCGAATTTTGCATATTTGCGTGATTTTTTTTTCCTTAGACATAATGATATGCATAAAGAACACAAATTCATTTCTTGATGTTTGGGATCGCTATACCGATTTTTATATTTCTCAATTCTCATATTTCTGCAAATTGATTATGTTTGAGCATATTTTAATTTTAAGAGCATTTATTTGCATATTTTACATTTTTTTAAATTTATTACTTTTTTGTTCTTTTGTAAAATGCAGACGTTGAGATGGCTTTCGAGTTTGCATCATTTGTGTACTAATAGAACGGTACAGTTCATCAGAATGTCGATATTCATACGTGTCTGCACGTCCGTGGGAAATAGGCAGCACTGCGCCGTGACCTGCCCAATCCCCTGACCCTCTCTGCTTGTATTGAGTAAACTGTTTTGAGTGTGTGGCACCACGTCATGGAAAGGACAAGGCCATGAGGGGCACCGGAAAGAAAGCCATGGATCCACCGCGTCGAGATCTGTTCGCTTTTCCCTGCCGACTTCACGTTACCAACAGCAGCATCTAAAGCGAAGACAAACTCGCTGACAATGGACATTTGATGATTGGAAGGTCTTCTCTCTCGATGAACCCAGTTTCCTAGATCATCACATTGACGGCCCAGAGCGTGTCAGGTTGTCATCGGTGTTTATGGGCGTTGGGTAGAATGTTGGGAAATTCCAGACCAGAGGAAGAGGTGTGTTGGTTTAGGCAATGCATTCACAGCATATATTTGAGATTTTTATAAAGATACAACACTGTTCGACTTTCGGTATTAGTTAGTTATTGGTAATAAAATACATTATTTCGACAGTTTGCTTGCTATGGACACTTTTCACTAGTTGCCACATTGCCATGATTGAGGTCTGGTTTGGCGAATTTGGCAGTAAATTTGTATTAATGCTACAGCCGATGTAGGTTACTGGCCAAATATCCAATGGGCTTAAGTGTAGACATGCCTATTTACAATATACTTTACTATGAACATAAAATAAAACACTAAAATATTTGATTTAAATTCAATCACTGCTTGGATCCCTACATGAGACCCCCACGTGTCCTAAGGCGTTGGACTTGTAGAACATGGCGAACATTGGCAACTCTATATCAAATACTTCAGGTGGGCTCACGAAAATTATGAAGCAGATGGTTTAATTATTTTCCTAGAGGGCACTAAGCAAATGAATGAACACCGCAAAAGCCAGAAATTATATTATTATTATTGTTATTATTATTATTATTATTATTATTATTATTTTATTCAAGTAATAAATTAAAAGATATTTGTCAAACCATTTAGTTTCTACAAACAACTAATACAATTCCGTATGTACTTATTGTAACAGAAAAAAAATTAACTTTAGTGAATTTTATAAAAGGATATTATTTTAAGAGCCCATTTTTATCAATCATCGAAATGCATTTGTTTAACTTTTTGATGTACAATTATACATGTTATTGTCATTTTCAAATACAGTTATCATTAGTTCAGGTATTCTTTAAATGTATCATCGTTTGTCTTAATTTCATGTACTTACCAAGTAACGTCCAAGAAAGAAACGGTGTCTCACATACCTCACCCTACTACACCCATCGATCGTTCAGGAGTTTCTTACTTCCCAGTCTTTTGTGCCCAACCGATTACTCTCTAAACTTTGCTATTTTCGTTAACTTTTACCCACTTTTTTACTGCTCTACTGACGACTACAGCAAGATCAGGAAATTAAAAATTAATCGTCAAATATCTGAGATATATCTGCATCTGCAAATTCTTATAAGAGTGTTTCTTGTCAATTGAACAATATGCTATCCTAATTCGTCTACATCAGTCGTGAAATTTAATCTAAAACCAATACTGAAACCAGAACCTCTTCTATGTTTGTGAGAACGAACGTGTTTGTAACTGGACGTAATTATCTCTTAAATACTTGAACGAGTAGAAAACGCCGTTTAAATAATTAGTTCCCTTTTTTTGTTTCACAAATATTGTAATGCGCGCTAATGAACTGGAGCCCGCATTACTAAAATGCTAAATGGCGACTCGCCAGCCCTTGTTTCAAAGTTTAGCGTTTGCACTGTAGTTTTACATAACTTGCATTCATAATTAAAATGTGAGATGATTTATCTTAAGTATGATATTCAATATTCCTACAGAAACCAGCCGTTTGTAACATTTTATTCCATTTCTCATGAGAAGTAGAAAATTGATTATAAATAACTCATTATTAAAATACGAAATGCGACTATAAATCGTAGATCGTTTTTTTATACATTGTTGTCCATGCCTGTGTAAATGTGGTCTCTGATCGTAATTTTTATTAAGCTTCTTGTAGATTTGTACTTTCTTGGTTCTCCGATTTCTTTTCCTTCCATCGGCACCTTGTATTTTCTTTTATTTACCATATTTTAACCTAGATTTCGTTCCTTTTCACTTCTTTGCCACCAAAGGACTTTCCTCCAACATATTTTTCAATCTTTCTCTCCACGCGATGAAATCACATTTGCCTACTCTATGGCGTCCTTTGCACATTTGCCCTACCTCAACTATCCCTTTAACGTGTTCATTACTGTTTGTTTTTCTTTTCAAGTTTGAATCGCGCATATATATCATAAAAGAGCCTGAAACGCACTACGAGAACAATGGCGCTCTCATTCTTTCCCAAGAGCCCGTCATAATGTCATTCCCTTCTACTGCGTCCCTCGCTCTGCCGTCACAACTTTATCTCTGCGTCCACGCCCACAGTTCATTTATTGCGCTTTCTTCTTTCCAGCCTTTCCCCATCCAGCAAATTTTCCTCTCGTTCTTTTAGCAGCTTTTGGCTTTTTTAATCACTTCTCTTTTATAAACACGTGAGGATTTGCTCTCTCACTTTCCGCTCCGCACAATTTTTCATCAGTCCTTCCTACTGTTCTTCGTTGCCGCCTTTCTTTCTTCCTTTTCTTAGTGCCTCACCTTCACTTTTCCCACAATATTGATCGCCAAGAACTTTTGTCAGTGTGTCTTCTCCTTGCTTTTTCTCACTATGATTCCTTCTCGGCCTCTCATTTACATATTTTCTCTTATTTTTAACCGCCTCTGGCCTTAAGTTTATGCCAATTCTTAATTTATTATGTAGCTTTCCATTTACTTTTTTTCTGTCTCTGAATCCTTCCGTTTATATAACTTCCAACTAGCCAATTTCTCTTTATTCTCTATTCTCTTAACGTATTCTTTATTCCCTTCCATTTCACCCCCACCCCCACCCGTTTTCCATCTCTCCTCGTCTCTCATTCCGGCACTCAGTCTCCGGCCGACACATTTCGCAGACTCGGCACCGACGCGCCGTCTCTCGTCCTCTCGGAGGGCGGCTCGACGCACAGCCGCGGTGGCGGCGGCGACGGTGCCCGGGCGCGTAGCTGGTCCCGCCCCCGCCTGCACCGCCGCCGCCGCCGCCGCCTCCCTCCGCCCCCCGCTGCGCGAGTTATTCCCGGAGACGTTGCGGTTGGCAGGTGTATGAAAGGTAGTCTACAGGGCGGTCGTAAGGGGCACTTACTTTTAAAGAGGCTGGATGTGAGAAACGGAGGTCTGTCAGGTTGTAACTTTTAGGATGTGTGTATATCGGGGCGAGAGTCCGCGGGTCGGCTCGAAGGCGGTAAAGCCCGGGCTGTGTGAGTGCGCGGGACATGTGTGTGTGTGCATGTGTGCGTTGGTGAGTGTGAGAATGCGTGAGTGTGTGTGCGCCAGCATGAGTGGGAGAGGAGGCCGCGCACGTCGCGCGGCTTTAAGAAGAAAGCGGCCGAGACGAGTTGGTAGCACACGGGGTCGCTACTCGGCTTCTGCGAACAACGCGCGCGCGTTCCACTATGGCCCGGATTACGAGAAAAGAAGACAAAACAGCTTCCCTCGATAAATGGAAATGCGCAAGTGTGATTTCGTAGGTTGGGAGATTGTAGGTTTTAACTCGATTGTGAGGGATTTTCGTTACCAACGCAAGTAGGGGAGTAGAAGGGTAGGTAGGGTAGTTATTTAAGGTCCATCACTATCTGGATAAGAATTCTTTATTCCCGCTGCTCTTATTGGTCATTTCCGTGGTTTCTTGCGATCATTTTCAGGACAAAACCAGAGTATTGCTTAATGGAATAAGCCTTGTACTGGTTGATTGATTGATTAGTGATTCCGGGCACGTCAACAGCTAAGGTCATTAGTCAAGTAAGTGTAGTGCATGTTTTCATCGCGAGAGATGGCGATGATCTTCCCCCACTGGTTGGCGAGATCCGACGTCGGATCGGTCTCCCGACGAGTGTGAAAGTATAGTGCATGCGAGTGTGTTTGTAAGTAAGAGGTAAGGACAGGACCAGAAAGAGGATGGAAAAAGCAGTCAGTGGCCCGTTGTTAGGGTACCGTTCCGCCATTCGCCTGGTGTTGATCGGAGAAACCACGGAAATGTACCGATCAGAGAAGTCGGACCCTAGAATTATCCCCCAAACAGCGACTGAATTCAACCTAGCTGTCTAACTTCATTGCATTCGAACTAGCTAACAAGCCAGTGTCGAAAATTCTGCCACAGTCGAAACTCGGACCTCCCGGTCAGAGGGACTGCAGTGACATCAGTTGTTGCCCTGAGCCATCTCTCCCGGTTCCAACAGGCAACATGAAACACTTATCACCCATTATCATGGCACGTCGGCTACCTCTCTCTAAATCACTGTGTCTAGCTCTGTTACCATCTGGCCCTTTTATACGCCGAGCGACATCATTCTCAGACTTGCTCTGTTGTTCCCCGTTATGCTGACTACATTTTCCGAGCTAGCATGCCCCGGAAGCTGGCCCAACCTTGCAGTGCGCGACTCATTTTAACGTCCCATGTATATATTACAGTTTGACAAATGCATTTTCTCTTATTATACTTTCTGAAATTTTTTTTACAAAAGTAATATTTAGTAAAGTTTAGGGTTCGAGTTCCGACAGTGGCAGGATTTTCGACACTAGCTTCTTAGCTATGTCGGATTCAGTCGCGGTCTGGAGGAGAATTCTAGTCCAGCTTCTCTGATCGGTACTGTTACGTGTTTTCTTCGATCAACACCAGGCGAATGCCGGAGCAGTATCCTAAGAAACGGGCCACGGACCGGGTGCAATCTCTTTTTCCTCTTCCTTATCCTATCCTCACCCCTCACACACACACACACACTAACACGCACTACACTACCGCACATGCGGGGAGATCCGTCAGGGGCTAAGAGCTTCTCCAGGCAGGGGCGGTGCCCCGCTGGTGGGAGATACCTGGTGAGGGACAACCCACTGACGGACGGTAGGCCAGCGCTGGATCTCACCATACAGCGGGGGAAAGATCACCGCCACCTTCCAAGCAAAAAATGTGCATTTCACTTGCGGGACTAATGACCCTGGCTGTTGACGTGACCGGAATCACTAAACAATCAATCGGTCAATGAATCAATCAACGGTTTACGGACTGGTTACGGACGCGGATCTCTCCTGAGTATACTGAACATTGGAATAAATTTACTATTTATTTACAAAACGAAAATTGGTACTCCTTGGTCATAATAAACGTTTGTTAGCGTTATACTTTGTGACTTCTTATTCGGAATATTTCATATTCCATTTACAATTACTCGAAATGTGGATATCTAGTTCGGCTGAACTGAACTTCCCCAAATTTGCAAGCCTCGTGAATCATAATGGACCAATAATCCATAACGATTATTATAACATAGTACATTTCCGTTCAGGAGATGGTAAGTTTTATTTTATTCTATTTGTTGAACTTTCAGTACTAGTGCAGAAAAACTTTCGGAACGTTTCCAGACTGTTAGTGAAAGAAGTTGAACTTTCATATCCGTAAGTATGCGTCCCTGCCTAGACTAGGAATTCCTAAACATTTTCTTTCATGGAATCCTTTTAAAAGAATTGTATTTTATTTCGCCCCCTTACGGTATTCTCTAGAATACACAGCATACGTAATCATGAATAGCACATAGAATTGCACATAAGTGTTGTGTAAAGGTAACAAATTTTGTACACTAATATTTTGATATATATTTAGATTTGAATAATCAAAGATGCTTCCACCTCTGAGTTTCTAATATTTGTTGTGTGTAATTGTTTTTCAATTCGCCACACCATTTCTACAGTTTGTATTTCATCTCAAATACCCTGGTGCAGAAAGTCGAATGGACTCTAACTGCAACAATCGTGATATTAAGAGTTTATGAAAGTTTATTAAAAATTAAGAGAAATTAAAAGTAATTGGAATAAAAATATACTAGCTAGTGCAATGTAGAAAAAATTATGGAATGCGATTTGTTTTATTCATATTTGTTATCCTCATGATGGATGCGATACAAGAGGTTTGACTTTGTAACTTATTATACGTTTTGTCGCTTTATATCATAAAACATGAAATGATCAAGTTCATTAATCATTTTTGTAATCAATGTGATCTTGCTTATGTCTATTAATCGCCGGCTCATATTCAGATACAGGTAATCGAACGCTTGATCATCTTCGACCCCCTTCAAAATTTCATCGCCTCTCACAGGATAAATAGCGATCCGAGTTTACCGACAATATGTATCCCCAGGGGGTCGATACCGACCCTGTTGGGAACCCCTGGTCCAGACGGTCTCGAAGAAAAAATGTGGCCCCCTCTGCGGGTTTCCAAGCCATCGTGCGCCCCTTGCTTCCGGTGCTAGCTCCACGCGCCGCCACGTCGATCATTTACGCAGACGGCACAATCCTCTCGAAGTTCTTTTCTTTGCCGGATATTTTTCTGAAGAAAATATGACACGTTTTTGAAGGAGCCACTACGCGTCGGCCGGGCAAGACGCCTGTCTGGGCGAAGCACCGCGGGCGCCATGTACAGGCAGCTGTCTGCGGTATTTGGTTTTTTCCGCAGAAGCGCGTTTTCAGCATGAAGATCACTGTGTCATTTATATATTTTTTGGACGCAGCAAATGTATCAAAATCCAGCTTTAATCCGAGAACGTAGGCGAATTTAATATCGTACTTCGAATAAGTGATCATCTTTTACCACAAGTGATAATAGTTATGAATGTGATTAGGCATATATAGAGCAAATAACCGTTTACGGCTGAAGTTTCTGAAAAGAGGTACGAGCCAAAATTGATAATAGTCTCAGAATACATGTGATAAATTCTAAGGATTGTACAGGAGTCAAAGATGAACGTTTTTGTCAATGAACATGTGTTGCAAAATTTCATACACAGAAATGAAATTTTCTAGTTTTAATATTGTTATGCACTTTTTAATGGGTAAAATTGTGGTCATTGACGTACAAATTTAATTTTAATTTTTAAGTAGTATACTTTTCTTGGGCCAACTAATTACTACAATAAATTACGATTAAACCGTGTTATTCCGTCAAGTAATTGCGAATTCAGTGTGTGATAAAAATCATGAAAACGTGACCAATGTTCGGGGATGAGTTTTCTAAAGGGTCATATTTTGCAGTGTTGCGTCGCATATAAGTTTCAAATGTCGAAACATCTCTCCACAACACGCGTGAAAGGGTATGAGATTCTCCATTCTCCCCTTCCTTCCCTGTGAGCATATGCTAGCTCCTTTCATGTGCACGTTTGCACGAGACCTGCGCACGAATGCAAAAGCTTACTATTTTCGTCTCGCAGTGCTCTGCATACTTCGCGAGTCTGCGGTCGATTGTGGCAACAACGGTTGGATGGAGTGAATTCAAGTACTTCATTTCTTCCTTCTGGAAAAAAGTATGAAGGCACGGCGAAATACAAGAAACTAGCTATTGTAGAAAAGAACTAGATTTTTCACTAGTTTGGCGTAGTATAAGTAATTTCGGGCAGTGTCTAATCATAATTGTAAATTAATCTCAGTGGCATTTAGCATCCAATTGATAAACAAAAGCAGATAAAATAAACCATTTTGAGTAGCACGCACACTCAAGATAAGCAAATAAAATACTTTCATACAACACTCCAATAAATTAAATATTTTAAGAAAATGGTCTTAATGAATATTGGAATAATATAGTATAGTTCCTTAGGGCACAATAGTTGTTTACATACCAAGAATATTAAAACTTTGCTGTTCCAAAACACACCAATTGCATAGCCAAAAAATCAGTAAAAATTGAAACTGTTTCATTGATTTTGTATTGTATCCGAGTTCCTGTTTATCTAACAAAACCACAGACTCTTTTCACATGGTCTCCATATTTTTCTTTGAATTTCTGGGTTCAATGGATATGAGTAATATTTCCGGCAAGAATTTCTAAATTAGATATACAGTTTCAAATTTTAAAAATGTATTTAAGATAATGCCTTTTTTACCACTTCACACGCTAAAATGTGTACACGGTTTGTGCAGAGCGAATATTTGTATGTTAAATTATTAAATTTACATCATAGCACGCCATCTTTGGGATGCTACTTCAAATCATACATTTTTATTCCACTGATGAATATATCGAACCATTTATTTCGGTCTTTTAGTGCCTATCTTATTACAGAATAATTACATCTGGGCAGAAACGCTGACATTACCTCCGTAATAGGCATCTATCAAATGAATTACACACTATGTAGTTATGTATTATGCATAAACTTAAATTATGTATTATTAAATTTAAATATAGCCTAGATATTCAAGCCAGTTTACGCTAATGCACAGTTTACCCGGAAATCCAACCCCCACATTCGTTGGATTCCGGAGAGCAGCGTGTGCAAGAGGCGACAAAGAGGAATCGCGGAGCAAATACTCAGCAAAAATAAGACAACGGTCCGAAAACACTTGACGCATTGAACACACAAAGAAATATTATTCATAATCACAAGGTAACCTGAAAATAAACATTCAAAGGCATGCAAGAAGTGAGAATTTGATTTTATTGCAGTTGAAGAAAAAAAGGGAACAGAACACACACACAACTACAAGAAAACATAAATACGTATGCATCAATTGGTATTTATAAAAAAACAAAGTTAATGCCAATGAACTCGCCAGGAAATCGCTAGTCGATCTGCAACTTGGCGCCGCACCTCCTGTTCAGCGGGAAAGGATTACCACTACCTTTGGCTGTAACATACAGTACGCTCGCGGGATTAATGACCGATGTAGTTGGTGTCCCAGAAACACTAAATTCTTACTCACATCGCACACCTAATACCAAACTTTCTGGTGGACAGCACCATTCAGCACCGTTCGAACATGCTGCTAGTGGAGACCACGAAGACGTCCGAAATGAGAAACATTCGAACACATACCAGAAACATGTATCTAGTCTACCACACTTCAACGGGTATAAAAAATAACAATCAATAAAAAAGTACGGAAACTAGAAAGTAACATAAAACGAAATTCCTAAACGACACTGAGCACAAGTGCGAAATGATCTAGGCAGGCCGAATGGTTGTGGTGGCAGTCTCGACCAATACGTCTACGGGTTCAAATCTCTTAAGCGTGAATGTTTACCCTTGTGTTGTGGGATGGTGAGTATTTCTCATCTGCGATCCTGTCTCCTGTCTGGTAATAATGTGGGAGCGGTTTACATTACGTTAATTTGCGTACAATACGGACCTTGGAGCTACAGTTGGTGCTTCGTGGATGCTTTTGAAGTCTCTTTATTACTGAAAACCGCACCAGCATGCATCTTATCGCAAGGAACATTCTGAATATTCGGGGCCACGAGGTTCTTTGGAAGATGGAAAGGGATATATTGGTAGGTACCATTGTAGCCGCACTCATTAGAAAAGCCCATTTCAATCAGTGAGAAAAGCGTTTAGGAGTATACGTCCACACAAGAAGTGTTTTTTTTTTTTCAAGAACCTCCAGAGAGTTTAAAAGGTAAAACGATATAGACAGACACAGTATATAGTGGCCATGAATATAAACAACGTAAATTGTAAACCGTAAGCCATTTCTTTCTGCGGATTAATTGGTACTGAAAACACGGCATCACACAACGTAAAAAAACACTCCATAAAATCGGTACTGCCTCACTTAATCGTCACGTATATCCCCGCAAACATCCACATCCACTCGTCGAGACACGACGCCATATGTAACACGTACACGACACTCACATTCTTGGTGTATCTATGTGACACCGCCATAGTTCTGGACGTTTGGGAGTAGAGGAGACGCCGAAGATTAAAAATGAAAGATTTAGACATCCCGAAGAATCGTTCATCTAGTTCGACTAGACCTCAGTCAAATGAAGGGACAAAAACAAGTAAAATCAAAACGAATGTGGTCAAAACAAAGGATACGTATAAACGGTTTTCTATCAGTCCCCATGGTAAATCAGTGTAACAGTAATTAACGATTAGAAACACCAACAAACAGCACGGTTTATCGAGAATCCTCCGAGAAGCCTCAGCCGTTCACTTACTACTGTAAAAATCGTAATGCACAATGCAGAGGAGACTCCATAAAACCGACCCGAGGTTACTTCATCGCCACGTAACCGCCGCTTCCGCTCCTAGGGACACGACGCGGCGAATGGTTCCGCGCGTTCGCACCTCTCGCGCAGCTGCGAACTACCTGTCGGCCGCGCGCCAAGAAGCGAGGAAGGCCCAACCGCGGTGTAAACGCGCGCGGAACGGGCGCGAGCGCGCCCACCCGACCCGACCCCAACAGGCGCGCGAGCGCGCGCGCACGCATACGCGAACGCGCATAAAGCCATCCGCCAGCGCCGCCTCGCCGCTCCGCACCTCGCGGCGCACGTAAACCCGCCGTTGCGTTCGCCTTTATTGACAGAGAGAAATGGCCCGAGCTGCCATAAGATAGTATACAGTACTTGTAGTGAATAGCCCTGTAAGGCAAAATTGCGCCGCCGTTGGCAGTTAAAGGGCATTTTTCGCTGTCGTAGAGGGGGGCGTCTCGCGACGGCACATGAGAAATGCCGCCGCCTCGTATACTACGTAAAGTTGCCCCGAGATGGGCGGGGTTGGAGGGGCGGCGGGAGAGGAGGATGAGATTTTTTTTTGTCTAGCGCTGCTTGGCGCTAGCTGGGATTCGCGCCGTTATGACCTCGCATGGAGCCGGCGTAAATAAATGGCGGATACGCAACAGGCAGAATGCGCGGAGGAAATCGTCATGCGCGTTCTTAGTCAATCGGACACATATGGGGACATTTATTCGCTGTTGACGCCCCGTAGTACTTTCAACACATGTAAAAACGCCGCTGTTCCCCCGACTAGAATGGAAAACACATTCGTACTCCGCACGATCTCTTTCTTTAGGTGTTCTCCGATATCTCAAACAACACAACCGAAGGAATTGAAGAAAGCGTCTCCTGTGCAGGAAATCGCATTTCAGCTACCTTTCAACGTCTCGTCCTCGCTGCCGTCTTCGGCTCCGCTCCCGGAGGGAACCTCCGTTTCCTGCCCAACCTCACCCCCATTCCTCATCCTCCCCCCTCCATCCCCAACATTACTCAAGACCCCACACCCGCATCTCATCTCCACAGTCTCCGCACACCTGTCGCCATTCCTTCCCCTCTGAACTGCACGTCCCTGTTATCACCCTCGTCCCCCATCCCTCTCGACTCCACCCCCGTCGCGTCCACATTTCCGCCCCGCCTCCTCCAACCACCGCTCCCGCCGCGTCTTACTTCCCAGACTGCACGTCTTCACTCTTCTCTCCACCCCTCGTCGCCTCCACTTCACTGCCTCCAACCTCACTCCGATGCCTCCCCAACCCCACCCCGGTCCTGGTCCCGGGCACCGCGCCTCACGTCACCCCCTGCGTCCCGCGTCCCCCCCCCGCCACGCGCCCCGCTGCCCGGCGCCCGAGCGGCGCTCCTTTGTGCCTCCTCTTCCATCGAATTAAAAAGCAATTTTGATATCTCGCTTTCACGG